>CM039507.1:7173294-8382265 GCA_022432975.1 Begonia masoniana | reverse complement strand
CTAATCAATCAACCCTTAAAAAATCATAACCCTAAAACGACAAACTAAACGTGGCCTAATGCTTAGAGCTTCCTAAGGTTGTTGTTGAATAAAAAACGGAGCAATAACGACGTAGAGGTTTTTTTTTTTTTTTTTTTTTTTTTTTCCCTGCTGTATAGCTTTCTTTTGTTCACGGAAAATCTATGTATTTTTGTCAGTGTACATATTTCATTCCCCGTTCGGAGTAACACTGACATACCTTGACAACTAATTCTCTGTAAAATTGCATACTGTGATGGTGACATCACCACATCATTCATATTCCCTTATTATTTCATGGACTTGTTGAGTTAAAATAGCAAGACAACCTTTCAGAAGCAATATCTCTAAGATAGAATATAATGTGCATCGACGACTTCAGCAAATAGACCTATAATTTTTAGAAACCAAACCATATAAATATAAACCACAATTTTCAACCCGGAAAGCCGACAGAGAAGAACTCCAAATCGTAACATACAAAATAATTTTTTTTCGTAGTGACGAGGACACAGAGGCAAACCCCACCTTCGCCATTTCATCTGCGGAGACGTGAGAAGAATCAAGGAAAACACAAAAGGAGAATCATAAAAGTTAAACAATGTTAACTTTAACAATCCTGTGAGAATTTTAAGGAGGATTCCTAAGCTTTAGAAACAATGACTAAAGGACATAGAATACAGGCTTAAGCAAAACACGAGGGAATTCTCTGGTTTTCGTGGTTGTTTGTCATTCTTTTTTTCACCAAGACAGCATAAAAAACAAAGATGAAAGCATAAACAGTGACGAATGTGGCCATGGGCTAGGGCTGAGATACCTTATACTTTACTTACTGACCTATTTAGATACAAAAGGCAGAAATTTGCCTGAGCATATGAAAGCCATGGATGTAAAGACATTGATTTCAATTTTTATGCTGTTTGAAAAAGACAATTTAGTCTTGACCGTCTTAGAGGTTAGTGATTAGAATTCTGTTTGATCGAGGCTGAAAAATTCAAAGTAGAATAAAAATTTTCGAAAAAATTTATGATTTTATTTGCTGGATTTATTTGTTGGGACGTATTATGTAAGTAAATCCCACGTACAACTAGTATCAGAACTTTTGTAGTAAAAAATCAAACCAAAGTCGTTCACTTTTGAAACAAAACATACAATATTATATTATTTTGTAGAATTTAAGATGTTATAGAACATATTAGACTAATTAATGAATTTCTCTTCTATGCTAGTAGATTTTTCTTAAAGTAAAATGTCAGCGATCATTATTTATGTTTCTTTTCGTATTGTAATAATCTCAAATTTAATCAAATAAATTATTTAAAAATTTTTGTCACAATCTATGAAGAATAAATAATTAGGGTGAGGTGATATCTAAAGAATTTTCTATGAAACTTTTGAAAATGTTATTTATCAATTCAACCATCTTGATTATTTATTTTATATTGCCTTTTGCATAATTGATTAGATGGCATTTAGATATTTTGGATATTTTGGATTGCTTGACTTATCTTGAATAATTAAATGAACATGAAATTATGATGAATACATGCGCACACAAAATCCAAACAAAATCCAATGTCAATTGAATGATAAAGAACATGACAACATTATAAACACATGAAACATGCATTCACATTCAGCACAACCCAATATACATATCTTACAATTGAAAGTAAGAAACTTTTAAGGGAAAAGTTCAATTTAGCCCCCAACGTATGTGGTCAATGGTCAATTGGCCCCTAACGTTTATTTTTTACCCAACCAGTCTCTATCGTTGACGTCGTTTACAATTCGACCTATCTCATCAATTTTCCCGTTAAATTTGGCACGTGCCCTTCAAATCCCCAAACTACCATTTTCCCTTCATTCCCTCCTCTCTCTCTCTCCTCGATTTGAACATCCATTTCATACGCTCCTTCTGCCTTCTCCCTTTTCCCTTCGCCACACCGTCGTCTATATCTGGCCAAGCTCTCTCTCTCTTAGCGCACCATGCCCGTCGCCGCTATTTCCCATTGTTGCCTGTGTCTCATCCACCGTGACCTCTGCCTTTTTGGAGTCGGTGTAGCCATTCCTGCAAGCTTGGAGTGGAATCCCATGTCATTCTAGCAGGGGTTGCACCAGGAGTAACACCACCACCACCTGGGGGTTGCATCCAAATCAGCCAACCTATCGGGTGTAGGTGTCTCATCCCACCTGTTCATCCTTCCCACTCTGGTGTAGCATTTCCTACTCTCCCTGGTGTTGCATCCCATCTTTCCGGTGTTGTATCATGTAAATCCCAGTCTGAGGTTTTAGTCTTTTTCGCACCACCATCATCATCCTGTGATTGATCCCACCTGTTCCTCCTCTTTTGCGGAACCACTGCTGTGGCATTTGATTCCTTCGACTTGTCACCAGCCATCCTTACAGCCTCCTTTTCCTAATTCTTGGCAATTAATCTCAACGTGTAACGCCCTGAGTTTTCTAAACTCAGTTCGTTACTCATAAACTCAAACATAACTAGGAAATTAGGACCAAATTTAAAACTTCGTTCGAAAGTCAAATTTGAACGTTTACTAAGAACACAAAACTTGCAGCGGAAAATCTTTGAGCAAAGCAAAGTTAAGCAAAACTATAAAATAGTGTTCGAATATTCAGTTAAAAAAAAATATTAAGAAAAGATTTCGGCCGGAAGAGATTAAGGCTTACGCGTGAAATGCTTAAAGTTCAAAAAGTCAAACACATCATCCGCTGAACGAAGTCAACAAAAGGGCAGAAATAAAACTGAAGGTTTCCACCGATGACGTCAGCCGGATGAATCGTTCATCCAACCTCTGCCGATCGCAAAACGACAAGTTTTGCTACTCGCATCTACCGATGACGTCAGCCGGATGATTCGCTCATCCAGCCTCTACCGATAACAAGATGACAAATCTTTTACTCACGTCTTCCGAAAGAACAAACTACGTATACCGATCACAAAACGACAAAACTTCTACTACATCATCCGATAGGTTTAATACCCGACATCCACCGATCACTAAACGACAAAACTTTTACTACATCATTCGATAGGTTTAAGGTCTGACATCCACCGATCACTAAACGACAAAACTTCTACTACATCATCCGATGGCTTTATTCGAAGACATCATCCGATGGCTTTTACTGAAAACATCATCCGATGACAACAGAATAACAACTCTACGTCTGCCGATAGACATCATCTACCGATAGATCAAAAATACTCGATGAAGACAGCATAGCAACAATTCCACTCTAACAAGAAAACTCCTACTACCAATAGAACATGAACATTTTACTAAAAACCATTCAAAACTATTTAAATCAGTGCATTACTCTGAAATATGGTAAAACATCTATTAAACTGACAGAGTATCATTAACAGAAAAGCCTCAAGATGTATTCCAAAAATATTAAAACTACTACTGTCATAAAAACTCAACGTACTTAAATTGAAACATTGTCAACTAAACCTTCACAACTACTGACATCAGTTAAACCGCCCCGTCAGCTGCCAGTTCGATGCATGAATGTATCCCTCCAACCTGCCTAGCTCTCAACAAACTCAGAGAACACACCTGCTGTCTTTTCTTCACCTACATCACAAAAATCATCTATTAGCCTAATGCTAAATAAGTCAAGCAATCATGAAATGAAATGCTGAAATGTAAATCTTAATCATGCAGTTTCTACTTTCTCAGCTCAGTTGCATTCACATTCATCGTAATCTGATCTCAATATTCCATTGGGAGTGAGATCAACTCTCCCAAAGTCATAAATCCTCTTCATCAATTAAGGGGCAGATTAATTCCCTTAACAGCTATCATGATCCCCAGGTTCCCTTGAGAGTGGGATCAACTATCCCAATGTTATAAATCTACTTCATCAATTAAGGGGCGGATTAATTCCCTTAACAGCTATCATAATATGTTTTGTTCATGCGTTACCATACATTCCATGTAAATTCATTTTCGTATTCTTTCAAAACATGATGCATGACCAAACTGAAAACATTCAACATGCAGAAAACCTACTGTTTTGTAATGTAGGCCCGAGGGAACAAGCGCACTTCACTTCCTTGCTCTCTTGGAAATGCTCGGTGTTGCAAACTACTTTGGGAGCTTACTCAACCTAAAACCATGGACAGATTACCGATTAGATTTTACTAAACCTCATTCTATACTATCCAGAAGTCTAAGGAAACTAGTTTATTAGCTTAGTTCGTTATACATCTCCGATTACCACAAAACCCGAACTAGTTCGCTCACAGCATTCTCGAAATTCATATTTATCCACTCCCCAAATCATCGATAGTTACTAATGCAGCAAGGAATCAAAATAGAACTCACCTAGTTTGGAGAAAATCGGATAGAAGAATCGCCTAGAGAGCTCTGCTGCTTGAGCTGAATACCGAGAGAGGAGAGTAGGGAAAGAGTGGCGGCTCTAGTGCATTTAATCACAAAGCCTCTTTCCTTAAATAGGTTATCCATTATAAGTTTTCAATTTACCACTATGCCCTTACTTAGTAACTCATTAACTTAATTAATATTTCCCTCAATTTTCTCCACAACATGCTTACTATTAAATAACGGAATAGAAATTGGTTCAATAGAACAGGGTGCTACAATCTACCCTCCTTAAAATAATTTTGTCCCCAAAATTCAGTATCTGAACAGTTCTGGATGTTGGTCCATCATGTCTTGTTGGCGCTCCCAAGTTGTCTCCTCCACATTCTGGTTATGCATAAGACTTTTACTAATGAAACTTCTTTGTTGCGTAGCACCTTCACTGCATAGTCTAGGATCCTTACTGGTTTCTCCTCATATGTAAGAGTAGGAAGAATTTCAATACTCTGCTGTTCCACAATCTGTGATGGATCTCGTACACACTTCTTCAACATGGATACATGGAACACATTATGGATTCCTTCCATAGAAGCCGGTAGCTGCAACTGATAAGCTACTCTCCCAACTCTCTTCAGGATAGTGAACGACCCAATAAATCTGGGGTTCAACTTGCCTCTCTTCCGAATCTCACAACTCCTTTAAATGGTGATACCTTGAGGAAAACTTCATCACTTACCTTAAACTCCAATTCTCTACGTCTCTTATCTGCATAACTTTTCTGCCGGCTTGAGCTGTCAAGATTCGTTGCCGGATAAGAGCAATCTTTTCCACTGTCTATTGCACAATATCAGGACCAACCAAACGTGCTTCTCCAACTTCATCTCAATACAAGGGAGATCTGTACTTATGCCCATACAATGCTTCATAAGGTGTCATTCCTATTGTTGCCTGAAAGCCGTTATTATAAGAGAACTCTACTAATGATAGGTACTTACTCCAAGAACCCTGAAACTCTAATACACATGCACGAAGTATATCCTCTAATGTCTAAATGGTCCTTTTAGATTGTCCATCTGTTTGAGGGTGAAAGGCTGTGCTAAGGTTAAGTTGTGTTCCCATAGCTTTATGTAAACTTTTCCAAAACTTAGACGTAAATCTAGAATCTCGATTAGAAACTATAGCGCTTGGAACTCCATGCAAACGTACAATCTCCTGCATGTACAATTCAGCAAGTTGATCTATCGAGTAAGTCATCCTTACTGGTAGGAAGTGGGCTGATTTCGTTAAACTATCAACTATCATCCAAATTGCATCATGACCCTTTGCTGTTCTAGGCAATCCCACAACAAAGTCCATCGTTATTTGTTTCCATTTCCATTCAGGAACTGGTAAAGGTTGCAATGTTCTTGAGAGTCTCTGATGCTCAGCTTTAATCTGTTGACAACACAAACATGATCCTACATACTCTGCCACACTCCTTTTCATACTTGGCCACCAATAATGCTGTTTGAGATCCTTGTACATCTTTGTACTTCTAAGGTGGACAGAAAATCTGGAAGAATGTGCTTTTGAAAGGATCTCTCTTCGAAGTTCATCATTAGTCGGAACAAACCATCTATTCCTAAACTTAAGGATTCCATCATCAGAATGGTTGAAATTCGACTTGTCAGTAGATTCCATGCTCAGTTTGTACTTGTTGCACTCCATATCATTTATCTGAGCTTCCTTTATCCTTTCCAGAATGGTAGGTCTCAGGGATATGGTCGAAAGCATAGCTAATATACTGGATACTGCTTCTAAATTAAATCTTCGGAATTCTGTCTCTAAGGCTATCGGTATATCCAGAATCAATGTAGAGGCTGAGGTTGTCACTCTACTCAAAGCATCTGCTACAACGTTTGCTTTGCCGGGATGGTATTTAATCTCAAAATCATAATCCTTCACAAATTCCAACCATCGCCGTTGCCTCATATTTAATTCCTTATGTGAGTAGATATATTTCAGACTTTTATGGTTCGAAAATATATCACAAGTTTGACCATACAAGTAATGCCTCCAAATCTTAAGTGCAAAAACCATTGCAGCTAGTTCTAAGTCGTGTGTAGGATAATTCTTCTCATGTGTTTTCAAATGTCTAGAGACATAAGCTATTACCTTACCATCTTGCATCAACACGCATCCAAGACCAATTTTTGAAGCATCACAATAAATGCTAAATTTATCATTTTCAACAGGAATGGTTAATATTGGGGCATTGGTCAGTTTCTGTTTCAAGGTCTGGAAGCTGGATTCACATTCCTCTGTCCATGCTGTAACATACCAAAAAAATTATCCCAAATTAAAAGATCAATTATTTTCCTAATCTAATTTAAGGAAACCCTAGATTGCATTCAATAAGTAAATCACCCAATTTTAGTCAAACTAAACCCTAATTTCAGAAATTATTCTGAAATTTCTAACACAAAATCAGAAAATAATTTCCAAACCTATGGATACAAACGTTAAGGAAAATAATTATAATGAAGGAAAGTCCTTCCTAAACTTCATCGACGAATCTGATCAAATTGGAAGTCCAGATTCGTGTCCATCATTTAAGGAAAGAATCGAACAACCCTCTCCCTTACAAATCAAGTCGTTCTGTGAATGAGAAAATCACACAAAATTTCCTCCCATTCTGAAAGTCAGAAAAGAAACCCGAGAGTTACCTCGCCTCACGCCGAAATCGCCGCACTATATCTCCGACCACCGCGAGTTGGCAGACTCCGGCGAACGTCTCTGAGGAGACTGAATCGCAGCCGCAACTCCAAACAATTCCCTCCGACGAAGTCTCCCCCTCGGCCGAAACCCTCTTTGCGTGGACAGACTCTTCTCGGCCTCCGTTGATAACCACTAGCACCGTAAGCTCCTCCCTCTCCCTCGATCTTCATCGCTCTCTCATTCTCGCGCACCCTCTGTCACTCACTCTCACTCACTCTCTCTCGACAGAATAGAAGGCGAGGGAGGAAGAAGGTGTTTGGTTCAGAAATTTTATTCTGAACCGAACCAAACCACCCAACTTATTTTAAGTTGAACTGGTCCAGTAAACTAAACCGGTTCTGACGACCCAAACCGGTCGATTGCCCGAACCAACCTGAACCTGAATTTTGGGGTAATTAAAGGGCGCTCAATCGAATTGAAAATTCAGCGATTCGACGTTATTGGTAAGGAGAAATTTTACCTTATCAATTTCAATGATTATTTTTGGGTAAAATAAGAAATTTAAACTTCCCCAATTTTTAGGCAAGGAAGATTAATACAATGCTCGGAAAATACATACGACCCTATTCTCTATTTCTCTCGAAATCCAGGTAAGTAAAACACTAGGTTTTTAACGTTTTGGCCGTTGGCCCTACATCACAAAACGTATATTAAATTATTTTCTTTAAAGCACTTTATTTTGTTTTGTTAATTATATTATTATTTGGACACGCATGTATAGGTATTAACATAGGAATGTAGAAAGATAAAAATGATAGGTCATTATGCATGTGTATGAAATGCATGAAAACGAATGGAATTGACGGAACGCATGAGATGGCTAATGAGAGCCTGAACGCATGGTTTATTGAGATGGCTGATAAAACTTTATGAGGGTAAGAAACCGCTAGTTTTCTGAAAGCCCGAACGCATGGTAAGGATCGGAAAATGAGTTCCATCCAGTATGTAACTTTTAAAACATGAAATTTGGTAATGTATTAAATTAAAGTCACATGCACGTGTTTTAACTTACTGAGTTTTTCTCACGCATTAGTTTTGTGATGTAGGTGAATTTTTATCTGAGGAAGAAATGGCGCTGATCGAGAATTTGCCAGAGGCGGAAGAGCATACAGAGGAGGATGCTCTCGTTGGTTCTGAATAAAAATTTAAAGTCATGATTTTATATCGTTTTAAAATAATATTTTATATTTAGTTGCATTGAATTTTAAATTTTCTATTTGGATAATTTATTTCATTAACTGTTGGATTTTTTAGTAAGGATGCTATTTTAAATTTATGAATGAGGTTTTATTTAACGTTTTGTTTAGTATTTAATTTTCTAAACATTTATTGATAGTAATTTAAAATTTCCGCTTATTAAATGATTTTTGCTATTTTCAATAATTTTGAATTAAGAAAATTAGGGTTTTATAACGATCCAATTTAACCTAATTTACAAATCGATTTGGGAAAAATTTTAGGGTTTCAAATTAGGGAAAATTAAATTTTGGAGTCGTTACAGTTGGTATCAGAGAACTAAACGGTTCTGTAGACTGCTCTGTATGCTCATCATGCATCTGGAAAATTGTCGATCAGCAAGTAAGTATTTTATTTTATCATCATTTTATTTTAATTTATTATAGAAATTTATTTTATGAATTTTGTGATATAATTTTTAGTACATTTATATTTAATTACTACCCAAATTAGAATAAATTTTAAAGAAAAATAAATAAATCCTCGTGATGTAGACCTATGGCCAACCGTAGAAGAAATGATACTGAACGCGATGCTATGCTCGATCGATTGATTGACGTGATTGAGAGGCAAGCTAGACAAATTGAACAGTTAATGCAGACAGCGACTGTCACGGCCCAAGCGGCTACTGCCACAGCCCAAGCAGCTAACGCACAGATAGTGAGCGCACAGGCCCAGAATATGAATAGACCACGACACATAGACATCGACCTCGAGAGGTTTCGACGATTGGATCCTCCAACCTTTGATGGTAACTTGACTGATATGGCAGCAGCTGAGGATTGGATCAAAATAATTGAGGAGATATTCAAGCATGCCAAGATTGTGGAGACAGAGAAATTGTCATGTGCATCCACAATGTTCAGGAGGGACGCACGATATTGGTGGGACTCAGTGAAAGTAATGCATCCAGATACTACTATTTCGTGGCAGCGATTTAAGGAACTCTTCTACGAGAAATACTTTGCCGATGCTATGAAGGATGCAAAGATGGAAGAATTCATGTCCCTGAAACAGACTGGAAGTGTCATTGAATACGTGCACAAGTTCGATCAACTCTCTCGCTTTGCCTCGCATATGGTCAGCAATGAGACTTTGAAAGTAAAGCGTTTTGTTCAAGGATTAAGGGCGGAGATATTTAAAGATGTCAACCTCCATACTTCACGGGACACCCCATTTGCTGCAGTAGTTGAAAAAGCCCTCAAAACAGAGATTGGGGAACAAAAGATCTCCAAAGCTCAAGAATATCGAAGAAGGTTCAACCATGCAACACAGTCGACAAAGAATAAACTGCTACCACCACAATGGGCTGGATCAAAACGACCAATGACTAATGATGCTGCTAGTGGAGCCTCCAAGTTTATTAAAAGGGAACCAGTGAATCAGACAACTATACCTACCATACCAACGTGTCCCACTTGTAAGAAGGCACATACTGGAGAATGCCGAGCTAGAGTAATGACATGTTTTCAGTGCGGTCAAGCTGGACATTTTATCAAGGATTGCCCTAAAAATGGCCAGAATAAGCCAGCAGCAGTTGCTCGGGTTTACACCATGACAAAGGAGGAAGCTGAAAAGAATGAAGATGTGATAACAGGTGTGCTTCTAATTTCTGGAGTACCTTCCTATATATTAATTGATTCTGGTGCAACTCATTCTTTTATATCCCTTATGCATTCAATAAAATTAAATAAAGCAATAGAACCTTTAGAACATAAGTTGAGAGTAGCTACACCCTCGGGTGTAGTAATGCCCGCCGACTCTATTATCCGAGGATGCAAAGTTCGTATTGCAGATAGAGAATTGGAAGCCGACCTGACTATTTTGGCCATGCAAGATTATGACGTAATTCTCAGTATGGATTGGCTCACCAGACACTATGCAACTATTGATTGTCGCAAGAAGGTCGTAAGATTTCATCTGCCTGAAGAGGAATCATTTTTATTTCATGGCGATAAGAAGGGTTCGAGAATTCCAGTTATATCATCATTACGAGCACAACGATTATTGAACTCTGGATGTTTTGGATTCTTGGCAAGCGTTGTGTGTACTCAAACCGATGAAGCAACAGCCTTAGATAAGGTGCTGATAGTTCGTGAATATCCAGATGTCTTTCCAGATGATTTAACAAGTTTTCCACCAGCTAGAGACATAGAATTCGGCATTGATGTTCTACCTGGAACGACACCAATCTCTAAAAGCCCATACAGGATGGCGCCAGTTGAATTAAAAGAATTGAAGATTCAACTTGATGAGTTGCTAGAAAAAGGATTCATTCGACCAAGCTTTTCACCGTGGGGAGCACCAGTATTATTCGTGAAGAAGAAAGATGGAACTATGAGAATGTGCATCGATTATCGAGAACTGAACAAAGTCACCATAAAGAATAAGTACCCACTCCCAAGGATCGATGACTTGTTTGATCAATTAAAGGGCGCTGGAGTTTTCTCGAAAATAGATCTCAGATCTGGCTACCATCAGCTAAGAATAAAGGATGATGATGTACCCAAGACGGCATTTCGGACAAGATATGGCCACTATGAATTTCGAGTTATGCCATTCGGATTGAGTAATGCCCCGGCCGCCTTCATGGATTTAATGAATCGAGTATTCAAGAAATTCTTAGCTGAATTTGTGATTGTTTTTATCGACGATATTCTCATCTATTCAAAGAGTAAGGAAGAGCATGAGGAACACTTACGAATTGTTTTATCGACCCTGAGACACGAAAAGTTGTATGCTAAGTTTTCAAAATGCGAATTCTGGATGAAAGAAGTAGCTTTTCTTGGTCATGTAATTTCTAAAGAGGGTGTGTTAGTAGACCCAGGAAAGATTGAAGCAGTTAGTATGTGGCCGCAACCCAAAAATGTGGCAGAAGTACGAAGCTTTCTTGGTCTTGCGGGCTATTACAGAAGATTTGTGGAGGGATTCTCAAAACTAGCCACACCGCTCACCAGACTCACCAGGAAGGGTACTAAATATTTGTGGACTGAAGAATGTGAACAAAGCTTCCAAAAACTAAAGGAAAGATTGATTTCAGCACCAATACTCACTATACCATCTGAAACCGGGAAATTTGTGGTCTATAGTGATGCTTCAAAATATGGACTCGGATGTGTACTTATGCAAGAAGGAAAAGTTGTAACCTATGCCTCAAGACAATTGAAGGATCACGAGAAGAATTATCCGACTCATGATTTGGAGCTGGCAGCAGTAATTTATGCTCTTAAAATTTGGAGACACTATCTATATGGAGAAAGATGTGAGATTTACACCGATCATAAAAGCTTGAAATATTTTCTAACGCAAAAAGATTTGAATATGAGACAGCGCAGATGGTTGGAGTTAGTAAAAGATTATGATTGCGAAATCATATATCACCCTGGAAAGGCAAACGTGGTGGCAGACGCATTAAGTAGAATAGCTTCTTCAAGTTTTTCAGCATTAACTCCGATTCCAGAAAAATTAATGGAAGAGATGCAGAAGTTTGACATTGAGATTGTACCTTCCAGATTGATTGAGAGATTATCGGCAATAACGCTACAACCAAGCTTGATCGAACGAATTAAGGACAAACAACATGACGATATTTTCTTAAAAAAGATAAGAGATCAATTGAAAAGTGGGAATGTATCAGAATTCTCTATGTCGGAAGATGGAATTATTAAATTTAAGAAAAGATGGTGTATACCGGACGATGCAGAATTAAAGAGAGTTATATTGCAAGAAGCACATTCAACTCCATACTCGGTACATCCTGGTGCAACCAAAATGTATCAAGATTTGAAGAAGCATTATTGGTGGCGAGGGTTAAAATTGGATGTAGCCAAATTTGTTGAGAGGTGTCTTACATGTCAGCAAGTCAAAGCAGAGCATCAGCGACCTACTGGCATGTTACAACCATTATTTGTACCCCAATGGAAATGGGAACATATCACGATGGATTTCGTAAGTGGACTCCCAAGATCAAATAAAAATTTTGACTCTATTTGGGTAATAGTTGATAGGCTGACAAAATCGGCGCATTTCATTCCTGTACGGACTACTTACAATATGGAGCAGTATGCCCAACTATATATTAAGGAGATCATCAGACCTCATGGTACACCTATCTCTATAGTTTCAGATCGAGATACTCGTTTCACGTCAAAATTTTGGAAGAGTTTGCAAAAAGAAATGGGCACTCAGTTAAATTTCAGCACAGCTTTCCACCCTCAGACAGATGGACAGTCAGAAAGAACAATTCAAACCTTAGAGGACATGTTAAGGGCTTGTGCAATCGATTTTCCAGGAAATTGGTGTAAGAATTTGCCACTGGTAGAGTTTTCTTACAACAATAGTTATCAAGCTTCGATTGGAATGGCGCCTTATGAAGCACTTTATGGAAGAAAATGCAGATCTCCAGTACACTGGGATGAAGTCGGTGAAGGTATTATGGTTGGACCTGATATTTTAAGACACACTGCTGAGATTGTTGCTCTAATTCGGAAAAGGATCCTGACAGCCCAAAGTAGACAGAAAAGCTATGCAGATCAAAGAAGGAGGAAATTAGAATTTGCCGAAGGTGATCAAGTATTTTTGAAAGTTTCCCCAATGCGAGGTGTAATGCGGTTCGGAAAGAAAGGAAAACTAAGTCCAAGATACATAGGCCCATTTGCAATTTCAGCAAGAATTGGAGAAGTTGCTTATGAGTTGAATTTACCAAAGTCACTCAAGCAGGTTCACAACGTGTTTCATGTCTCGATGTTGAAGAAATACGTTCCAGATCCCTCACACATTTTGCCAATGAACTCCGAGGAAATTGTGCTCAATCCTAATCTATCTTACGAAGAGAGACCGATTCAAATTCTGGAATCAGAAGAAAGAGAACTACGAAATAAGAAGATCTCGCTTGTAAGAGTTCTATGCAAGAATCGAAATGTTGAGGAAGCAACCTGGGAAAAGGAAGAAGATATGAGAAGATTATATCCAGAGCTTTTCAGGTAATTCTTTAAATTTCGAGGACGAAATTTCTTTTAAGGAGGGTAGATTGTAACATACCAAAAAAATTATCCCAAATTAAAAGATCAATTATTTTCCTAATCTAATTTAAGGAAACCCTAGATTGCATTCAATAAGTAAATCACCCAATTTTAGTCAAACTAAACCCTAATTTCAGAAATTATTCTGAAATTTCTAACACAAAATCAGAAAATAATTTCCAAACCTATGGATACAAACGTTAAGGAAAATAATTATAATGAAGGAAAGTCCTTCCTAAACTTCATCGATGAATCTGATCAAATTGGAAGTCCAGATTCGTGTCCATCATTTAAGGAAAGAATCGAACAACCCTCTCCCTTACAAATCAAGTCATTCTGTGAATGAGAAAATCACACAAAATTTCCTCCCATTCTGAAAAAAGAAAAGAAACCCGAGAGTTACCTCGCCTCACGCCGAAATCGCCGCACTATATCTCCGACCACCGCGAGTTGGCAGACTCCGGCGAACGTCTCTGAGGAGACTGAATCGCAGCCGCAACTCCAAACAATTCCCTCCGACGAAGTCTCCCCCTCGGCCGAAACCCTCTTTGCGTGGACAGACTCTTCTCGGCCTCCGTTGATAACCACTAGCACCGTAAGCTCCTCCCTCTCCCTCGATCTTCATCGCTCTCTCATTCTCGCGCACCCTCTGTCACTCACTCTCACTCACTCTCTCTCGACAGAATAGAAGGCGAGGGAGGAAGAAGGTGTTTGGTTCAGAAATTTTATTCTGAACCGAACCAAACCACCCAACTTATTTTAAGTTGAACTGGTCCAGTAAACTAAACCGGTTCTGACGACCCAAACCGGTCGATTGCCCGAACCAACCTGAACCTGAATTTTGGGGTAATTAAAGGGCGCTCAATCGAATCGAAAATTCAGCGATTCGACGTTATTGGTAAGGAGAAATTTTACCTTATCAATTTCAATGATTATTTTTGGGTAAAATAAGAAATTTAAACTTCCCCAATTTTTAGGCAAGGAAGATTAATACAACGCTCGGAAAATACATACGACCCTATTCTCTATTTCTCTCGAAATCCAGGTAAGTAAAACACTAGGTTTTTAACGTTTTGGCCGTTGGCCCTACATCACAAAACGTATATTAAATTATTTTCTTTAAAGCACTTTATTTTGTTTTGTTAATTTTATTATTATTTGGACACGCATGTATAGGTATTAACATAGGAATGTAGAAAGATAAAAATGATAGGTCATTATGCATGTGTATGAAATGCATGAAAACGAATGGAATTGACGGAACGCATGAGATGGCTAATGAGAGCCTGAACGCATGGTTTATTGAGATGGCTGATAAAACTTTATGAGGGTAAGAAACCGCTAGTTTTCTGAAAGCCCGAACGCATGGTAAGGATCGGAAAATGAGTTCCATCCAGTATGTAACTTTTAAAACATGAAATTTGGTAATGTATGAAATTAAAGTCACATGCACGTGTTTTAACTTACTGAGTTTTTCTCACGCATTAGTTTTGTGATGTAGGTGAATTTTTATCTGAGGAAGAAATGGCGCTGATCGAGAATTTGCCAGAGGCGGGAGAGCATACAGAGGAGGATGCTCTCGTTGGTTCTGAATAAAAATTTAAAGTCATGATTTTATATCGTTTTAAAATAATATTTTATATTTAGTTGCATTGAATTTTAAATTTTCTATTTGGATAATTTATTTCATTAACTGTTGGATTTTTTTAGTAAGGATGCTATTTTAAATTTATGAATGAGGTTTTATTTAACGTTTTGTTTAGTATTTAATTTTCTAAACATTTATTGATAGTAATTTAAAGTTTCCGCTTATTAAATGATTTTTGCTATTTTCAATAATTTCGAATTAAGAAAATTAGGGTTTTATAACGATCCAATTTAACCTAATTTACAAATCGATTTGGGAAAAATTTTAGGGTTTCAAATTAGGGAAAATTAAATTTTGGAGTCGTTACACATGCATACTTGATGTTTTTCCTAGTTAATCGAGTGAGAGGTGTAGCAATCTTCGAGAATCCTTCAATAAATTTCCTGTAATACCCGGCCAAATCCAAGGAAACTTCGAATATCAGTGGCGTTCTTCGGTTGGGGCCATTCCTTAACTGCTTGAACCTTTGCTAGATCAACAGATATGCCATCTCCAGAGATGACATGACCTAAAAAGTGAACTCTGTCCAACCAAAACTCACACTTGAAAAACTTGGCATAAAGTTGATGCTGTCTGAGTACTCCTAACATCAAACTCAAATGTCTTGCGTGCTCGTCCTTGGTACGCGAATAGATTAGGATATCATCAATAAACACTATAACAAATTTATCTAAATATTCATGAAACACTCTATTCATAAGATCCATAAAAGCTGCTAGGTGCATTTGTCAATCCAAAAGACATTACCAAGAACTCGTAATGTCCATACCTTGTGCGAAAGGTAGTCTTTGGGATATCTTTGGTTTTGACCTTCAGTTGATAGTAGCCTGACCTTAGGATCAATCTTAGAGAAAACACGGGCACCATTAAGCTAATCAAATAAATCGTCGATTCTAGGCAGTGGGTACTTGTTCTTGACGATTAACTTGTTCAATTCCCTATAATCAATGCACATACGCATTGATCCATCCTTCTTTTTGACAAAAAGGACAGGTGCACCTCACGGTGAAAAGCTTGGACGTATGAACCCTTTCTCTAATAACTCTTCTAATTGTTTCTTTAATTCCTTAAGTTCCGTAGGTGCAAGTCTATAGGGATTCTTAGATACAGGCTCTGCGCCTGGGTAAACATCTACAACAAACTCGATTTCTCTATCTGGCGGCAAGCCAGGAAGATCGTCTATAAACACTTCTGGAAAATCTTGGACAACTAAAACATTTTGGGGAGTTGCTTTTCCTACTAGTTGTGTATCCAAAACACAGGCCAAGAAGCATAAGTACTTTCTGCATGGAGAAGGTCTACAATTTATAGAAGTCATCACAGACTTTTCCTTACTCTTCTTTAGAGCTTGGAAAGTATGTTTCAAACCACTAGGGGGCTGAAAACTAACTACTCTAGTCCTACAGTCGATCGTGGCATAATGCTTGAACAACCAATCCATTCCTATGATTACATCAAATCCCGTTATATCCATAATACTGAGATCAGCAGGCAGATTCATGTTTCCCACTAATACAACAGTAACATCCGAAAATTTGGTGTTGCGATTTCTAATTATGTGCCTGTAAGTCAAGATTGTAGAAATAATTGACCAATTGAACAATGAGCCAAGCAAATGGGCTAACTAGTTACTTGGATTTAAGGGAGGACAAATTGGGAATGGAAATGGGGTTGGTTGGCTTGAACTACTTATAGATTGCCACCTCAAGGCTTCCCCATGAAGCTTCATGCTTTTTCCTTAATAAAAAAAATTATAATAAAAGAAAGGGGGGGGGGGGGGGGGGGAGAAAATATCCCTCTCTCTTCTACGTTCTCACTTTCCCTCTCTTGTTCTGTCCCCTCCCACGAAGAAATCACCCTTCTCCTTCGATTCCAAACAGCTCCACGCCAACGCCCAAGCCAACCCTCCTCTTTCCTCTTCTAGTTTGAGTGTTAAATAAGGAAAAAAAAACATGGGAAAACCTTTCCTCTCCTCTCTAGCATTTAAAGTCGAAGAAACACGCTTTCCTTCTCTTCATTCAAAGGTATGTTTTGGGTGATTGTTAGTTGGGTTGTTTATAGATTGGTCGATTTATGATATATATATTGGGTTTATAGATGATTTGTTGTTGATTTTGTTGAACGTTGAGGATGTTTGGTAAACCCTAATTTGATGCACAAAAATTCTGACTAGTTGCTACATTTTCTTCTTCTATTTGATGTTAAATAGATTAAAAGTTGATCGTTGATGATTTATACGAAAAGAAAATGGGATTGATTAAAAATGTTAAGAAATCTAAGGTTAAAATATAGGGCAGTTTTGGTTCTGAGGATTTTCGGCCTATTTATTGTATTTTGTTTGCTAAATGGATTATGTCATATGAAAGTAGACATCTTAAGGATTTCATAGGCATAAGAATTATCAAATTTGGACGGATATACAATTTGTTATGAATTTTCGAAGTCAAGATAAAGGCAGTTACGGTTTTGGAAATTCTGCCACTTATTGTGATTGGTTTTTGATAAATGGTTTGTGCTAGATGAAAATAGACACTTTAAAGAAGTTGTAGCCTTTTGAATCAAGTCATTTTGATATTTGTAGAGAAAGTTACGAATTTTAGAAGTTTGCTCAAAATTGTAAGCCAAATCCGGGTTTCGCGTGATATTAAGTTGTTTGATTAAAAATTGATCCACATGTTGATTGTTTGAAGTGCTTGATGAGAATTATGTGAAATGTGACCTATCCTTAGATTTCATTATTGGGATTGTTGAATTGGATTAAAGTGATGTGTTGGATAGTTGTTGGTTAATTGTTGACTTTTTGGGAATTTGGACTGATGCACGGTAATGGGGAGGTCATGTCAAAAATTTAGCGATTTTGCCTTAGAAATTTTGATGCGATTAGTGAATTGTTGATTGGAAATTTAACTGACTTTTGGATTGTGTTTGTGATTTGGTCGTTGTTGATGCCAATAATGTGTTGTTTTAGGTGGATTGCACCATAAGGATGAAGGGGCACAAATTGCTAAGGACAACAAGTAAGTTCATATCCGTAGGTTGGCCCTACATCACGGAGACTCTAGGATTTTACTACTATCGGGAGATTTCGGGTAGATAAGTTTAAGTTATATTCCGAGTTGTCTGTTTTTCCTTTAGGTTCTGTTGTGTTATTTTCTGCTGTCTGCTGTTTTAATTGTAAGCACTGAAAATGTTCATGCATACACGATTTTTTGAAAGTTCATGCAAAATTGTTTTCTGTACACGGTTTTGAAGTTAAGCAAGAAAAAATCTGACTGAAATGAACCGGTTAAGTGCGGGACGGGGACTGACCCACTGTTACTGTACTGTTATATATATGTATACTGTATTACTGTATGTGCCTATTGTGCACTCACTAATTCTACTGATTGTCAGTTCCCCTATAAGCCCCACTTATACCTCTCTGCCACTGAAATGAAATGTTCTGTACTGTCACTGTTTTTCTGAAAAGTTTCATGCATAGCATATGCATCACTGCATTCTATATGTTCTTACTGAGTTTTAGACTCATAGGTGAACTCCCTGATGTAGGTACTGAACCCGAACGTGAGGACTTTGTGCCTCAATCTGATGAATAGGTGGCTGGTGGCTCGAGCTCTCGGGGTGGTTGCTGCAGCCAGGCACATTTCTGTCTTGAGGTTTAAGTTTTTAGAATAAAATTTCTGTCTGTGAACTCTATTGAAATTCTGGTGTTTTGTTTTAAAACTCCATTGGGTTTCCGTTAGAAATTTGCATAATGTATAGTTTCTACTGTTTAAGTTTTTAAACCTCTGTATTTGACAGTTGTCTGTACATTCTGAAAAATTCTGGATTTGTTTGGAAATCTGTCTTCTAGGGTTGTGCGTGGATGGTCTCGAGTTTTAGAGCCACCCATGCAGTTTGGATCCTGGAATCTGTCAATTGTAAAGCATGTTTTAAAATCTTTGTTTTGAAATCGGGTTTTGGAGGTCTGAAACCTTTATGCCTTCTGTTTTGATGTTCCCTGTTTATACATTTTTCTGTCAAAAGTTGTCGAATTCTGTCTTTAAAGCTATATCTTCCGATTACATCTTCCGCTTCCCGTTTTAAAATTTACTTCTACCGATGCCTTCTAAAATCATGTCTACCGCTGCCCGTTTCATTTTAAAAATAACTACATCTACCGCTGCCCTTATAAAAGCATATCCACCGACTGTCACTATTCCCTTTTTGTCTTATTCGACATTTTCGGCCCAGTTTAATCTACTCCTACCGGTACTGTTCCCTTTTGGTCTTATTCGACATCTTCTGCCCAGTTTAATCTACTCCTACCGGTACTGTTCCCTTTTTGTAATATTCGACATCTTCTGCCAAGTTTAATCTATTCCTATCGGTACTGTTCCTATTTTTGTCTTATTCGGCATCTTCCGCCCAGTTTAATCCACTTCTATCACCTGACGTCATCTCTGCTTCTGCCTTCAAACTACATCATCCGATAGACTCTTTCCGCCAGTCTTCTGCCTATGTCTTCCACCTTTATTTCCTGTTTTCTGCTGCCATTAATAACTGTTATTCAGATTCTTTTTACATTCTTTCCTGCACTCTTAAGATTTCTCCTTGCCTGATATTCTAAATGTCCAAAGACTAGTTTACTTCTGTCTCCTATTTTCTTCAGTTTGTTATTTATGTGGTTCAAAAGCCAACATGTTTTCTGATTCTATTCCAAGTATTCTGATTCCCTTTTGTTGTTTATCCTGTAGTTCAGTTTCTAACTGTTCTTTGCATTTCGGTTTTGTCTCCAGAGAACTCTCCCTCCCCGTCAATGTTTTAAAAGAATAATGTTCAAAAAACAAAAAAGAAAATATAGTCTGAGTTTTCTGTTATGTCTCGGAGTGATGGCTTGACTCTTGGATTCTGATTGGAATATGGTCTCGGGCTGTCACAACAACACTATCCAGTATCACTTGGTTAGAGTACATGCGCTCGCCAGAGGGTAATGCTACATTAAACACATACTCAGTGGGGGTCTGTACATCTAATTTATCAGCAAATGCAGAGGCTATAAAAGAATGTGTTGCACCTGAATCTATTAAAGTAAAAGCAGGGGTAGAGTTGATCAATATGGTACCTGACACCACGGCAGGCTGTTCATCATCGCCCGTCTCCATCATGGAGAATATCCTTGGCTTTACTTTGGAAGGGCTACTCTTCAAGGCTTGGCAGTCCCTGTTGATATGGCCGACTTTGTTACAATGGAAACATCGAATAATCCTGGGCTTTGGGCAATCCTTGAACGAGTGTCCAACCTCTTCGCAGTTGAAACACTTTCCCGATCCGAACCTACATTTACCCAGGTGACTTTTCAGACACTTCGGGCACTGGGGATACTTCTTGGTGCCCTGTACCTTCTTTCCCGTTCCTTGATTGTTCTGGCTTTCACTAGGCCTTTTTGTTCCACTCTGTTGATGTGGTTGGATAAACTTCCGTGGGGTTTCTCTTGCTCTAGTACACTTCATTTCCGCATCCTCCACTTCCAACGCAGTGGACACAACCTCACTGAAGGACAAGCCTTTGATGCCAGTAAACTTGACTCCTCTGAAAATATCTGGCTTTAATCCATTCATAAATTGAAACACTTTATCTTCATTCCTATGGACGAGATGTCCGGCAAATCTTGATAGGGACTCGAATTCTCTGATGTACTCAGCCACTGACCCCGTCTGTTTCAAGCTCAAAAATTCAACTTTCTTAGCGGCCTGGACAGTGCTGTTGAAATACTTCTCATAGAAAACTTCTTTGAATTGTGTCCATGACATAGCCAGGGCATCAGCGGCGGTTTCCATCGACTCCCACCAGAGTTGTGCTTCGCCAGCCAGATGGAATGTTGCCAGAGTGACCTTGTCTCCTTCCTCGATATTGGCGTATCTAAACATACTCTCAACCTTTCTAAGCCACTCTTCAGCAAAAGTGGGATTAGTTGATTTCCTATCAAATGTGGGCGGCTGAAGTCTCCGAAATCTGTCTCCAGAGTGCTCACTACTAGAACTCGAGTTAGCATTTCCTTGTACATCTCGGTTCAACAACACACCCAACTGATCGGACTATTGGCGCACTAAATCAGTTTGCTGACGCACTAAATCTGTCAGCTGCCTAATCACACTAGGCTCCTCTTCACCTCTCACATTCGGCATTTCTCTTGGTACTCTAGGTCTCCCTGGGCGTCTGGCCATAATACTAAATTCCTGCACAGGGTTAACTATTCTCATAAACATCTTATAGCTAAAGGTAACATAAACACTTACAGTTGTTGGAGTACTCTCATGCAACGATTGGCACTGATGAGTAATCTTTTGAACGGTTTAACTGAATATCTCTGATACCATACTATAACGCCTCGAGTTTTCTAAACTCAGTTCGTTACTAATAGACCCGAACGTAATTAGGAAATTTTGGACCAAATTTAAAACTTCGTTCGAAAGTCAAATTTGAATGTTTGCTAAGAACACAAAACTTGTAGCGGAAAATCTTTGAGCAAAGCAAAGTTAAGCAAAACTATAAAACAGTGTTCGAATATTCAGTTAAAAAAAATATTAAGAAAAGATTTCGGCCGGAAGAGACGAAGGCTTACGCGTGAAATGCTTAAAGTTCAAAAAGTCAAACACATCATCCGCTGAACGAAGTCAACAAAAGGGCAGAAATAAAACCGAAGGTTTCCACCGATGACGTCAGCCGGATGAATAGTTCATCCAACCTCTGCCGATCGTAAAACGACAAGTTTTGCTACTCGCATCTACCGATGACGTCAGCCGGATGATTCGCTCATCCAGCCTCTGCCGATCACAAGACGACAAATCTTTTACTCACGTCTTCCGAAAGAACAAACTACGTATACCGATCACAAAACGACAAAACTTCTACTACATCATCCGATAAGTTTAATACCCGACATCCACCGATCACTAAACGACAAAACTTCTACTACATCATCTGATAGGTTTAATACCCGACATCCACCGATCACTAAATGACAAAACTTCTACTACATCATCCAATGGCTTTATTTAAAGACATCATCCGATGGCTTTTACTAAAGACATCATTCGATGACAACAGAATAACAACTCTACATCTGTCGATAGACATCATCTACCGATAGATAAAAAATACTCGACGAAGACAGCATAGCAACAATTCCACTCTAACAAGAAAACTCCTACTACCAGTAGAACATGAACATTTTACTAAAAACCATTCAAAACTATTTAAATTAGTGTATTACTCCGAAATATGGTAAAACCACTATTAAACTGACAGAGTATCATTAACAGAAAAGCCTCAAGATGTATTCCCAAAATATTAAAACTACTACTGTCATAAAAACTAACGTACTTAAATTGAAACATTGTTAACTAAACCTTCACAACTACTAACATCAGTTAAATCGCCCCGTCAGCCGCCAGTTCGATGCATGAATGTACCCCTCCAACCTGCCTAGCTCTCAACAAACTCAGAGAACACACCTGCTGCCTTTTCTTCACCTACATCACAAAACTCATCTGTTAGCCTAATGCTAAATAAGTGAAGCAATCATGAAATGAAATGCTGAAATGTAAATCTTAATCATACAGTTTCTACTTTCTCAGCTCAGTTGCATTCACATTCATCGTAATCTGATCTCAATATTCCATTAGGAGTGAGATCAACTCTCCCAAAGTCATAAATCTTCTTCATCAATTATGGGGCGGATTAATTCCCTTAACAGCTATCATGATCCCTAGGTTCCCTTGGGAGTGGGATCAACTCTCCCAATGTTATAAATTCACTTCATCAATTAAGGGGCGGATTAATTCCCTTAACAGCTATCATGATCCCCAGGTTCCCTTGGGAGTGGGATCAACTCTCCCAATGTTATAAATCTACTTCATCAATTAAGGGGTGGATTAATTCCCTTAACAACTATCATAATATGTTCTGTTCATGCCTTACCATACATTCCATGTAAATTCATTTTCGTATTCTTTCAAAACATGATGCATGACCAAACTGAAAACATTCAACATGCAGAAAACCTACTGTTTTGTGATGTAGGCCCGAGGGCACAAGCGCACTTCACTTACCTGGCTCTCTTGGAAATGCTCGGTGTTGCAAACTATTTTGGGAGCTTACTCAACCTAAAACCATGGACAGATTATCAATTAGATTTTACTAAACCTCATTCTACACTATCCAGAAGCCTAAGGAAACTATTTTAGGAGCTTAGTTCGTTATACATCTCTGATTACCACAAAACCCGAACTAGTTCACTCACAGCATTCTTGAAACTCACATTTATCCACTTCCCAAATCATCGATAGTTACTAATGCAGCAAGGAATCGAAATAGAACTCACCTAGTTTAGTGAAAATCGGATGGAAGAATCGCCTAGAGAGGAGTGTATGGAAAGAGTGGCGGCTACAGTGCATTTAATCACAAAGCCTCTTTCCTTAAATAGGTTATCCATTATAAGTTCTCAATTTACCACTATGCCCTTACTTAGTAACTCATTAACCTAATTAATACTTTCCTCAATTTTCTCCACAACATGCTTACTATTAAATAACGGAATAGAAATTGGTTCAATAGAACCGGGTGCTACACAACGTTTTCTCTCCAGGTGCACCTTCTTAATCACATCCCCATAAGTCCTCACAGAAGGGTCAGGTGTTTTCTCCCCTGAAGCCAAAGCATCGTGCCTTTTCGGAGAAATAACCCAATTTAACCTCCTCCCCCGATAATCATCTTCTCTATCGATAATGCTTTGGGGCTTGTTAAATCCAATATCGGCATCGTCGTCTCCACCCCTGGCAATCGGCATATTATTCTCTTAGCGAGAGAATGTAATGGATGTTTCAGACCGAGGAGAGAGAGAGAGAGAGAGAGGAGGGAATGAAGGGGAAAATGGTAGTTTCGGGATTTTGAAGGTCCCGTGTCAAATTTAATTGGAAAATTGAAAGGAGGGGTCGAATTGCAAATGGCGTCAACGATAGAGGCTGATTTGGTCAAAAATAAACGTTAGGGACCAATTAACCATTGACCACCATACATTGAGGGCTAAATTGAACTTTTCCCAACTTTTAATTATCATTTTATCTATATTGTTTACTTAAACAAAACTTACACTGCTATCTCTAGCAAAAAATAAATTGAGTGTGGTGATAACTTAAGAGAAGAGTCAAATTAGGTTATCTAACTTTTTTCATTGATTAAAATTATTTTAGCTTGTTATCTCAAATTAAGTTTTTTTTCTCTAATTTAATGAACTAAGTAATATGCAAGCAAACAAAAATAAGTATGGAGAGAACAAGAGAGAAATATCAAACACGTTTATTTGTAACACCCGGAAATTTCGTTTTAAGGATTTCGAGCCATAAGTTCAGAATTTTAAAATATAGAGTGATAATTCGTAGAAATAATAAATTAAGTTCGAATGGCCAACGGGAAGTTTCGTTAGAGCCCTAAGAATAAATAGAAATATTATGAGGAATAAGGAAATTACGGAGAAGTTAAACCGATAGACGAAATAATGATTTAAGTTAAGAAATTAACTAAGGGCAATTAGGTAATTTAGAAAGTCAAATATTTTAACTAAAAATGGTTTTCTCTCTCTTTAATCCCTCATTTCTTCTTCCCTACACGATTCCCTTCTCCCCTTTGGCGATTTCTTTCCCTCTTCCATCGCCAATCCTCCATCGATCGATCAACTCCTCCGTTCTTGGCGTTTTTCCTTCAAGTTTCTTCAACAAATCAATCCTCTAGGTAAGTTCTACACTCTAGACAAGTTTATTTGTGGTTTTAGGGTTTATTTTGAATTAGGGTTTGTGAAGAAATTTAGGGATTTGGTTAGAAATCGATAGGGTTGTTTATTTATTACTCATTGATGATGTATTAGTGATTATTGAGGTTGTTGGAGTAGATTAATGGTGTTGGTTGGTGTTAAATGTTGAGTTTAGGTTGTTGGAGATATAGTTGGACACCATTAATGGAGTTTTGAAGTTAGTGAGCACCAAGTGCTCGAGGAAATGCCCAAATGAAATGAATTAGAGTTTTTAGAAGAATTTGTCCTAGCTCGAGACGTCGATTTGTTTAGATTTGATATTTGAAAGTCGATATTAATGATGTGTTTTTAAATGTGTAATGCCCCCGAACCCACCCTGGCTCGGTGCGCTACTTGGCTCACTCTAACCCCAAGAATTTTTATAAACACCTAGGTATAAATAAAACTGACATAGCGGAATTTAAAACTAAATTACCCTAAGCTTTCTCTCAGGTCATACCTAACTGCCTAGACTCATTGATTTTCCTTAATTCTAACCGTTAAGCACCACGGCGTCCTTCTCGAAAATTTTGGCAAAGTAACGCCTGAAAATGGCGCCTCCAAAATGCTAAAAACCTGCATAAAATCCAATCCCAACCAGACCAGAATATTCCAACCATCTAACCAACCTACGAAATCTCCAACAGCAGTAAAGAGGGAAACTAAAATGCTAACATCCCTACGTAAAGAAAGTCCACAGTACAGGGCGATACATCACCCTTAACCATGACTATATACCACAAATACACATAGCTGTACCACAACCATTAGAACATCAACTAAAAAGAGATACATATTCCCAACATTTCTACAAACAGACATTACAATAAACTACTAAAATACAAAGCCCCACATCTCCCGAAGACCATGGTCGAGGCGCCCCGACAACTGCCCGCACCGGCACGCCCCGTGCATCTCCGACTGCTCCCAAGTCCTGGCTGACTCACATAGCTCACCTGTAACCGCGTCGTTACCTACACCACAGAACACACTCACACGTAAGCTTACGCTTAGCAAGTAGGGAATACGAATGCGACAACACACAATGCAAGCAACCTAACACATGAAGTTTCTACCACTCAGTTGTGTTTATATGCTGTTCGTTGCTGTTCGTTACTTTAATCGTTTCATAAGCCGTGTGATTTGAGTAGGCACACATCCCATAACCGTCTAGGACGGCCAAACTCAGAATCACCAGAGCAAGACCAGATAGCTCACATCCCATAACCGTCTAGGATGGCCATACATGATCTTCCTCGTCGATCGTAGAATCCTATAACCGTCTAGGAATTCATACTCATGACCTTTACGTATTTTAGCCAACCATCCTTCATAGAGTTCCCTTCGGGGTGCCACTGCAAGCACCATATCCCGACAAGGCACACTATTCCAGATCTCGTATTTTAGCCTGTCTCTCATAGAGTTCCCTTCGGGGTGCCATTGCAAGCACCGTATCCCGACAAGGCACACTATTTGAGATTCATTATAATTCACTTTATCTGATTACGTTCATGCTCACAATGCCAAACAATGCCACTCATCTCTAGCGTAGCGTACTATAACTCACGATGCATGTTTCAACAAAGATATGCAATACAACACGAAACAAACCAACGACACACGAAACAAAACAACGACACGCAACACAAAACGAAACAACAAAATAAGCAAACAAGCAAAGAATTCCCTACCGTTCCATGGTGTAGGCCCGAAGGCAAAACAAACATCCTCTACTTACCTGAACTCTTGCACCGCACTTACTCGCTTTGACTACGTAAATTTCCCCACTCGGTAACCTATCACATTCACAAAAGTCACTTAAGCATTACAATTCACTTCTAAAGAATATTTAAGCTAACTCCAACTACAATTATTCAAACTTCATTCAAATTAAGCCTACATTCACCAATTACTCTCAAACTATTATTTCTAGCTTAATCCAACAAAAACCTAACGAAACGGCCACCAATTTGGGTTCGGTAAAAACCGACCTGAAACCTCAAACGTGCATAACTTTTGCGTCGGTTATCAGAATCAAACGATTCCAGCGGCCACGTACTCCTCTAATAACCTATTTTAACCTGTCAAAAGGAATTTGAAAACAAACGACCCTAGCTAGGTCAAATATCACAAAACCCGAACTGCCCCTTTTACCCGGAAAATCCCCCATTTTGGTTTTTCATCAATTCTCACTCAATTCCTCACTAATCAACCACAAATTCCCTCAATTAACATAATCTAACTAAAAATCTCATACTATAAGCAAAAAAACCGAAATGCCCTAAAGAGGGCTTCACTGTATTTCGCCCAAATCGGGCTCATCACGGCCAGGCAATCAAAACCGGACCAAGGGTCAGCAAACCCACGCCGGAAACGACCAAAAACCGCCGGTGATCGGAGCTCAATCGAGCTCGTCACTCACGGCCACGAACAGAGCCGAAACAGAGGAAGAAAACTGAGCCTTACCGTCGGTTCGTGCCCGGAGACAAGCCGCAACCTCTCGCCGCCGTAGTCTGGCCGGAGAACGCCGGTGATCGTCGTGCTCCGTCGATCATCGCCCTCCCTCATCTCCGTTCTCCTCTCGGCGTCGGGCTCGACGAACAACAGAATGGCGATTCTGTTGTTCGTTTAGTTTTATTAATAATAATAATAATTATTATTATTATTATTATTATTATTATAATAATTATAACAATTTCTATTAAAACAATAACATGACATTTACCGTTTTACCCTTCCAAAAATTCCGCTAAATCCCATTCTTAAATTATAAATTTTTATAGATTGAACCTCACCCCGTATCCAGCTTAATTTCTCCATTTAGCTTAATTTTTCCATTTAGAATATCCGAATACCAATTAATTAATCAATTATTTTAACCAATTTTATTCACATTTCTTTTAAATTAATTAAAACAACTATTTAGTAAATAATTACCTTATCATTTTATTTTCTCTTAAAAAAAAATATCCCGGGTATTACAATCCACCCTCCTTACAAAAATTTTGTCCTCAAAATTTGTGGCCTTGTTATTTCTCAATGTGCTCATCTCATCTCACCTACCCAATATTCTGACTCATCTATCAGTTACGCTCTAACCCGAATACACACACATTCATTAACTATAATCTAATCCATATCCAAACCCTTCTAACTAACTTATCCACTCGATCTTTTTCTCTAGCTAAGTTCATCTTTTTCTACTGCTATATCTACTAAACACGCACCAACGACTACTACTCTTTTTGCTACCACAATCGAGTAATCCTAAGATACTAAGGAGGACAATTCTTACCTCAAGTTTTACTAATCTTTATAAATTCTTAGATCAGGACTAAGTCGTTCCTAACTCCTCACACAATACTTTAAAGTTGAAAACTCTCAACTTAAACCCTATTAGTGAACATCGTTTGGCTAAATACCTATCGTGTAATCCACAGCCTTAAATCTTCCTACCTAAGTTCACCTAGTCACTTCCATCAAACAATCTCCATAGCGTCACACTAGAACCTACGGAGTAAGCTTCTTACCTCGTATCTCATTCTAACATTAATCACATATTCCGAATTCTCATTACCTAAATTAATTCACTATACATTCACAATACTAACTGAGTTTTTATTCACTCCAAATTGGCAGTTCCCTACGACTCTAAGTTGATCATTTTAAACTATACACTTCAACACTCAATATACCCTACAATTATTGACTTCACTACACTTTCTACATCTCTCAAAGTTTTCATTTTCCTAATTGTGATCCTTATAGCTTGAGTATTTCTAAGTCCATTTACTTCAATGAAATCAATTATCACCTTAATTCCAACTCTAGCTTCTCTACTCCAATGTTCATCAACTCTTACATAACTACCTCATAACTCTACGATACCTTACTACCATAACACTGAGGTAATTCAGTACATAAACATCTGACCCTAAATCCTTAAGTTTTTAACATTCTTTCTATTCTACCATCTCATTTCTCACTTATCACTCCTATCTCTTACACTTACTTATATCAGATAATTAAGACAGTTTATACCTCGAACAATCATCACATTTCATTAATTATGTCAACACAACTCTCACACTCAATGCTCTCATCTCTTAAACCCATCAACTAGTCCTCAAAAATGACACTCGACACCCTAAAAGATGTTCACTTCATTTCGACCCCAAAATTTCAATTAAAACTCTCATGCTTCTCCTAAATTAACCGTACTCTAAATTCCATCATATAATCTCCGTGTCCTTCCTCATTTACCTCACTTCTCACTCTTCACCCACTAACAGAGCTCAAACGCCTAACTTAGTCTAACTTTCATAACTATGTACTCTTCTACATTTTAGTAACTTTCGTTTAATCACTCATCACCTATACTTTCAAACTTTTACACTTTAATTCTCAATATCCTCTAAATTCACCAACTTCATACGATAGCTAACTCTCAGGCTTATCAACTCTTATCTCATCTATTTACGACGTCAGTAGTTTCGACTTCGTTACATACGAGTCGAACCCTCGAAACTTTCTAACTTAAACTTGATCTACAAGGCATTCTCAAGTTCTTCAACGAATTCTCCTTATTCTCATCCAACAAGTTCTATCTAATATTGTTGCTATTTCTTTTCCAAGGCTTTCTACTTTATATAAATATTTAATTTTCCTCCAGATTCAATCCAAAAACTTATAATTAATCTACTCTCAGTTTCTAGATATTATTCTAAATTTCTTTACCACAAGTCACCCAACAACCTAAACTTGTTGTTAACACTCTTACTCCCAACATCCTACTCATTACCTCGACGAGTCACCATTGCTACTAACATTGTGCGCATTAATCTAAACCTCAGAACCTTATCTTAATTCAAGCGGCTAGACCTTTCTCTACTTACTCAAGACATCTAAGTTTCGAATATCATCTAGCATCCTCTTTGATCATTTAATACCTCAATATTTACTGGTTTCCTAGCTCTAAGGAAATCTCTAACCTTTAATCCCTGAAATTGAGTACCTTTCTATGGATCATCCTTCACTCCACAACTACTCCTCATTGCCACATTCACGACTTGACTCATACTCTCCATAATTCTACTCTCGAGCATTTCACCTTTCTACGACTCTAGTTTGGGTCATACTAACTAACTATACCTCTTAACACTCAATAGTCCCCATCATTGTTAACCCCACTTAACGTAACAATCAATCAAACTTATAACTTCCTTTCACTTCGACTAGGCTCCCCTCCAGGTTTTTCTTGCATAAAGTTCATCAAAATTTTCCCTTTAACAATTTACTTAAGCTAGGCACTCAAATACAATCTACATTTATATGGTTCTAATCTCCTACGACGGGCCACCAAATCCTTCAAAATTCTCCAAATTTACAATTTGAGTTTCATTTCTCCTCACAAATATACTCCAATCCTCTAACATCTCAACTTTGTCAGTTTCCTATCCTATCTCTACGTAATCCCTATACTTCCATCATTGATCCTATTCGATTACTCAGTTCAGACCCCCCAATCATTTACTTAAACTAAACCCTTGACTATAGTTTATATCTTTATACGTACGTAACTCTAAATATCTCACCTTGCTATCTAGTCTTATCCACATAATGTATTAAGGATCTCTCAATGATTTAAGACATCTCTTCAAAAAAATTCGTTTCTACCCTTAAGCTCTCCTATAACTCATCGTACCTCAAAACTGCAAGGGTTTTTTAAAAGTCCCAATTCTATCTATTCAAATCTTTTCTCACCTAAGATGTAACTTTTTAAGGGAAACTCATCCTAAAATTTTCTAATCTCTCTATCCTCAATCCTACTTATATCTGTTCTACGGATGTTACTTTGTCTGTTTCGTTTTTCAACTAAATTCCTAACTATTCAGACTATCAGTTCACTATGTAAAACATGTCTATAAATTGGTTGGTTCATAGGGTCCACCGAGGTGGTCCCGATACTCACGATATGTTCGTTCTACTCCTGAACAAGGCTCGACAATCTAATCTCAGTTAACTAACTAAAGGTAAAGAAATACTTACAGTCGGTGAAGCAAGTTGCATGGCGGCCAGCATTGTCGGGTAATCATTTGAACGACTCGACCATCTATGCTCTGATACCATCTTGTAACGCCCCCGAACCCACCCTGGCTCGGTGCGCTACTTGGCTCACTCTAACTCCAAGAATTTTTATAAACACCTAGGTATAAATAAAACTGACATAGCGGAATTTAAAACTAAATTACCCTAAGCTTTCTCTCAGATCATACCTAACTGCCTAGACTCATTGATTTTCCTTAATTCTAACCGTTAAGCACCACGGCGTCCTTCCCAAAAATTTTGGCAAAGTAACGCCTGAAAATGGTGCCTTCAAAATGCTAAAAACCTGTATAAAATCCAATCCCAACCAGACCAGAATATTCCAACCATCTAACCAACCTACGAAATCTCCAACAGCAGTAAAGAGGGAAACTAAAATGCTAACATCCCTACGTAAAGAAAGTCCACAGTACAGAGCGATACATCACCCTTAACCATGACTATATACCACAAATACACATAGCTATACCACAACCATTAGAACATCAACTAAAAAGAGATACATGTTCCCAACATTTCTACAAACAGACATTACAATAAACTACTAAAATACAAAGCCCCACATCTCCCGAAGACCATGGTCGAGGCGCCCTGACAACTGCCCGCACCGCACGCCCCGTGCATCTCCGACTGCTCCCAAGTCCTGGCTTACTCACATAGCTCACCTGTAACCATGCGTCGTTCCTACACCACAGAACACACTCATCCGACTGCTCCCAAGTCCTGGCTTACTCACATAGCTCACCTGTAACCGCGTCGTTACCTACACCACAGAACACACTCACACGTAAGCTTACGCTTAGCAAGTAGGGAATACGAATGCGACAACACACAATGCAAGCAACCTAACACATGCAGTTTCTACCACTCAGTTGTGTTTATTTGCTGTTCGTTGCTGTTCGTTACTTTAATCGTTTCATAAGCCGTGTGATTTGAGTAGGCACACATCCCATAACCGTCTAGGACGGCCAAACTCAGAATCACCAGAGCAAGACCAGACAGCTCACATCCCATAACCGTCTAGGATGGCCATACATGATCTCCCTCGTCGATCGTAGAATCCTATAACCGTCTAGGAATTCATACTCACACTATTCCAGATCTCGTATTTTAGCCGGTCTCTCATAGAGTTCCCTTCGGGGTGCCACTGCAAGCACCGTATCCCGACAAGGCACACTATTCCAGATCTCGTATTTTAGCCGGTCTCTCATAGAGTTCCCTTCGGGGTGCCACTGCAAGCACCGTATCCCGACAAGGCACACTATTCCAGATCTCGTATTTTAGCCGGTCTCTCATAGAGTTCCCTTCGGGGTGCCACTGCAAGCACCGTATCCCGACAAGGCACACTATTCCAGATCTCGTATTTTAGCCGGTCTCTCATAGAGTTCCCTTCGGGGTGCCACTGCAAGCACCGTATCCCGACAAGGCACACTATTCCAGATCTCGTATTTTAGCCGGTCTCTCATAGAGTTCCCTTCGGGGTGCCACTGCAAGCACCGTATCCCGACAAGGCACACTATTCCAGATCTCGTATTTTAGCCGGTCTCTCATAGAGTTCCCTTCGGGGTGCCACTGCAAGCACCGTATCCCGACAAGGCACACTATTCCAGATCTCGTATTTTAGCCGGTCTCTCATAGAGTTCCCTTCGGGGTGCCACTGCAAGCACCGTATCCCGACAAGGCACACTATTCCAGATCTCGTATTTTAGCCGGTCTCTCATAGAGTTCCCTTCGGGGTGCCACTGCAAGCACCGTATCCCGACAAGGCACACTATTCCAGATCTCGTATTTTAGCCGGTCTCTCATAGAGTTCCCTTCGGGGTGCCACTGCAAGCACCGTATCCCGACAAGGCACACTATTCCAGATCTCGTATTTTAGCCGGTCTCTCATAGAGTTCCCTTCGGGGTGCCACTGCAAGCACCGTATCCCGACAAGGCACACTATTCCAGATCTCGTATTTTAGCCGGTCTCTCATAGAGTTCCCTTCGGGGTGCCACTGCAAGCACCGTATCCCGACAAGGCACACTATTCCAGATCTCGTATTTTAGCCGGTCTCTCATAGAGTTCCCTTCGGGGTGCCACTGCAAGTAGAGTTCCCTTCGGGGTGCCACTGCAAGCACCGTATCCCGACAAGGCACACTATTTCCAGATCTCGTATTTTAGCCGTCTCTCATAGAGTTCCCTTCGGGGTGCCACTCCACTGCAAGCACCGTATCCCGACAAGGCACACTATTTGAGATTCATTACAATTCACTTTATCTGATTACGTTCATGCTCACAATGCCAAACAATGCCACTCATCTCTAGCGTAGCGTACTATAACTCACGATGCATGTTTCAACAAAGATATGCAATACAACACGAAACAAACAAACGACACACGAAACAAAACAACGACACGCAACACGAAACGAAACAACAAAATAAGCAAACAAGCAAAGAATTCCCTACCGTTCCATGGTGTAAGCCCGAAGGCAAAACAAACATCCTCTACTTACCTGAACTTTTGCACAGCACTTACTCGCTTTGACTACGTAAATTTCCCCACTCGGTAACCTATCACATTCACAAAAGTCACTTAAGCATTACAATTCACTTCTAAAGAATATTTAAGCTAACTCCAACTACAATTATTCAAACTTCATTCAAATTAAGCCTACATTCACCAATTACTCTCAAACTATTATTTCTAGCTTAATCCAACAAAAACCTAACGAAACGGCCACCAATTTGGGTTCGGTAAAAACCGACCCGAAACCTCAAACGTGCATAACTTTTGCGTCGGTTATCGGAAACGAACGATTCCAGCGGCCACGTACTCCTCTAATAACCTATTTTAACCTGTCAAAAAGAATTTGAAAACAAACGACCCTAGCTAGGTCAAATATCACAAAACCCGAACTGCCCCTTTTACCCGGAAAATCCCCCATTTTGGTTTTTCATCAATTCTCACTCAATTCCTCACTAATCAACCACAAATACCCTCAATTAACATAATCTAACTAAAAATCTCATACTATAAGCAAAAAAACCGAAATGCCCTAAAGAGGGCTTCACTGTATTTCGCCCAAATCGGGCTCAACTGTATTTCGCCCAAATCGGGCTCATCATGGCCAGGCAATCAAAACCGGACCAAGGGTCAGCAAACCCACGCCGGAATCATCATGGCCAGGCAATCAAAACCGGACCAAGGGTCAGCAAACCCACGCCGGAAACGACCAAAAACCGCCGGTGATCGGAGCTCAATCGAGCTCGTCACTCACGGCCACGAACAGAGCCGAAACAGAGGAAGAAAACCGAGCCTTACCGTCTGTTCGTGCGCGGAGACAAGCCGCAACCTCTCGCCGCCGTAGTCTGGCCGGAGAACGCCGGTGATCGTCGCGCTCCGTCGATCATCGCCCTCCCTCGTCTCCGTTCTCCTCTCGGCGTCGGGCTCGACGAACAACAGAATCGCCATTCTGTTGTTCGTTTAGTTTTATTAATAATAATAATATAATTATTATTATTATTATTATAATTATTATAATTATAACAATTTCTATTAAAACAATAACATGACATTTACCGTTTTAACCCTTCCAAAAATTCCGCTAAATCCCGTTCTTAAATTATGTGTTTCTCACGGGGCAAGTCATGTGTTTCTCACGGGGCAAGTCATGTGTTTCTCACGGGGCAAGTCATGTGTTTCTCACGGGGCAAGTCATGTGTTTCTCACGGGGCAAGTCATGTGTTTCTCACGGGGCAAGTCATGTGTTTCTCACGGGGCAAGTCATGTGTTTCTCACGGGGCAAGTCATGTGTTTCTCACGGGGCAAGTCATGTGTTTCTCACGGGGCAAGTCATGTGTTTCTCACGGGGCAAGTCATGTGTTTCTCACGGGGCAAGTCATGTGTTTCTCACGGGGCAAGTCATGTGTTTCTCACGGGGCAAGTCATGTGTTTCTCACGGGGCAAGTCATGTGTTTCTCACGGGGCAAGTCATGTGTTTCTCACGGGGCAAGTCATGTGTTTCTCACGGGGCAAGTCATGTGTTTCTCACGGGGCAAGTCATGTGTTTCTCACGGGGCAAGTCATGTGTTTCTCACGGGGCAAGTCATGTGTTTCTCACGGGGCAAGTCATGTGTTTCTCACGGGGCAAGTCATGTGTTTCTCACGGGGCAAGTCATGTGTTTCTCACGGGGCAAGTCATGTGTTTCTCACGGGGCAAGTCATGTGTTTCTCACGGGGCAAGTCATGTGTTTCTCACGGGGCAAGTCATGTGTTTCTCACGGGGCAAGTCATGTGTTTCTCACGGGGCAAGTCATGTGTTTCTCACGGGGCAAGTCATGTGTTTCTCACGGGGCAAGTCATGTGTTTCTCACGGGGCAAGTCATGTGTTTCTCACGGGGCAAGTCATGTGTTTCTCACGGGGCAAGTCATGTGTTTCTCACGGGGCAAGTCATGTGTTTCTCACGGGGCAAGTCATGTGTTTCTCACGGGGCAAGTCATGTGTTTCTCACGGGGCAAGTCATGTGTTTCTCACGGGGCAAGTCATGTGTTTCTCACGGGGCAAGTCATGTGTTTCTCACGGGGCAAGTCATGTGTTTCTCACGGGGCAAGTCATGTGTTTCTCACGGGGCAAGTCATGTGTTTCTCACGGGGCAAGTCATGTGTTTCTCACGGGGCAAGTCATGTGTTTCTCACGGGGCAAGTCATGTGTTTCTCACGGGGCAAGTCATGTGTTTCTCACGGGGCAAGTCATGTGTTTCTCACGGGGCAAGTCATGTGTTTCTCACGGGGCAAGTCATGTGTTTCTCACGGGGCAAGTCATGTGTTTCTCACGGGGCAAGTCATGTGTTTCTCACGGGGCAAGTCATGTGTTTCTCACGGGGCAAGTCATGTGTTTCTCACGGGGCAAGTCATGTGTTTCTCACGGGGCAAGTCATGTGTTTCTCACGGGGCAAGTCATGTGTTTCTCACGGGGCAAGTCATGTGTTTCTCACGGGGCAAGTCATGTGTTTCTCACGGGGCAAGTCATGTGTTTCTCACGGGGCAAGTCATGTGTTTCTCACGGGGCAAGTCATGTGTTTCTCACGGGGCAAGTCATGTGTTTCTCACGGGGCAAGTCATGTGTTTCTCACGGGGCAAGTCATGTGTTTCTCACGGGGCAAGTCATGTGTTTCTCACGGGGCAAGTCATGTGTTTCTCACGGGGCAAGTCATGTGTTTCTCACGGGGCAAGTCATGTGTTTCTCACGGGGCAAGTCATGTGTTTCTCACGGGGCAAGTCATGTGTTTCTCACGGGGCAAGTCATGTGTTTCTCACGGGGCAAGTCATGTGTTTCTCACGGGGCAAGTCATGTGTTTCTCACGGGGCAAGTCATGTGTTTCTCACGGGGCAAGTCATGTGTTTCTCACGGGGCAAGTCATGTGTTTCTCACGGGGCAAGTCATGTGTTTCTCACGGGGCAAGTCATGTGTTTCTCACGGGGCAAGTCATGTGTTTCTCACGGGGCAAGTCATGTGTTTCTCACGGGGCAAGTCATGTGTTTCTCACGGGGCAAGTCATGTGTTTCTCACGGGGCAAGTCATGTGTTTCTCACGGGGCAAGTCATGTGTTTCTCACGGGGCAAGTTCTCACGGGGCAAGTCATGTGTTTCTCACGGGGCAAGTTATGATTCTCTAGGGCAGAAAATTGGTTATCTAATGAAACGAAACTGTTTACGAATGTCATGCAATGCATATATGTAATGTTATGTTTAGCACACTCCTTACTAAGCATTAGGCTTAATGTATTTATCGTATGATGTAGGTGACGAGATCGAAGGTGAGGAACCTCATTATGATGACCAAGCGTAGTCGGTCGATGGGCGAAGCTCGTGGCGACGGAGCGTGTTTTGGCTAGGCTGAATGGGCTCATGGTTAGATGATTTTTGAGAGTTTTGGTAATGTTTGAAATAATCATGGATTAGATAGATTTATCGTAGATTTTGAACGTTTTAGGATGTTTGATGACTGAACAGATAATATATTGTATTTTGTAGTGTTTTTGATGTTTTTCAAACAGGAAGGAAAATGTTACACTTTTAAACGGAACCACGCTGTTCGTTTTTATAAAAATTTGATTATGTTTAACATGAATTGTCGGTTTTGAGTAAAATGTTATGTTTGGAGGGTATTTTATGGAGGTATGTAAAGATTTGGGTGAAGAAGTAGTGAGAAAGGAGAAGAGGTTGATGAGTGTTATGTTTGTTGTTGAGTGTTTTTGTGTTAGAATGTGGAGTGCAGGGCGTAGGAGGAAGAAAGGAGAAAAGAAGAAAGAAGAAGGAATAAGGGAGCTGTGCTCTCTGGAAAATTCCAGAGAGTATGGCGAATGATCGCCATGGCATGGCGATCATTCGCCCCTTCTCAACAGGCGATCGCCAGGATGGCGATCGCCATGGTGAAAGCAATTGCCGAAGGGCGATTGCTCGCGAGGAGCAATCGCCACTTGTTCTGCCTTTTTGGCCGAACCTTTATAAAAAAAAATGTTTTAAATTAATTGTTTTCTTTTATTACTTAATTGATTAATTGTTGGTTTAAGTTTATTTTGAATAGATTTCAAGGTAGTTTTCATACACTGTTAATAATTTTCAATTCCGACTTTAAAAGTTTTATTTCCGCATGAAAGTCAGACGTAGAGTTTGTACGTATAAAAAAAAAAAAAAATTACTAGGATACGGGTAAGGGTCGTGACATTATTAATGCGATTCAATCAAATTATCTACGTCTGCACTCCAAAGCTCTCTCCCTTAAAGATTTCGTTCCTCTAACCCTTGTGGTTACACGTGATGGATCTTCTTGGATGTCAATCGAAACTTTAAAACGCTTTAATGGTTTCTCTCTTGTCTCGTTTAACATTGATCGAGCCAACTCTAAGAGATATCTATTTTTCCTCTAAACAACTTCATTTTGTTGATGGGTTATAGTTGAAGAGAAATTGTGTTTAATGTCAACTTATGACAAAGAAGCTCAAAACTTTCATTTTTAAATTTTCTGTCATTATCACTACGAATAGCTACAACTAGGAGATCCTTTTTATTTTGAACATTCTTCCTAAAACCAACAAAGATTTTGATGGTTTCATCCCATCTTTAAGAAGAAAACCAATATGAACTTAGAGAAGTCATCTATAATAATATAGACAAAGTGTTTGGCACCTATACTTGTGATTTTTATGGACTAAAAAGATCCATGTAAAGTAATTGAAGGGGCTCAGAGGAACAAAAAATATTTTGAAAAACAAACAAACTTTTTGTTTGTTTTCTTATTTGACAAGCTTAACAAATTTGTCAAATGAAATCTTACAAAGTCTCCTAACTAGAATATTTCTAAAGCTATTAGCTACTGTATCATTTCCTACATATAATAATCTCTTATGCCGAGACCAGTAATCATTCGAGAAAGAATTTGCCACAAAATATTTTTCAACAAAAGGAGACAAAATATTCAAATCATTAGTATAAACATTTTCATTTTTATAACCTAAGAATAATCTTTTAATCTTTACTATCCTCTATCATACAAACTTTAGACTCAAATATGACTTTATAACCTTTGTGTAGTGCTTAACAAATTATACTTCAAATCATCACCGATTAGACTTTTTGAATAATGGTTTGAAGCATTACCAATGTAGTCAATACCTATAATTTTGCCTTTTTGGTTAACTCTGAAAGTGTCGTCATTTGTGTTAGCTTAAAAATAATTAAGCTTTATTTTGATGATAAGTATGCTAAATTGGTTAGTAATTCTAAGTTTGTTTTTAATGGATATTTATGTATAAATGTTGAATTTTAGGAAATACCCTTGATAAGGAATATTTAATTGTATTAACGTGTTTGTTTATGTCCTTTTAGTAATGACTAAAATTCTTTAGACTTGAATGATGAAACTAAAGAGGTTATGCATACCATTTATGTGCAGAAAAAAGTTTTCAACACGAGATCATAGAGGTTTCCACCAAACAAGTGAAATTTCGACCGGTGCAATGCTAAAGAGTTTCGCAAGAGCCTCAAGGTGTCAACCGGACTAGTGAAGGATCGATACATTACAAGTTGAAAGATTGATTCAAGAAACCCAAGAACAAATAAGTATCGAACGGACTAGAAAATGGTCGACTAATCAAGCATTGGCAAAACTCCAAAAAAGCCCAAGGTGTCGACCAGTCTCACCAAAGTGTTGACCACTAGCATATTGAAGAAATTCCAGAGAGCTCAAAAATGTCGATCGCCCAGACAAATTGTAGACTGGTGCGATCTACCACAGTGTAAACCGAGTAGTTGAAAATATTTGAAAAGTCTCGCAACGGTCACACAAGTGTCGACCAAGTAGATGAAGGTGTCGACTGGTATAATTATTTTTTTTTTTCTGAAAACGTCTATAAATAGAAGATGGTAGATTTGTGCAACACACTGAACTGGATAATGGCAATGAAGTGCTACAAAATTCACTTGAGAGTTTACTTCACACCTCCCCTATTACATTAACTTGAGAGTTTACTCAATGAGAGAGTGCGAGATTTACTCATTTGTATTCAAACATCTACTCTGATATTTTACTGAACAAGTAGAGGGTCACTCCCTAAGAAAGAGTTGTGTAAGACTTTGGATTGACGTCTAGAAGTTCAATCTAGTAAATTAAAGGAGTTGAAGTAAAAAATAATCTTAAAGGAGGAGCCATGAAGTGCGGATGTAGGGAATGTTGACTGAATCGCGTTAACAAATTTACTTGCATTGTCTTATCCCTCTCTTTTAATTTATTGCTTGTGATATTTGTTGTCACCTAATTAATTGAGAAGTATAATCTATTTTACTTGTGCAAACTAATATTGATTTCAATCACGAAAAAATTTAATTACCTAATTGACCCTACCTAAAACATAGGAGGCCCAATGACAAGCTTGAGAAGCAAGAAAAGACCCAAATAAAAGTATAAAATCCTTCAAAATTTGCCCAAAGAAAGCCAAGAGAAAGAGCAATCAAAATAAATGCAAATACCCATGAATATACAAAGCATTGATGTGGCAACAATGGAGGAAATGCTTGCAAAAGACCAAGTAAAGAAAGAGTGCAAAAAGAAGCTCCAAAGTAGAAATGAGTTGCTGAACACTGCTATGCATGCGCCTGGCCAGACACAGAGTGCCTGCACCTTACGACAACGTGCCTGGATGACATAGCCTCCCTCACGGAGCGACACTACATCCCACAAGCCCTGCACGACAGCGTGCCTGCACCCCCCGATAGTTGATGCACCACCAATATGGAATGAATGGTAACTTCAAAGTAAAATCCAAAATTCTAGGATAAATTTGGGTGTGGCTTAAAAGACTTGTAAAAATCACGTCCTAATTTAATGAGACAAAGTGATGTGCCACGAAATCCTTTCACAAGATTTCGAGCCAATGAGTTTTCTAACCTCTTTGCTAATGTTGTAGGTCAAGCATTTAGTGACAACTTGAGGGAGAAATCAAGCCTTGAATGCAAGAGACTTGCAAAGAACAAAGAGAAGACAAGCAAATCAGGTCCTTTGACCATTAGTGTAACACCTAGGATATTCGTATTACGAATTTTAAATTCTCGTACCCGATATTTTTGGGAATTCAAAGATTTAATGTCAGATTATTATTATTTAAATTTGAGAACGGAAAAATAATTATTTGGGAGCTTAGAGCCAAATTATGAGGAATTGTGTGGTGTTGGAACCAAATTGGTGTAACTAAATGATTGATATCAAATGGGAAGGCCAATTAGGCAAATGAAATATGGTAGTTGGGAGGAGCCAATGAAATGGTGCCACATGTCAAAGCTTCTTAGAGAAGCTACCCAATTGTAAAGCATTATACTTGGCCTTAATTAAAACAACAAGGCAAGTTTTAACCTTAAGTCATCTTCTCTTCTCCCTCACGTTTTTTTCTTCAGCTTTCTCTCCTCATGGCCGACGGCTTTCAGCATCTTGGAGCTTCAATCTTTTGAAGAAACATAAGGTGTAACACCCCCAAACCCGCCCCGGCTCGGTGCGTTGCATTGCTCACACTTCTCGCGTTTAAAACAACGTTTAAAATAAATTTTGTAAAACTTTACGACTCGTTTTTGGGTTTTCCAAACCCTCAAATTATGTTGGGAAATGTGTCCAAAATACGTCAGAAAATGTCGGGTTAAAATAATTTGGAAATAGGAAAATTTTAAAAAAATAAAATTTTAAAACTCTGATTACTGTTCATGGTGATCGATCGCCGCACAGCGATGATCGATCGCCACCCTCTCGGGTGCTACAGTGCCCGAGAGGCTGGTAATCGCGATCGATCGCTGCTGCGCGCGATCGATCGCCTCCGCTGGCGCCCTGTGCCAGAGATCGATCTTCTCGCTGGCGCCCTGCGCAGGCGCCAACGCCCCTCCTGCGCGCCCATCCCGACCTTCACCACTTTTCCTCCACATTTTCCTGAGCCAAACACTATCAACAACCCTATCGACTCACAAACCTTCCAAATAACTGTAACGACCCTAGAACTGTACCCATTTACCCGTATAAATTTTTCATTTTATTTTACACTTTAAGCGGAAACTGAACCGAAATCGAAATCGGAAATTAAATCTAACTTCGAAGCTTTTAAAACAAACTTAAAAACAATTAAAATAAACTATGTAAAATAATTAAAATTATTTAAAACAGTACAGAGGGGCAAAACCGGAAAAACAGAGAGGAACGAAAGCAGCGACTGATCGCTGTAGGCGCTGCACATTGCAGCGCCCGATCGCTGCAATCGCTGCAATCGCTGCAGTGTGCAGCGATCGGGCGCTGCATTGTGCAGCGCCCAGTCGCTGCACATTGCAGCGATCGGGCGCTGCACTTTGCAGCGACCATTTTCCCCCTCTCCCTCGATCTTCTACCTCGTTTCCCTAATGTTTTACAAGTGCTCTCTGGAAATTCCAGAGAGCAAAACATCACTCTACATTTAAGCATTTTCCAATTCCATCACTATCAATTTATTATTTAAACTCAACTAAAATGTGTTCTAAACTCAATTAACTTACTGCAGACTTTGCGAAGTCCAACTGCGTGGATAGCTCTAAAAACCGAGCCTATCCGTAACAACCTAAAAACATTTCAAAACATTTTCATTACATTTAACTAACGAATTAAACCAAAACAATTCAATATACAGTTTATAAAACAGATTTCCAAAACGTTTAAGTCATCAAATATAGCCTATCAACTACCCAATCCAAACAACCTAAAATGTCTATACAAATCAACCTAGACATTCTAATAATTCCCAAAATACGTACACATCCCCACGGGTCAAAAACGCGCCGACTGCCCAGCGCACTCCCACAGGTCATCATCCATCAACTGCCTCAGACATCAGAAGGAGGAACGTCGTCCTCACCTGGATCTATGTCACCTAGAACGTCACCTACACCATACAGACATCTATGAGATAATGAAATCTCAGTAAGCTTCGTAAATGCAGATACATGCGTGCGTATGCCATTCAGAAAACATGCAGATTCAGATTCAGATACAGATTCATTACGTCGCAGACAGACAGATTGTCACCGAGATCGCAACCCACTAACCGGAGAGAGCCCATCCTGCGGTCGGACTACTCTTTCCAGCTAAAGGAGGCGGGTACACGCTTGCAACACGCACAGCCGTGCCTGAGCCCCACCTCGCGTGACCAGATACAGACAGATTACGTTCATTCATTACAGAGGTTCATTTTCTTTTCTTAAAACACGTGCGGAAATTCATTTTCATGACATTTGAAATACGTGATGCATGAACAGATATGAGCATAATATAAACATACAACAAACAAGCACATGTATACCATCAAGACTGTAAATGAAATAACCTACAAAACGTTTAAACCTAACTACCCAACCAAAGCAATTAAAACAAACGATCCTTTAACATCCTCGACGCGACATCGAAATACAGTGTAGGCCAATCGGCCAGAGTAAGTCACGAGAACTTACCTTGAGCGCACAGATTCTCGAGCTTCGTCCAAGAGAGTCGTTCACCTAAGCAATTCAAAGCGTTTATCGTTAAAACGGATTTAGACTTCTAAACGTCCAAATTCAACGAAACCTTAACTAAGGAATTCCTTAAAACTTCTAACTCATCAAATCGAGATACTTAAACGACTAATTCATGCTCGATGGTTCGAAATTACAATTAACGAACTTTTCCAAAAATTCCTAATTTTTAACCTTTTCACAATTTGATTTAACTTCATCCAATAACGTCAAATACGTGCAATATATACTTAATCAAGGCTACCCTATTAATTACGAACCCTAATTCGCATTTTTGACGAAACCCTAACGGAAACCCTAACGTGAAATCGGTCCGAAAATTTAAAACTAACGCTATAGAGTCATAGATTCATACCTAGGATTGCGATTGGAGGAAGAATCACGAAGAACGGAAGATAAACGGAGGAGAACGGAAGTCGGAATGTGAGAAGTCGTCGACGGCCAGGGAGAGGAAATAGCTCTCTGTAAATCGCGCAGGAAGAAATGAGGGAAAGAGAGAGGCAATTGTGATTTTATAAAATTGGTTTGGCAGATTACCAAAACGCCCTTAGCTCTTATTTCTATTTTGTTTTGTCCTTCGGTTCGTTAATCGTCCAACTATTCGGATTCTCGAAAGTTCCATATTTTGCCAATAACTCCTATTCATTGCCAGGGATTTGTTAAAACTGTCCGTTCGCAATTTGGACCCCGTTTACTATTTTTACTAAAACGTTCTTCATATTACGATAGAGGTAATTACTCGGAATATAGCATCTAAACTCCGAAAATTCTCATAATTTCCTTAAAATTCCCATAAATCGTTAGGACCGAAATAACGCTTTCCGTTTGCAAAACTGATTTGATTTGACATATTTATGAAAATGCCACTATATTATAAAATATGAATATAATATTTAGAATTTTGTCCACAAAATTAAATCATGCAAACAAATCAGGATACTTAGTCATCATATCCTGCTGTCGTTCCCACGTAGCCTTTTCCACCTCGTGGTTCCGCCATAGAACTTTAACTAGCGGAATTTCTTTGTTGCACAAAATCTTGATGGAAGTCTCCAAAATACATACCGGCGTCACCTCATAGCTCAAGGTAGGCTGTACCTCGATCTCTGTAGCCTCCACGATATGCGACGGGTCGCGCAAGCACTTCCGAAGCATAGATACATGAAACACGTCGTGGATACCCTCCATAGAAGCTGGAAGCTGCAGTCTATACGCCAACTTCCTGATCCTCTTCAGAATAGGAAAGGGCCCCACATAACGAGGGTTCAACTTACCCCTCCTTCCAAATCTCGCTACGCCTTTGAACGGAGAAACTTTCAAATAGATCTCATCGCCTTCCTCGAACTCCAGCTCTCTCCGTCTGGTGTCAGCATAGCTCTTCTGCCTGCTCTGTGCTACCTCTATACGCTGTCGAATGATGGCAATCTTCTCTGCCGTCTGCTGTAGAATCTCAGGACCAACGATGCTGGCCTCGCCAACCTCGTCCCAATACAATGGAGATCTACACTTTCGACCATACAGCGCCTCATATGGAGCCATGCCAATAGTAGCCTGGAAGCTGTTATTATAAGAGAACTCGATCAGTGGCAAATACCTTCTCCACGATCCCTGAAACTCCAGCACACATGCTCTGAGCATATCCTCCAGAATCTGATTCGTCCTCTCTGTCTGTCCATCAGTCTGAGGATGAAATGCGGTGCTGAAATTAAGCTGAGTCTCCATAGCTTTGTGCAGACTCTTCCAGAACTTCGAGGTAAATCTCGGATCTCGATCTGAGACAATAGAAGCTGGCACGCCATGCAGTCTGACAATCTCCTGCACATAGAGCTCTGCGAGCTGATCCATAGACGATGCCATCTTCACAGATAAGAAGTGGGCCGACTTTGTAAATCGGTCCACGATCACCCATACGCCATCATGGCCCTTCGTCGTCCTCGGGAGCCCCACAATAAAGTCCATAGAGATCTGCTCCCATTTCCACTCCGGAATTGGCAGTGGTAATAACGTTCCGGTTGGTCTTTGGTGCTCTGCCTTCACCTGTTGACATACCAAACAAGTCTCAACATACTTGGCAACCTCCCTCTTCATGTTCGACCACCAGAAATGTCGCTTCAAATCTCGGTACATCTTGGTACTCCCCGAGTGTACAGAATATGCCAAAGAATGTGCCTCGGCCAATGTCTCCTTCTTCAGATCCTCGTCGTTAGGCACGTACCATCTATGCCTGAACTTCAGAATACCATCCTCTGATAAATGAAAATCTGACGAGTCTCCCAATGTCATGCTGGATCGAAGCTCCATACACTCCGAATCACTCTGCTGAGCCTCTCGTATACGATCCAGAATAGTCGGCCTGAGAGAAATGTTGGCGAGCATACTGGACAACTCAGCCACTATCTCCACATCGAATCTCTCAATCTCAGACCGCAGCGTAACTGACATCGCTGCAAGTGAAGGCTGACTCGCAGAAGGCACTCTACTCAAGGCATCAGCAACCTTGTTCGCCTTCCCCGAATGGTACTTGATGTCGAAATCATAATCTTTGACGAACTCAAGCCATCGTCTCTGTCGCATATTCAGCTCCTTCTGCGTAAATAAGTACTTCAGGCTCTTGTGGTCAGAAAATATCTCGCACTGCTGCCCATATAAATAATGTCTCCATATCTTCAGTGCGAAGACCACAGCTGCTAACTCAAGGTCGTGCGTAGGGTAATTCTGCTCGTACGGCTTCAACTGCCGAGAAGCATAAGAAATAACTCTCCCCTCCTGCATCAATACACAACCGAGTCCCACTCCAGACGCATTGCAATAAATACTGAATCTGACACCCTCAACAGGTAACGCCAGTACTGGAGCGGTGGTCAATCTCTGCTTTAACTCCATAAAACTATCATCACAAGCAGGCGACCAAATAAATTTCTCGTTCTTCCGAGTCAATCGTGTAAGCGGAAGTGCGATCTTCGAGAATCCCTCAATAAACTTTCGATAATAACCGGCCAATCCGAGAAATCCACGCACCTCACGTACGTTCTTCGGCTGTGGCCAATCTCTGACCACCTGAATCTTGCTCGGATCCACAGAAACTCCGTCCTGTGATACAATATGGCCAAGGAAGCTCACTCTGTCAAGCCAGGACTCGCACTTCGAAAACTTTGGATACAGCTGATGCTGACATAGGGTCCTCAGAACAATCCTCAGATGCTCCTCGTGTTCTTCCTTCGTCTTAGAGTAGATCAATATGTCGTCGATGAAAACCACCACGAACTTGTCTAGATACTCCTTGAAGAGACGGTTCATCACGTCCATAAACGCTGCAGGGGCATTAGTAAGTCCAAAAGACATGACAAGGAACTCATAATGCCCATACCTCGTTCGGAATGCCGTCTTCGGTATATCATCCATCCGGACCTTCAGCTGATTGTAACCCGAGCGTAGATCAATCCTGGAGAATACTCGGGCACCCTGTAGCTGGTCAAACAAATCATCGATACGAGGTAGCGGATACTTATTCTTCACTGTGAGCTTATTCAGCTCCCTGTAATCAATACACATCCTGAGGGTCCCGTCCTTCTTCTTGACAAATAAAACGGGCGCACCCCAAGGAGAAACACTGGGTCGAATGAAACCCTTCTCCAACAACTCGTCAAGCTGAGTCCTCAGCTCTCTCAACTCAGCTGGTGCCAATCGATACGGGTTTTTAAACCTCGGTGCAGAGTTAGGATACACATCAATAGTGAACTCAATCTCCCAGTCTGGTGGTAAACCGGGAAGATCATCTAGAAAGATCCCAGAGAACTCTCTGACAATATGAATATCGCTCGGCTTTTCTCCGCTGAGCAACTGACAATCAAAGACAGAGGCCAAATAAATAGAGCACGCACCTTTTAACTACTCGTTGACCATCATGGAATAAGAGATAGGCGAGCTACTCAATCTGCTCATCGCCTGATAAGAAAACTCAGCTTTACCCGAAGGTCGAAAGGTGACAATCCCAGATCGACAGTCGATGGTGGCGAAGTGCTGTGATAGCCAATCCATCCCTAAAATGAGATCATAGTGCTCGATGCCCATAACAATAAGGCGAGCATAGAGGGTACGATCCCCAATCGAGACAATATTGCCCTGGACTACGCGACCGGACTGCATACGCTCTCCTGAAGGTAGCATCACACTATACTCGCATTCTGCTAACTCAGGTGCAAGCCCCAATCTCGACACACAAGCGGTGGAAACAAAAGAATGTGTAGCCCCCGTGTCTAATAAGGAAAATACAGGAACACCAGTAATCAATATAGTACCTACAATCACGGCAGGCTGAGCCTCATCATCAACGTCTCCTGGCTCAATAGATGCGAAGATCCTCGGCGTAACTCTCCTCTGATCTCCGCCTAACTGATCTCGGCCCTGCTGCGGACAATCTCTGACAAAGTGGCCGATATCTCCACATCTATAACATTTGTTCGTGCCAACTCGGCACTCGCCACTATGCTCCTTCTGGCACTTGGGGCACCATGGCATCTGAGGAGCCCCCTGTACTTGCTTTCTCTTGCCTCTATCGTTACCTCCCTCAAGAGGTCTCTTCACACCCCTCGGCTGCTGCTGAGGCTGTGCTCTAGGCTGCCATCCTCGGTTCTGCGACTAAGGACGGATCTCTCGGAAGAAGCCCTTCGCTGGCTCCCTCGGTCTAACACAAGTGGCTCTGGCAGCCTCGATATCCAGATCTCTAGCTGTAATGTCAGAAAAGGGTACATCAATAATACCTGAGACCACCACGTGCATCCGGATCTCTGGATTAAGTCCCTCCGTAAACTGGTGCACCTTCTCCTCATTGTCGCTGACAAGGCGCGGTGCAAATCGCGATAAGGCCTCCAACCTCCGAATATAATCTGCAACTGAACCAGTCCGCTTCAGCTGCGTGAACTCATTCCTCTTGGCCACTCTCACTGTGCGGCTGAAATACTTATCGAAGAATAAAAATTTGAACCGATCCCAAGTCATAACTGATACATCTGTAGTCGACTTGATCGAGTCCCACCAGAAACGGGCGTCTAATGCCAAGTGAAAAGTGGCGTAAGCCACCTTACTCCCGTTCCCAACCTCTGCATAGCCTAACATATCCTCCATAACTCGGATCCATTCCTCGGCACGTGTCGGATCCGATGACTGGCCGTCAAATACTAGAGGCCGTAGGCCTTGAAACCTCTGCATACCCTGATTACTGGGGACTACCAGCTCCTGAGCTCTCTGATTCTCTCGCTGGTTCTCTCGATTCACTAAGTCTGTAATTTGTTGCGCTTGGCGGTCCATATGCTGAGACCGGCAATCTAACAACTCTGTAAGTCGATCCATCGCGTCATCTCTAGAATCCCTTCCTCGAACCATATTTATAAAACTGCTATAAAATTTAAAACAAGTAATCTCTAAGAAACAAAATCAAACAAAGGTATAAACAGACTTACAGTTGATGAAGGATGTCCGCGTAGTGGCTGTGCAGTCGAGCAGTCTACAGAATCGATTTTAAAACCCGGGGGCTCTGATACCATAACTGTAACGACCCTAGAACTGTACCCATTTACCCGTATAAATTTTTCATTTTATTTTACACTTTAAGCGGAAACTGAACCGAAATCGAAATCGGAAATTAAATCTAACTTCGAAGCTTTTAAAACAAACTTAAAAACAATTAAAATAAACTATGTAAAATAATTAAAATTATTTAAAACAGTACAGAGGGGCAAAACCGGAAAAACAGAGAGGAACGAAAGCAGCGACTGATCGCTGTAGGCGCTGCACATTGCAGCGCCCGATCGCTGCAATCGCTGCAGTGTGCAGCGACCGATCGCTGCACATTGCAGCGATCGGGCGCTGCACTGTGCAGTGACCATTTTCCCCCTCTCCCTCGATCTTCTACCTCGTTTCCCTAATGTTTTACAAGTGCTCTCTGGAAATTCCAGAGAGCAAAACATCACTCTACATTTAAGCATTTTCCAATTCGATCACTATCAATTTATCATTTAAACTCAACTAAAACGTGTTTTAAACTCAATTAACTTACAGCAGACTTTGCGAAGTCCAACTGCGTGGATAGCTCTAAAAACTGAGCCTATCCGTAACAAACTAAAAACATTTCAAAACATTTTCATAACATTTAACTAACGGATTAAACCAAAACAATTCAATATACAGTTTATAAAACAGATTTCCAAAACGTTTAAGTCATCAAATATAGCCTATCCACTACCCAATCCAAACAACCTAAAATGTCTATACAAATTAACCTAGACATTCTAATAATTCCCAAAATACGTACACATCCCCATGGGTCAAAAATGCGCCGACTGCCCAGCGCACTCCCACGGGTCATCATCCATCAACTGCCTCAGACATCAGAAGGAGGAACGTCGTCCTCACCTGGATCTATGTCACCTAGAACGTCACCTACACCATACAGACATCTATGAGATAATGAAATCTCAGTAAGCTTCGTAAATGCAAATGCATGCGTGCGTATGCCATTCAGAAAATATGCAGATTCAGATTCAGATACAGATTCATTACGTCGCAGACAGACAAATTGTCACCGAGATCGCAACCCACTAACCGGAGAGAGCCCATCCTGCGGTCGGACTACTCTTTCCATCTAAAGGAGGGGGTACACGCTTGCAACACGCACAGCCGTGCCTGAGCCCCACCTCGCGTGACCAGATACAGACAGATTACGTTCATTCATTACAGAGGTTCATTTTCTTTTCTTAAAACACGTGCGGAAATTCATTTTCATGACATTTGAAATACGTGATGCATGAACAGATATGAGCATAATATAAACATACAACAAACAAGCACATGTATACCATCAAGACTGTAAATGAAATAACCTACAAAACGTTTAAACCTAACTACCCAACCAAAGCAATTAAAACAAACGATCCTTTAACATCCTCGACGCGACATCGAAATACTGGTGTAGGCCAATCGGCCAGAGTAAGTCACGAGAACTTACCTTGAGCGCACAGATTCTTGAGCTTCGTCCAAGAGAGTCGTTCACCTAAGCAATTCAAAGCGTTTATCGTTAAAACGGATTTAAACTTCTAAACGTCCAAATTCAACGAAACCTTAACTAAGGAATTCCTTAAAACTTCTAACTCATCAAATCGAGATACTTAAACGACTAATTCATGCTCGATGGTTCGAAATTACAATTAACGAACTTTTCCAAAAATTCCTAATTTTTAACCTTTTCACGATTTGATTTAACTTCGTCCAATAACGTCAAATACGTGCAATATATACTTAATCAAGGCTACCCTATTAATTACGAACCCTAATTCACATTTTTGACGAAACCCTAACGGAAACCCTAACTTGAAATCGGTCAGAAAATTGAAAACTAACGCTATAGAGTCATAGATTCATACCTAGGATTGCGATTGGAGGAAAAATCACGAAGAACGGAAGATAAACGGAGGAGAACGGAAGTCGGAATGTGAGAAGTCGTCGACGGCCAGGGAGAGGAAATAGCTCTCTGTAAATCGCGCAGGAAGAAATGAGGGAAAGAGAGAGGCAATTGTGATTTTATAAAATTGGTTTGGCAGATTACCAAAACGCCCTTAGCTCTTATTTCTATTTTGTTTCGTCCTTCGGTTCGTTAATCGTCCAACTATTCGGATTCTCGAAAGTTCCATATTTTGCCAATAACTCCTATTCATTGCCAGGGATTTATTAAAACTGTCCGTTCGCAATTTGGACCCCGTTTACTATTTTTACCAAAACGTTCTTCATATTACGATAGAGGTAATTACTCGGAATATAGCATCTAAACTCCGAAAATTCTCATAATTTCCTTAAAATTCCCATAAATCGTTAGGACCGAAATGACGCTTTCCGTTTGCGAAACTGATTTGATTTGACATATTTATGAAAATGCCACTATATTATAAAATATGAATATAATATATTAAAACCAAAAATCCGTACAAGCCGGGTATTACAATAACCAAGAAAATATTTACCATACAACTTACCAAAACTCTCCACATTAAAACATTTACAAACAAAACTATCAACATCAAAACATTCACCTCCCACACTACCCGAGGAAGATAGTGGTCCAGACGCCCCGACAATAGCCTGCACCGGCGGACTCAGTACTCCTCCGACTGTGACCTAATCCTCAGCTGTCTCATCTACCTCACCTGTAAAGAACTCGCCACCTACACCATAGAACACAAAACGTAAGCCTAATGCTTAGTAAGTAGGGAATAATGCATACCAAAAATACAATGCAACACAACCCCTAACACATGAAGTTTCTACTCGCTCAGTTGCTCTTGTTTCGTGTGCATTTCGTTGCTCATTCACATAACGGAACTCATCGCAGGTGCTAAACTGATTCAGGTAGTCCTTCGCATGTACCACCTTAACGCGACTAGGAAACTCTACCAGAGTTCCTCGCAGGTGCTACCCTAACGCGACTGGGTGACTCAACCTCTACTAGTCCCTCGCAGGTACCACCTTAACGCGACTGAGAAACTCTACTAGAGTTCCTCGCTGGTGTTACCCTAACGCAACTGAGTGACTCAAACTGTACGAGTCCCTCGCAGGTACCACCTTAACGCGACTGGGAAACTCTACTAGAGTTCCTCGCAGGTGCTACCCTATCGCGACTGGATGACTCAAACTCTATGAGTCCCTTGTAGGTACCACCTTAACGCGTCTGGGAAACTCTACTAGAGTTCCTCGCAGGTGCTACCCTAACGCGACTGGGTGACTCAACACAACCACATTACGTTTCAACTCACACCACCCATTACGTTGCAAGCTCACCATTCAGAACCATGCTCCAAAACACGTTCGTTTCGTAGTTTGAAAACAATGATGCGTGTCACATTTGATGCACAACACAAGACAAAAATAAAACAATCAAGCAAACAATTTCCTACCATTCCATGGTGTAGGCCCGAAGGCAAAACACAATCGATCCACTACTTACCTGGCTGCTCGGCACTCGATTGTTCACTTCGTCCAACCGAATTACACGCTCGATCACCTAAAATAACGAAAACTTAACTTAGTAACCCACTAATAAAACTCTAATAAATTCTTAAACCTAAACTAACCAAAACAATATCACAATTCAACATAAAATCACAAAACCCGATTTTTATAAAATTTTTACCGTCCACATTCAAACGGCCATAACTTTCTCGTTTTTCATCGAATTTCAACGTGCCACCCAATCTGTAAACCTCTACATGTCTACTATCCATTGAAACACTCAAATTAACCAAATACACAACTTGGCCAACCCGAATTCCAGAAAACAGAATCGGCCCCCTTGATGCCAAACTCCGGTTTTTTTCAAACTCACTTCTAATTCTTATTCTAACTCCACAAACCACCTAAACCAATTCATTTAACAACTAAAACATCAAATTTGGAAAGAAAACACTCCTTCGAAACCAAAATTAGGACTCCATGGTTAGGGTTTTTCAAACCCTGACCAAAACCATCAAAACTACCCTAAAATCACCATAAACTAACCCTAAAATGTATAAATACCAAAACCCAATCAATTAATCACCAACCTTGCTAGTTTCTTCACCAAAGGAGAGCTTAGAACATCAACAATGGAGGCCAAGGGTTTTCACGATGGAGAAGGATGAAGAATGAACCAAAATTACCTTTTTAACTAAACACTTTTTTACTTTTTTTTATTTCCCTCCACACATTTCTTTAAAATTCCAAAATCACCCTCTTTCTCTTCCAATTCCAACGTGAAAGGCATTTCTAAAACCCCACTTTTCATACCTTTAAATGCCAAATTATTTTCTTATTGGTTGTTTAGTTAGTTTGACTTTTCAAACTCTTTTTGATTTTGAATTTTCAAACATCCTTTTCTCCTTCCTTATTTCCACTTCCACTTGTTTTCACCTTCACTTCTAAATAAAACACTTAGCATAACCCTTTAATGACATTTAACTCCCACACTTAGCTACTCGACGGTTATACAAGTTATAGAAAATTTCTCGGGTGTTACATAAGGTAAGATGGATTTTAAGATTTAGTTTATGCATGATAGGGCTTTATGCGTATATGGGTGTTGTTTTTGTGAATTGTTATGGAGGTTTGGTAAATCCTATGAAATGAAAGTAATCAAGTTGTTTTGATATTTGTAGAGGAAGTTATGAATTTTCAAAGTTGGCTCTAGTTTTTAGTTAAAATCCGAGATTTGTTGAATGTGTTGAATTGTTTGATTGTTTTGATTCTAAACTAGTTGGATGGACGTATATCAATTGCTCCGATATTTTGGATGTTCAATTTGAGCCATAGAACCCTGCTTAGTCATTTTGGGTAATTGAACGGAATCGTTAAATTGGATATGTTAGCTTGATTAAAATCATGATTTGAGTTGGTGGTTGTAGATTGGACTTGTTGGATTGGATTAATTGATTTGAATCTTATTATTGTTGGTGTTATGAATGTGTTTTGTGGTTTTGAATGTTATTTTGTAGTTTTGAATGTTAATGCTATATATTAATCTTTAAAGTCATATGTTATAGGTTTCGAATCAAATGAACTGACAAGTGATCTTAAATTGCTAAGGACTCTAGATAAGTGGGTGTTGGGTGTTAGGTGTTCAGCCATACATCACAAGGGTACTAGGATGTTAGAGTTTGATGGATGTTTTGATATATTGTGACTTACTTAAGGCTTAAGTGATATGGGTATTGCTTGTATGTTATGTAGTTGTTAATTGTGGAGTTTTCTCCCTTTTAGTGTAAGCTATGTACATGTATTGCTAATGTCATGGAGAATTGTGTTTATGTATGTCTATGTTTATGTGCATCATTCCACATGCATCATGTTTTCCTAATGTGATATAATAAACGTTTTACAGGCATTTTTATATAAAGAGAAACAAGAATATGAAATGAATGTAATGGTTAAATTGTGGGTATAGTTGAGTATGGCTATGTTCGGCCACTTCGGTGGTCCATGTTCGTCCACTTCAGTGGTCTATGTTTGTCTACTTCGGTAGACTATGTTATGTTATGTGCCTACTTCCCACGTAAATCCCTCTTAACCCATGTTATGTAACATAAATGTAATGTCAAAGAACATGTTTTTACGGAAACACATATTCATAAGCATTTATATATATTAGTGCACCTCTTACTAAGCATTAGTCTTATAATGTGAACCCTGTAATGTATGTGACGAGATCAAAGGTGAGAAAGTCAAACCTCAAGAAGATGTTTAGATTCGGTTGCTGGATGGTGCTCATAGCGGAAGTTTGTGGCTGGTAAGGCGATTTTGACCCGTGGGTGATGGTCGAAGCAATTTTTGGTATATGTTCATGTATTTGGAAATTAAGTAGAAAAAGATTTCATATTTTGACGAATGTTAGGCTCGCTTGGGGTTTTGTTTATGATTTATAGGAAATGTTTTGAGGATGGATTTTCCACATTTTTAAGACTTCCGCTACGTCCCTGATTATTTATGGTTTTACTGGAAAAGATTTTAAACAAGTACGTTATGTTTAAGAGATTTTGGATGATGTTTATAGGGTATAAAAAATTGGTTGAAGTTAGGGAACTATTGATCGAGTGTTTTTAGGTGAAAAATGAAGAAAAGTTGAAAAAGGAAAAAGTGAAGCTAGCTGGTGCGTGCGCGAGGCACGCACAGCGCTTGCAAGGGGCGTGATCGATCGGTGCATGATGAGAATAGAGGGGTGCAGGCAGAGAGCCCGCCAATCGATTGCCCCATGCGTGCGATCGATCGGCGCTCAAAGGGAGCGAGTAGGGGTGTGCGCGGCAGGTGCGGAGCTCGCGCGGCAGACACGGAGCTCTTGCAAGCATGGGCGCAGGCAGGCGCGGGGTGCACGATGTCGTGGGATGAGATGCGATTGCCAGCCATGGCCGATCGATCGACTAATCGATTTTGGTTGGTGCGGTCGGCACCCTCGGGTGCCGATCGGTCGGCGAAGTGCACCGATCGGCCCCGAGGGCGCCCGCAGTGCTCGCATCAGGTGGGTGCGCGCGTGCGCCGAATGGGCGACGCACGCTAAATGTCATGTTCCTTTTAAGTTTTGATTTTTTTAAAAACCCTTTTCATTCCAGCTTTGAACGAGTACTTTAAACATGTTTTAAGAATATCTTCCACTCATTTCAAAGGGACTAAACGATACAAAAACCGATTTAAAAGTTTTAAAGAAAAGTCAAAAATTTTTACGTGAAAAATATGTTAAGTAAATGAAAAGTCATCCCAAATCCCGTGACAGCCTCCGGGTCGTTAGAGTTATGGTATCAGAGCACCCGGGTTTAAAATCGTTTCTGTAGACTGCCTACCAGCACAAACCGCCGCATGAGGACACTCCAAAAACTGTAAGTGTTTACGTTAAGTAATGTCATTAGATATTTTCTTACGTTTATAATGTGTCTAGAACTAATATCTATATCCCAATCCTATTATTCATCTTTGTTCTCTCGGCATAATATTAGTTCTAGATTTTGGATGATGTTTATAGGGTATGAGGAATTAGTTGAAGTTAGAGAGGTGTTGATGGAGTGTTTTTAGGTGAAAAATGAAGAAAAGTTGAAAAAGGAAAAAGTGGAGCGAGCAAGTGCACGTGCGAGGCATCCACAGCCAATTAGTCGCCGTTGGGACGCAATCGATCGGCGCATGATGAGAATAGAAGGGCATGGGCAGAGAGCCCACCAATCGATTTCCCCATGCACGCGATCGATCAGCGCCCGAAGTGGAGCGAGTAAGGGCGCGCGTGGTAGGTGCGAAGCGAGCACAGGAGTGGGCGCAGGCAGGCGCGGGGCGCGCGACGCCGTTGAATGAGATGTGATCGTCGATCGATTGCCAGCCATGGCCAGTCGATCGGCTGATCAATTTTGGTTGTTACGGTTGGCACCCGAGAGGGTGTCGATCGGTAGACAGAGTGCATCGACCGATTGGCCCCAAGGGCGTGCACAGTGCGCGCATCGGGTGGGCACACGAGTGCGTCAATTAGGAGATGCATGCACGGCGTGCTAAATGTGATGTTCCTTTTAAGTTTTGATTTTTTTTTTAAAACCCTTTTGATTCCAGCTTTGAATGAGTATTTTAAACATATTTTAAGAATATCTTTCACTCATTTCAAAAGGACTAAACGATACAAAAACTGATTTAAAAGTTTTATAGAAAAATCGAAAAATTTTATGTGAAAAATATGTTAAGTAAATGAAAAGTTATGTCAAGTCCTGTGACGGCCTTTGGGTCGTTACAATTAGCATGGAAGCCATTTCGAGTGTCTTCTCCGAATGCAACATGGCTCTTGAGATTAACTTTAAGTTTGAGGACCATGGCCACTTATTGGAAGGACCAAGCTTAAAGGAGCCAAGTGAAGACCAATTTCAAAGACACCAAGAAAGCCAAGTCCAAGAGCCAATTCGGTCATCTTGTACTACAAGCCCATGACTGATTCTAGAAGACTCCTTGAGGCAACTTTGTGTTTTATTTTATTTTATTTTATGTACTTGCTGAACTTTAGGTTTGTTAATTTGTTATTTAACGGGGGGGGGGGGGGGGGGGGGGGGGAAGATTTTAGGTTTAAGGGGACAAAAAGGGCTTGGGAAAACTAAAAGTTGTTTCTTACCCGATTTGGTCAAGCATACTTTTTGGTGCTTGTCTTTTGGGTCCAAAACTCTTCTAAGGTTTTTGTAACCCTAATAGGAGCTCAAGGGATAGTATTTATACATCCTTATGAGCCATTGAAAGGGTCTTTTGCTGAATCAAAATCGTGACTGAAGTTTTCTTCAAGCTTGGAGTTCAATCTCCCCAAATCGGCAACCCTCCCCTTAGTGTGTAATATCTGAGCGGTTGTGAGCCACCATTGAGTCCACTTTTGTGAGTACAAGTGGATCCTCTCTTAGACTATTCCATTTATCTTCCTCTTACCTTAGAGGTAGACATCTTCAGCAAGGGTATAACAAACTCTCATCCAAGATCGTTGGAAGGTTCTTCTCAAGAAAACCAAAAAAGCCAAAAAAGTGCAACCTTAACATTTTTTGGACCAATGTGCAGCTCTTCATCAATATCTTATTATTACCATCGTTTCAGACCCTCATTTTTTAACACAATCATCCTCACACATCAGGCAACATTGTATTAAAATTTAAGATCCATTCAACTTCACACGGAAGAGTTATGCTATTCATAATCCGACCCATATTCTCGGCCAATGGTGTAATCCGAGTCTCCGACGACCTCCACTCCATCTAGCATAACTTCCGTTTCTCAGCAATTCTTTGTGAGATATTTTAAATGCTTATTCCCAACATTCAAAGTTAGAAGCTGTTACAATTGTAGCCCCAAAATCTGAGTACAGCTTTAGTTGTTGCTATTCAAAGTTGCTGTTCATTTCTAGCAAAACAACACAAGTCCAATTTTTATGTGCTTTTAAGTTTCCCCATTTTGAGGCACGGTATTTGGTATTAGAGCCTTGCTCCCTAAACCACTCTTTCTTTGTACATTGGACTCTTGAATCATGGTAAAAATTCGTTCCTTGTCTTTAAAAAAGTTTTGTTAAAATATGTCAAATTCTCCACAATGTCTCAAGACCGATTTTATGAAATCCTTTCAGCATTTGACGAAATAGGTCATAGGCTTAAAATTTTATCTAAGTCTTACAAAGAGTCTTCTTGTTCTATTTTGCAAGAAGAAATAGTCGTTGTTGAGCCTTGTGAACATATGGTTGAAAATAGTTGTGAGTTGTTGGGAGATGTTTATGTAGAGTCTCCAAACCCGAATGTTTCTTTTGACTCTTTGATTAGTTTGGAATGTTTTGATAAATTATCTTGTGTTGAGGAACTAACCATTTTAAAGGATGAGGAACAAATTCCTCCTCAAGAGGACAAGCCCTCGATTTTTGACGAAAATCACCTTTATGTGAATGAGACACTTAGCACTTTACTTTGTCTAGATGAGCCTTGCCGAATGAAGGAAGCAAATCAAGTGGAGCAAACCATCATAGTGGAACATGAAGAATGTCCATTAGAAGCAACCATTGAAGGAGAAGACAAAAAGGATGAGGTGTTCTATATTATAGAGGAGCCCCTCCATTTTATGCCTAAAAGTGTTTCGGTTCTCCAAACCCAACAAGAAACATATCAAGGTGAGCAAAACTTTTATGATCCCTTTTGGAGCAAAGATAAGATTAATTGTTATGCTTGGGGTAAAGAATGTTTTACCAACATATTTTTGTTGGTGATGGATGAGAACGTTTCTTTGAGAGTCTTGTTTCAATCGAACATTCACAACCTTTGTTGCATGTAATTCTTGAACTATCAATGCATGCTTTGAACTTTTGCATTCTCGCATGAGAAGCTCTGACATACTTCACCGCCTTTTGAATCTTTGCAATAGAATCGTTATGGTCTTTCAACCCATTTGTAATGACTAGATTTACAATATGGGCAAAGCATCTAACACGCATAAACTGTCCATCTAACGTCAAAGGCTTCCATTTTATTATATTCTTGACAAAAAGATTCAGAGCAGTCTTATTAGAAGAAGCGTTGTCAAATGTTATAGTCAAAACTCTATCTATTCCCTAGCCCAACAAACATTTTTCCACGATCGAAGCAATTGTCTCTTCTTTATGATTAGGAATGACAAAAAATTAATAATTTTCGTCTACAAAATCTAAGAATTGATAAAATGAGCAGTCATCACCGTATTGTTTATGTTCTATATCCACGTCCATATATCAGTGATTAGACATATGTTTGGAGTCAATTGTGCGAAGAAAACTTCCAAGTTAATCGTTTCCCCCACGTACATCTTGAGATGAATACATAGTTTATGGTTGATTGACAATAAATTGTTTAAATTTCTCTAACATAGATAGGTTACGAGCCCTCCTGAACTAAGATGCGAACCAAATTGAAATCAAAAGAGCCAACAAATAATTATTGAATACCTAGAATAAACACCCAAAATGAGCATCATCATTAAAATAAATTAGATTTTGTAATGAGAATTCAGTTTCCATATTAGAAAGAGTTCCCTTTTGATGTTGGAATGAGGAAGAAGAATTTTGAAGAAGGAAAAAATAAAGTGAAAAGAAGAGAATTTGAGAGAAACATTTTTTTAGAAATGTCTTGGCTATTGTTTGATTAAAAATACTTGGCTTCACATTCTATTTATAGGACTCTATGGTACATGTATAACATCATACATGAACTACCTAATTAATATCATACATGTACTTAATGCATAATGAATCTCCTAAGTACATGTACTAATGTACCTATTCATACATGAATTTCAACTCTGTAGGTGACTCTTCACAAACACATGAACTATAACAAAAATACATTAAAAATATACATTAACTAAAATATATTATTTGAATTAGACTTATATTTTCAACATTTGATTCTTGCTATGCTTTCCTTTAAGTTTTCCTGCCCAGTTCATGCTCTGGCTATTAAAGCAATAAAAGAATTTAATTTGAAGTTAAATCCAACTCTTCTCTCATGGAATCAATTGCTCTAGAAAATAACAACATCAACAAAGTCAACTTGAAAGACAAATCCAAATCTCCAATTCTCTTGTACGTTTGTTCCATTCATGAAAATTAAAACGTTTTAGAACTTTTTCTGAAAATAAAAGGAACGTTTCAATATTAGAGAACTCCAACAACTTTCAAATATGTAAAACAAATAGAAACCATGCAATGGACGAAGGACTCTAGTAGTTTTCAAGCATGTTTAAAAAGACGACGACTTTGTAGCAACAATATAAGTCAAAAAGGACCCTGACATGAGATCCTTTCCAGTGGCTTGGCAAACTCAGAGTTGGATGATGACTATTTTCCGGTTCGAGCGGACGACCAATTTCGTAGCTCTGTCTACGCCAGAGATCAGGGCAGTGTGGTGCCACTTACTATTGTTCCCTATGCAATCGGACGGATCGGCGGCCAAGGTTTCTTGTCTGGTGAAGCTTCTGCATGTTGAAGCTTGTTCGTCAAGAAAAAATTCCTTGGTGGAGAATAGTTTCTGTGGAGACCAGACCTTTTTTTTTCATCAAAACATAATATTGCTTGACTAATAGAATTAACGAAGAGACTTAATATTTCGACAAACTGTGAAGCAAGAATTTTATAATCTTTTGCAACCAATGCTAATGCTCTACCATGAAAATACAATAAACTAATATGTAAAATACATAAGAGACAAAGGTTTCTTATTTGATTGCAAAATTTCAAGAATATAAAAGAAAGAGTAATGTTGCATTTAAATAAAATTATTTTAAAATAAATCACAAGGAAATACTAAATTATCAGTAATATAAAATAAAGGATACAATATATAATGTAATACTTGAAAGCTTCTTCCAATAATAAGTTCTGCATTAATTGATTGTATTTTAATATTGCCTTGAGTTTTTGTAACGACCCCAACCCCGTAGGGCCGTCACAGGACTTGACTTCATTTAAAGTTAACTTTTTCCCGTAAAATTTTTCGTTTTTGTACAACTTAAAACGGGAGCTAACATTGTTAACGTTGACTCGGTTGTTGGATCATTTAAATCATTTGAAATACGTAGAAAAATGTTCGAAAAATACGTTTGGGAAGTATCATGAAACTTCGGGTTGAAACGTGTTTGAAAACCAAAACTTGAGAAAAAAAAAAACATTTTGGATCACATGGCTTGCGGCGCGCGCGCACACAACGCGCACGTCCCCTAGTCACCGCACGAATCGCCTTGCCACCGCACGTGCAGCGAAATACTGTCAGTGCGCGTCGCTCACTCGAGTGCCGCACACTTGCCGGGCGGCGCGCGCAAGAGGAGCCGATCGATAGGCGGCCCAATGGCCGATCGATCAGTTGGGTTTTGCCAATCAATCGGGCGCGTGCGCCGACCGATCGACTAACCCTCTGCCGCGCACCACATTCCAGCACCAGGCGCCGATCGATAGGTTGGGCGCTGCGAGCCCCAGCAGCACGCGCCTGCGCCTGCTTCGTGCGCGCACCCAGCAGCTGCTTCCCACGCCTCCTTCCTTTCCTTTCACCTCTTCTTCACTTTTCTTAATTTCTTTCACCTACATTTCATCTCTAAACTCACTTCAACTTATCCCCCAACATTTTCAACCCCTCGACACTTTAAAACCACGAGGACACAAATCAAAAACGTATGCGAAAGTATAAAAATTCACGAAAACAAACTGCATGGACGACTCTAAAAACCGAACATATCCATGCACAACCTAAAAGCCCAAAACAGTTCCAGTATTCTTTCTTTTCAAATCTTAAACTAATTTTACATCCAAAAGTCCTAAAACATACTCCCAAATTCAAAAGACTATAAAAACATAACGTAAACTCGAGACATCACCCATGGGTCAAAATTCGTCTGACTGTCGCAACCAACCCCGCAAGCTTGTCCCTTCAACCGCATCTATACATCGGCCTGAGGCTCTGAGTCCTCATCCGTACGATCCGTACCTATATTATAGAGTTTAACTAAAGATCCTAAAGCTCAGTAAGGTAAGATAAATACAAAAGATGCACGTGCTATGTATGAACGTTTCAAAACATGAACATACTTTACATTTACGTTGAAATGAACATGTTGGTATAAATGGGGCTTATAGGGGAGTGAGAGACATTACGTACATGACGTGAGTAAGTAATTTTGCCTTGTCCCAGGGAGGGATAAAATAACATGTTTGTCCGCAGCGAGGACGGTTTTTAACATTAGTCCCATAGAAGGACGAAACATATGTCAAACCCCGTCCCACACTTAACCGCACTTTACAATTATATTTTTATCTTTCTTACTTTAAAACATATGCATAAAACATTTTGCATGACTTTATTGAAAAACGTGATGGATGAACATACATTGTGTATAAAACATATCATAACTAAAAGACAGATCCTCGAAGCATAAACATAGATAGTTCATCAAGACATTAACATAAAGCAAATATTCTTAACCTAAGACATGTACTACGACATATCTACCGGTCAACGAATCCCGTAAAACATAAAAGCCTAGTACCTCTATGATGTAGGCCTTAAGGGCCAAACACATGCATACGAACTTACCTGAGGTCCGTATTGTGACGACCCGAGACCGGAACCCGATCGGGGTCCAAGATCGGAGCCGTCACTTCGGGAAAGTTATCGAAAAACGATGACTATTTTTTTTTTGTCATAAACAGAACAGACAACGTTACTGGAACAACTTATGAAAGCCAACTGAACTTTTAAAACTTTAACGAAAAACAGAACCGAATGACAGAAAACATGCACTGTCATTGCAAACCCTAAAAATGTAACTTTACAGAGAGGGAGAAACTACAGTGAGTAACAGAAAACATTTACAGGGAGAGAGAGAGTTCTCGGGTGTAGAAATTTAAAATAGGTTTCAATAATGGATAACAGAACAGAAATTAGCATAAGGCTGGCGGATAAGGAAACAGGAAACATTGGCGGATGACTTAGGCGAATAACCGACGGAAGACTTAGTTTAAAGGAGCAGCAGAAGACTTGAATGAAGTCAGCCGGAAGATGTAAATGCAAAGACAGAAGCGGAGATGACGTCAGGCAGAAGATTAGAGCTATCGGTGGTTTCAGATACGACAAAAGACGAACAGTATTCAGCAGAAGAGGCTGAGTAAAACTGCGCAGAAGAGGTGGTGACGTCAGCCGGAAGATGGGTGACGTCAGGCGGAAGACACAAACAGTAACTGAGATTGGATGAGGAGATGACGTCAGCCGGAAGATGGATGACGTCAACCGGAAGATATAAGAATTATACTGGCAGAAAAACTGGGATGACGTCACCCGAAAGACATATTTACATTGGGCGGATGACTTGGGTGACGTCAGCAGGAAGACGGAGTTTTAAACTGGGCAGAAGACTTATGCTGACATCAGCCGGAAGACATAAATACACTGGGCGGATGACTTTGATGACGTCAACCGGAAGACATAGTTTTAAAGGCAAAATTTACAACTTTTACAGGGAGACATACGGGCAGGGAGCATCAAGCAGAAGACATAAGGGTTTCAGACCTTCAAAACCCAATTCAAAATAAGATTTTGAAACACACTTTACAGATGACAGATCTAAGAAAAACAGACTACATGGATGACTCTAAAATTTGAGACCATCCATGCAAATCTTAAAACATGAAGAGATTCTAAAACATTTCAGAACATTCAGAACATGAGTTCAACTGTCAAATACAGCAGTTTTGAAAACTTTGACTCAGAATCTATACAGTATTTCGAAATTTGAAGGTCAGTAAGACATACTTTAAAATTGACAGGTTCAAGGAAATAAAACTACATGGACAGTTCCAAAACCAGAATTCATCCATGCATGAACTAATTGAAACATTCTAAACAAATTTCAGAATACTTTAGAATATAAACTTAACTGTCAAATACAGTGGTTCCTAAAACTGAAACATCAGAACTTGTACATTGTTTCAAAATCTGAGGGACAGTACAGAACGTAACATATAATTACATAATTCACCAAAAGATGAGTTTTCTACAGAGTTTTTAACACAAAAATCAGGATTTCAGAAAAACTTTATAGAAACCTCTGAACAGAAATCATGTCTGCCTGCAGCAACCAAACCGCCATAAGCTCGATCCACCAGTAACTAATCATCAGACTGAGGCACAAAGTCCTCATTTTCGGGTTCAGTACCTACATCAGAGAGTTCACCTATGAGTCTAAAACTCAGTAAGGACATAATCAAAATGCAGTGATGCAAGATGCTATGCATGCAGTTTTTCAGAAATACGGTGACAGTACAGAGCATTAAGTTACAGTGGCAGTAGAATTAAGTGGAGCTTATAGAGAAACTGGCAAACAGTGGGGGAGGGGGATGGTGCACTATCAGACACATTCATGGATACAGTACAGTAAACAGTTTTGGGGCCAGTCCCCGTCTCGCACTTAACCTGGTACATTTCAGTCGGATTTTATCTTGTTTAGTTTCAAGCAGTGTACAGAAAACATTTGCATGTCTTTCAAAGAAAACGTGTATGCATGAACGGTGCTTGTACTTAAACAGGCAGACAGCAGAAATAAGACATCAGAAGGTAAATCGAAGCAAGACATTTCAGAACATAGACTATAACCTTTCTACCCAAAACAACCCGACAGAACAGGAAACCTAGTACCTCCGTGATGTAGGGCCTTAAGGGCCAACCTACGGTTATGAACTTACCTGTTTTTCCTCGATGCAGTTAGCTGGAAAGTCTCGGAAATGCTCGAACCTGGTTGCTACAATGTAGTGAAATTAAACAAGCTGCAAATGCTAACAAATAACTTGTAGAATATGCAGCAAGCTCATTTCAACTCTTTAGGAAAACACATTAACGTGTTTTCATCCAAAATAAGTGAGTTTTCACAGAAATAATAACCCTAAACCCCAGTGAAAACTCGCATTAAACTTGTCCAAAATCAATAACTTCCGTAGATGATTACCTTGGTTGAAGGAAACAGAAGAAAAACGAGGAAACAAAGTGTTGGTGCTTTGTCAAAATCGCCAAGAAGAGAGAACAAAGAGCAGTGGGAAGAAACAGATGAGAAGTGAGGGTTTCACGTAGGAGGAAGACTTAGCTTCTTCATCAAGTCTCCAGATGTCTTTCAACCATTGGCTCACTCCCACCAACCTTAATTTCTCTCCAAATTGCCCTTCCATGCATTTTAAACTCAATGTTTTGGTTAGTTACACATTAGTTTAGTTCTCCACAATTATTCCAACAGTTCCACCAAAACACTCTTTTGTATTAATATAATATTAATCCCGATTAAATGATCCGGGAAAAATATTACATGGCAAAATGCCGGGTGTTACATTCCACCCACCTTAACAGAAATTTTGTCCCCAAAATTTGCCTAAGCGAATAGCTCTGGATATTGGGCCCTGACATCCTCTTGTCTTTCCCATTTGGCTTCCTCTACATTATGATTTCGCCATAAAACTTTCACGAATGGGACCACTCGATTACGCAACACTTTGAGTGACATATCTAGTATCTGTATAGGCCTTTCTTCATAGGTCAGCGTCGGCATGATATCAAAGTCCACATGTTCCACTATCTGGGTTGGATCTCGTACGCACTTTCTCAGCATTGACACATGGAAAACATCATGAACACCATCCATTGACGCTGGTAGCTGTAGTCTATAAGCCATGTTTCCCACACGCTTCAGGATGGGAAAAGGGCCAATGAACCGTGGGCTGAGCTTTCCTTTCTTACCGAACCTCATCACGCCTTTGAAAGGTGACACTTTCAGGAATACTTCATCGCCTTCGGCAAACTCTAAGTCCCTTCTTCTATTGTCCGCATAACTCTTCTGTCGACTCTGAGCAGTTTTTATCCGTTGTTTGATAGCAGCTATCACCTCGGACATCTGCTATAATATCTCAGGGCCGATAAGCTTGGTTTCTCCGACCTCATCCCAACACAATGGGGATCTACACTTTTTGCCGTAAAGGGCCTCATATGGAGCCATACCAATCGTAGCCTGATAGCTATTGTTGTAGGCAAACTCCACGAGTGGCAAGTATTTACTCCAAGGAGCATGAAATTCCAGTACGCACGACCTTAGCATATCCTCCAGTATTTGGATTGTTCTTTCAGATTGTCCGCCAGTCTGTGGATCAAATGCCGTGCTGAAGTCTAATCTAGTGCCCAAGGAGCTCTGTAAACTTTTCCAAAACCTGGAAGTGAATCTAGGATCCCAGTCTGAAACAATTGACACCGGAATACCATGCAGCTTGACAATCTCACTAATATATAGCTCAGCATACTGATCCATGGAGAATGTTGTCTTCACAGGTAGAAAATGGGCTGACTTCGTCAATCTATCCACTATGACCCATATACTATTGTGGCCTTTAGCTGTTCTTGGAAGGCCAACAACAAAGTCCATTGTGATGTTCTCCCACTTCCATTCGGGAATCGGGAGAGGTTGAAGCGTTCCACTTGGTCGTTGATGTTCAGCTTTGACCTGTTGACATATCATACAAGACTCCACATACTTGGCCACTTCATTCTTCATATTCGGCCACCAGAAGTGAAGTTTCAAGTCTTGATACATCTTCGTGCTACCGGGATGTGCAGAGAAAGAAGATGAGTGGGCTTCCGACAAGATGTGCTTCCGTAACTCTTCATCATTTGGAACATACCATCTATCTCTGAACTTCACGATACCATCTCCTGAATAGCTGAACTCGGAAGAGGCCATTGGTACCTTGCTCACCATATCAGCCATCTCCTTTGAATTGGTCTTCTGGGCTTCCTTAATTCGGTCCAGGACGGAGGGCCGTAGTGTTAAGCCTGCTAGTATGGCCGATAGCCCAGAAACTATCTCCATATCGAACTTCTGCATCTCCGTCCTCAAAGGCATTGATACGGCCGACATAGCTGGTTGCACAGTAGCTGGCATCCTGCTCAGTGCATCAGCTACCACATTAGCTTTACCAGGATGGTATTTGATCTCAACATCGTAGTCTTTTACAAATTCTAACCACCGCCTCTGTCTCATATTCAATTCTTTCTGAGTAAAGATGTACTTCAAACTCTTGTGGTAAGAAAATACCTCACATGATTGCCCGTACAAATGGTGTCTCCATATTTTCAGCGCAAATACAACTGCCGCCAACTTAAGGTCATGAGTAGGGTAGTTTTCTTCATGGCTCTTCAATTGTCGGGATGCGTATGCTACCACTTTATCTTCTTGCATTAATACACATCCCAAGCCAATCTTTGACGCATCACAGTATACGCTGAACTTGCCGTCTTTAACGGGCAATACTAACAGAGGAATAGTGGTTAATTTCTGCTTAAGTGTCTGAAAGCTCACCTCACATGCTTCAGACCATCTGAACTTGATTTCCTTCCTCGTTAAGCTAGTCATAGGCTTAGCTATCACAGAAAATCCCTTGATGAATTTCCTGTAATAACCAGCTAGCCCAATAAAGCTCCGTACCTCACTGGCATTTCTCGGCCTGGGCCAATCCCTCACAGCTTGAATCTTGGCTGGGTCTATCGAAACTCCCTCTGCAGACACCACGTGACCTAGGAAATTAATCTTGTTCAACAAGAATTCGCGCTTTGATAGTTTGGCAAACAATTGATGTTGTTTTAGAGTTGACAGCGCAAGAGCCAAGTGCTCTCTATGCTCCTCTTCAGTCTGAGAATAAACCAGGATGTCGTCGATGAAGACGATTATGAATTTGTCCAAGAACTCCTAGAATACCCTATTCATCAAGTCCATAAATGCCACGGGGGCATTAGTCAGCTCGAACGACATCACCAAGAACTCGTAATGCCCGTACCGGGTCCTGAAGGCGGTCTTTGGAATATCTTCAGCCCTGACCTTCAACTGGTAATAACCGGAGCGCAAGTCAATCTTAGAAAATACCCGAACCCCTTGTAGTTGGTCAAATAAATCATCGATTCTCGGCAGCGGGTACTTATTCTTGATCGTCCATTTGTTCAGCTCACGGTAGTCAATACACATCCGTAGGGAGCCATCCTTCTTCTTAACAAACAAGACGGGTGCACCCCACGGAGAAAAACTAGGGCGCACAAAACCCTTATCCACCAACTCTTTCAGCTGAGCCTTCAATTCCTTCAGCTCAATTGGTGCCATGCGGTACGAATTCTTCGATACTGGTTCCGCACCTGGATATACATCGATCTCAAACTCTATCTCACGATCCGGTGGCAATCCAGGTAGGTCATCTAAGAAAACCTCAGGGAAGTCTCGAACCACCGGAATATTTTGAAGTTCGACCTCACCTTGCCACTGAACATCTACTACGTGGGCAAGAAATTCGACACATCCTGACCTCATCAGCTGTTGAGCTTTCAAGGAGGATATAACAGGTATACTATGTTTCTTCGGTACTGCCTGATAGGAGAACTCTACTTCGTTCGGGCGCTTAAAAGTCACGAGCCCGGACCTACAGTCGATGGTGGCATGATGTCTAAATAGCCAGTCCATCCCCAGAATCACTTTGTATCCTTTCATGCCGATGACGATAAGATTGGCATACAACTTCTGGTCTCCAATTGACACTATATCACCCTGCACTGTCTGCTCGGAGTGCATAAACTCTCCGGACGGTAGCATGACACTGTAGGGCTGATCGGACGGTGCAAGGCACAAGTTCTTTCACCCGCAAAGTCCATGGCCACAAATGAATGAGTGGCCCCCGTGTCTAACAAAGTATATGCAGGTATGTTGCACACCAAAATTGTACCTGTGATTGCTGTGTGTAGATCAGAATCATCAACATCCTCCATCATTGCAAAGACTCTTGGCACGGCCTGATTTTGTCTCATGTCGGGTATCGGGCAATCACGGACATGATGGCCTCCTTTGCCACATCGAAAACAACCGCCAGTAACAAGCCTGCATTCGCCTTGGTGGCTTCTCTGGCACCGTGGACATATAGTGGGTTGAGGAGCTCCCATCGGTCTCTTTTTTGTTGCTGTTTTGCTGAGGAACAGTTCGAATAATCCCTCTTGGTGAATCTGTACACCCGAGATGTTGTTTTTTTATTGAAGGGAAATTTAAAGAATAATAAAATAAGTTGTTTAAGTAATTGAGTTTTAATTAAGTGAAATGTAAGTGAATCAAATTTGATTGAAATTAAGTCGGGATTAGGTTTAATTTAATACGAGATTTAACGAAATTTGAAATGGTAGAAAATACGAGAGTGCATAATGGTAAATGTCATTTATTAAGGTTTAATAAGAAGATAGTTTTATTATTATTTATTATTATTATTGTCTGGGTAAGTGATGGTCTCATTGGGCCTCTTAATGCCCCTGTTTTGTTGCTGTTGAGGTTGCAGGTTTTGACCCCTTGGTTGTTGCTGTTGTTGCTGAGGAACATTTCGAATAATCCCTCTTGGTGAATCTGTAACACCCGAGATGTTGTTTTTTTTATTGAAGGGAAATTTAAAAGAATAATAAAATAAGTTGTTTTAAGTAATTGAGTTTTAATTAAGTGAAATGTAAAGTGAATCAAATTTGATTGAAATTAAGTCGGGGATTAGGTTAATTTAATAACGAGATTTAACGAAATTTGAAATGGTAGAAAATACGAGAGTGCATAATGGTAAATGTCATTTATTAAGGTTTTAATAAGAAATAGTTTTATTATTATTTATTATTATTATTATTAAAAAAAAAATAAAACTAAAACAAAAGAATGGTCGAAGCCATTCTGTCGTTCGCCTCGCTCGAGCAGCGAAGGCAGGGGAGGGAAGGGAGACGCGCGACGCGAGCGACGATCGACGGCCGTTCACCGGCGACTCCGGCGTTCTCCGGCTAGACGACGGCGACGAGAGGTTTCGGCTTGTCTTTGTGCACGAACCGACGATAAGGTTCGATTTTCTCCCCTGTTTTGGTTCTGTTCAAGGCCAGCGGTGACGAGCCGGAATTGGCTCCGATCACCGGCCGTTTTCGGGCGATTTTGGCCTGAGATTGTTGGGTAGTGGCCTGGCAATAATTGCCTGGCCGTGAGGAGCCCAATTTGGGCGAAAATCAGTGAATCCCGATTTAGGGAATTTCGATTTCACTGTGTATTCTCGGGGTTTTTGGTTATGGTTGATTGGTGAGCATTTGAGTGATAATTGATGAAAAACCAAAATAGGGAAAATTTCGGGTAAAGGGGCAGTTCGGGTTTTTGCCAATTTGACCTAGCTACGGTCGTTTGTTTTAAAATTCCTTTTGGCACGTTAAAATAGGTTATTAGAGGAGTACGTGGCCGCTGGAATCGTTCGATTCCGATATCCGACACAAAAGTTACGCGCGTTTGAAGTTTCTGGTCGGTTTTTACCGAACCCAAATTAGTGGCCCATTTAGTTAAATTTTAGTTGGATTAGACTAGAAATAGTAGTTCGAGAGCAATTGGTGAGTGTAGCCTGGATTTTAATAAAGTTTGAATATTTGTCATAGGTCGAGCTGCAGGTGGAGAGGGAACCGAGAATCCTCAGCGGGCTAGGACGCCAGGTAAGTAGTGGGTTGTAATTGTTTTGCCTTCGGGCCTACACCATGGAACGGTAGGGAATTCTTTGTTTGTTTGCTTATTTGGTTGTTTCGTTTCGTGTTGCGTGTCGTTGTTTTGTTTCGTGTTTCGTTGGTTTGTTTCGTGTTGTATTGCATATCTTTGTTGAAACATGCATCGTGAGTTATAGTACGCTACGCTAGAGATGAGTGGTTGCATTGTTTGGCAATGTGAGTAGAGAGGGAAGATATTGAGCACGTGTACCGCCCTACGGGGACCCACGTGGCAGCTGTGAGCATGTGTACCGCCCTACGGGGACCCACATGGCAACGCAATCTGGATTAGTGTGCCTTGTCGGGATACGGTGCTGGTAGTAGCACCCCGAAGGGAACTCTATGAAGGATGATTGGTTAAAAATACGTAAATGTCGTGAGTATGAATTCCTAGATGGTTATAGGATTCTACGATCGACGAGGGAGATCATGTATGGCCATCCTAGACGGTTATGGGATGTGAGCTGTCTGGTCTTGCTCTGGTGATTCTGAGTTTGGCCGTCCTAGACGGTTATGGGATGTGTGCCTACTCAAATCACATGGCTTATGAAATGATTAAAATAACTAACAGTAAACAAACGCTAAAATACGTAAATGTCGTGAGTATAAATTCCTAGACGGTTATAGGATTCTACGATCGACGAGGGAGATTATGCATGGCCATCCTAGACAGTTATGGGATGTGAGCTGTCTGGTCTTGCTCTAGTGATTCTGAGTTTGGCCGTCCTAGACGGTTATGGGATGTGTGCCTACTCAAATCACACGGCTTATGAAACGATTAAAGTAATGAACAGCAAATAAATACAACTGAGTGGTAGAAACTGCATGGGTTAGGTTGATTGCATTGTGTTGTTGTCTCATTTGTTACTCCCTACTTGCTAAGCGTAAGCTTACGTGTGTGTGTGTGTTTGTTCTGTGGTGTAGGTGACGATAGGAGTACAGGTTAAAGCTTCGAGGAAAGCTAGGATTGGGACGCAGTTGTTGATGCACGGGGCGTGCCGGTACGGGCAGTTGTCGGGGCGACTCCACCATGGTCTTCGGGAGATGTGGGGCTTTATATTTGATAGTTTATTTTAGATGTCTGTTTGTAGAAATGATGGGAAAGCGTAACTAATTGTATTTGTTGTATATAGTTAGGTTAAGGGTGATGTGTCGCCCTGTATTTGGAGGTTTTTATATGTGGGATTGTTGAGTGGATAGCTGGTTAGTGAAGTAAGATTATTCTGGATTGTTTGGAATTGGATTGTATGCAGGTATCTAGCATTTTGGAGGCGCCATTTTCAGGCGTTACTTTGCCGAAATTTTCGGGAAGGACGCCGTGGTGCTTAAAGGTTAGGATTAAAGGAGTCTAGGCAACTAGGTATGACCTACAAGAGTTTTAGGAGATTTAGTTTAAATCCTGCGGTGTTAATTTTATTTTTTTTTTAATGAGGTTTTAGCGTGGGTTTAGCTAGCAAAGTAGCGCTCCGAGCCAGGGTGGGTTCGGGGGCGTTACAGAATCTCTTTGTCTCTGGGACTTTATCTCTAAGGCCTCCAACTAATAAGCCTTGGCCACCACCTTCACATACGGTGCCTCATCGAATCCTCCGGTTGTGATCCCTCGTAGAAGGTCCATCTTTAACCCTTGAATGAATTGGTGCACCTTGTTCTCATCAGTGGCCACCATATGTGTTGCATATCGGGACAGTGACTCGAATTTCTGAACATATTCAGCCACTGACCCATATTATTGCAGCCGAGAGAATTCAAGCAACTTTTCCTTCCTCACTCCCCGGTCAAAGTACTTCTCGTAGAAGATCTTCGTGAATCCTTCCCAGCTTAATGCCACTGTAGTTGACTGCACTGTGTCCCACCAAAATCCCGCACTTTCGGTGAGATAGAACGTGGCGCAAATAACTTTCTTGTTGTCTTCTACTTCTGCATATCCAAACATTTTCTCTATTGTTCGAATCCAGGTTTCAGCACGGGTCGGGTCTGTAGACAATCCATCAAATGAAGGCAGCTGGAGTCGCCGGAATCTGTCTCCACTGTTGTCTCGCGGCGCATTATCACGATTGTTATTCCTATGATTATTGTTTCTATCGTCTTCTCTGGCCATCATGCGTTCAACCATGCATGACTGTGCACCCACCAGTTCTGTTAGTCAGTCAATGGCTCGAGAGCTTTCGCTTGACTCTTCTTGATGTCCTCTCACCATTTCTAATAAAACCTATAAAAAGAATAACCTAACTTAATAAACAGAACTTTTACATGAATTTTTAAACACTTACAGTTGGTGGAGCGATCTCACGTGGCGGGTTGCGCAATTAGACATTTCACATAATCGGTTTTAAAACCTTGTCTCTCTGATACCACAACTGTGACGACCAGAGACCGGAACCCGATCGGGGTCCAGGATCGGAGCCGTCACTCCGGGACAGTTATCGGAAAACGGTGACTATTTTTTTTATCATAAACAGAACAGACAGCGTTACTGGAACAACTTATGAAAGCCAACTAAACTTTTAAAACATTAACGGAAAACTGAACCGAATGATAGAAAACATGCACTGTCATCGCAAACCCTAAAAACGTAACTTTACAGAGAGGAAGAAACTACAGTGAGTAACATAAAACATTTACAGGGAGAGAGAGAGTTCTCGGGTGTAGAAATTTAAAACAGGTTTCAATAATGGATAACAGAACAGAAATTAGCATAAGGCTGGCGGAGGAGGAAACAGGAAACATTGGTGGAAGACTTAGGCGAATAACCGACGGAAGACTTAGTTTAAAGGAGCAGCGTAAGACTTGAATGACGTCAGCCGGAAGATGTAAATGCAAAGACAGAAGCGGAGATGACGTCAGGCGGAAGATTAGAGCTATCGGTGGATTCAGATACGACAAAAGACGAACAGTATTCAGCAGAAGAGGCTGAGTAAAACTGCGCAGAAGAGGTGGTGACGTCAGCCGGAAGATGGGTGACGTCAGGCGGAAGACACAGACAGTAACTGAGATCGGATGAGGAGATGACGTCAGCCGGAAGATGGATGATGTCAACCGGAAGATATAAGCATCATACTGGCGGAAAAACTGGGATGACGTCAGCCGGAAGACATATTTACACTGGGCGGATGACTTGGGTGACGTTAGCCGGAAGACGGAGTTTTAAATTGGGCGGAAGACTTATGCTGACATTAGCCGGAAGACATAAATACACTAGGCGGATGAGTTTGATGACGTCAGCTGGAAGACGGAGTTTTAAACTGGGCGGAAGACTTATGCTGACATCAGCCGAAAGATATAAATACACTGGGCGGATGACTTTGATGACGTCAGCCGGAAGACATAGTTTTAAAGGCAAAATTTACAACTTTTACAAGGAGACATACGGGCAGGGAGCATCAAGCAGAAGACATAAGGGTTTCAGACCTTCAAAACTCGATTCAAAATAAGATTTTGAAACACAGTTTACAGATGACAGATCTAAGAAAAACAGACTACATGGATGACTCTAAAATTTGAGACCATCCATGCAAATCTTAAAACATGAAGATATTCTAAAATATTTCAGAACATTCAGAACATGAGTTCAACTGTCAAATACAGCAGTTTTGAAAACTTTGACTCAGAATCTATACAGTATTTTGAAATTTGAAGGTCAGTAAGACATACTTTAAAATTGACAGGTTCAAGGAAATAAAATTACATGGACAGTTCCAAAACCAGAATTCATCCATGCATGAACTAATAGAAACATTCCAAACAAATTTCAGAATACTTTAGAATATAAACTTAACTGTCAAATACAGTGGTTCCTAAAACTGAAACATCAGAACTTGTACATTGTTTCAAAATCTGAGGGACAGTACAGAACGTAACATATAATTATAGAATTCACCAAAAGATGAGTTTTCTACAGAGTTTTTAACACAAAAATCAGGATTTCAGAAAAACTTTATAGAAACCTCTGAACAGAAATCATGTCTGCCTGCAGCAACCAAACCCCCATGAGCTCGATCCACCAGTAACTAATCATCAGACTGAGGCACAAAGTCCTCATTTTTAGGTTCAGTACCTACATCAGAGAGTTCACCTATGAGTCTAAAACTCAGTAAGGACATAATCAGAATGCAGTGATGCAAGATGCTATGCATGCAGTTTTTCAGAAATACGGTGACAGTATAGAGCATTAAGTTACAATGGCAGTAGAATTAAGTGGAGCTTATAGGGGAACTAGCAAACAGTGGGGGGGGGGGGGAGAGGGTGCACTATCAGGCACATTCAGGGATACAGTACAGTAAACAGTTTTGGGGCCAGTCCTCGTCTCGCACTTAACCTGGTACATTTCAGTCGGATTTTATCTTGTTTAGTTTCAAACAGTGTACAGAAAACATTTGCATGTCTTTCAGAGAAAACGTGTATACATGAACGGTGCTTGAACTTAAACAGACAGACAACAGAATGTAAATCGAAACCAGACATTTCAGAACATAGACTATAACCTTTCTACCCAAAACAACCCGACAGAACAGGAAACCTAGTACCTCCGTGATGTAGGGCCTTAAGGGACAACCTACGGTTATGAACTTACCTGTTTTTCCTCGATGCAGTTAGCTGGAAAGTTTCGGAAATGCTCGAACCTGGTTGCTGCAATGTAGTGAAATTAAACAAGCTGCAAATGCTAACAAATAACTTGTAGAATATGCAGCAAGCTCATTTCAACTCTTTAGGAAAACACAGTAACGTGTTTTCATCCAAAACAGTGAGTTTTCACAAAAATAATAACCCTAAACCCCAGTGAAAACTCGCATTAAACTTGTCCAAAATCAATAACTTCAGTAGATGATTACCTTGGTTGAAGGAAACTAAAGAAAAACGAGGAAACAAAGTGTTGGTGCTTTGTCAAAATCGCCAGGAAGAGAGAACAAAGAGCAGTGGGAAGAAACAGATGAGAAGTGAGGGTTTCACGTAGGAGGAAGACTTAGCTTCTTCATCAAGTCGCCAGATGTCTTTCAACCATTGGCTCACTCCCACCAACCTTAATTTCTCTCCAAATTGCCCTTCCATGCATTTTAAACTCAATGTTTTGTTTAGTTACACATTAGTTTAGTTCTCCACAATTATTCCAACAGTTCCACCAAAACACTCCTTTGTATTAATATAATATTAATCCCGATTAAATGATCCGTGAAAAATATTACATGGCAAAATGCCGGGTGTTACACGTAGAGTTTTGCAATCTTGAAAGTTTTTGTTGGCATTTCATAAACCTATGATACACGCGTTCAAACCATCATACACATTACGTTGGTACTAGCTAACAAACTAAGCAAAACGTAGTCCAACTCCGTTCAACTAGCTTAAACCAATTTCACATTAGTAAAAACTCGATAACACAAACCGAAAATCGGATTTCACAACCGTTCTAGGTCCAATTTTTGAAAGGTCGTAACTTCTTCAATTCTTATCCGTTTTCGAAGATTCAACATGTTTCGAAAAGCTTATTACGTCTACATTAACATGTAATCGTCAATTTATAAAAAGGAGACCTGAAACAATAGCAGAATTATAAAATTCGTGGGTACCATGTTAGTGCCGATTTTAAGCCGAATATCTGTTTTTCATTGAACCTGCTTAGTTTTTCCTTAGTTTATCCATTCGAACCCTTAAATAACGTTCTAACATGCTTTAGCATAAATTCGACGAATTTCTAAAACACTAACCATAAAACTATCCACCGAAATCAATGTATAATTAGCCTAAACTCATCAACTAACGTAGAGGCTTGCCTTAAATGAAGAAAACGGATGAAAATTAGAGCTTGGCGTCGCTGGAAATCGTCGTCGGCGTTGCGTGGAGAGTTAGGCATCACCTGGAGAAGAGAAACGCAGAGGAGAGAAAGGTGAGGAGTGAAAAAAAGAAGAGGGGGAGGGGAAGTGGTAATCTGCTACCCCGTAGAGAAAGAGAGAGAGAGAGAGAGAGAGAGAGAGAGAGAGAGAGAGAGAGAACTTGTTTGGTTACAAGTTTTAACGAAACTTCTTCAGTAAGTTTAGTTATTTCGACTTAAAATCTTGTACGTTTTAACTCCATCTTTTTCGCTCTATTTTTCTTAAACTCTTAAATTTTCGGTGTCCAATTTCCAATAAAATGTACATTGAATTTATAGAGAATATATTTCGTCCTAATGAATTTCAGGGATGATTACATGACCGGAAATATCGGGTGTTACTGTTTTGATTCAAAACGTATTCAAATGCATGTAAAACAACATTTTTCTACTGATATCAATTATAGTAATATCATAGTAAAGCTATAGTAATACCAAAGTAACTCTTAGTCTTACTTGCGAGATATCAAGTAGATAAAACTTATTTTGCTCTGCTCGTTTAACTTTGAGCTCAGCTTGCTGGATATTTTTCCATGGCTTGAATCATTTGCCTCGTTTCGCACATCTAATAAGAATGCACACATTGACTTGAATAAAATTGATCATGCTAGGAAGATCTAGTTGAACTAATATTAATTAAGCGGAATTGATTTTTTATGAGAAAACTAATTGAAGCCCAAAAAACAATCTAATTAACTACTAGAATTTGGTAAACTAAACTTTGTTCAACCTAGTTGGAAATATTTTCATGAAACATATGTGATAAAATTAAATTATAGATTTCTCAAAGATATGATATAAGAGCAAAGAAATCAAACAGGAATATGAGAACCATTCATGGAGCAAGTAGAAGTTTATTTATTATGTGATTAATTTAGGATTTCATTATATTGTACTTAAGTTGCAACCTCTTTTATACTTGTTCTATATGTAGTGAATCTCTCTATCTGGCCATAAGTTTTTCTGAAAGGTTTCTTTTTTAGGTAAAATTCATTTATTTTTTATTGAGCAAGTACAATTTAGCCTTTGATTTTAGGAGTAATGTACATCTCACACCTCAAATTTTTTAAATATATTAAACCTTAACATTATTGCCGTTAGCAAATCAGACCTTATGTTAAAACATTTGTTAAATCTATCCGGTGTAATGCACGAGACTTTCTCTGGGTTTCTCTCTAGAAAGCAAGATATCTCTAAAAAGGTTTTGGAGTTATACTTTGTCAAGAACCCAAAATGAGCAAGCAATTCATCCATCTGCAATGTAGAGTGCGGTATGGCAAAGCTGATCAAAAGCAAATAACAATAAAAATTAGGTCAACCGTCCTCCATTATATCCATAGTGTTGCTTTTTGGTGTGCTACAATATTCAATCCTCGTTATAGAATATAAATATAGTAGAAACATGGATGAAAGATGATGCAAAATTATAACACTAAATAATTGCACGTATCGCATTCAATTAATAAAGAGTAAATATATTATTGATCTCACAATGACTATTTTTAAATTATAAGCCTAAGTAAAAAAATATAAATAAAATATGATAATATATGACTAATGTTTAATAATTAAATGCAAAAATAAATTGAAATAAATAAATGCTATTATAACATTGTTACAACAAAGTTTGCTGGTTGATCTCGATTTCAATTTGTCACAACTCTTGCTAGAGGTTCTTGTTTAGTTCCTATAATATTCTTCTCAAACTTTTGACAGGCAAATGTTATAAATAATTCAATAAAAACATAGATTCCAATGTGATCATGTGACAAAAGTATAGATGTTCGTGTAAGCTTGCATATCAAGAGTAAGTACCTTCACATAATATATAAAATTAAGGATGCATCAAACTATTGGAATGACAAAATTTGGTTGATTTCCTTAAACAGTAGATAGATGAAATCTTATAAAGGTACTAAGCTTCTTGTTTTCTTAAATCTTATCGGGTTAAGGAAACATGGTACTAAATAAACTAAGATGGGAAGGGGCCTAAATTAGGTTTTTTAAGCTTTTTTGTGCAATTAAAATTCTAATCGTTCTTTATTTTAAGTTATATACTTCTCTCTTAATTAGTTTAATCAAATCTCACAATCAATATAGTAAAAAGAGAAGGGAAGGAGATTGAAAATGGTTTGTTAATGTGTTTTGACCAATCCTGTCTATGTCTGTGCTGCAAAACTTACTCTTGAAAATCATTTTTAACCTTTTATGGTTACAAATGATTGAGTTTCTGGACATCAATCAAACTTACATTGACTCTTCATGGGCATCACTCTTTTCCTTGATTGAGCTTGTGAGTGTCAATTAAACCTTATGATAAATATTCACGAGCATCACTCTTTTCCTTGTTTGTTCTTATAACTGTCAATCAAAGCTTAAGTAACTCTTCAAGGGTTTCACCCTCTTAGCTTTCACAAAGTATAAAAGTGGCCAAAATGCACGGGTGGGCTCGCAGAATGTGCGGGGAACATTGTTGATGCGCTTTCCTATTCTTCAATTGTCTTGCAATCCACGAGTTTTGACACATCACTTCACGTTACCTACCTCTAGAAAGAAGGAGGATACTGCTTCATAATAAGATAAATCACTCAAACTCATAAAGCAATTTCAATGTGGTATCACACCACAAATCTTTGGATAAACCTACCAAAGTCGTAAAGGAAATCACTCCCAAGTCTATTGTTGAAAAAACAAAGTTTTTAATCTTCTCAAAACAAAGCTGGGGTTTACAGCAGCATAATGAAGGTATTTAAACCCTAAAAGTAGTGTAAGAGCCCTTGGAAAAGAAAAGACTAAAATAGTTCTAAGAATGAGTAAATAAAAACACACTCATTTGGCCACTTAGGTTAAACCAAATGAAGCTTACAACAAAATAGTCAAACCATTAAATCCAATAAGGAAATAACAAAAAATAATAAGAATAGAAAAAGAGTTCAAAAGAAAAATCTTCAAGTCTCCTATGAGATTGAAGTTTGGCCAACAATGATTAGACGGTTGCGGCCTCAAGTGCTTCGGTCTCTTCCTTATTTGGCGCCCAAACTAGCATATCACAAGATGAGGGCGCCTCTTCCAAGTCTTTTTTTGTAAGCCACTTTTCCTTTGTGGCCCATCTTCAAGTGTACTTAGCTTCAAAAGGATCAAGATTTCGTCCAATTCTAAAAAACCAAGCAAGCAAATTGTTTAGTGGTTCATACCTTATTGAATCGGCTATGATTAGTTGGTTACCTTCTTTAAATTGAGCTCTCAAAATTTTTGAGGAATTTATTGAACCAAGAAATTCAAGGTAAGCTTAGCATCCATCACCGAAAAAGATTCTTTCCCAAAAATAGAAATTTAGCTCAATATTGGACCAACTTGAGATGTATAAATCTTGTACCTTTATTACTACCCCTTCTCGAGTTTGGAGAAAAAAAATCACTTTTAGCCACAAAGTGGGAGGGCTCCTCTTTAGCATAGAAAACCACTTCAACAATCCTTCAAGGGTTGTTGTCACGAGTTCATTTTGATTCTTCACTTTATTTGCTTCTCCTAATCAGCATGGCTCATCTAGGCAAAGTAAAGTGGAGTATGTGTAATCCAACACTAAGTGTGTCTCCTCTAAATCTAATCAGCATGGCTCATCTAGGATAAGTAAAGTGGAGTATGTGTAATCCAACACTAAGTGTGTCTCCTCTAAATCTATGGGCTTCTCTTCCTGTGGAAGAGCTTCTTCTTCATCATTTTCGAGTTTGGACATGTTCTCCCTATTAGAGGATTCTTCAAAAATTTCTACATCAACCAAAGACACATTAGAAAAACTTGGATAAGATAACTCTTGAGAATCATCATCAATTTTTCCAAGCTTGGTTCCAACTCAACTTCGATTATCCACCAACAACTTTGTTCGTTCATCTTCAAGTTTTTCTTCTATTTGTCATTGTGGATTTAGGGTTTGAAGACTTCTAAGGTGTTGGTCCTAAACCTCTTGAAATTTGTGAGTTATGGCTACCATCCACCTTGTATTTCATCAAATCGATCTAAGCTACTCGGCTCACCCAAATCAAGCTCTTTTTCGAGCAATGGTCCTTCATGAGCAAAGATGACTTCTTCCTCCAATTCCTCATTAGTTGCTGCCAATGAGGTGTCTTGACTTTCTACATCATAAAGAAGTCCTTTGAATTGTTCTAAAACAACAAAAGTTTTGTTGGAGAAACTTCGCGTTAGACCACGACCTTGGCATGAGGCTGGACTCAATGCAATGCAGAAGCTAAAAGAAAGATGAATGTGAAGTGGACATAAAATAGTGGTGAAAAACACAGATAAAACAGAGAAGTGTGGGAAAACAAAAAATGGCGGAAGGAATGACAAAAGGAGGTTGGCAAACTGTAATGTCTATAGACAGCACCAAGGGATTGAAAAGAGAGCGCTGTGGAGTGGGTGGATGTCGAGGAAACCAAATGTTGGCCCGAGAAGGATGACAAGCTCCTTTTGGGTGAAGGACTCTTCAATGAATGGAAAAGCACTCCAGCAACTAGGCATTGCCCTGTGCACTCTTCTCGGCCTCAGAAGAGGCCAGTGAGATGAAAGAAAGTAGAACTGAGGCTGTCCCAAGACAACTTGGTGTTTGGGTGAAGAATCTATTTGTTGCTAGCGAAGGAAATCACAGCTTACAGGATGGTTTTTAAACCACTTTCTTCTCAGTTCCAACTCGTGGAAAAGAGGAGGGAAGGATGGCCTGAGAGCAACTTCAAGGAACCAGAACTTGGAGAGGCAATGTGGTGAATCCATCGGGTGCAACGCACCTCCTGTGGATGAACACCAACTCACAGAGAAACTCTGACAAAGAAGACAATCGTCTCTCAATTTCCAAATATTCAATTCATTAGATAAACGTTTACAAAGCTTACAATGAAGCTTAAATAGAGGAAGAACAATTGGGAAGAGAAAAGGAAGAAGAAACGCTCAAAAAGAGCCGTTAGAAGTCGGTGGCCATGTGGGCTGCTGGTGGCCTTTCACGTGCGTGCGCACCGTGATGCTTGTGTGTGCTGTGTTGATGTCGTGCGCGCACTGGCATGCACACTTCGGCTGCTGCTCGTGCGCCCGGGTGTGCGCCTACACTGTGCGCCTGCTGCTCGACCTCCTTGCACACGCCAACTGCTTGCTGGTGATCTCCTCACGCGTGCCATTGCTCGGCTGATAATCTCTTTTGCGTGCGCCGCCTATTGCATTGTTGTCTCTCCTATGCGTGCAAGCTGCTGCACTCGGCCGTGCCATCCTGATCGGTTCATGTGCGCATGCGGCCCTACCTGGTTTCTACTGTTGCGTAGTCTATCAATATCTTCTATGCATCTTTTTGCTCCATCCCTTTGATCATTCATAACCTTTTTAAAAGTTATTACAAACATCCAAACTAAAAGAAAACAAGGCTAAAGTTTGCCAAAACAATTTAAAGAAATGGCTAAAGTTTTGCCAACAAAATAAAGAAAATTGAAATACATGAATTTGTCTAAGGAAAGACAAATTCTCTATTCAATTTAATGGGTTGTCACCTACAAAACTAGCAAACAACTCAGTTTGAGCTTGAGCTCGCAAAGAAGAAAACGTGCAAGCATTTGGTGAGTTTGACAAAAACTGAGAACCAAGTTCTCGGACCCGGGGCACATCACTTGGACTATGCAACTCTTCAAAAAGGGCCTTGCTCTCTTCCACTACTTTGGAATCTTCCAAAACAAATGGTTCTTTGTGGGAGAGGATGATCTCCTTTTTCATCTCCTCATCTTCATATAAGGATTCCTCAAAAAACTCAGTTTGAGCTGGAGCTCGCAAAGAAGAAAACTTGCAAGCATTTGGTGAGTTTGACAAAACCCGAGAACCAAGTTCTCGCTTTTGTGTTCTAGGCACAAATTTATTTCTCATGAGGTTCTTCATCATCCTCCAAATGCTAATTTCATCATCACCATTTCTTTTTCTTTTTGCCAAAAGATTATCCCACCACAAACTAGCATAACTGGCAAATTTATTAGAGGCTAGTATGATTTTCCCCTCCAAATAATCACCACAATCAAAGTAGGCTTCAACCTTTTCCAACAAATCAAAATATTCTATACAATTAATAGAGCCTTTAAAAATAAGGATGTATACCTTCTCTTGATGAGTACTATCCTCAAGTATTTGTTGTTGCAAAATGAAACACATATTCCTAAGCTCATCAAGTTGTGCTTGCATACTACAATTGGTTGTCTTCACAATATGTTGGTTCAGTTGAACCATAATATTATACAAATTTTGCAAACGCTTAGAACCAACTATTTTAATCTTTTGCAGCCAATTAAATCCCCAAATTAAAGCACTTCCAAAGGCATCGATCCAATCTCTGCGTCAGACCGCCTTCAACTTAAGGGGAGCTGTTAAGCCTAGCATATGCTCACACCTTATGCATGATGTTTTTTCTCTCTCTCTCTCTCTCTCCAGGTGGTGCTCGACATACACACACAAACCTATTGTGTAATGACATATGGCATAAATTGTCATTCGATAGCCTATAAATCATATACATTGTAGAAGCTCATGTATGCAATATACATATTTCATCCTAAAATATCTTACCAGTCTTTTTGCTCTATATTCCTCTAACTCCATATAACTTCTCAAAATGTGACAAACTGAATTTTGTTTGATTGGAATCATGTTAATCAAGTGAGTAGCCTATAAATCATATACATTGTAAAAGCTCATGTATGCAATATACAGATTTCATCCCAAAATATCTTACTAGTCGTTTTGCACTTTATTCCTTTAACTCCATATAACTTCTCAAAATGTGACAAATTGAATTTGTTTTGATTAGAAGCATATTAATCAAGTGAGTAGTAGTGAGAATTTCTTCTCCCTAAAATTCACTAGAAACATAAGCGGACCATAAAAGTGAACAGTCAACAAGGTGTCTATGTTTTCTTTCAGCGACACCATGTTGCTCTAGGGTATGACTATATGAAGTTTGATGAATTGTTCCATCAACAGCAAGTAAATTAGAGAAAACCAAACTGAGGGAAATCAAAAAACGATTTGATTCTCCTCATTTCGGTTTTAGTATCTTTTTACCCAAAATCAAACTGACTCGGTTCGGTTCCAATTTTGTCCAAAACTAAATCAAAAAAATTGATTTCACCTCTACCAGGCGCGAGGCGAATGGCAAAGACCATACAAAGCTTTAGTAATTGACAAATCAAAGAAGGATGTTATTCACTCTGGAATTTCGGAGGTGATTCCATGAACATGGACTCGGTGAGGCCACCACACAAGAACGCATTACTAACATCAACCTGCTTGATAGTTCACCAAAGAGGCAAAGCAATAAACAAGACGATTCAAATTGTTGTATGCGTAACAACTTAGCTAAATGTTTCACAGTGACCAAGGCCTTCAGTTTGGTGATAACTCTTAGCCACTAGACGCGCTTTATAGCAACTGATAGAACCATCGACATTTGTCTTGAGTTTAAACACTCATTTACAGCCCACCAGTTTTCCAGCTTCGTGGGAAAGGAACCAATGACCACATTTTATTTACATGGAGGACATTTATTTCAGCTTCCATGTCTACAACTGAGAGAGTGGAAACCTGGTGATACATTGTCGGCTCAAGAGAATTTGAGGTAGCAGAAAACCAAGCCTTTGGTTTAAAGATTCCTTTCTTGGACCTTGTGACCATGGGATGTATTTTAGTGTAAACCACTAAAACTACATGTAGCACCCGGTTCTATTGAACCGAATTTAACTAACCATTTATAATGTGAGGATTTGGGAGAAAATGATGATTAGGTTAATAAATAACTATGCAAGGGCAAAAGAGTAATTAGCATTTTGAAAAGTGGAAAATGTATTTAAGGAAGGGTTTAATGAGGTTTAGCCGCCACTATTCCCTCATTTCTCCTTTCTCGGTATTCAGCTCAGGCACAGCAGAACTCCAAGCGATTCTCCTTACCGATCCTCATTCCTCAACAAGGTAAATTTTCCTTTCGTTCACTTGAGATTTCAGTGGTTAGATAGCAGAGGGAGCACAATGTGTGTGTGTTATGTCGATATTGTGAATGAATGGAGTTCGGGATTTAGTACTGAGCTGAGAGTGTATGATGACCAGAACTTCCAAACTAGCTCCTTAGGTTTCTGAGTGATGTAGGATACAGTTAGTGGTAATCTAATCGGTATTCTGCTTATGAAACTAGGTGGGCAAGGCTTCCAGAGTAGTTGAAAACGAGTGATTTCCAGGAGATCAGGTAAGTAATGTTTGCTTGTGCCTTCGGGCCTACATCACAAAACGTTAGGTTTGTATTTACTTGGATGTGTTTGTATGCCATGCATCATGTTTTCAAAATGTATACGAAAATGAATTTGAATACATATTGGTATGGAGAGGATTGAATGTGATGAAACAGCAAAGTGAATCAGACTTACTGTTAAGGGAATTAATCCGCCCCTTAATGAGACAGTGGATATAAATATACTTTGGAAGAGCTGATCCAACTTCCAATTTCACAGGGGGATCTGAACATGTGAATCAGATTTACTGTTAAGGGAAATAATCCGCCCCTTAATGAGTCAGTGGATATATACTTTGGGAGAGTTGATACAACTCCCAATTTCACAGGGGGATCTGAATCAGAAACGATGAATGAGCAACTGAGATGAGAAAGTAGAAACTGCATGATTAGGAGTTTATGTTTCAGTAATTCATTTCATTTTGCATTACTTACTTAGCATTAGGCTAATAGATGAGTTTTGTGATGTAGGTGAAGAAGTGACAGCAGGTGTGTTTACTGAGTTCACTGAGGACTAGTCGGGTTGGAGGAGTGCACCTATTCAATGTTCCCTGGCATTGGCAGCTGATGGGGCGGTTTAACTGATGTCTGTTAGTGTGGAGGACTAGTAGTTAAAGATTCAGTCTGAGTATGTTGAGTTTTCATGACAGACTTGATTTCAAAGTTTTGAACATGTTTTGAGTTTTCCTTCCTGATAACCGTATCTTGTTGGGTCTAGATGTTAGTACTTGCTGAATTTTGAGTAACGCAATGGTTGAATCGTTTTTGAATGATTTCAGTAGAGTAAGTAAATCCTTTTCTGTAGTTGGAGTAGTGTTTTATAACGAGGAGTTGATGAAATGTTGTTTTGTTCTCTATCGGTAGATGATGTCTATCGGTAGATGTTGAGTCATGGTTAAGTTGTCTATCGGAAGATGTTGTGTAGGTTTTTGTCGTATAGCGATCGGCATGAAGTTATGTTGACTTCATCGGCAGATGAAGTTATGTTGACTTCATCGGCAGATGAAGTTATGTTGACTTCATCGGCAGATGAAGTTATGTTGACTTCATCGGCAGATGAAGTTATGTTGACTTCATCGGCAGATGAAGTTATGTTGACTTCATCGGCAGATGAAGTTATGTTGACTTCATCGGCAGATGAAGTTATGTTGACTTCATCGGCAGATGAAGTTATGTTGACTTCATCGGCAGATGAAGTTATGTTGACTTCATCGGCAGATGAAGTTATGTTGACTTCATCGGCAGATGAAGTTATGTTGACTTCATCGGCAGATGAAGTTATGTTGACTTCATCGGCAGATGAAGTTATGTTGACTTCATCGGCAGATGAAGTCGTGTATGAAGTTATGTTGACTTCATCGGCAGATGAAGTTATGTTGACTTCATCGGCAGATGAAGTTATGTTGACTTCATCGGCAGATGAAGTTATGTTGACTTCATCGGCAGATGAAGTTATGTTGACTTCATCGGCAGATGAAGTTATGTTGACTTCATCGGCAGATGAAGTTATGTTGACTTCATCGGCAGATGAAGTCGTGTATGAAGTTATGTTGACTTCATCGGCAGATGAAGTTATGTTGACTTCATCGGCAGATGAAGTTATGTTGACTTCATCGGCAGATGAAGTTATGTTGACTTCATCGGCAGATGAAGTCGTGTATGAAGTTATGTTGACTTCATCGGCAGATGAAGTTATGTTGACTTCATCGGCAGATGAAGTTATGTTGACTTCATCGGCAGATGAAGTTATGTTGACTTCATCGGCAGATGAAGTTATGTTGACTTCATCGGCAGATGAAGTTATGTTGACTTCATCGGCAGATGAAGTTATGTTGACTTCATCGGCAGATGAAGTCGTGTATGAAGTTATGTTGACTTCATCGGCAGATGAAGTTATGTTGACTTCATCGGCAGATGAAGTTATGTTGACTTCATCGGCAGATGGTAATGCGTTGTTTGTGCACGTCATCGGTAGAAGCCTTTTTGTTTTCATTTTTGCTCCTTCCGTTGGCTTTGCTCATCGGCAGATACGTTGGATTTCTGCGATTTCTCCTACTATTCGACAGTTTTAAACTTTAATTCCAAACTACCGATTGCCTCTTAACATTTCAAACCATGATTTATCGTTTTGTTTTACTACATTGCTGTTTAGAATTATTTCCGCTGCAAGTTTTAAATATTTTAAATTTTTAGAAAAAGTCAAATTTTGACTGTCGAGCGAAATTTTTTTTAAATTTAGCATCAAGTCGTCATGGTTCGGTTCAGTGTTATGGGTAGCAAACCGGGTTCAGATGACTCGGGGCGTTACAAGTTGGTATCAGAGACATTCAGTTAAACCGTTCAAAAGATTACTCATCAGTGCCGATCGTTGCATGGGAGTACTCCAACAACTGTACGTGTTTATGTTAGCCTTAGTAATTAGATGTTTATAAAATAGTTAACCCTGCGCAGGAATATAGCAAAATGTCCCGACGACTAGAAAGGCCAAGGGTGCGGAGAGAGACACCAACTCCGAGAAGCGCAGAAGATTCTAGTGTAATCGGACAGTTGACAGATATAGTGCGACAGCAGGCAGAATTAATGCGCCAACAATCCGAGCAACTAGGAGTACTGCTGAACCGAGAGGTGCAAGGAAGTGCCAACTCGGGTTCTAGCAAAGAGCATTCCGGGGATAGATTCCGGAGGCTAAGACCACCCACGTTTGATGGTCAGTCGTCTGATCCTGTTGTGGCTGAAGGGTGGCTTAGGAAGATAGAGAGCATGTTTAGGTGCGCCAGCATAGGAGAAGGAGATAAGGTCACGTTAGCAACATTTCACTTGGCTGGCGAAGCTCAACTCTGGTGGGAAACAGTTGAAACCACCACTGACATTCTGACCATGACTTGGTCACAGTTTAAGGACATCTTCTATGAGAAATATTTTAACAGCACGGTCCAGACCGCAAAGAAGTTGGAATTTCTGAATTTGAAGCAGACAGGGTCGGTGGCAGAGTACAGTAGGCAATTTGAGTCCTTGTCCAGGTTTGCTGGACACTTTGCTCATAAGGACGAGGATAAGGTGTTCAAATTTGTGCATGGACTGAAGCCGGAGATTTATCGGGGAGTCAAATTCTGTGGCATTAAAGGTTTAACGTTCAGCGAAGTTGTGTCCACTGCTCTGGAAGTGGAAGAGGCTGAAAGGAAGTGTGCTGGACCAAAGGAGGCCCCGCAAAGGTTTAACCAGCCACACCAGCAAAGGGGAACGAAGAGGCCAAGTGAGGGCCAAAATAGCCAAGGATCAGGGGGAAAGGTGCAAAATGTCAGGAAATTTCCCCAGTGTCCAAAGTGCCTGAAGAACCACCCGGGAGAATGTAGACTGGGCTTGGGAAAGTGCTTCAACTGTGAGGAGGTTGGACATACGTTCAAAGAGTGTTCGAAGCCTAGAGTCACCAGATGCTATAATTGTAACAAAGTCGGCCACATTAGCAGAGACTGTCCAGTTCCTAAGAGTGGTCCTGCTATGATTAAACCAAGAATATTCTCCATGACGGAGTCGGGTGAGGAACAGCCTGCTGTAGTGTCAGGTACTATATTGATCAACTCTGTGCCTGCTTTTACTTTGATAGATTCTGGTGCAACGCATTCGTTTATAGCATCTACATTTGCTGTTAAATTAGATGTACAGTTTACCCCTTCCATGCATGTGTTTAATGTTACCTTACCCTCTGGTGAACGCATGCACTCTAACCGAGTGATGCTTGACAGTGATGTGTTAGTAGGAAGTGTGAGTCTACCTGCTGACCTCATCATTATGGATATAATGGGATTTGATGTAATTCTGGGAATGGATTGGCTGTTTAAGCATTATGCCACGATTGATTGTAGGACTGGAATAGTTAGTTTCCAACCCCCTGGTAGTTTGAGGCATACCTTTCAAGCCTCAGAAAAGAGTAAGGAAATGACTGTAATGACTTCGGTCAATTGTAGACCCTCCCTATGCAGAGAGTATTTGTGCTTCTTAGCTAGTGTTTTAGACATACAACTAGTAGAGAAATCAAGTCCCAAAAATGTCTTAGTCGTCCAAGACTTCCCTGAAGTATTCCTAGATGACCTTCCAGGCTTGCCACCAGATAGGGAAATTGAATTTGTTGTTGATGTTTACCCCGGAGCCGAACCTGTGTCTAAAAATCCATATAGACTAGCACCAACAGAACTCAAAGAGTTAAAGAAACAATTGGAGGATCTGTTGGAGAAAGGGTTCATACGCCCTAGCTTTTCACCATGGGGTGCACCGGTCCTTTTTGTCAAAAAGAAAGATGGATCTATGCGCATGTGCATTGATTATAGAGAATTGAATAAGTTAACTGTTAAGAATAAATACCCTTTGCCGAGAATTGATGACTTATTTGACCAGCTTAGGGGTGCAAGAGTTTTCTCTAAGATTGACCTTAGATCCGGTTATTATCAGCTGAAGGTTAAATCTGAGGATATCCCAAAGACTGCCTTTCGCACGAGGTATGGACATTATGAGTTTTTGGTTATGTCTTTTGGTCTGACAAATGCACCAGCAGCCTTCATGGATCTCATGAATAGGGTGTTTCACGAGTATTTGGACAAGTTTGTCATTGTATTCATAGATGACATTCTAATCTATTCTAGCACTAAAGACGAGCATGCAAAACATTTGAGTTTAGTGTTAGAAGTACTGAGAAGGCACCAACTTTATGCCAAGTTTTCCAAGTGTGAATTTTGGTTGGATCAAGTTCACTTTTTAGGACATGTCATCTCTGGAGATGGCATATCTGTGGATCCAGCTAAGGTCCAGGTAGTTAAGGAATGGCCCCAACCGAGGAATGCTACGGATGTCTGAAGTTTCCTTGGATTGGCTGGGTATTACAGGAAGTTTATCGAAGGATTCTCAAAGATTGCGACATCCCTTACCCGATTAACTAGGAAGAACGTAAAATATGTGTGGACTGAGGATTGTGAGCATAGTTTTCAAACTTTGAAGCAGAAGCTGACCAATGCTCCAATTCTGACCCTCCCTGTCGAGGATGGTAAGTTTAGCATTTATTGTGATGCTTCCAAGATCGGTCTAGGTTGTGTGTTAATGCAGGATGGGAAAGTGATAGCTTATGCCTCTAGACAGTTGAAGGTCCATGAGAAAAATTACCCTACACATGACTTAGAATTAGCTGCAGTTGTATTTGCACTTAAGATTTGGAGGCATTACCTGTATGGACAATCTTGTGAGATATTTTCAGATCATAAGAGCCTGAAATACATTTTCACGCAAAAGGAACTAAATATGAGGCAGCGTAGGTGGTTAGAATTTGTCAAAGATTATGATTTCGAGATTAAATACCACCCTGGTAAGGCCAATGTAGTGGCTGATGCCTTGAGTAGAGTGACTCATTCCGTCTCTGCATTGACTCTAGACATACCAATAGCTTTAGAGACAGAATTCCAAAAGTTTAATCTAGAAGCAGTAACCAATGTATCAGCTATACTTTCAACCATAACTTTAAGGCCTACTATTCTTGAGAAAATAAAGGAAGCTCAGGCGAACGATGATGAGTGTAACAAGTACAAGTCAAGCATGGATTCTATGGACAAGTCAGATTTTAACTATTCTACCGATGGGATCCTTAGGTATAGAAATAGATGGTTTGTTCCTGCCATTAAGAAGCTTCGTGACGAGATTCTTTCTGAAGCACACTCTTCCAGGTTTTCTGTCCACCCGGGGAGTACAAAGATGTACAGAGACCTTAAACATCACTACTGGTGGCCTGGTATGAAACGAAGTGTGGCAGAATATGTAGGATCATGTTTGTGTTGTCAACAGATTAAAGCCGAGCATCAGAGACCCTCAGGAATGTTGCAACCCTTACCAGTTCCCGAATGGAAATGGGAACAAATAGCTATGGATTTTGTTATAGGATTACCTAGAACAGCAAAGGGACATGATGCAATCTGGGTAATAGTCGATCGTTTAACCAAATCTGCTCACTTTCTGCCGATAAAGATAACATACTCGATGGATCAATTGGCAGAGTTGTATGTGCACGAAGTAGTTAGACTGCATGGAGTTCCAAGCACTATAGTTTCAGACCGAGACTCCAGATTTACATCTAAGTTTTGGAAAAGTCTGCACAAGGCTATGGGAACGCAACTAAACTTTAGCACAGCTTTCCACCCTCAAACTGATGGACAATCGGAAAGAACCATTCAAACATTAGAGGATATGCTCCGGGCATGTGTTTTGGATTTTCAAGGTTCTTGGAGCAAATACCTATCCTTAGTAGAATTCTCTTACAACAACAGTTTTCAGGCAACCATAGGTATGGCACCATACGAGGCATTGTATGGACGGAAGTGCAGATCACCATTGTATTGGGATGAAGTTGGGGAAGCACAACTGATTGGTCCTGAAATTGTGCAACAGACAGTAGAGAAGATTGCTCTTATCCGTCAAAGAATCCTGACAGCTCAAAGCCGACAGAAAAGCTATGCAGACAAAAGACGAAGGGAACTGGAATTTGATGTTGGTAATGAAGTTTTTCTTAAAGTGTCACCTTTTAAGGGAGTTGTGAGGTTTGGAAAGAGAGGAAAGTTAAACCCCAGATTTATTGGACCATTCACCATTTTGGAGAGAGTTGGGAGAGCAGCCTACCAGTTACAGCTGCCGGCTTCTATGGATGGAATACACAGTGTGTTCCATGTGTCTATGCTAAAGAAGTGTGTTAGAGATCCATCACAGATTGTGGAACAGCAGAGTATCGAAGTTCTCCCCACTCTTGCATATGAAGAGAAACCTGTAAGGATCTTGGACTATGCGGTGAAGGTATTACGCAACAAAGAGGTTACATTAGTGAAAGTCCTTTGGCACAACCAGAACATAGAGGAAACAACTTGGGAGCGCCAGCAAGACATGATGGACCAACATCCGGAATTATTCAGGTACTGAATTTTGAGGACAAAATTCTTTTAAGGAGGGTAGATTGTAGCACCCGGTTCTATTGAACCGAATTTAACTAACCATTTATAATGTGACGATTTGGGAGAAAATGATGATTAGGTTAATAAATAACTATGCAAGGGCAAAAGAGTAATTAGCATTTTGAAAAGTGGAAAATGTATTTAAGGAAGGGTTTAATGAGGTTTAGCCGCCACTATTCCCTCATTTCTCCTTTCTCGGTATTCAGCTCAGGCTCAGCAGAACTCCAGGCGATTCTCCTTACCGATCCTCATTCCTCAACTAGGTAAGTTTTCCTTTCGTTCACTTGAGATTTCAGTGGTTAGATAGCAGAGGGAGCGCAATGTGTGTGTGTTATGTCGATATTGTGAATGAATGGAGTTCGGGATTTAGTACTGAGCTGAGAGTGTATGATGACCAGAACTTCCAAACTAGCTCCTTAGGTTTCTGAGTGATATAGGATACAGTTAGTGGTAATCTAATCGGTATTCTGCTTATGAAACTAGGTGGGCAAGGCTTCCAGAGTAGTTGAAAACGAGTGATTTCCAGGAGATCAGGTAAGTAATGTTTGCTTGTGCCTTCGGGCCTACATCACAAAACGTTAGGTTTGTATTTACTTGGATGTGTTTGTATGCCATGCATCATGTTTTCAAAATGTATACGAAAATGAATTTGAATACATATTGGTATGGAGAGGATTGAATGTGATGAAACAGCAAAGTGAATCAGACTTACTGTTAAGGGAATTAATCCGCCCCTTAATGAGACAGTGGACATAAATATACTTTGGAAGAGCTGATCCAACTTCCAATTTCACAGGGGGATCTGAACATGTGAATCAGATTTACTGTTAAGGGAAATAATCCGCCCCTTAATGAGTCAATGGATATATACTTTGGGAGAGTTGATCCAACTCCCAATTTCACAGGGGGATCTGAATCAGAAACGATGAATGAGCAACTGAGATGAGAAAGTAGAAACTGCATGATTAGGAGTTTATGTTTCAGTAATTCATTTCATTTTGCATTACTTACTTAGCATTAGGCTAATAGAAGAGTTTTGTGATGTAGGTGAAGAAGTGACAGCAGGTGTATTTACTGAGTTCACTGAGGACTAGTCGGGTTGAAGGAGTGCACCTATTCAATGTTCTGGTAGCTGATGGGGCGGTTTAACTGATGTCTGTCAGTGTGGAGGACTAGTAGTTAAAGATTCAGTCTGAGTATGTTGAGTTTTCATGACAGAATTGATTTCAAAGTTTTGAACATGTTTTGAGTTTTCCTTCCTGATAACCGTATCTTGTTGGGTCTAGATGTTAGTACTTGCTGAATTTTGAGTAATGCAATGGTTGAATCGTTTTTGAATGATTTCAGTAGAGTAAGTAAATCCTTTTCTGTAGTTGGAGTAGTGTTTTATAACGAGGAGTTGATGAAATGTTGTTTTGTTCTCTATCGGTAGATGATGTCTATCGGTAGATGTTGAGTCATGGTTAAGTTGTCTATCGGAAGATGTTGTGTAGGTTTTTGTCGTCTAGCGATCGGCAGATGTTGGATGAAGGAATCATCCGGCTGACGTCATCGGTAGATGTCGCGCGTTTGTCTATCGGAAGATGGAAATCTGCCGGCAGATGAATTTGTGTTGACTTCATCGGCAGATGAAGTCGTGTATGAAGTTATGTTGACTTCATCAGCAGATGAAGTTATGTTGACTTCATCGGCAGATGGTGTTGCGTTGACGTCGTCGGCAGATGGTAATGCGTTGTTTGTGCACGTCATCGGTAGAAGCCTTTTTGTTTTCATTTTTGCTCCTTCCGTTGGCTTTGCTCATCGGCAGATACGTTGGATTTCCGCGATTTCTCCTAGTATTCGACAGTTTTAAACTTTAATTCCAAACTACCGATTGCCTCTTAACATTGCAAACCATGATTTATAGTTTTGTTTTACTACATTGTTGTTTAGAATTATTTCCGCTGCAAGTTTTAAATATTTTAAATTTTTAGAAAAAGTCAAATTTTGACTGTCGAGCGAAATTTTTTTTAAATTTAGCATCAAGTCGTCATGGTTCGATTCAGTGTTATGGGTAGCAAACCGGGTTCAGATGACTCGGGGCGTTACACTACATCATGTTGGTCAGGGTAATAATCTCAAACTGGAGAGAAGGAAGTAGAAATGGATATAAAGTAGGGGTACGTTGGGCCCCCTAGGAGGGGTGATTGTGATGACCCGGATGTGTAAGTATATGTACGATGGCTGCACGAACCGGAACCCAGATGGCGATACGTCCGCGTGGGCAAACCGGAAGGTGACGGGTCGTAAAAAGGGGGTCGTCACAATCCCACATCGCTTGGGGAAGTATGTGGAAATGAAACATATGTAAAGAGACCCTCCCAAGATAGCTAGACGCGTTTTGGAGCACAATTGACAACGGATCCCATAAGAACTCCGAAGTTAAAAGTGTTTCGCCGAGAGTAGTACCAGGTTGGGTGACCGACTGGGAAGTTCTCGCCAAACAAAGTCGTGAGGGGAGGATATTGAGGTACGGCCCAATCCCCAGAGTGGACAATATCTTGCTAGGAAAAGGAGTCGTTACAGTAGAGTTAAGGGAATGAATAGTGAAAAGACTTGGAAGAAGAATGTCAACAAGAGTAGTAGACGAGGGCCAAGAGACACAACGAATTTATAAGGAAATAATTGCTCATTAAAAATCACATTCGCGAGAGATATACATAAGGCTAGAGGAAGGATGGCAATTCTAGTAGCCTTTGTTGTTAGGGCTATATCCAAGAAAAATGCATTCGAGAGACTGAGATTGCAATTTGTTAGAATTATATAGATGCAGGTTTGGGTAACAGGAGCAACCAAAGATGCAAAGGTTGTCATAGGTCAGCTTAGACTAAAAAAGGAACTTGAAGGGTGGTGTAGGTGAAGAACAAGGGAAGGTAACCTATTTATTAGGTACACTATGATGGCAAAGGCAAATGACAAGAATTGTAAATGTAAATGAGTTTGAAAAGGCAAGGAGATGCCAGTTTCAATGACACGTCAATTTTTATGCTCGACCCGATTGGTTTTGAGCGGGGGTATATGGACAGGACATTTGATGGATAATACTCGAGAATTGAAAGAAAGATGTTAAAGGATAGAACTCGCCTCCCCAATCAAAACGAACATGTTTTACAGTTTTATCGAATTGAGTTTTAACAAAAGAGCAGAATTGAATGAAAAGAGTAGACACTTGATCTTTGGCTTTAAGAAAGAATATCCATGTGAAACAACTATAGTCATTGACAATGAGAAGGAAGTACCAGAACCCATTAACATAGACATGAGGGACGTCACAAGTCTGTGTGTACTAATTCAAAAGATTTAGAAGAAGTGAGGATGAGATATTAAAAGGTAACCAATGAGATTTACTTAGTGGACAAACTTTATAGAATTCAGAATTCATAGATTTTGAAAATGAAACATTACAAGAAGATAAAATAGTATGAATGATAGATGGTGACAGGTGGCCCAAGCATTAGTGCTAGAGTAATGAAGAAGTTGTTGAAGAGGTGACAATAGCTTTCGAGTAGGCAGAAGGAGGTGGAGATGAGCAATAGTATAAGTCATCATGCAGTGAACCTCACATTAGAGTTGTTCGAGACATCATATCCTTGACCTTGAAATGAAAAGAATAAAATGAGACCCTAACATTATTATCAAGACAAAGTTTGTTGACACTCACAAGATTATAAGGAGTGAGGGGGACTGAATAGTACGAGGAAGAGAAAGGGAATAGGCAGACTCAATGATGATAGATTGGTGACCAACATGAGACATAGGGAGTTGTGTAACATTTGCCACAACGATCTGTTTGGTGCCAGTGTAGGGAGACACTTGATTTAGTGAGTTGAAGTTAGAAGCAAAGTTATTAAACGCATTTGAGTCCAAATACCAAGATGTTTGAGCACTGAAAGAATGTAATGACAACGATTGAGAATTATTAGTCGCGGGAACCGTTGTATTCAAGAAGCGAGGAGGAGGCTTTCAGTTGTTTCTCATCCCTCTATCATGAACTCATTTGTTTTTCGAAGGTTACAATTTGAAATCCATATGTATTATGGTTATTCTAATTTTCTCAGTTTTATTGATTTGTATTGAGTTTGTTTATTTCTGTTAGGGATTGATTGATAATCTGATAACTGGCCATGAGTTAGATTAATTTTATTACATGTAAAGAATTTGGAAAAGTGATTACATTGATAGATAACATATGATCATCTTGTGGAAAACGTGAGTTTATGATGGATAAGAAGATACCAACATTATTAATATAATCATGTAGAGAACCTGAAATTAATGAATTATTGTTAATCTTCATAGGAATATATTAAATTTAATTTACAACAATGATTCTAGTCAATCATAAAAAAGACTTTTAGATAATTAGAATTTCTCAATTCAAAAATCATACAAATTAAATAATTAAATTAACTATGGTGTAGAGAGGTAGTTGTAATCCTATTGAAAGTTCATAGCTTTTATATTGTTAGTTTTTTTAATTTTACAAAATCAAAATTTCTTTGTTTAAATATGACCGAGGTGAAACTATATTATTACTTAAGAATCTATTCATGTTAATTCTTTGTGGGTGGGGACCCAAAATCACATAGGGCCGCCACGGACTTACCGTAACATACACTTAACTTACTATTCATTCATTGACATAAAATTTTTCATTTTTTTCATTTAAACACTTTAAAAAAAGAACCTAAACATCCAGACCTCTTTTACCCTTATCGAGAGCCTAACCCAAAACATACTTAAAAGGACTCGTCTCAAGTAAGAAAAACATAGTTTAAACTTGGGACCCCAAAAACATAAAGGACACATGCATGGGGTACGTCCAAGCAATCAGCGCACGCCCCTTGCGCACACCGTACGCCCACAGCGCGCGCATCGCTCGTCCACCGGGTGCTCGCGTTCCCACCATGCACACCGCGTCGCGCCAAGTGCCTGCCGTGCCCACTGCGCACATCGTGCGCCTACCCCACACACCTGGTGCACGCACTGCGTGCCTGGCTCCCCACGAGAGCCGATCGATCGTCCCCTCACCTAATCGATCGGTAGCCTCTTGGGTACCATACTGCTTCCCCGTGGCTTTGGCCAATCGATCGGCCATTAAGCGCCAATCGATCGGCCATTAAGCGCCAATCGATCGGCCATTAAGCGCCAATCGATCGGCCATTAAGCGCCAATCGATCGGCCATTAAGCGCCAATCGATCGGCCATTAAGCGCCAATCGATCGGCCATTAAGCGCCAATCGATCGGCCATTAAGCGCCAATCGATCGGCCATTAAGCGCCAATCGATCGGCCATTAAGCGCCAATCGATCGGCCATTAAGCGCCAATCGATCGGCCATTAAGCGCCAATCGATCGGCCATTAAGCGCCAATCGATCGGCCATTAAGCGCCAATCGATCGGCCATTAAGCGCCAATCGATCGGCCATTAAGCGCCAATCGATCGGCCATTAAGCGCCAATCGATCGGCCATTAAGCGCCAATCGATCGGCCATTAAGCGCCAATCGATCGGCCATTAAGCGCCAATCGATCGGCCATTAAGCGCCAATCGATCGGCCATTAAGCGCCAATCGATCGGCCATTAAGCATAGGGCCGCCACGGACTTACCGTAACATACACTTAACTTACTATTCATTCATTGACATAAAATTTTCATTTTTTTCATTTAAACACTTTAAAAAAAGAACCAAACATCAGACCTCTTTTACCCATTATCGAGAGCCTAACCCAAAAACATACTTAAAAGGACTCGTCTCAAGTAAGAAAAACATAGTTTAAACTTGGGACCCCAAAAACATAAGGACACAATGCATGGGTAAGCGCCAATCGATCGCCATTAAGCGCCAATCGATCGGCGTACGTTCTGCCGAACGCCACACTTTTCCATCATTCAACCGATCGATTAGCCACTAGGTGCCGATCAATCGTCGTTCTTTCTACCGAACGTCTAGGGAGGGAAACTTCGCCGATCGATCACGCCCTGTGGCACCGATTGATCGGTTGAGTAGAGCAGCATGCACATCGCGCTGCTGCTTGCCTCTCGTGAGCACCCAGTTCGCCTGCTGTGCGCCCAGTACACCTCCTCCTCCCTTTTCTCCTTTCCTTTGCTTGTCTCCAATTTTTCACCTGCAAAACTTCAACCATTACATAATTCTCAAATCACACTTCTATCTCCACCTAATATACAACACATTTACGTGCAAACATACATACTCTAATCATCAAATCCAATCCGATACCTAATCCATTTCACCAACATAAAACGTGCAGCAGAAACTCTATAAAAACATTATATGGAAAACTCATTCATAAACCTATCCAAAATTTCATTATCTCCAAGCTAATTTCTAATCATCCACAACAAAATCCATTTACATCTACACCTAAGATATTTATGTGAATTTACCCAAAAGCTTGGAGCACCACCCACACCCGCCACGAGCACCGTCCATCGACTATCCTATGCATTGACTTCAGGAGGTTGTTCCTCACCTTCAACTTCTTCACCTACATGATAAGATTTAATGATAAACCTAATGCTTAGTAAGGAGTGCACTAAACATAAACATGTACATGAATGTATGATTTCGTAAAAACACGTTCATTTCATTTCTTAACGTTACATAACATGGAAAAAGTGGGATTTATGCAAGAGTAGGCATAGGCACCACCCCATCTACCCCGTAGACCACATACTTGCCAGTGAGTTGCCATTTACGTGCCCTGTGCCCTACTCATCCACTACCCACGCTTGACCATTACATACATTTCATCTTTTTACTTCTCTTTACATGAAAACATGCGTGTAAAATATTTGGTATGCTATCTTTAGAAAAATATGATGTATGGGAGAAAATGCACATAAGACAAATACCATTCATCAAAGACAATTGCTTAAACATACATAACTCGAAACAAACATGATACATAGCGATAACTAATGTCATAGGCTACCCGACTCATCAAATCCCCACAATCCATCAAATATCATCACAATTCTAACACCCTAGTATCTCAACGATGTAGGGCCTTAAGGCCCAGAAACCTAACACACACTTACCTGGAGTCCTTAGCAAGCCGAGCACTTCGCCTTAAGCCTTTTCCACCTAAGATATTTCACAATTCCATCATTAAAATCGATCCAAAACAATTGAATCCGAAACTAAACACAACTCTTATCTAAGGCAAATTCCTAGAAATTCTGTTTTACGTCATTCGAGCATTTCACTGAACACTTTGAGCTCACAATTTCATTAACCAACCATTAATGCCATTTATATATTTCAACTACCCAATTTCTAACTAACTTTCCATTTTCAACCTAATCTACCAACAATATCTATAACTCTTCCATTAATAAACATTAATACGCTAAACCCATCAATTTCTAACATTACCCTAAAATTTCACAACCCTAACATCTCAAACCCTAAATAATCTCTACCCTAAAACCAAAAACCTAACATATAAACCACTTAGGATCATACCAAGGGCTTTAGTCCTTGAAGAAAAACAGAAAGCAAATGGCATGGAGGAGGAGGAGAAGAGAAATTGCCGAGGGGAGAAAATCATAGGGAGAGGGAGAGCAATTTTCTTTTGTTCTGCAGAATAACCATGGAGGGAGGGAGAGAAGAAGGAGAAGTGGCTTTTATTTTTTTTTATAAATTTTAACTTCTAAATTATCATTTTGCCCTTCTACCTAATTTTCTAATTAAATTGCTAAGTAGTCCGTCAGTTTAGATCCTATGTAAATTCTTCATTCCACTAAACCTCTCAATTAATTCTTAGGGTTCCAATAAAATTTCCCATTCGTGACATGACCTTAAACTTTTCCGTTTCTGAGCATATAGCGAAAAATCGTAACACCAGAAATTCCAGGTGTTACATCCTATCTCCTTAATAAAATTTTGACCTCAAAATTACGTACTAGAACAATTCCAGATATTTGTTCATCATGTCCTGTTGTCGTTCCCACGTGGCTTGCTCTACGTTATGATTCCTCCATAGAACCTTCACTAGAGGGATCGTCTTGTTGCGTAGGACTTTCATTGCAGACTCTAGAATCTACACCGGCTTCTCCTCATAAGTTAAAGTTGGCTGAACTTTGAGATTCACCAGCTCTACTATGTGCGTTGAATCACGTATGCACTTTCGCAACATCGACACGTAGAAAACATTATGTACTCCTTCCATAGATGATGGTAACTGTAGCTTGTATGCCACAGCGCCTATTCTTTATGTTATGGAAAACGTTCTAACAAATCGTGGATTCAACTTTCTTCTCTTACCGAACCGTACAACGCCCTTAAACGGTGAAACCTTTAGAAACACTTCATCACCTAACGTAAATTCCAGATGTCTCCTTCTTCGATCTGCATAACTCTTTTGTCGGCTCTGTGCAGTTTTCATCATTTGTCTAATTACAGCGACCTTCTCAAATAGTTGCTGTAAAATCTCTGGACCGATTAGTTTTGCTTTGCCCACTTCGTCCCAATATATAAGCGATCTGCACTTTCTGCCATATAACACTTCATAAGGAGCCATACCAATCGTGGACCAGTAGCTGTTGTTGTAAGCAAATTCAACCAGTGGTAGATATCGACTCCATGACGCTTGAAACTCTAGCACAAATGCTCTCAACATATCCTCAAGTATCTGAATCGTCCACTCAGATTGTCCATCGGTGTGAGGATGAAACGCAGTACTAAAAGTTAACTTTATACCCATAGAGCCTTGTAAGCTTCTCCAAAACCTGGAAGTAAAGCTCGGATCCCGATCCAAAACAATTGACACTAGAATCTCATGTAACTTAATAATCTCTTGGACGTACAACTCTACCAATTGGTTCATCGTATAAGTTATTTTTACAAGCAAGAAATGGGTCGACTTTGTCAATTTGTCCACCACGACCCATATACTATCGTGACCCTTGGTTGTCCTCGGTAAGCCTACTACGAAATCCATTGAAATATGTTCTCATTTCCACTCGAGAATCGGTAAAGGTTGTAATGTCCCACCAGGCCTTTGGTGTTCTCCCTTCACTTGTTGGCAAACTAAGCATGACTGTACATAGCTGACTACTTCTTGTTTCATGTTAGGCCACCAATAGTGCATTTTCAAATCTCGATACATCTTGGTGTTGGTTGGATGCCCTAAGAAAGACGATGAGTGTGCTTCTGCCAAGATCAATGTAACACCCGGTTTTACGAGATTTTTGTACTTCCATAATATAATGGTATTTTTGTAAATATTGTGAATCTATTCCGTTTAATGAGCGGGGAGTCTTGTTGGAGCCCTACGAATGAATGAGATTATCTGGAGGAATAAGAAAATTTTTGGGAATATAATGCCTATTTTACGAGTTTTAGATAACTCTCGTAATATAATGAGTATTTTGGTAAATATAGTAAACTAGGTCCGTTTTGTAAACAGAAAGCTTTATTAGAGTCCTAGTAATAAATCAGAATTATTGGAGAAATAAGGAAACTTTAGAGAAACCGAACCAATAGTCGAGTAATGAGTTAAACGAAAAACCAAGTGGAAGGGCAAACTTGTCATTTGACAAGTCAAATTGATTAAAAACACAAAATCCCTCTTTCTCCTCCACACTTCACGTTATTTCTCTCCCACAAACTCCTCCGGCGATTTTCCTTCTCCTCAACGGCGATTCTCCACATTTCTTCATCATTCTTCCTCCGGTCTTTGAAGTTTCTTCACGTTTCCTTCCCTAATCACGATTCTAGGTAAGAATCTATGGTTTCCCGGCTTTGGTTCTCCACTTTTAGGTTGTTTAACGGTTAGGTTTTCGTTAGGTTTTCGTCGAAATACCCGGGTTATGTTAGAAATAGTTAGGTATCACCCTATTTATGGTTATTGAGCGTAGTTAAGTGAAATATTGGGCGTATGCAGTGTTTAGGTTAAGAACCGAGTAATTGAAGCTTTAGAAATCTCCATTAATGGAGGTTTGTTATTTGTGAGCGTAAATTGCTCGATAAAATACATGAGAGAAATTAATTAGAATTTTAGGAAATTTCCTTTAGTGAGGAATTTCGTTAGTTTACGAAATCTCATTGTTTAGGCTCGGTTTTAACAAAGGAAGTTGTGAATTGAGTTAGGTGAGAAAGCTCGAGACGAAGAGCTCGGTGTGCTAAGGACCTGAGGTAAGTTCTCGTGACTTACTGTGGCCGATTGGCCTACACCATATGTCGGAATTGTGTTGAGGATAATTTGGTGCTTTGTTTGTTTAAATTGCTTTGGTTGGGTAGTTTAAGTTTGGTTGTTTTATAGGTTAAATATTGTGATGTTTTAATGGTATTTGTGGCGTTTTGATGGTATTCATGTTATATTGTGCATATTAAATTATTCATGCATCATGGTTCCAAAACGTCATGAAAACGAATTTAAGTATTGATTTCATAAAAAGAAAAAGCATGTAAAAGCAAGTAAAGTATCATGTAAACAACCATGGCATGGGGTTATCGGGGATGAGGTTCAGACCTGGCGTTTCGTAGTGAGCGGGTGACGCCCCGATTTTAATAAACCCGGTTCGCTACTCATAATACTGAACCAAACTATGACATTTTGAGAAAATTTTTAAAACTTCACTCAACGATCAAATTTGACCTTATAAAAAGAACGTCAAAACTTGCAACGGAAAACCATTTGTATAAAACAACATTTATATACTAAATAAAATATTAGAGACAATTGGTTGAAAGAAAACAAAAAAAAATATAAAACAGAACACATCCACCGCTGAATAGTCCCAGCGGTAGAAATAGAGACAGAATAGCCTCGGCGGTAGAAGTAGAGACATAATACGTCTTCTGCTACAGACATCCACCGCTCACATCTACCGCTCGCACCTACCTAAACGACATCTGCCTTTCGACATCTACCGAACGACACGTCGACTACTCTCATCTACCGCTCAACAGTAACACTCAAACTCCACCGATAGACAACATCTACCGATAGACAACTTCTACCGATCGATAACATCTACAGGTAAATAGTAACACTCAACATCCCCCGATAGACAACATCTATTGATAGACAACATCTACCGATAGACAACTCCTACCGATCGATAACATCTACCGGTAAACAGTAACACTCAACATCTACCGATAGATAACAGAACAGCATATCAACCATTTACACTCAAATCAAAGAACAACTCCGACTGCTAGAAGAACTTGTAAATTTTACTGAAATCATTCAAAACAACTTGACCCAGTGAAATGTTTGGAAATCAGTAAGAATCTCAGTTAGAACTAACAATGTATCATTATCCGAGAAATCTCAAAATGTATCAGAACTACTAAAAACTATCACAATCCTTAAAATTCTCAGCACACTTAGACAATCATCAACTCATTTAGAGTTCACATACAGACATTAGTCAAACCGCCTTATCAGAGTACCAAACCGCGGCATAGATGTGCTCCATCAACTTCACCTATCCCTCTATAAACTCAGAGAAATCACCTGTTGTAACCTCAGCACCTACATCACAAAACTCATCTATTAGCCTAATGCTAAATAAGTAGAGTAAAATGAAATGGAGTACTGAAACATAAAACTTAATCATGCAGTCTCTACTTTCACAACTCAGTTGTATTCATTTTATGTTGATCCCTCTGTACAATGATAGGTGGATCAATTTCCCAAAGTCTACATCCTCTACTCGATTAAAGGGCGGATTAGTTCCCTTAATAGCTAATCTGATCCCTTCTTCGATGGGAAGTGGATCAATTTTTCCCAAAGTCTACATCCTCTACTCGATTAAGGGGCGGATTAGTTCCCTTAATAGCTAATCTGATCCCTTCTTCGATGGGAAGTGGATCAATTTTTCCCAAAGTCTACATCCTCTACTCGATTAAGGGGCGGATTAGTTCCCTTAATAGCTAATCTGATCCCTTCTTCGATGGGAAGTGGATCAATTTTTCCCAAAGTCTACATCCTCTACTCGATTAAGGGGCGGATTAGTTCCCTTAATAGCTAATCTGATCCCTTCTTCGATGGGAAGTGGATCAATTTTTCCCAAAGTCTACATCCTCTACTCGATTAAGGGGCGGATTAGTTCCCTTAATAGCTAATCTGATCCCTTCTTCGATGGGAAGTGGATCAATTTTTCCCAAAGTCTACATCCTCTACTCGATTAAGGGGCGGATTAGTTCCCTTAATAGCTAATCTGATCCCTTCTTCGATGGGAAGTGGATCAATTTTTCCCAAAGTCTACATCCTCTACTCGATTAAGGGGCGGATTAGTTCCCTTAATAGCTAATCTGATCCCTTCTTCGATGGGAAGTGGATCAATTTTTCCCAAAGTCTACATCCTCTACTCGATTAAGGGGCGGATTAGTTCCCTTAATAGCTAATCTGATCCCTTCTTCGATGGGAAGTGGATCAATTTTTCCCAAAGTCTACATCCTCTACTCGATTAAGGGGCGGATTAGTTCCCTTAATAGCTAATCTGATCCCTTCTTCGATGGGAAGTGGATCAATTTTTCCCAAAGTCTACATCCTCTACTCGATTAAGGGGCGGATTAGTTCCCTTAATAGCTAATCTGATCCCTTCTTCGATGGGAAGTGGATCAATTTTTCCCAAAGTCTACATCCTCTAGTCCCAAAGTCTACATCCTCTACTCGATTAAAGGGCGGATTAGTTCCCTTAATAGCTAATCTGATCCCTTCTTCGATGGGAAGTGGATCAATTTTTCCCAAAGTCTACATCCTCTACTCGATTAAGGGGCGGATTAGTTTCCTTAATAGTTTGTCTGTTACAACCTGTTCATGTCATATCATGTCATTACATGTAAATTCATTTTCGTACTCATTCAATAGAACATGATGCATGACATACTGGAAACATTCAAGCATGCATAAACCTACTGTTTTGTGATGTAGACCCGAAGGCACACACATACTCCACTTACCTGGTTTCCTGAGAGATTCCTGGTTGTTAGCTACTTCAAGAGTTGGCTCACCTAAAACATAAGCACAACATTACTTAATTTCGTTCTAAACTATCCAGAAATTTAAAGGAAACTAGTTTGGAGGTTCTGTTCTTCGTACATTCCCAATTCACTACAAAACTGAACTCGACTCCTACTCCAAGCATTCTCAAAATACGCATCTACAACCCTCTCTATTTCCTATAATCACTAAAATAGCGAGAGATTGAAGTAAAACTCACCTAAGTCGAAGAAGAATCGAAGAGGATGTCGCCTCAAGGAACCACTTAGCTTGAATGCTGAAAGAGGGAAAAATGAAACAGTGGCAGCTAAACCTTCATTAAACCTTCTACTTATAACACTTGCTTCATAATTACTCAAATGCCCTTGGTTAATCAACTTTAACCTATTTAAGCAACCAATCAAATTTACTTAATTTTATAAAAATACAAGTCACAAAATATTACTAATAAAAATTAAGGCTGACAATTACCGGTTGCTACAATCTACCCTCCTTAAAAGAATTTTGTCCTCAAAATTCAATGCTCAAACAACTCAGGATAACGGTTCTTCATGTCCTGCTGGCGTTCCCAAGTTGCCTCCTTTACATTCTGATTATGCCATAACACCTTCACAAGCTGAACTTCCTTGTTACGCAGCACTTTTGTTGCATAGTTCTGAATTTTCACTGGTTTCTCTTCATAGGTAAGGGTAGGTTGAACTTCAATGTTCTGCTGTTCTAAAATCTGTGATGGATTCTGCATACACTTCTTTAACATATAAACGTGGAATACATTGTGAATTCCCTCCATAGAGACTGGTAACTGTAATTGATAGGCTGTCTTCCCAACCCTCTTCAAGATTGAGAAAGGTCCGATGTATCTGGGATTCAACTTGACTCTCTTCCCAAATCTTACAACTCCTTTGAACGGTGAAACTTTAAGAAACACTTCATCACCAACTTCAAACTCTAAATCTCTACGTCTTCTATCGGCATAGCTTTTCTGCCGACTTTGAGCTATTAAGATCCGCTGTCGGATAAGAGGAATCTTCTCCACTGTCTGTTGTACAATGCCAGGACCAATCAATCATGTTTCTCCAACTTCATCCCAGTACAATGGAGATCTGCACCTTCGTTCATATAATGCCTCGTATGGTGCCATGCCTATTGTTGCCTGAAAACTGTTGTTATAAGAGAACTCCACCAAAGATAAATACTTACTCCAAGAACCCTAAAATTCTAATACACATGCACGAAGCATATCCTCCAACGTTTGAATAGTCCTCTCGGATTGTCCATCTGTTTGAGGGTGAAAAGCTATACTAAAGTTGAGCTGTGTACCCATAGCCTTATGTAAACTTTTCCAAAACTTAAATGTAAATCTAGAATCTCGATCTGAAACTATAGTGATTGGAACTCCATGCAATCTAACAATCTCATGCACATACAATTCAGCGAGTTGATCCATCGAGTATGTCACCTTTATGGGCAGGAAATGGACAGATTTGGTTAGACGATCAACTATCACCCAAATTGCATCATGTCCCCTTGTTGTTCTAGGCAATCCTACAACAAAGTCCATCGTTATTTGTTCCTATTTCCATTCAGGAACTGGTAAAGGTTGCAAGGTTCCTGTAGGTCTTGATGTTCAGCTTTAATCTGTTGACAAATCAAACACGATCCAATGTATTCCGTCACACTTCTTTTCATATTTGGCCACCAATAGTGTGTTTAAGATCTCTGTACATTTTTGTATTTCTAGGATGAACAGATAACCTAGAAGAATGAGCTTCTGAAAGGATCTCATTTCGAAGTTCTTCATTTATCGGAACAAACCATCTATTCCGAAACTTAAGAATTTCATCCATAGAATAGTTGAAATCTGACTTATCAGAAGAATCTATGCTTAACTTGTACTTATTGCATTCAACATCATTTACCTGGACTTCCTTTATTTTCTCCAAAATAGTATGTAACGACCCTTACCCGTACCCTAATTTTCCGTACAAATTTTTCATTTTATACATACAAACTTTAAATCTAACTTTCGAGCGGAAATAAAACTTTTAAAATCGGAATTAAAATTGTTAACGGCGTTTGAAAACTACTTTGAAAACTATCTAAAATAAACTTAAAACCATTGGTTAAACAATTAAATATTAAAAGAAAACAATTAAATTAAATTATGTTTTTTTTTATTATGTTCGGCCAAGAAGGCAGAACAGGGGGCGATTGATCGCCCCAAATGGGCGATCAATCGCCCTTCGGCGATCACTAATGGCGAGCGATCGCCTTAGGCGATCACACCTATCGCCTAGAAATCGCCAGTGGCGATCGCCAGGCAAGGAGGGGCGATTGATCGCCCCAAGAGGCGATCAATCGCCATGCTCTCTGGAATTTCTCCAGAGAGCACAACTCCCCCTTCATTTCTTTTCCCTTCTTCCTTCGTTTCTTTCACGCCTGTACTGCACACACACCTCACACATTTCTTTCATTTCTCCTTCTTTCATCACACACCATTACGTATCACAAAACACACTTCTACACACATACATTACACATACTATCACTCACCCATTCCCCGATTCAAATATAATCAATTTCATAAAAACAAACCGCGTGGTTCTGTTTAAAAGTTTAACATATCCTCCTGTTTTTAAATCACTAAAACATTACAAAATACTTTCAATTTCCCAAAAACACTTTCTATTAACTATTCAGATCCCAACATCCTATAATGTTCTAACAATTTCTATCCAAAATACCTATGTATGTCCCCACGGGTCAAAATCACGCACCGACTGCCAGTGCACTCCCACGGGCCATCCTAAGTGCTCATACTTCAGGCGGAGGGACGTCTTCCTCACCTGTCTCAAAATCACCTACACCATAGAATTAAACACGTGAGCTAGAGGCTCAGTAAATCTAAGTGAATGCATGTGAATGCTATGCTATGCATGTACAGTTCAAAATCATGCATCCTACCTTTTCGCTATACATTTCATATACGTCACCGGGGCTTCTCTCTCATTAGATAGGAGCGGCACATCCAGCGATTGGATAGCCCCTCGTATCCAACCGGGGGGAAGACATGCTTCATCTGACAGCCATGTCTGAACCACCGCCTCCGACGTGACCATCATTACGTTAATTACCTTTTTGTTTTTGCTTTTCATGAAAATATGCATAGAGACTCATTTTCATGCCGTTCGAAAACTATGATGCGTGAACAAATATCATGCTATGAACGAGATAAAACAAGTAGAAACATATAATAATAAACTAACAATCAACGACCTAACAAAACATAATTCTAGCTACCCGTTCTAAACTACCCAAACACAACATATCTCCAATTTCCTCGATCGACTCAATTCATACGATGTAGGCCAAGACGGCCAAACAAGTCACAGAGACTTACCTCGCGTCGTTGCACACCGAGCTCCGTCCACGAGCGTTTGTTGACCTATACATTTCACAATATACGACATTAAATCGAGTTTAAATCTTCAAACTCCAAAAATTACTAACTCCTAACTAAAGAAAATTCCCTAAAACTCGAAAGCACCTCATTGAGGCATTTCATCGAGCAATTCGCGCTCGTGACTTTCCTAACCCCCATCAATGGGGTTTTTAATTTCTCCAACCACCAAAACCTCAATAACTTTCATTTAATTCCAACAACTTCAACCAAAAACCATAAATACGCCCCCTTAGAGCTATAAATACGGTAACCCATCGATCTTTAAACTCTATTTCGTGTTTCGAACTAAAACCCTAACAAACCCTAATCATTTTAAACCCTAGAAACCAAAATCTATCGTTCCAAAAGCTTAGAGTCTTACCTAAAGAGCGAAGACGACCAAGAAATGTGAAGGCTCAAGTCGCCGGAGAAGAAGAATCGTCGCCGGAGAATAGGGTCGCACGAGGGAGAAGAATCGCCTAGGGGAGGGGAGAAGGGATTTTCGTTGAAGTGTTTAAAGAAATGAAGGAGTTTGTGATATTTAATAAAAAAATTGGTTTGGCAATTACCTTTTTGCCCTCCATTTTTATTTCTATTATTTCGTTACTTATTTCGTTATTTAAATAACGATTCGTTTTTCCCCAAATCTTCATATTTCACCCAAAATTCCAATTTATTATTACGGCTTCGTTAAAACTTTTCGTTTGAAAAACAGGCTTAATCTGATATAATTACAAAAGTGCCATTTATATTGGAATAAATTAAATCCCGTAAAGCCGGGTGTTACATAGTAGGCCTCAAGGATATAGCAGAAAGCATGGCTGACACGCTGGACACGGCTTCCAGATTGAATCTATGGAATTCTAATTCTAAGGCTAACGGTATGTCAATAATTATTGTCGAGACTGATGTTGTCACTCTACTCAATGCATCAGCCACTACATTCGCCTTGTCGGGGTGGTATTTGATCTCAAAATCATAGTCCTTGACAAACTCCAACCACCGACGTTGCCTCATGTTTAGCTCTTTCTGTGTGAAAATATATTTTAGACTTTTATGATCTGAGAATATTTCACAAGATTGTCCATACAAGTAATGCCTCCAAATCTTCAACGTAAAAACTACTGCAGCTAATTCCAAAACATGTGTAGGGTAATTCTTCTCATGTGTTTTCAGAGCTATTACCTTTCCATCTTGCATCAAGACACAACCAAGACCAACTTTGGAAGCATCACAATAAATGTTAAACTTTCCATTCTCAACAGGGAGTGTTAATATTGGGGCATTGGTCAGCCTCTATTTCAAGGTCTGAAAACTAAACTCACATTCATCAGTCCACATGTACTTCACGTTTTTCCTTGTTAACCGAGTAAGGGGTGTGGTACTCTTCGAGGATCCTTCAATAAACTTCCTGTAATATCCTGCTAATCTAAGGAAACTCCAAATATCTGTAGCATTCTTCTCTTCGGGCCACTCCTTAACTGCTTGAACCTTGGTTGGATCGACAGATATTCCTTCTCCCGAGATCACGTGACCAAGAAAGTGAACTATGTCCAACCAAAAATCACACTTGGAAAACTTGGCATAAAGTTGATGTTGCCTTAGTACTCCCAATACCAAGGTCAGGTGCCTTGCATGCTCATCTTTACTACGTGAATAGATTAAGATATCATCAATAAACACTATGACAAATTTATCTAAGCATTCGTGAAACACTCTATTCATGAGATCCATGAAAGCTGCTGGCGCATTTGTCAATCCAAAAGACATAACCAAAAACTCATAATGTCCATACCTTGTGCAAAAGGCTGTCTTAGAGATATCTTCTGATTTGACTTTCAATTGGTAATAACTGGACCTAAGGTCAATCTTAGAGAAGACTCGTGCACCATTAAGTCGGTCGAATAGATCATCAATCCTTGGTAATGGATATTTGTTCTTGATAGTTAATTTGTTCAATTCCCGATAATCAACACACATGCGCAATGATCCATCCTTTATTCTTAACAAAAAGAACAGGTGCACCCCACGGTGAATAACTCGGGCATATGAACCCTTTCTCCAACAATTCCTCCAACTGTGTCTTTAGTTCTCTAAGTTCTGTTGGTGCCAATCTGTAAAGATTCTTAGATACAGGCTCCGCACATGGGTAAACATCTACAACAAACTCGATTTCTCTATCTGGCAGCAAGCTAGGAAGGTCATCTAAGAATACTTCCGGGAAGTTTTGGACAACAAAGACATTTTGAGGACTCGTTTTTTCTGCAACCTGTGTGTCTATATCACTGGCCAAAAAACATAAGTACTCCTCGCATGGAGAAGGTCTAGCATTGATAGGGGCAATAACAGACATTTCCTTACACTTCTTCAAAGCTTGGAAGGTATGTTTCATACCACCAGGGGTTGAAAACTAACAATTCCAGTCCTACAATCGATTGTGGCATAATGCTTAAACAACCAGTCCATTCCTAAGATTACATCAAATTCCATTATCTCAATAATAATGAGATCGGCAGGTAGATTCATGTTTCCCACTAACACCACACTATCAAGCATCACTCGGCTAGAGTGCATGCATTCTCAAGAGGGTAACGTGACATTAAACACATGTTAAGATGGCGTAGGTCGTACATCTAACTTAACAGCAAATGCAGACGCTATAAACGAATGTGTTGCACCAGAATCTATTAAAGTAAAAGCAGGTATAGAGTTAATCAATATGGTACCTGACACTACAGCGGGCTGTTCTTCATCACCCGACTCCATCATGGAGAATATCCTTGGCTTTATCTTAGTAGGGCCACTCCTTAAAGCTGGACAATCTTTGTTAATATGGCCGACTTTGTTACAATGGAAGCATCGAATGACTCTGGGCTTTGGGCAATCCTTGAATGTGTGTCCAACTTCTTCATAGTTGTAACACTTTCCTGAGCCAATTCTGCACTCTCCCGTGTGATTTTTCAAACATTTCAGACATTGGGGAAACTTCCTAGCGTTCTGTACCTTCATTCTTGTTCCTTGGCTACCGTGGCCTTCATTGGGCCTCTTCATCCCTCTCTGTTGGTGTGGCTGAATGAACTTTCGTGGGGCTTCCTTTGGTCCAGCACACTTCATTTCTGCTTCTTCCACTTCCAATGCCGTGGACACGGCTTCTCTGTAAGACAAACCTTTAATACCCAAAAACTTGACCCCTCTGTAAATTTCTGGTTTCAGTCCATGCATAAATTGAAACACCTTATCCTCATTCCTGTGAACAAAATGTCCAGCAAACCTGGACAGGGACTCAAACTGTCTATTGTACTCAGACACGGACCCCGTCTGCTTCAAGTTCAGAAACTCCACCTTCTTTGCGGTCTGGACGGTGCTGTTAAAGTATTTCTCATAGAAAATTTCCTTGAATTGTGACAAAGACATAACCAGAACATCAGTGGTGGTCTCAATTGTTTCCCACCAAAGTAGAGCATCCCCAGCCAAATGGAATGTTACCAAGGTGACTTTGTCTCATTCTCCAACGTTGGCACATCTGAACATACTCTCAATCTTCCTAAGCCATCCCTCAGCAACAATCGGATTGGATGACTGTCCATCAAATATGGACGGTTGCAATCTTCGGAATCTGTCTCCTGCTTGCTCATTGTTGGAACACGAGTTGGCACTCCCTTGAACATCTCGGTTCAAAAGTAGTCCCAGTTGTTCAGACTAAAAACGTACTAAAGCTGTCAGCTTTCTAATCACACTAGGATTCTCCTCAGTTCTCAAATTTTGCATCTCTCTCGGTACTCTTTGTGACGTCCCTTAAACTATTCCTAATTTTCTTATGTTATTTTTTTATTTTTTATTTTTATACTTACAAACTTAAACCTAACGTTCGAGCGGAAATAAAACTTTTACAGTCGGAAGTCGAAAGTTTACGCTTTTAAACCATTTTATAAAACTTAAAAAAAAATTAATAAACTTAAATCAATTATTTAAAAACAATTAAAACAATATTGAAAATAATTAAAAAGTTAAAGAACCAATCAGCCAAAGAGTGAGGGACAAAAGAGACAATTGTCCCTAAAAATCAAGAGGCGATCGATCGCCCATTTCTGACGATCAATCACCACCTATAAAAGGGAGGGATGTAACGCCCCGGGTTTTCTAAACTCAGTTCGTTACTCATAGACCCGAACATAACTAGGAAATTTCGGACCAAATTTAAAACTTCACTCGAAAGTCAAATTTGAACGTTCGCTAAAATCACAAAAACTTGCAGCGGAAAATCTTTGAGTAAAGCAAAGTTAAGTAAAACTATAAAACAGTGTTCGAATATTCAGCTAAAAATATTAAGAAAGGAATTCGGCCGGAAGAGGCGAAGGCTTACGCGTGAAATACTTAAAGTCTATAAAAGTCAAACACATCATCCACTGAACGAAGTCAACAAAAAGGGGCAGAGATAAAACCGAAGGTTTCCACCGATGACGTCAGCCGGAGGAATCGTTCATCCAACCTCTGCCGATCGCAAAACGACAAGTTTTGCTACTCGCATCTACCGATGACGTCAGCCGGATGATTCGTTCATCCAGCTTCTGCCGATCACAAGACGACAAATCTTGTACTCACGTCTTCCGAAAGAACAAACTGTGTATACCGAGCACTAAACGACAAAACTTCTAATACATCATCTGATAGGTTTAATACCTGACATCCACCGATCACTAAACGACAAAACTTCTACTCACATCTTCCGATAGATAAAATACTCGACATCATCCAGTTACAAAACGACAAAAGACTTTTCCTTCATCATCCGATGGATAAAATACTCGACATCATCCGGTTACAAAACGACTAATTTTCTACTTATATCTTCTAATGGCGTCTACTGAAGACATCATCCGATGACTTTACTGAAGACATCTTCCGATAGACAACAGAACAACAACCCTACATCTGCCGATAGACTTCATCTACCGACTAGATCAAAAATACTCACGAAAATAGCATAGCAAAATTTGAATTTGAGAATTTTACTAAAAATCGTTCAAACTATTTAAATCCGTGTATTACTCCAAACTTAAGTAAACACCACTAATAAATCCAACAGAGTATCATTATTAGAAAAGCCTCACCAACGTATTCAAAAACATTAAAACATGTGTTCGATATTCAGCTAAAAATATTAAGAAAGGAATTCGGCCGGAAGAGGCGAAGGCTTACGCGTGAAATACTTAAAGTCTATAAAAGTCAAACACATCATCCACTGAACGAAGTCAACAAAAAGGGGCAGAGATAAAACCGAAGGTTTCCACCGATGACGTCAGCCGGAGGAATCGTTCATCCAACCTCTGCCGATCGCAAAACGACAAGTTTTGCTACTCGCATCTACCGATGACGTCAGCCGGATGATTCGTTCATCCAGCTTCTGCCGATCACAAGACGACAAATCTTGTACTCACGTCTTCCGAAAGAACAAACTGTGTATACCGAGCACTAAACGACAAAACTTCTAATACATCTATTCTACTTATATCTTCTAATGGCGTCTACTGAAGACATCATCCGATGACTTTACTGAAGACATCTTCCGATAGACAACAGAACAACAACCCTACATCTGCCGATAGACTTCATCTACCGATAGATCAAAAATACTCAACGAAAATAGCATAGCAAAATTTCCACTCTAACAAAGAAAACTCCGACTACCAAAAGAATTTGAGAATTTTACTAAAAATCGTTCAAACTATTTAAATCCGTGTATTACTCCAAACTTAAGTAAACACCACTAATAAATCCAACAGAGTATCATTATTAGAAAAGCCTCACCAACGTATTCAAAAACATTAAAACCATTTCTGTTATTAGAAAACTCAACAAAACTTAAAATAAATCATGGTTCAATAAACCTTCACATCTACTGACATCAGTTAATCTGCCTCATCAGAATCACCAATCCATGGCATTGAAGTGCTCCCTCAATAGCCTAATCCACAACATGTTCAGAAAACGCACCTTCTGTTGCCTCTTTACCTATAACACAAAACTCATCTATTAGCCTAATGCTAAGTAAGTAAAGCAATAATGAAATGGAATGCTGAAACATAAATTTCTAATCATGCAGTTTCTACTTTCTCATCTCAGTTGCATATGCATTCGTTCTGATCTGATCCCCCTGTGAAATTGGGAGTTGGATCACTTCTCCCAAAGTCATACATCCTCTCTCTTGATTAAAGGGCGGATTAGTTCCCTTAAAAACTGTTCAGATCCCCCTATGAAATTGGGGTTTGGATCACTTCCCCCAAAGTCATATATCCTCTCTCTTGGTTAAGGGGCGGATTAGTTCCCTTAACAACTGTTACAGTTTGTTCATTCCTTACCATGTCATTTCATATAAATTCATTTCGCATAATTTTCAAAATATGATGCATGACATACAAACACATTCAAGCATGCACAACCCTACTGTTTTGTGATGTAGGCCCGAAGGCACAAGCATACTCTACTTACCTGGCTCTCCTGGAAATCGCTCGGCTGTAAGCTACTTTAGAAGCTCGCTCACCTAAGTTCATAACAGAACATCAATCAAACCATCACTAAACTTTACCAAAAATTAATCAGAAGAACAAGGAAACCGGTTTGGAACTCTACTGCTTGCACATTCCTATTTATCCCCGAAAAACCCGAACCTACTCTCATCTACAACATCCTTGAAATCCTTACATTGTACTCCCTCAGTTATCTAACTGCTAAAACGTAAGAGAATAAGGAAAAACGTACCTAAGTTGAAAGATAGTCGAGTAAGAAAGAAATCGCCCAGAGGTTCCTGCTGGAGAGCTGAAGGCCGAGAGGAAAAATAGGAAATAGTGGTGGCTACAGTGCATTAAACCCAAAACCCATTTCCTTAAATACGTTATCCACTTTCAAATTTCCAATTACCCTTATGCCCTTGCATAGACATCCATTAACCCTACCTTTATTATTATCATATAAAGTGTGCCATTAATTTTAAAAAAAGAATCGGTTTGATAGAACCGGGTGTTACAAGGGGCGATCATGATCGCCCCTCGCTGTGGTGAACGATCGCGTCGCGATCATTCACCATGCGATCGATCGCCCCCCTTGGGGCGATCGATCCAAACACGCTCTGGAAAAATTCCAGAGCGTGGCGATCACCTTGGTGACTGATCGCCCCTCTTGGTGATCAGTCGCCAAGTGTTCTGCCACCTCTTTTTTTTTTTCTTTTTCTTCTCCTTTGCCGTTCCTTCCTTCTTTCCTTTCTCTCTTTCCTTTTCCCTACATACTTATACACATAACATACCCTAAAACTTCAACGCACTCTACTTCATAAACATGTAACTTACGATCGCTCAAACCTCACCATTTCACACTTCACCAATCACCCGATAAACGACTCAAAACACATTTAAAACCAAGTACATTTTCATGAAAACGAACTGCGTGGTTCTGTTTGAAAACTGTACGAAGTCCCCTATGAAAATTTAAAACAACCAAGCAGTTCCAGAATTTCAAAACAAAAGTCATCACTTAAAACATCCTACACATATTCTATCCATTTGTCCCAAAATACTTACATACAGTCCCCACGGGTCAAAACGCATCCGACTACGCAGCACACATTCACGGGCATTCTCCTTCAATCTGTACGATCATCTGATGGGGGAAAATCTTCCTCACCTGGATCAATGTCACCTACACCATAAAGACACCTATGAGATAAAAATCTCAGCAAGCTCTACGTAAATGCCAATGCATGATCATGTATGCTCAATGCTATGAAAACCGTCCATGTCATTTCATATAGCAGTACATGTCAGTCTATGGTTATCGGAAACGCTTGACAGATGGATAGGGCACGTCCAGCGGTTAGACAGCCCATACCATCTGAAGGGAGGAAAACCCACTCACCACGGAACGCCAGGTATGAACCTCATCTTCGATAACCCCATGTCATGGTTGTTTACTGTGATACTTTACTTGCCTTTACATGCATGTTCTTTTCATGAAATCCGTGCGTAAATTCATTTTCATGACATTTTTAAAACCATGATGCATGAACAGTTCAATATAAATATAAACATACGTAAAGAGCATACCATTAAAACTCTACGAATACCATCAAAACACTATAGCAAACATCCTATAGAACAACCGAACCTAAACTACCCAACCGAAACAATTAAATACACATGTCACCAAAACTCCTCGAGACGACTTCGACATACGGTGTAGGCCTATCGGCCAGAGTAAGTCACGAGAACTTACCTCGTGTCTAATGCAATCTAAGCTCCGTCCACGAGCGTTGTTTACCTAAGGTAAATTCACAATTTGTCGTTAAAACGAGTTTAAACTATTAAACGTTCAAATTTAACGAAACCTTAACTAAGGAAATTCCTTAAAGCCCTAATTTGATTCATTGAAGCATTTTATCGAGCATTCTATGCTCGATACCTCAAAATTTCCATCAACGAGTTTTTTCGAAAACCCCAAAATTCTCAAACTTTAACATTTCTCATAAATCGACTTAACTTCGTCCAATAACGTTCAATACGTCCATTATATTCACAACTAAGGTAAACCTATCGATTGCTAGCCCTAAACCACGTTTTTCACAAAACCCTAAACGAACCCTAATCGTTTAAACTCCAAAAAAAACCAAACAATAAGCTTCCAAAACTATAGAATCATACATAGAGCGTTGATTGGCGGAGGAAGCACGAAGAAAATGAGTCAATCGGAGGAAGAACGATCGTCGAAGAGGAGAGAACCGTGAGGAGGCGATGAAAATCGCCAGAGAACGCAGGGGAGAGAGAGAGAAGTCGTGGAAATGGTGAAGGAGAAAGAAAAGATTTTGGTTTTTAATTATAATTTGTCTTGGCAAATTACTATTTTGCCATTCCTTTGATTTTCTATTTATTTCGTCCCTCGTTTCGTTAATTGTCTAACGATTCGGATTCACCAAATTTCCTTAATTCACCAATAACTTTAACTTATTATAAGGGTCCCATTAAAACTGTCCGTTCGCAATTCGGACCTCGTTTACTATTTTTACCAATGTATCCTTTATATTACGATAAACGTAATTCTCGTAATATTAGCGTTAAACTCCTAAAACTCTCGAAATTTTTCTAGAATCCTTATTAATTATTAGGATTGTAATGACATTTTCTTTTCGCGAAATTGACTAAATTTGACATATTAACAAAAATGTCATTTACATTAAAATATTTATATTCCGTACAGCCGGGTATTACACTTTTGGTCTTCCTAGTCGTCTAGCCATTTTGCTATATTCCTAGATAAGGTTAATTACTCTCATAAATATCTAATAACTAAGGTTAACATAAACACTTACAGTTGTTGGAGTACTTCCATGCGACGATCGGTACTGATGAGTGATCTTTTGAACGGTTTAACAACCTGTCTCTGTTACCATACTGTAACGCCCCGAATTTAATGAACCCGGTTCGCTACTCATAATACTGAACCAAACTATGATATTTTGAGAAATTTTTAAAACTTCACTCAACGATCAAATTTGACCTTATAAAAAGAACGTCAAAACTTGTAGCGGAAAACCATTTGTATAAAACAGCATTTATAAACTAATTAAAATATTAGAGACAATTAGTTGAAAGAAAACAAAAAATATATAAAACAGAACACATCCACCGCTGAATAGTCCCAGCAGTAGAAATAGAGACAGAATAGTATCAGCAGTAGAAGTAGAGACAGAATACGTCTTCTACTACCGACATCCACCACTCACATCTACCGCTCGCACCTACCTAAACGACATCTGTCTTTCGACATCTGCCGAACGACACGTCGACTACTCTCACCTACAGCTCAATAGTAACATTCAACCTCCACCGATAGAAAACAGAACAACGTATCAACCATTTACACTCAAATCAAAGAACAACTCCGACTGCTAAAAGAACTTGTAAATTTTACTAAAATCATTCAAAACAACCTGACCCAGTGAAATGTTTGGAAACCAGTAAGAATCACAGTTAGAACTAACAATGTATCATTATCTGAGAAATCTCAAAATGTATCAGAAATACTAAAAACTATCACAATCCTTAAAATTCTCAGCATACTTCGACAATCATCAACCCATTTAGACTTCACATATAGACATTAGTCAAACCGCCTCATCAGAGTACCAAACCACGGCATAGATGTGCTCCTTTAACTTCACCTATCCCTTTGTAAACTCAGAGAAATCACCTGTTGTAACCTCAGCACCTACATCACAAAACTCATCTATTAGCCTAATGCTAAATAAGTAGAGTAAAATGAAATGGAGTACTGAAACATAAAACTTAATCATGCAGTTTATACTTTCACAACTCAGTTGTATTCATTTTATGTTGATCCCTCTGTACAATGGGAGGTGGATCAATTTCCCAAGGTCTACATCCTCTACTCGATTAAGGGACAGATTAGTTATCTTAATAGCTGATCTGATCTCTTCTTCGATGGGAAGTGGATCAATTTTTCCCAAAGTCTATATCCTCTACTCGATTAACGGGCGGATTAGTTCCCTTAATAGTTTGTCTGTTACAACCTGTTCATGCCTTACAATGCCATTACATGTAAATTCTTTTTTGTACTCATTCAATAGAACATGATGCATGACATATTGTAAACATTCAAGCATGCGTAAACCTACTGTTTTGTGATGTAGTCCCGAAGGTACACACATACTCCACTTACCTGGTTTCCTGAGAGATTCCTGGTTGTAAGCTACTTAAAGAGTTAACTCACCTAAAACATAAGCACAACATTACTTAACTTTGTTCTAAACTATCCATAAATTTAAGGGAAACTAGTTTGGAGGTTCTGTTCTTCGTACATTCCCAATTCACTACAAAACCAAACTCAACTCCTACTCCCAGCATTCTCAAAATACGCATCTACAACCCTCTCTATTGCCTATAATCACTAAAACAACGAGAGATTAAAGTAAAACTCACCTAAGTCAAAGAAGAATCGAAGAGGACGTCGCCTCGAGGAACCACTGAGCTTGAATACCGAAAGAGGAAAAAATGAAACAGTGGCTGCTAAACCTTCATTAAACCATCTACTTATAACACTTGCTTCACAATTACTCAAATGCCCTTGACTAATCAACTTTATCCTATTTAAGCAACCAATCAAATTTACTTAATTTTATAAAAATACAAGTCACAAAATGTTACTAATAAAAATCAGGGCTGACTATTACCGGTTGCTACAGCGGGTTTTCCTCCCTTCAGATGGTGTGGGCTGTCTAACCGCTTGATGTGCCCTATCCATCTATCAAGCATTTTCGATAACCATAGACTAACCCGTACTGATATATGAATTGACATGGATGGACTATTTCATAGCAGAGCATATACATGTTCATGCATAGACATTTACGTAGAATTTACTGAGATTTTTTCTCATAGGTGTCTTTATGGTGTAGGTGACTTTGAGCAAGGTGAGGACGATGTCCCTCCACCTGACGAGCCTGCAGTTTGAAGGAGGATGTTCGTGGGAGCGGCTGGCATAGTCGATGCCTACATGACCCGTGGGAGCATAGATTATGTATTTTGTGGTTTTAGGGTTATGACGAGCTGATGGGTTATATTATGGATAGAATGGTATAGAAACACATTTTATGATGCTTGGTGTCTGGATAGTGTAAAAAGTTATGTTTTGATATATTTTGATGACGTTATTAGCTTCCGCTACGAACGGATGGATTTTTGATGTATAGGTTATGTTTTGATGAATTGGAATTGAAATTGATGATTTAGAATGAGTTTGCATGTTTTGGAAATAGGTTTGTTGTTTTGGAGATAAATATGTCATTTCGTGTTGGGTTTTGATGATTTTAGGTTGAATGTTCAGTTTATGGAGGCGTATTTTAGTTGGATTATTGATGGATATTTTTAGGATGATATTTGAAATGTGTATTAGGTGAAGAAAGAGGAAAATAGTGAAGTGAGTGTGAATTGTGCAGGGGTTAGAGGAAAGAAAAAGGAAGGAGGAAGGCAGTTCTCTGGATAAAAATCCAGAGAGTTAGCCGATCGATTGCCTGGGAGGGTGATCGATCGGCCCTCTTTGGCTACGCTCTGGAAGAAATTTCAGAGCATGTGCCGATCGATCGCCTGTTAAGAGCGATTGATCGGCTGGTGATCGATCGCCACGGGGCAATCAATCGGCTAATATGGGGGCGATCGATCACCCCTTATTTTTATAACAGCCTATCGATCGGCTGAAAGGGGCCGATGGATCAGCTGTGCTTCCTATGGGTGAAATGCCCTTTTTGCCCTCGTTAAGTTTGGTCGATGGTTTTCTTTTATTTAATATGTTTCTTCAAATGATTTTGAAAACGATTTCAAGGGTTTAGACTTTGATTTAACGCTTTAGAAGTCAAAATTTCCTTAATGCACAAAACGAAAAATTTTTACAGGAGAGTAAGGGATAGGAATTGGGTGTGCTACAGCCTGAGTCCGTTCTCTAACGAATGTAAATGAAAGAAAACGAAGAATGAAATGAATGAAACTTAAGGAGTTTATGAGAACGGGAGAGGGTAATACGCATGTATCTATGTATGTCACGGTGTAGGTCGTGGCGGCACCAACGTGGGGTCGGGGTCGTCACAATCAATTTCCTTAATTCTTCATTCTTTGGAACGTACCATCGGTCTCTAAATTTTAGAATGCCATCCTCCGAATAACCAAATGCTCAAGATGCATCAGTTAGCCTATCCAGAATATCCTCTTTTTCCTTCGAATCCTTCTGTTGAGCTTCCTTAATCTTGTCTAAGATAGTCGGCCGTATTGTCAAGTCAGAAAGCAAGGCGAAAGCTCTGAAACTATTTCTAATTCAAACTTCTGAATTTTCTTTTCCAAAGAAATTGACATGCAGGGAACGGTGGCTTGCATAGTCCTTAGCATTCTACTCAAAGTGTATGCCACGGTGTTAGCCTTTTGAGGATGGTATTTTATTTCGAAATCGTAATCTTTCACATTGCCTCATATTTAAGTCCTTTTGCGTAAAGAAATATTTCAAGCTCTTATGATCTGAAAACACCTCGTACTTTTGTCTATAAAGGTAGTGCCTCCATATCTTCAACGCAAACACTATCACTACCGGTTTCAGATCGTGTGTTGGATAATTTTACTCGTAACTTTTTAGTTGCCTAGAGACATAAGCAATTACTTTTCCATTTTGCATCAACACGCATCCCAATCCTACTTTAGATGCGTCGCAGTAAATACTAAATTTTCTGTCTTCCACTGGTAGTATTAACAACGGTGTTGTGGTCAAATTCTGCTTTAGGGTCTGAAAACTTTCCTCACAAGCTTTAGACCATACATATTTCACTTCCTTCTTCGTTAAATTTGTCAAGGGGTTGGCTATAATATAGAACCCTTCAATAAACTTCCTATAATATTCGGTAAGGCCTATGAAACTTTGTACTTCATTAGTATTTTTTAGTTGTGGCCACTCCTTTATGGCTTAAATCTTGACTGGGTCCACAAAAACTCATTCTTTCGAAATGATATGACTTAAGAAATTCACTTGGTCTAGCCAAAAATTCACACTTGGAAAACTTAGTATATGACTGATGCCGCTTTAGAGTAGTCAAAACAGCTTTTAGGTGCTCTGCGTGCTCTTCGTCATTTCAGGAATACTAAGATGTCGTCTATGAAAACTATATAAAACTTATCCAAAAACTCCCGGAATACCCTATTCATTAGGTCCATAAAAGCCTCCGGGCATTTGTCAATCCAAAGGACATCACCATAAATTCATAGTGCCCGTAACAAGTTCTAAAGGCTGTCTTTGGTATATCTTCGACATTAACCTTCATTTGGTAATACCCCGAACGCAAGTCGATCTTTGAAAATACTCTGGCCCCTTGTAGCTGGTCAAACAGGTCGTCGATTCTTGGTAACGGGTACTTATTTTTTATAGTTAACTTGCTTAATTTTCGGTAATCCACACACAATCTTAGGGAGCCATCTTTTTTCTTCACAAACAACACTCGAGCACCCCAATGAGAAGCACTTGGGCGTATAAAGCCTTTGTCTGTTAATTCCTTCAATTGGGCATATAGTTCCCTTAACTAAACTGGTGCCATACGATAGGGGTTCTTAGATACTGGTGCTGAACTAGGAAGAACTTCGATAGTGAAATCCATCTCTCGGTCAGGAGGTAAGCCCGGTAACTCGTCCAAGAAAACCTCAAGAAATTATTCAACTATAGCGATATCACTCAACCGCTTCTCATTCTGTCTCCGAGTATGGAAAACGCTTGCTATATAGCCCGAGCATCCTAGCTTCATCGAGTGCTGGGCCACCATGGATGATACTATAGGCATCCGATTCGAACGGAAGGTCTTGAAATGAGTAACCCTCACCATTTGGTCCACCACGCCCGATCTACAATTAATCGTAGCGTAGTGCTTATACAACCAATTCATTCCTAAAATCACATCATACCCCTTCATGCCTATAATAATCAGGTTTGCATACATCCTTCGACCACCAATTGATATCACATCCCCTTGTATTGGCTGGTCTGAGTGTAAAAACTCCTCGAAGGGTAACATCTTGCTATAACTACGGTCGGCCGGAACAAACTCTATTTTCCACTTAGACACATAATCTAATGCTATGAAAGAGTGTGTTGCTTCCGTGTCAATCAAAACATAGGCCGCTACTTTACAAACCAAAACAGTACCTGAAACAACTGATGGCTGGGTAGCTTCTTTGCAATCAATCAGGGCAAAAATTCTCGAAGGACCGCCTGGTGGCCTCTTGTTTGGCCTAGGACAATCCCTGGCCTTGTGACCCATCCTATCGCACCTGAAGCATCGGCCAGAATGTAGCTTGCACTCCCCCAAATGATTTTTCTGACATGTAGGGAATAGAGGAGCTTGGGGAGCCCCTTGCGGTTGCTTGCCCTTGACTTGACAATCGGTGCTTCGTTAGGCCTCTTGATGTCCCTTTTCTGTTGTGGTTGCCAACCTTGATTTTACTGCGGTTGCACCTCTCTGAAAAACTTCTTCGGCGCTTCTCTTTGTCGTTGAAGCTTCATCTCAATATCATCAAGTTCTAAGGCCTTGGCCACGACCTTATGATATGGCATGTCGTCGATGCCCGCAGTCTTTACCCCTTTCAAGATATCAAACTTCAAATGTACGAACTGATAGACTTTGTCCTCTTCTTTGCTAACCAAGTGGCCTGCATATCGAGATAACGATTCAAATCTTTGTACATAGTCGGCAACTGATTCGATTTGGCATAGCTGGGTAAACTCTGCCCTTTTGTTGGTTCGGACGATCTGATTAAAATACTTGTCGTAGAATGCTTTCTTGAACCTTTCCCACGTCATAACACCGAAATTTGTTATGACCTTTACTGTGTCCCACCAGAAACTCACGTCCTTCTGCAAATGGAATACCGCACACGTTACTTTCTCGGCTTCCCCTATATTTGCCCGATCGAACATACTCTTGATCTTCCAGATCCACTCTTCAGTGCAAGTGGGGTCTGAAGACTGTCCATCGAATGTTGGGGGCCTAAGCCGCCTGAATCTTTCCCCACTCTGATCTTGTGGAGCATTACATTGCCTGTTTCCATTTTCATTCCCATCTCGGTTCAACAAAAATCCCTAGTTGCTCCAACTGTTGGTTCACTAGGTCAATAAGTTGGCCAATAGGATCCTCTCGAGGTTGTCTAGGTGCTCTCAGTATTTTTTCATTCCTAGACACATTACAAAACATAAAACAAAATAAACATCTAATAACAATTACTTAAATTTAAACACTTACAGTCGATGGAGAGTCCTCGTGCAGCGGTTTGTGTTGGCAGCAGTCTACAGAAATGGCTGATCGATCGGCTCTCATGGGGAGCCAAGCGCGTGGTGCTCACGGTGCGTGCACCAGGCCCGCGGTGGGTGCAGCAAGCGCGCGGAGCTCGCGCGGTAGGCGTGCGGTGTTCGCGAGGGGCGCGCGTGCCGATTGCATGGGCGCGCCCCATGTATGTGTCCTTTATGTTTTTGGGGTTCCATGTTTAAACGATCTTTTCCAACCTGAGACGAGTCCTTTTAAGTATGTTTTGGGTTAGGCTCTCGATATGGGTAAAAGAGGTCTGGATGTTTAGGTTCTTTTTTTTAAAGTGTTAAAGGAAAAAAAATAAAAAAATTTATGTCAATGAACGAACAATAAGTTAAGTGTATGTCACGGCAAGTCCATGGCGGCCCTATGGGATTTGGAGTCGCCTCTGATACTTTGCTTATCAATATATTAATTGAGGTGATACGTACACTTGCATTGTAAAATCACCTACATTGTTTTGGCGGCATTTTCAAGAAATTATTTTTCTTTGAAACTTTTGATATTAGTAGAAATTATTTTGACTATAATTTAAACTTTTTTCTGTAAGTTTTTTTTCTACTTGCATGCAAAGTCGTAAAGGTGTGGAATTGATACCACTCAATTTCAACATTGAGAGCGAGTGTTTAAGAATAAAAAAGAAATAAGACAATCTTTGTTACAATGGTGTGAAATGCAAGAAGCTTTCGAAGAAGATCCACCATAATCTCTAAGGGATAATGCAGTTCTTCGAGGGGATATTATGCAGACTAGTATTGTCCAACCATTGATTGGAGCCAATATAATTGACTTGAAGCGACTATTTTTCTGATGAAGTAGACTTCAGTGCAATTTGGGAGGCTACCACATGATTATCTAACTACTCACTTATATAACTTCTTGAAATATTGGATACTTTTAAATTCAATTGAGTCTTATCAGATGCAATCATACTAAGATTATTTCCTTCCTCACTCTAAGATAAGGCAAAAACCTAGTTAATATCACTTCATACTAGCTCCATCACAACATGGCAAATGTGGCACTAAAATTCCTGGCAAATATTTCCCACCGCATAAAACTGTGAGAATGCAAAATGAAATCACTTTTTTAATGCAATATGATTCATAATCTCTATATATGAACCATGCAAAAGATTGAAGGATATATTTGTTGAAAAATTGAACTAGAAACTAAAAAAGAAAACAAGAAAATAATGGACACCAAAATTTACGTGGAAACGCTAAAAATGAAAAAAAAAAATCACGGGCTGATGAGAGAAATCACTAATCAAAATCGATACAATGAGTTTTGCAACTCAAACATCAATATATAGAGAAAACATAAAACTCTAATATTAATATACGGCCACGACCCGGCCCAAATAGAATGGGTCACGCCAAATTCTAACAATCTCCATCTTGACACAAATTCCACATAAGAGATCCAACGGGCTACTCGGTCCAACTCAAAGCAAATCTGGAATGCTGAACTCTGAAAATCTCTGCCTTCAAAGAAGTTCCGGTGCAAGGAAACAAATTTGTAAAACTTCATTAAAAATAACATCATCTACCACAAAAGCCCCCGTTGGGCTAGCTCAGCAGCTGATACCGATCAAAATCAAGCCCAGCTTAAACTTGAGGGCTTACTTGAGAAGAAATCGCATCTCCTTCTCCATGCTATCACTGATTTATCAGAGTTGTCACAACGAACTGCATCTGAACATGTTGAAGACTCCACATAGGAATCGTTACTCTCGAACACATTCAACACATAACCCACAGTTTCATCATATTGCTCTAGAGTTTTAACCTTCTACATGGTTCTGTCTTTAACGATACCATTCTGACGTGAAACTGAAACTGGTGACTGAACATTTATAATAGGCTGACTCACTATCTCTGATGTACCCTCAGATCCTAACCTGAACTTCACCTGAAAACCTGACTTCTTCCGAGTCGGCTTTACCTTTCTTTTAGGAGGTGAATTCACAAATTTCATAGCCATACCCGTCATTGTAGAACCCTGTAACACATACAATGAGTAACATTTTCCCCCCTCACAACAATCAAAGAACCTTTGGCGAGTTTCCATTTTTCATCACGAAAGGTGTTGCAAAACCCTTCGTCGCCGAGTTTGCCAGTTGAGATCAAGTGCTTGCGGATGTTGGGGATGTGCTTTACACCTCTCAAAACTAGGGTGTTACCATTGTCAGTCTCTAAATTCACGTCTCCCATATCAATGGTTTTTGCAACGCCATCATTTTCCATCGTTACATTTCCAAAATCACTGAAAGTATAGAATGTGAAGAAATCCCTCTGCGAAATAGCATGTATCGAAGCACCACTGTCAATCGCCCAACTCGTATCATGGCAAGCTAGATTAACGATGTCTCTATCATACTCAATAATGAAATCCTCAGTGGAGCCGTTCAACATGATCATGTGCCTCGGATTGCTCTCCATGATTCAAAAACATGGCAAAATAAATTTCCAAACAAAATATTCCAAGTAATCAGAATCACCACAAAATTCAGAATCTGAAAATTCACAAAAATATTCTGAACAAATTGTAATAGACCAAATCAGAATTGAACCAAACCAAACAGATTTTCAATAATCCCAATTTTTTATTTTTCGCTTTATATAGTCCAAAATCAAAACTTTCAACCAATATGTCTCTACGAATCGGAGAACAACAAGGTGGTTTAATTCTGATAAGGGATGTGAATGTCGGTGATTGTTTGGGTCGGAGAAAAACAGCAGCGGTCAGAGAGAAAATGACCAGAAAATTATAGTTATAGCGTACTACATGAAATAAACAATGTTTCTGTGCAAACACCGATTGTGGGTGTAAGGCTCCGAGTTTTCTGAACCCGGTTATTACTAAGAAACCTTTGACCGAATTTAAAACTTTCTTCGGAATTCAAATTTTAACGTTTGATAAAACATGAAGACTTGCAGCGGAAAAAAAAAAAATCTTCGAGCAAAAATAGAGTTGAGCAAAACTATGCAACAGTGTTTGAATGATTGAATAAAATATTAAGAAAATAATTCAGCCGGAAGGGATAAAGGTTTAAGCGTAAATTACTTAAAATTTAAGAAAGTCAAACACATCATCCGGAGAACGAAGTCAACCGGAAGGAACTGGCTTAGAAAATAGAAGGCTTTTCCTAATAACAAAACGACAAAGTTTCGGCTACATCATCCGGTCACAAAACGACAAAATACATCCTTCATCTACCAGTGACGTCAGCCGGATGATTTCTTCATCCGATCGACTTTACTTTACATCCACCGGTGACGTCAGCCGGATGATTTCCTCATCCGATCGACTTTACTCTACATCCATCGGTGACGTCAGCCAGATGATTTCCTCATCCGATCGACTTTACTCTACATCCACCGGTGACGTCAGCCGGATGATTTCCTCATCCGATCGACTTAACGACAAGTTCCAACCTATATCTTCCGATGGCTTCCACTGAAGACATCTTCCGATAGACAACAAAACAACAACTCAATCTCTGCCGGTAGACTTCATCTACCGATAGAGAACAGAATCACATTTTATCCACTTCATGGCTTACAATCACAACTCTAATCACAAAAAAGAGTTTACTCACTTCACTGAAACATTCAGAAATAATTCAAATCGTTGCATATCTCAAATCCAGTAAAAATCCAGTATTAAAACTAACGGAATACTAACATCAGAAGGGTCTCAAAATATTTTTGAAAACATCCAAGCAACTTCTTTCATTAGAAAGTTTAACATACTCAATTTGAAATCAATGTTCACTAAACCTTCACAACCACAGACACCAGTTAAACCGCCCCATCAGCTACCAGTCTGTTACAAGGATGCACTCCTCCAACCAGTCTAGTCCTCAATAGACTCAGAAAGCACACCTGCTATCACTTCTTCACCTACATCACAAAACTCATCTATTAGCCTAATGCTAAGCAAGTAAAGCAATGATGAAATGGAAATGCTGAAACATAAAACTTCCTAAACATGCAGTTTCTACTTTCTCATCTCAGTTGCATATTCATCGTTCTGTTCAGATCCCCCTGTGAAGTTGGGAGTTGGATCAACTCTCCCAAAGTATAAATATCCACTGTCTCATTAAGGGGCGGATTAATTCCCTTAACAGTAAGGTTGATTCACATTTCAGATCCCCCTGTGAAATTGGGAGTTGGATCAACTCTCCCAAAGTATAAATATCCACTGTCTCATTAAGGGTTGGATTAGCTCCCTTAATAGTAAAACTGATTCACATAATTGTTTCAATATGTTCAATCCTTACCATGCTAGCATGCATTCAAATTCATTTTCGTATACTTTTAAAAACATGATGCATAACACACAGACACATCCCAGTAAACACAATCCTAACGTTTTGTGATGTAGGCCCGAAGGCACAAGCAAACTTTACTTACCTGGATTCCTGGTGTATACTCGGTTAAGAGTTGCTTCGGAAATGCTCACCTAGAACCATAAATAGAACATTAAGCCAATGTTTACTAATCCCCTTTCTAAAGCATTCTGAAACTTAAGTGGACCGTTAGGAGTTCTATTCACTAAGCATTTTCCCAAATTTTCACCCCAACTCGAATCTACACTCATTCACAGCATACCCGAAATCCCCACATTGCACTCCCTTAGCTATCTAACTGCTTAAACTTAAGAGAAATGAGGAAAACTTACCTAAGTTGAAGGAGAATCGGGTGAGGAAAATCGCCTAGAGAGCTCGGCTGCTTAAGCTGAAAACCCGAAGAGAAAAGGGTATGAAATTGGTGGCGGCTACAGTGCATTAAACCCAACCCTCTTTCCTTAAATACGTTATCCACTTTTGAAAATTGTAAATTTACTCTAGTGCCCTTGTCTAGTCATTTAATAACCCAACTTGAATTATTGACTAATCATACCATTAATAATAAAAGAGCTGGTTCGATAGAACCGGGTGCTACAATCTACCCTCCTTAAAAGAATTTTGTCCTCAAAATTCGGTACCTGAATAATTCTGGATATTGGTCCATCATGTCTTGCTGACGTTCCCAAGTTGTCTCCTCCACATTCTGGTTGTGCCATAAGACTTTCACTAGTGGAACCTCTTTGTTGCGCAATACCTTCACTGCATAGTCTAATATCCTTACCGGTTTCTCCTCATATGTAAGAGTAGGATGAACTTCAATACTCTGCTGTTCCACAATCTGAGAAGGGTCTCGTACACATTTCTTAAGCATGGAGATATGAAACACATCATGGATTCCATCCATAGAGATTGGTAGCTGTAGCTGGTAGGCTGTTTTCCCAATCCTTTTCAAGATCAAGAATGGTCCAATGTATCTGGGGTTCAGCTTTCCTCTCTACCCAAATCTCACAACTCCTTTGATTGGTGACACCTTGAGAAAAACTTCATCACCAATCGCAAATTCCAATTCTCTACGCCTGCAATCCGCATAACTCTTCTGTCGACTCTGAGCTGCCAAAATTCTCTGTCGGATGAGGGCAACTTTCTCAACAGTTTGTTGCACAAGGTCAGGACCAAGCAACTGTACTTCCCCAACTTCATCCCAGTACAAAGGTGATCTACATTTTCGTCCATACAATGCTTCATACGGTGCCATTCCTATTGTTGCCTGAAAACTGTTATTATAGGAAAACTCCACCAATGATAAAAATTAACTCCAAGATCCTTGAAAATCTAGTATGCAAGCACGGAGCATATCTTCTAACGTTTGGATGGTTCTTTCGGATTGTCCATCGGTTTGAGGGTGGAAAGCTGTGCTAAAACTAAGCTGTGTTCCCATAGCTCCGTGTAGACTTTTCCAAAACTTAGATGTAAATCTGGAATCTCGATCTGAAACTATGGTACAAGGAACTCCATGCAATCTAACAATCTCTTGCACGTACAATTCAGCAAGCTGATCCATCGAGTAAGTTATCTTTATTGGCAGAAAATGAGAAGATTTGGTTAGTCGATCAACTATCACCCAAATTGTATCATGTCCTTTTGCTGTCCTAGGTAATCCAACAACAAAATCCATCGTTATTTGCTCCCATTTCCATTCAGGAACTGGTAAGGGTTGCAATGTTCCTGAGGGTCTCTGATGTTCAGCCTTAATCTGTTGACAATATAAACATGACCCTACATATTCTGCCATGCTTCGTTTCATACTAGGCCACCAGTAGTGTTGTTTAAGGTCTCTGTACATCTTTGTACTTCCAGGGTGAACAGAGAACCTGGAAGAGTGTGCTTCGAAAAGAATCTCATCACGAAGTTCCTTAATGGCTGGGACAAACCACCTATTTCTAAACTTAAGGATCCCATTAGCAGAATAGTTAAAATCTGATTGGTCCGTAGAATTCATGCTTGACTTGTACTTGTTACACTCAGTACAATAAGTTTTGCAAGTCAAACATCAATATATAGAGAAAACATAAACCTAATATTGATATACAGGCCCGATCTGGCCCAACTAAAATTCAGGTTACACAAAATTCTAACAATATTTTGATGATGTCCTCGTTATGAAGGATTAGGACTATTAAAGTCTAATGTTTATATGGCAGCAAGCTACACCATTTTGGCTAAATCTATTGTTGCGGCATATGAATTTCTAGCAGAATAGTCTTACCTCAGAATATTACAATCCTGCCAGGAGAAATCACCATGATTTCTTGTAGAGTAATAATCAAGGAAATGCACCATCCTCAGAGGCAATGCCCCAACCTGAATTTATACCACACACAACATCACAAGAGAAGAAGCTAAACTTGGAAGAATTAATGTCTCAAATGACTTCCAACAAGAATTAGTTTACAAATGAAATAAGGACACAACATTAAGTTACTCTGCCTCAATAAAAAATTTAGAGATTCAAGTGAGACAATTGCCCAAAATAATCAAACATAAGGATATTTGTCCAATAACATGTAGAATAATTTGAAAAAGAAAGGCAAAGAGCACTGCAATGCAATTGCAACAAAAAAAAAATAGAGAAAGAGTTATCTAAGCCAGTCAAGAAACTAAATACGTTTGATAATCCATTCAACCGTGATAAAAAAGTTGAAAACAAAGAAACTTGAGTTGAAGAGAAGCTTGTAAATAATTCTAAGAACAATAAATCTTTTATTTGTTTGCTGCCACCATCCCTAAGGTTGCAGAAGAAAAAAGTAGATAAGCAATTTTCTAAATTTAGGAGGTTTTCACAAAGCTTCAAATAAACGAATCATTCATCAAAGCTCTGAAGCAAATGCTGAGATATACAAAGTTTATAAAGAAAATCCTATCCAAGAAAAAAAGATGGAATGACTTCGAGATAGTATGAGCGTAGAAAAGATCAGTCTTGCTGGTTCTGAATAGAGGAAGCAAAGAAATGGAAAAAAACCAGTAGAGGAAGAAGAAGAGAGAATGGCGGCAGTAATAAATGAGTTATGTGTATTATATTTCCAAAGATAGTTTTTACATGTATAACTTCAAAAAACATCAATTATGAAATTGAAAAGACTACAATTACAATCTAACTAAGCTTTAAATGAATAGTAATAGTATATAGTTTAATATCCCCCTCAAGATCAAGGCTGGTAGCCGAAGATCTTGGATAAGAAAAGGTTGAAGGTCGCTGGAGGGAGAGGTTTAGTGAGTGCGTCAGCAAGTTGGTTTGACGAATGAGTGAACTTGACCGATAGCTTCTTTTGAAGCACATTTTTCTAGATGAAATGAAAATCTATCTCCACATGTTTGGATTTTGAGTGCAAGACTGGATTTGAGGCAAGGTAGGTTACACTCAAGTTGTCACAGAGTATGAAAGGTATTGTGAGAGAGATAATACCTAGCTCTTTTAGAAGTGATTGTAGCCATAGAACTTCGGTCGCACCATTAACGACGCTACGATATTCTGATTCCGTGCTAGAGCATGAGACGACTTTCTGTTTGGTGGAAGACTAGGAAATAAGGTTGTTGCCAAGAAAAACATAGTATCCACTAGTGCTTTTACGATTATCAGGATAGAAAGCCCAGTCAGCGTCCATGTAACAATGTCAGAGCACAAGAGATGGAGGGCATGAAGGAGATGCCGAGAGAGGGGATACCTTTTAGGTATCGTAGAATTCTTTTGACTGCTTGCCAGTAGACATCAAAAGGCGCATGCATGAACTGTGAGACCTTGTTTACTGCATATGCATTATCTGGTTGTGTAAGATAGCAGTATTGAAGGCCTCCAACTATGCTCCGGTATAGAAAGCCATCACATAAAGGTGTCCCTGAATGTATGGATAACACGAGCCCGGCCACCATAGGTGGCAGAACCAGCTTGGAATAATCCATATTAGCCTTGTGAAGTAGCTCAGAAATATGTCGTGATTGCGAAAGATTCATATCAGTAGGTGTTTTGGTGACTGAGATGCCTAGGAAGTATGATAATGGTCCGAGATCGCAAACTCTAAACTGAGAGTGCAAGTATGTGAAGAGCTGGTCTAAAAGGGTAACATAGTCACCTTTCACAATAATGTCATTGACATACACAAGCATAATAACGATGGACGATGGCGTACGGCGTATGAACAATGACGAGTTGAACTTTGGTGCTGAGAAACCCCAATTAATTAATGCAGTGTATAACTTGGTATACCACACTCTCGGAGATTGTTTAAGACCATAAAAAGCTTTCTGTAGAAAGCATACATCTAACAGAGAAGATGGATCAATAAACCAGGGAGGCTGCTACATGTACACATTCTCTGTCAAATCACCGTGTAAAAAAACATTGTTGATATCTAGTTGTCTGATAATCCAGGGAGATAAGATGGCTAAAGAGAGCACCGTTCGGACTGAAATTGGTTTGACCACCGGATTGAAAGTCTCATCATAGTCAATACCTTCAGTCTGGTCGTAATCTTTGGCTACGAGACGAACCTTGTACCAAGCAACTGTGCCCTCAGAGTTTAGCTTAGTCTTGAAGAGCCACTTGCAGTCTATAAATTTTGTTCCTCGTGGTAGAGGAGCTAACTGCCAGGTGTTGGTTTGTTTGAGAGGAGAAATTTCCTCTTTCATGGAGGTGAGCCAGTGTGGATATTTTTGCAGCTTGGTAGAACATTTTTTGTGCAAATGCTGGTTTGATGAATAAGGCCTTTGGCTTGAAAACATCAGCTTTGGCCCTAGTTGTCATAGGGTTGGTGTTATAAGCTGAAGGATTTGGTATTTGGATAGGCATTGGTTCAGGTGGTATAGGAGGAGGTAGGATGGTAGTAGTTGGAATAGGAGATGGAAGAGTGGGAACAAAATGATCGATATGAGTGGGAGGAGATATGGGGAGAATGGAAAGCAGGGATGGTGAGACAGGTGTATGTGTATCTATGTGTGGATGAGATATGGAAGGGATATTAAGTGAAAAGGGGGAAGGTTGAGGAACAGATTTAGGGAAGGAAGAGAACAGAAATTGAGACTCAACAAAGGTAACGTGATGAGAAATGTAGATTTTGTGTGAGTTGGGATCAAGACAGAGGTAGCCATTGTGATTTGGGCTGGGACCTAAGTAGACACATGGAATGGATCGAGGTTAGAGTATGTGTTGATTGAAACGACGAAGAAGGGAAAAACAGAGACAACCAAAGACACAAAGAGATGAGTAGTCTGGGATTTTGTTGAACAGGCATTAAAAAGAGGATTTGTGGTTTAAGATAGGGGTGGGTAGTAAATTGATTAAGCTAGCAGCTATAAGAAATGATGAGGGACTGAGGATTGAAAAAGTAGAGCGAGGCTGGTTTCAACAACATGATGGTTTTTTTGTTCAACTCGACCATTTTGATTTGGAGTATACAGACAAGAAATTCTATGTTGAATACCAAGAGATTTAAGAAGAGGAGTAAGGCCCTAAAATACCTCAGTCCGATTGAACACTTTTGATTTTAGCACCGAATTGAATATTAACAAATTGATGGAAATTCAGAAATGTGTGGTAAACTTCACTTTTTAATTTCAGTGGAAAAAGCCAAGTGAAACGGGTACAATCATCGACAAATAGAAGGAAGTATCATGCACCAATAATAGATTTAACCAGGGACAGACCCCACACATCAGTATGTACAACATCAAAAGGAAATTGAGCATGAAATTGGGAAATTTGAACCTGTAACAGATGACTTTTACTCATTTGACAAGGAGTACAAAGTTGATACAAAATAATTTTTTTAATTTAGATCACAAAATCCTAGTACTTAGTGCAACACACGTGGAGAGGGGTGACCCAAACGATTGTGCCAGAGGATATCCAAAACAGAGGCAAAATCATTGAGCTGATCAGCAAGGGACAAAATCGGGCCAGCCGAGGGAAGATGATAGAGATCGTCATTGAGTATCCCATGGAGCAAGATTATGTGAGTGTGCTGATCCTTAACAAAAAAATTGGTAGGGTGAAATTCAACGAAAACCAATTTTCTTTACACAATTTAGAGACGCTGAACAGATTGTGAGAAAGGCATGGATTATGATAAACATTTTGCAATGTGAGTGATCGGTTGTTGGCTAGAAGAATAGAAGAACCAGATTTAAAAACAGGGAGAGATTTACCTTCAGCATTGGTGACATGTGAAGGTACTAGGAGATTTGAAAGATGAGTGTGAGACGAAAAATGGTTGGTTGCACCAGAATCAAGAACTCAAGGAGCGGCTGGCAAAGAGAGATCCAGTGTGGGAAGGATTCCTGTGAGATTCGGTAAGTGTACAGACGGTCGGTTCTAGAAACTAAATGATTGGAAATTGTTTTGGGGTTTGGTCGGGTTAGTAGGGAAATGGGTATTTAATGATGGGTGGTTTTGAGATTGAGTTGGGTCGGTCGGGTAATGGGTAAAAGTTGAGTGGGTATGGGCTGATGGGTAAGAGGATTGGGTCGGGTCAGAGGGTAGAGTGTTTAGGTTGGCTTGACAAGTCGGGTTATGGGCTCGGTGGGCTGCAGAGGAGAGGTGGTAACATTTTAGGGTCGAGTGGCCCACTTTATTGCATATCTAGCACCGAGGCCAGTTGTGCTGTGTGGGCCGAGAAGAGATCCATGGGTTTGTCTGCAAAATGGGACCTCAGTGATGATAACTGGCTGATGAAATTGGGCAAAATAGAAGATTTTGCCGGGGGCTCCAGGTCGGACGAAACGAACGCTGGCATACGGCGTTGGCCTGAAGTTGGGTCGGCGTAAGGAGGCTGATCACGAGGTTCTGTTTCTCCAACCGAAAGTCGTAACTTTGGAGGAGACTGTAGATTTCTTCGAGTGGTGGCTGATCGAAGCGACTAGTGACCGAAGTCACAAATGCGTTATACTCATTGTCTAATCCTCCCAAGAAATATAGGAGTTGGTATTTGTAAGCAACGTTTTGCCCAATGGCAGCCAGTGTGTTCCAGATTGAAGTAATTTTGTGGATATAGGCAGCTGCAGAGACTCCGTCTTTGGAGATTCAATGGAGTTGATTGCGAAGATTAGTTATGTGTGCTAAGGATGAACAAGCAAAGCGAGTTGCTAGAGCTTTCTAGACTTCGTTGGCGGTCATAAAAGCGATGAATTGTGGGAACAAGTCCTCCGACATTGAAGAAAAAATTCAGCTCAGTAGAAGACTATTGTATCGCTGTCAAATGTTGAATTCAGGGTTTGGTTGAGAATAGAGATTATCCAGAGTCGGCAGAGGGGGTGGGCAGATCCATCGAGCATACTGGCAATTTCATTTGCGGTGACGACGTGAAGGATTTGAGTTTTCCACACTAGGTAATATGTGGAGTTTAATTTTGTAGTTAAAGTTTGATTGACTGCTGGAAAGGGTGGAAGAGGGGAGGAGGAAACAGGGTTTGAGGGAGAAGAGAAAACAAGGGGTGGGGGATAGGAAAGAATTCTTGAGCTAGTCGATGTCATTTACAGCTCTGATACCACGTAGAAAAGATCAATCTTGCTAGTTCTAAACAGAGGAAGCAAAGAAATGAAAAAAAAAATCAGTAGAGGAAGAAGAAGAGAGAATGGCGGCAGTAATAAATGAGTTATGTGTATTATATTTCCAAAGATAGTTTTTACATGTATAACTTCAAAAAATATCAATGATGAAATTGAAAAGACTACAATTACAATCTAACTAATCTCTAAATGAATAGTAATAGTATCTAATTTAATAACGAGGAGTGTAGTGGTATGCTTCAAAACAAACTCTGGCAAGCTAAAAGATCTAAGGAATTTTACTATACCTTGCACCATCGGGGATAAGTTCTTTGGAAAAAATCTTATATGGTTTGGGTGAAAGTATCAACTTAATATCATCTCCATCTACAAGAAACTCAAACTGAAAGAAGTCAAACAAACTAATATCACTCTGCAGTGGGTAGATAGATCTTTGATCCACCCAAGAGGCTTAATTTGAAGTTGTTCTTGTCAATGTCTAAAATTTATATTTCCAGCTGACTTTCTTGTGCTTGACATAGAGAAGAATAGTGAAATTTAAAACTGGAATGGCCAAGGCAGACACTAATTGTGTGCAAAAAGGTGATTTAACTATGACTGTACAAGAATGAAAAGTTACATTCAAAGTCACCTAGTTTCTAGATGACAATGAAAATTGTTTCAGAGTTAAGATTGCAAAGTAAAAATCCAAAAACCTTTATCATCATATCATCTTGACCATAAAAATTGCAAGCAAAATTTCAAAATTCCGGATATGATAAGATCACACAAGTTCTTTCACATGGAGTAGTGGAAATTGAGGAAGAACATCAATCGCGACATTCCAAGGGGAATAGGCCACGTATGAAGAATTATGGTGTAGATGAAGTCAATCGACACAAGTCTCTTGTTACATTGTTTGACCTAGATTAAATTTAACAGTAAAGTCAGGCTTATGATGTAACGCCCCCGAACACACCCTGGCTCGGAGCGCTACTTTGCTAACCGATCCCACGTTAAAACATAAACTCCCAAACATAAAAGAAACTTACACAGCTGACTTTACAACTAAACTCCCGAAACTCTCTTACTTCATACCTAGCTGCCTAGACTCATCAATTCCCTTACCTCTAACCTTTCAGCACCACGGCGTCTTTCCCGAAAATTTTGGCAAAGTAACGCCTGAAAATGGCGCCTCCAAAATGCTAGGTACCTGAACACAAACCAATCCCAACAAGATCCAGAATATTTCTAACCATCTAACCAACCTACGAAATCTCTAACTAACCACATATCGCCAAGAAATGCTATCAACATACAAAATTAAAGAAATCTCCAATATAGGGTAACACTTCACCCTGACCTATGACTATATACAATGAATACACATCAGACATCCACCCAAAAAGAACTACACATTTCCATCAACTTACAAGCAGACTTTTACAATACTACCAAAATACAAAACCCACATTCTCCAAAGACCATGGTGGAGTCGCCCCGACAACTGCCCGCACCGACACGCCCAGTGCATCTCCGACCGCTCTCAAGTCCTGGCTGACTCACATAGCTCACTTGTAGCCGCGTCGTTACCTACACCACAGAACACACACACACACACGTAAGCTTACGTTTAGCAAGTAGGGAATAACAAAGATATAAACAAGCACAATGCACAGCAACACGACCACAATGCAACACTACAACCCGACTCAACACGATACAGCCACACGACCAACAATGCCACACCTCACAACAATGCAACTCAACACACACGACACAACACCTCTTTCGAGACACAAAGCGTACATCTCTTTCGAGACACAAAGCGTACATCTCTTCGAGACACAAAGCGTACATCTCTTCGAGACACAAAGCGTACATCTCTTACGAGACACCCAGCGTACATCTCTTCGAGACACAAAGCGTACATCTCTTCGAGACACAAAGCGTACATCTCTTCGAGACACAAAGCGTACATCTCTTACGAGACACCCAGTGCGTACATCTCTTCGAGACACAAAGCGTACATCTCTTTCGAGACACAAAGCGTACATCTCTTACGAGACACCCAGTGCGTACATCTCTTACGAGACACCCAGTGCGTACATCTCTTCGAGACACAAAGCGTACATCTCTTACGAGACACCCAGCGTACATCTCTTCGAGACACAAAGCGTACATCTCTTCGAGACACAAAGCGTACATCTCTTCGAGACACAAAGCGTACATCTCTTACGAGACACCCAGTGCGTACATCTCTTTCGAGACACAAAGCGTACATCTCTTACGAGACACCCAGTGCGTACATCTCTTACGAGACACCCAGCGTACATCTCTTACGAGACACCCAGTGCGTACATCTCTTCGAGACACAAAGCGTACATCTCTTACGAGACACCCAGCGTACATCTCTTCGAGACACAAAGCGTACATCTCTTCGAGACACAAAGCGTACATCTCTTACGAGACACCCAGTGCGTACATCTCTTTCGAGACACAAAGCGTACATCTCTTCGAGACACAAAGCGTACATCTCTTACGAGACACCCAGCGTACATCTCTTACGAGACACCCAGTGCGTACATCTCTTACGAGACACCCAGCGTACATCTCTTACGAGACACCCAGCGTACATCTCTTCGAGACACAAAGCGTACATCTCTTTCGAGACACAAAGCGTACATCTCTTCGAGACACAAAGCGTACATCTCTTCGAGACACAAAGCGTACATCTCTTCGAGACACAAAGCGTACATCTCTTACGAGACACCCAGCGTACATCTCTTACGAGACACCCAGCGTACATCTCTTACGAGACACCCAGTGCGTACATCTCTTACGAGACACCCAGCGTACATCTCTTCGAGACACAAAGCGTACATCTCTTCGAGACACAAAGCGTACATCTCTTCGAGACACAAAGCGTACATCTCTTCGAGACACAAAGCGTACATCTCTTACGAGACACCCAGTGCGTACATCTCTTCGAGACACAAAGCGTACATCTCTTACGAGACACCCAGCGTACATCTCTTCGAGACACAAAGCGTACATCTCTTTCGAGACACAAAGCGTACATCTCTTACGAGACACCCAGCGTACATCTCTTTCGAGACACAAAGCGTACATCTCTTACGAGACACCCAGTGCGTACATCTCTTACGAGACACCCAGTGCGTACATCTCTTACGAGACACCCAGCGTACATCTCTTACGAGACACCCAGTGCGTACATCTCTTCGAGACACAAAGCGTACATCTCTTCGAGACACAAAGCGTACATCTCTTCGAGACACCCAGCGTACATCTCTTACGAGACACCCAGTGCGTACATCTCTTACGAGACACCCAGCGTACATCTCTTCGAGACACAAAGCGTACATCTCTTCGAGACACAAAGCGTACATCTCTTCGAGACACAAAGCGTACATCTCTTCGAGACACAAAGCGTACATCTCTTACGAGACACCCAGTGCGTACATCTCTTCGAGACACAAAGCGTACATCTCTTACGAGACACCCAGCGTACATCTCTTCGAGACACAAAGCGTACATCTCTTTCGAGACACAAAGCGTACATCTCTTACGAGACACCCAGCGTACATCTCTTTCGAGACACAAAGCGTACATCTCTTACGAGACACCCAGTGCGTACATCTCTTACGAGACACCCAGTGCGTACATCTCTTACGAGACACCCAGCGTACATCTCTTACGAGACACCCAGTGCGTACATCTCTTCGAGACACAAAGCGTACATCTCTTCGAGACACAAAGCGTACATCTCTTCGAGACACAAAGCGTACATCTCTTACGAGACACCCAGTGCGTACATCTCTTACGAGACACCCAGCGTACATCTCTTCGAGACACAAAGCGTACATCTCTTCGAGACACAAAGCGTACATCTCTTCGAGACACAAAGCGTACATCTCTTACGAGACACCCAGCGTACATCTCTTACGAGACACCCAGCGTACATCTCTTCGAGACACAAAGCGTACATCTCTTCGAGACACAAAGCGTACATCTCTTACGAGACACCCAGCGTACATCTCTTCGAGACACAAAGCGTACATCTCTTCGAGACACAAAGCGTACATCTCTTCGAGACACAAAGCGTACATCTCTTCGAGACACAAAGCGTACATCTCTTACGAGACACCCAGTGCGTACATCTCTTACGAGACACCCAGCGTACATCTCTTACGAGACACCCAGCGTACATCTCTTACGAGACACCCAGTGCGTACATCTCTTCGAGACACAAAGCGTACATCTCTTACGAGACACCCAGTGCGTACATCTCTTCGAGACACAAAGCGTACATCTCTTACGAGACACCCAGTGCGTACATCTCTTTCGAGACACAAAGCGTACATCTCTTACGAGACACCCAGTGCGTACATCTCTTTCGAGACACAAAGCGTACATCTCTTACGAGACACCCAGTGCGTACATCTCTTACGAGACACCCAGCGTACATCTCTTACGAGACACCCAGTGCGTACATCTCTTTCGAGACACAAAGCGTACATCTCTTACGAGACACCCAGTGCGTACATCTCTTTCGAGACACAAAGCAATGCATTATTCAAACACCAATAAACAAAACCACAAGCAGTTCATTACTCAAACACCCAACAGCAAACAACAACCAACTAATAATAACAACCAGCACTTTATCCAACAATACCCAAACACTAACAATAACAACAATTCAAACCATGCATGTCCCACAAACACTTAACCAAACCAAAACAAAGCAAAGCAGTCAACAAACAACAATTCCAAACAAATCAAAGCGCTCAACAAACACCAGTTCCTCAACAAAGCAAAACAATCACCGATGCTTAACCAACGAGGAAGACAACCAACAACAAACAATGCTTATCACAAAAATAATCCTACCGTTCCGTGGTGTAGGCCCGAAGGTAAAACATAACGTCCTCTACTTACCTCGCGTCCTAGCTTACTGAGGATTCTTGGTTCCCTATCCACGTACGGCTCGACCTACGACAAATAGTCAAACTTCATTACAATCAATCCTACATTCCCCAATTACTCTCAAACTACTATTTCTAGCCTAATCCAACTAAAATCTAACTAAATGGGCCACCAATTTGGGTTCGGTAAAAACCGACCCGAACTTCAAACGCGCGTAACTTTTGCGTCGGATATCGGAATCGAACGATTCCAGCGGCCACGTACTCCTCTACTAACCTATTTTAACCTGCCAAAAGGAATTTCAAAACAAGTAACCCTAGCTAGGACAAAATGGCAAAAACCCGAACTGCCCCTTTACCCAAAAAATCCCCCATTCCAATTTTCCATCAATTCTCACTCAATTCCTCACTAATCAATCACAAATACCCTCAATTAACATAATCTAACCAAAAATCCCAAACTACAAGCAAAATCCGAAATGCCCTAAAGAGGGCTTCATTGTATTTTCGCCCAAAAAGGGCTCTTCACAACCAGGCAACCAAAACCGGACCAGGGTCGGCAAACCCATCCCGGAGGCGGCCAATCTAGGCCGGTGATCGGAGCTCAAACTCGCTCCTCACCCTCGGCCACCAACAAAACCAAAACAGGGGAGCAGGAAGGGAAAGAATTACCGTTCAGTTCAGTGCGCGACGACGGCCGGAACTGGCAGCCTTGGAGTCGCCAACGTCGTCTGGCCGGAAATCGCTGGAAATCGGCGGCGGTTTTTGGTCGGCGATCATCGCCCCCGTCGCTCTCCCCTGCCTTCGGCACCCGAGCGCAAAATGGCTTCCTCGAAGCCATTTTGTGTTATGTTTCTTTTTTTAAAAAAAATTAAATAATAATAATAATAAATATAATAATAATAAAACTAACCGTTAGTGATCTGTTTTGTCGTTTAGTGAATCGGAAGATGTAGAGTAATCTGTTTTGTCGTTTAGTGAATCGGAAGATGTAGAGTAATCTGTTTTGTCGTTTAGTGAATCGGAAGATGTAGAGTAATCTGTTTTGTCGTTTAGTGAATCGGAAGATGTAGAGTAATCTGTTTTGTCGTTTAGTGAATCGGAAGATGTAGAGTAATCTGTTTTGTCGTTTAGTGAATCGGAAGATGTAGAGTAATCTGTTTTGTCGTTTAGTGAATCGGAAGATGTAGAGTAATCTGTTTTGTCGTTTAGTGAATCGGAAGATGTAGAGTAATCTGTTTTGTCGTTTAGTGAATCGGAAGATGTAGAGTAATCTGTTTTGTCGTTTAGTGAATCGGAAGATGTAGAGTAATCTGTTTTGTCGTTTAGTGAATCGGAAGATGTAGAGTAATCTGTTTTGTCGTTTAGTGAATCGGAAGATGTAGAGTAATCTGTTTTGTCGTTTAGTGAATCGGAAGATGTAGAGTAATCTGTTTTGTCGTTTAGTGAATCGGAAGATGTAGAGTAATCTGTTTTGTCGTTTAGTGAATCGGAAGATGTAGAGTAATCTGTTTTGTCGTTTAGTGAATCGGAAGATGTAGAGTAATCTGTTTTGTCGTTTAGTGAATCGGAAGATGTAGAGTAATCTGTTTTGTCGTTTAGTGAATCGGAAGATGTAGAGTAATCTGTTTTGTCGTTTAGTGAATCGGAAGATGTAGAGTAATCTGTTTTGTCGTTTAGTGAATCGGAAGATGTAGAGTAATCTGTTTTGTCGTTTAGTGAATCGGAAGATGTAGAGTAATCTGTTTTGTCGTTTAGTGAATCGGAAGATGTAGAGTAATCTGTTTTGCGTTTAGTGAATCGGAAATGTAGAGTAATCTGGGTTGGCGTTTAGTAGTTAATTCTATCGGAAGGAGTCATATTGTTGTTATCGGAAGATGTCGTGTGTTTATCTATTGAGAGATGAAATTGCGCTGACTTCATCGGCAGATGAAGTTATGTTGACTTCATCGGCAGATGAAGTGGTGTATGAAGTTCTCACGACTTCTTCGGCAGATGAAGTTGTGGGTGAAGTCGTGTAGACGTCATCGGCAGAAGCCTTTGGTTTTCTACTTCTGCTTCTTCTGTTGACTTTGTCGTCGGCAGATGAATTCGACTTTTGTAATTCCTTGAGTAGTCCATCACTTAAAACCTTAATTCTTTTGACCGGACACTTGAAATATTTCCATTAATCTTTCCAACACTATTTTCACCGCTAGTTTAATCCCATTGTAGTCTTAAATAATTTTTCCGCTGCAAAGTTTTCAAATGTTTTGAACGTTTAGTAAACGTCAAATTTTGTATGTCGAATGAAGTTTTAAATTTATTCGAAATTTCTTAGTCATGGTCAAGTAATGAGTAGCGAACCGGGTTCAGATAACTCGGGGCGTTACAAATATACGAAATATAACTATTGAAGTTTCTCACTCCACTTTCAATTTTGAATGGACTTTTTTACACTCACTCTCTCTTTTACTTGAACACAAATAAAATTTAAGTTTGGGAGTGTAATTGCTGCCAAAAAGAAAGTTATAATGCCAACAAATTTATAAAAAAGTAATGTAATATTATTAGATTATTTATCAAGTCTGTAAAAATATTATAGTTTTGCAAAAATATTTTGAGCATTATTGATAGATTTTTTGTAGATTCTCAATAGATTTTATGTTGTTTGGCATATTCTACATCTAGGTAGATTTTGAAAGCTAATTATATGGAGAAAAGCATTATTCAATGAAGATAATTAAGTCAAATTGCATTATAGTGAATAAGATATATTAGAAAATACCAAAATTTGAAGAAAAACTAACACAATATGCAATTTTAAAGAGAATAACCCACAAATACTCTACGAATTCTTGGGAACTTGTTAACCTTCCTAATCTATTAGAGAAGCACCCAAAACAAAGAGATGAGACTATAGACTTGAGAGTGCAACTGAAAATTGAAATTTCTCACATTCTTTTACTAATGGTTCTAGTGGAGATTGTCGCAACACATGACTGACAATTGAGACGGAGAGCATTAAACAAGTTTTATTAAATAAATCTCTGCCCTTTGTTTTTGTTTTAATTTTCATGGATATCGATCTTACTATATTTTTCAGATGTTTCTCTTCCATCTATCATAAACTAACTTGTTTTTCAAGGGTTACAATTTGAACTAAACATGTAGTCTAATTTATTTCTTTTTTCTTAGTATCATTGATTTGAACTGAGTGATTATTCTGTCTGGGATTGATTGCTAATCTAATTAACTGACCCTTAATTATATTAATTTATTACATATAGAAATATAGGAAAAAGATTTGCATGTTAGATATGGACAAATAATGTATGATCATCTAGTGAAAACCATGAGTTTATGATGAATATAAAAATATATGTATAACGTAGATAATCACGTAAGAACCTGAACTTATTAAATTATAATTATTTTATTTCTCATAGGAATATATAAATTTAATTTACAATAACGTTTCTAATCGATACTCGAAAGAGACTTTTGGTTATTTGTTAGTTATTTTAATTTGATAAATCAAAATTTTGTCATTTAAACAAAATCAAGGGGAAACTACTATGGTAGTTAAGAATTTATTCATACCAATTTCATGGGGGCTTGACAATCTGGTTATCAATGCGAACTTACACTTGCATCGACAAACCGATAAGGGGGAGTCAATTGGGGTAGATTGACTAAATTCAATACTGATTATAAGTGTTATATCTAGTTTTTTCAAAATATGAGTGCATATGCATCAAAACAATCCATGTATAAAAAAACTAAGGATAAAAAAGGTTATCCAAAACAGCTTCTAAGAACCATTAGTATAGCAAATTTCAAAACAATCTACTATATTAAAGTAAGTAATAAAAATAGATCACTGCTGTCATATATAAAATATCAGTGAAAAATGAGCAATGCAGGTCTCTGAACACAATATGTCATAAACATATGGAGAAAAAGATATTTGATGGTCACAGATATAGAACAACAACCTTAATCAGGTTTAGAGTTTCACACATAAGAAAACAACATAGCCAATTGTCTCATTACTCTATTAATAAAAAAAACAAGTTATCGAATAATTGTAAATGTGTGTCCAATGTGAATATTGAGTCAATTTTGGATGTTGTTGCCACTGAGTTTGAGAGAAGGCAGTTAATAGCAGGTTTTTTTTTATTGAGAAATTGTGTCTATATTGGTCGTGTAGTTATGTTAAGCAAAAGGTGTAGCTTTTCTTTTACTATATTTTCAAGCTGGAAAATAAAGTAGAACATAGAGAAGTATGGCGAGAAAGAGTCAGAGAAAGATGAGTTAATTCTTTGTAAAAATCTTTGAGGTCGGTTCTTATGTTAGCGTATTGTTGTTGGATTGTGTTTCTGTAATCTTTTGACTGCAGATAATAAAAGATCAATGATTGTATCCATGGACGTCAGATGATAACCATGTAATTCTTGGTGTTCTTTGTAAATACAAATATATTACAAATATGTTGGCATTGATTTTTTGGCAAATTACCTTTATGGTAATAATATTTTATTCTATTATTTTTCAAGTTAATAATTTAATTCTTGGTAATCAAAAAATAATCTATTCAGATTATTGGGTGGATGATTATTGAAAATCAAGATGATTGGTGAAAATAAAAATAAGGAATCTTGAAGTTCAAAGAAAGTATTTGATTTTCTAGAGGCTGTTGTTTTTTGAAAAACTTTCTTTTGGTAAGCAAAATTGATAAAGATTTGTTGAATTATACTAGGTTTCAAAATCACATTAATTATGGGATACTTTCCTAAGTCCTTGGGATCCATATCTAAGTAGTTGGTGGAACTTTTCTAAAATATCACACGAGGTGTCACTCAACCGATTTTATGAGATTTGGCTTCTTTATTCCTTGCGGCGTTAAATCTGTTTTGGTATCTGAATTAAATCGAAGATATAGAAGTTACCAATCATATTTAAGCCTTCGTTTCTATGGAAACAACTAACGGATTTTTGATTATTCTTGAGAGAAGTTTTCTTCATTTTTCAAGCCGTCGTTTTTCTTTCTTTCCCAACGCTTCTGCGTATGGGTTTGTGATTATTATACTGTAACACCCGGTTTCAATATAAATCAAAATAAGTTATTAAACGGAGGTATATAATCTTATGGTTTAAAATTGAGTGAAATGTTGATTAGGTTATTAAGTGACTAGGCAGGGGCAAGATGGTAATTGCGAATTTATATGGTGGATAACGTATTTAAGGAAAGGTTTAGTGAGGTTTAGCCGCCACTATTTTATTACTCTTACCTCTCAGCTCGGCGGACATCCTCTAGGCGATTCCCCTCCGATTTTCCCCAACCAAGGTGAGTTTTGATTAAATTACTTGCTGTTCTAGTGCTTAGGTAGCTGAAGGATTGCAATGTATGTGTTTTCGAAAGGCTGCGAGTGAGAGATTTGGGTTTGGGGTTTATTGATGTATCGGGAATGTTTAATCAGTAGAGCCCCAAACCGGCTTCCTTAGACTTCAGGGTAGTTAGATAAAGTCTAGTGGAGATCTAATCTATAATCTGTCGATGGTTCTAGGTGAGCAGATTTCTGGAGTAGCCTATAGCCGAGCGATTTCCAGGAGACCAGGTAAGTAAAGTATTGTGTGTGCCCTCGGGCCTACATCACAAAACAGTAGGTTTTTGCATGTTTGAGTATTTTCTGTATGTCATGCATCATAAATTTGAAAGAAAACAAAAATGAATTTTCATGTATCATGTGGAGAGGCAAGTTCAGATTGACGGGCATTGGCGGTTAAGGGAACTAATCCACCCCTTAACTGATGAAGAGGATTTATAACATTGGGAGAACTGATCCCACTCCCAAGGGAATTGAGGGATCTGAACAGTTATTAAGGGACCTCATCCGCCCCTTAATTAATGAAGAGGATGTAGACATTGGGAGAACTGATCCCACTCCCAAGGGAATCATGGGATCTGATCAGTAAACAAACGAAGTACAACCGAGATGAGAAAGTAGAAACTGCATATTTAGGATTTTGTTTCAGCATATCATTTCATTATTGCTTTACTTACTTAGCATTAGGCTAATAGATGAGTTTTGTGATGTAGGTGTTGAGGATACCACAGGTGAATTTCCTGAGTACACAGATGATTAGGTGTGGTTGGAGGAGCACATCCATGTCTCGGCTTGGTAAACTGATGAGGCGGGCTAACTGGTGTCAGCAGGTGTTGAGGTTTAGTTGATAATGATCTAGTCTGAGTAGGTCGAGTTTTCATGACAGTAGAGATTTTAGCATTTCTAATACAATTTGGATATTATTGATTCTTGTAACCTGTTGAGTTCTAAGTGTTGGTTTTACTGGATTTGATTAATGAAATGGTTTGAATCGTTTTTGAAAGGTCTTGGAGAGGCAAGAAAATTTCTTTCTGTAGTTAGAGTTGTGTCTGTCTTCTATCGGAATGTGATTTTAATAAAGCTATCAGATGATGTCGAGTGTTTTAGTCGTCCGGTGATGTCGAGCTTTTGCTCGTCAGATGATAAGGGTTAAGTCATTCAGATGAGGAGATCATCCGGCTGACGTCACCGGTAGATATAGAGAAAAGTCGTTCGGATGAGGAGATCATCCGGCTGACGTCACCGGTGTATGTCCCTGTTAGACTGACCGGATGACCAGATTTATATTTTGTTGTTTAGTGACCGGTGGATGTCCCTGTTAGACTGACCGGATGACCAAATTTTATGTTTTGTCGTTTAGTGACCGGTGGATGTCCCTGTTAGACTGACCGGATGACCAAATTTTATGTTTTGTTGTTTAGCGACCGGATTAAGTTTTCAAATAGCCTTCCCCCTTCGTTGACCTTGTTCAGCGGACGACGAGTTTGACTTTTCCAACCTTCAAAGTATTTTCACGGGTTAAACCTTTGCTTCTTAATCGATTGTTTCTCAACATTTCCAACGTTTTTTTTTATATGGTTTTTTGGTTAATTTTATTTTTGTTTAAACGATTTCCGCTGCAAGTTTACATGTTTTATCAAATGTCCAAATTTTGAATTTTGTACGAAGTTTTAAATTTGGTCCAAGTTTTCTTAGTAATATTCGGGTTATGAGTAACAAACCGGGTTCAGTAAACTCGGGGTGTTACATATACACACTCTGCTTATGCTGTAGATTTCATGAATTATACGATTGTGTTGATTTATTACATCCGAAGATTACGACTTGGTGTTCTAGACGGTGTCATAGGAGGCAATCTTCATTATTCTTCATTGAAGCTCAGTCTCGGGAGGAGGCTGCATTGGAACTCAGGAGGAGTTTAGTTTATCGACAATGGGAGCTTGTCAAATTGAAATTAGGTAAGGGGATCTTACCATAACACGGATTCCGGGAGGAGTCATCTACAATAAGGGGATCTTGTTTCTTTTAGATCTCAAGAGAGATCAATCTAAAGTCGAGGGAGCTCGCAAAAACAGTTTCATTGGGGAATTTAGGCAGTGGCGGTGACAAAGATAAGAGGGAGTCTTTATTTGTTTAAGTCTGTTTGACTTGTAACTTTGTGAACTCGTGATATGTGTTTATATCTAGGCGTTGCCCCGCAGACGTAGGCGTTACCAACTTCCTGTCTCATTACTTTTTGCACAATTTTAATTGTCCATCATTGCATTAATAATCAGTGTCCCATGAAACACTGTTTCTTAAGCAGGATCCGCAGGACAAGATCACAGTTCGTGTGCGATGGACTCTATGAAAGAAGGAGGCTCTACAATGTGTCCACCATTAGTGGATGGAAGTAATTATGCTTATTGGAAGGCGAGGATGAGAGCATTCATTAAAGCTATTGACGAGAAGGCATGGAGATCTATTTTAGCAGGATCGAATCACCCTATGGACACTAATATAGAAGGTATCACATCTCCAAAACCCAAAGAAAATTGGTCCGTAAATGAAGATGCTTTGGCACACGGTAATTCAAAGGCTGGCAATGCTATTTTCAATGGCGTGGATCCTATTCAGTTCAGACTCATCTCTACTTGCGAAAAGGGCATAGAAAATTCTTCAAACTACCTATGAAGGAACATCAACCGTAAAGCTGTCCAAGATGCAAATGCTAACTACTAGATTTGAGAATCTGAAAATGCATGAAGATGAGAGTATTGGTGAGATCAATGCCAAACTATGTGACATAGCAAATGAAGCTTTTGCTCTCGGTGAGATGTTTCCCCAAGAAAAACTTGTAAGAAAACCTCTACGGTCCTTGCCACAACGATTTGCCTATAAAGTCACTGCTGTTGACTTATAGAGTGTTTAAGTCTAAATATGTTTTTGATGATGTATTTGTATGTTCAGAAATGTAATTTGATTATGTTTAATATATGAGAATAATGAATTATGCATATGAGAATTTTCTATTGGAAATGCCCTTGGAAATGGTATTTTAGTTGTTTAAAATATTTGGTTTAGTGTTCAGGACTTAATAGTAAAACAGGGCTGAAAACTGTTAAATATTCTACATCCACCGATCGCTAAATGACAAAAGCAGAGTCGTTAAAAGAGCTACATCTTCCGATGGCTTTTCAAAGAAAAGATTACTTCTGCCGGTAGCTAAACGACAAAATAAGCTACATATACCGCTGGCATTTCAAAGTCTTCCAAAGAGTAACTCTGCCGATAGCTACACGACAAAGAGTAACTCTGCCGATAGCTACACGACAAATTTCTGAAGACTTCTACCGATAGTGGCTCAGCACTCTCAAAGCCTACATCTACCGATGATATTTCAAGGAAGGCTTCTACCGATGGCGGTTCAGCTTTTTAAAGCAACATATACCGATGGCAGTTCAGCATTATAATGCCACATCTACCGATACCGGTTCAAGCAATGTAATGTTGTATCAGACGATGGCGTTTTAAGATACTTCTGCCAATGGCGTTTAAAGTTACATCTACCGATGGCGTTTCAAGATACTTCTGCCGATGGCGTTTAAAGCTAGATCTGCCGATGGCGTTTCAAGATCACATCTGCCGATGGCGTTTAAAGCTACATCTGCCGATGGCGTTTCAAGATCACATCTGCCGATGGCGTTTAAAGATACTTCTGCCGATAGTATTTTAAAGACCTCAACCGGTGAATAGTATCTTCCGCCAGAATTCAAAATTACTGCGAAGGTACAGTGATCTCGTCCAGAACTTAAACTCCAGAGCACTAATGGCAACGAGCAAATAGCAACTCCAGAAAGCAACGGCTATCTATCTTAGTATGGATTCTTCTCCAACGGTAATATTTTTCCATATCCAGAAAGAAGCATTCAATGAAGAGAGCCAATTACAGACAGAATATTTAAGGCGGAAAAGAAGCTCGAGAAATAACTTTTGCAAAAAAATTGCTTTGAGCCCTAACGAGCAGAATACACTCTGTATTTTCTTTCTACACCTCTCTATTCTTTAACTTGAGATTTTTTATCTTTGAGAGAGTGTAGTTTGTACTAAAAATTACAAACTCACAATTGTGTAAAAGGCAGTGGATTGTCGCCCATGAAGAGCAATCCGGTTATTGTAAAAGGCAGTAGATCGACGCCAAGGAAGTTCGATCTTATTTTCTTGTGAGGAGAAGGTTAAGAATCTTCAAGGGGGAGCCTTGGAGCATAGACGTAGGTAAGTTTAGCCGAACCACGTTAAAAATCACGAGTCAATTTCTCTCTCTCTCACTCTATTTTATTTGATTGTTAGCTATTAACTTAAAAGTATAAGACAAGAGAGAAATTATTTTAGATTAATAAATTAAGATTAAAAGTCTAATTCACCCCCCACTTAGACAATCTCGATCCTACAATTGGTATCAGAGCGAGGTTAAACATTGTCTAAGTTGTTTACATAGATACACTAAGAGATATATTTACAATGGCATTCAACACAAACGCCTCACACAATGAGGGTCAATCCATTTCTCGTCCACCACTGTTTGATGGCAGTGATTATGTTTATTGGAAGGCAAGAATGAGAATATTCGTTCAAGCCATGGACTATGAGATTTGAAGCATAATAGAGAATGGCCCCTTCAAGGCCATGAAAACTGTTGATGGAAAAACTATTCCTAAGGACTCTTCTGAATTAACTGAGTCCGATAAGAGAAATTTGAGTCTAAATGCCAAAGCCATAAACACCCTAACTGTGCTCTGAATCGAGATGAGTGTAATAGAGTACAAAGGTGTGAGAGCGCACAAGAGATTTGGCACTTATTAGGGTCACACACGAAGGCACAAACCAAGTTAAAGAGAACAAATTTAGTATGCTTGTACACGAGTATGAACTATTCTCAATGGAAAAGAATGAGACTATCTCATCTATGTTTACTCATTTTACTAACATAACTACTGGTTTGAAAGTTCTTGGTAAGATTTATACAGGTGAAGAAATTGTAAGAAAAATTCTTCGGTGCTTACCAAGAGCTTGGCAACCGAATGTGACAGCCATCCAGGAGGCCAAAGACCTCAAAGCAATGAAGCTTGAAGAGCTCATTGGATCTCTCATGACACATGAGATCACAATGAGAGGTAATGAGAAGGAAGATCTCAAGGAAAAGGAGATAAATAAAAGGAAAGATATTGCTCTAAAAGCCTCCTCCAGCAAACAAGAAGAATCCGAGGAGGAAGAAGATGATGAGGAGGACATTGCCTTCATTACAAGGAGGTTCAACAAATTCCTTCAAAGAAAGAGGATGCAAGGAAGGAGATTTCCAAAGGGTGAAAAGTTTCAAAAAGAAAAAGAAATCACTTGTTTCGAGTGTGGGAAGCCTGGTCACATGAAGGCAGACTGTCCACAAGCGAAGAAAAATCCCAAGAAGTTTAAGAAGAAGGCTATGAAAGCCACTTGGGATGACAGTGAAGGCGACACCTCTTCAGAAAAGGAAGAGGTTGCCAACCTGTGTTTCATGGCACATGAAGATAAGGTTAGTTCTTCTTCTTCCAGTACTTTAAGTGATAGTGAAAGTGAAAATGATGATGGTGAGCTAGTTGAAGCATTTAATGATTTGGTAAAGCAATTTGGCATGTTAAAGGCCAAATATAATTTGTTGAAAAGAGAAAATGCAAGTCTAGTTGAAAAGCATGCCAAGGAAACTTATCAGCATGAAAAAGAAGTTACTGAACTTAAAAAGAAAAATGAGACCTTGAATAAACTTGTTCTGAACTTCACTAACGGTAGTAAGCAAGTGAACATGCTGTTAAATAGTCAGAGGATGACATTTGATAAAGCAGGTCTAGGGTATGATGGTTCTAGTAAAAAGAAATTGTATAAGAATTTCTTTGTTAAATCTACTATTTGTCATGCTTGTAATGAAATAGGACATAAATCATTTGTATGTCCTTTAAAAACAAACAATATGAAAGATAGTAGTAAATTACAATGGGTTCCTAAGGGAACCAGACCTAACACTTGGACCCAAAAAGTTTGGGTACCAAAGAAAACAACTTGATCTTCTGTTTTGTAGGTTGACTGCTCTCCTGGGAAAAATCAATGGTACCTCGACAGTGGATGCTCGAGGCATATGACAGGAGACTCAACCAAGTTTGTTGTTGTCAACAAGAAGAAAGGAAACATTTCTTTTGGTGGAAACTAAAAAGGTAAAATTGTTGGCATCGACAATATAGGTAATAGCTTTAAGCCTATTATTGAAAGTGTGCTATTAGTTGAAGGATTAAAGCATAATTTGCTTAGTATTAGCCAGTTATGTGATAAAGGATATAAGGCGATTTTTAAATCAAATTCCTGCATAATTAAGGATGCTTCAAATAGCAAGATTCTGTTTACTGGTTACAGAAAAGAGAATGTCTATATAATTGACTTAGATAATATTGTTTGTGGTGATGAAAAATGCTTTGCTGTTAATTCTTCCAATGACAGTTGGATTTGGCATAGAAGATTAGAACACGTAGGGATGAATACCTTAGCTAAGATTACTAAGGAGAATTTAGTTAGAGGGATCCCTAAGGTATCCTTTGAGAAGGATAAAGTCTGTGAAGCTTGTCAAATGGGCAAGCAGATCAAAAGTTCCTTTGCATCAAAGAATGTAATTTCTACTTCTAACCCTCTCCAACTCCTTCACATGGACCTCTTCGGTCCTTCTAATATAGCCAGCTTAGGAGGTAAATTCTATGCTTTTGTCATTATTGACGACTTCTCTAGATTTACTTGGGTGTTCTTTCTGAGGTCAAAGGATGAGACCTTTGATACCTTCTCTAGCTTTAGAAAAAGAGTTCAAAATGAAAAGGAACTCACCATTGTTACTATTCGTAGTGATCATGGTGGAGAATTTGAAAATGAGAAATTTGAACTCTTGTGTCTCAAATATGGAATTGAGCACAACTTTCCCTCTCCTAGAACCCCTCAACAAAATGGTGTTATTGAGAGGAAAAATAGGTCCCTCCAAGAGCTTGCTAGAACCATGCTTAATGAGAATTCTCTTCCAAAATATTTCTGGACTGAACCTGTTTCAACAGCTTGTTATGTGCTTAATCGGGTCTCTATAACACCTATTCTAGAGAAAACTCCTTATGAGATTTGGAATGGCAAAACCCCTTCTATTAAGTGCTTTAGAGCCTTCGGTAGTAAATACTTCATTCTTAACACTAAGGATAACTTAGAAAAATTTGATTTCAAATCTGATCTTGGAATTTTTCTAGGTTATTCTCTTTCCAGTAAAGCATATAGGGTGTTCAATAGGAGAACTCTGGTTGTAGAGGAATCTGTTCATGTCAACTTTGATGAGTCCCATCAACTCACAATCAATGTGGATGAGGATGACTCTTTAGAAAAGCATCTAGATTCCTTTTCCTTAGATAAGCCTACAAATATCCTTCAAACAAGAAAATCTCTAGAACCTACCTCGAGTTCTCCAGATATTGTTCCTGTCAAGGATGAAATTCCTGCTCTTCCTAGGGATTGGAAATATGTCAAAGATCATCCCTTAGATGAAGTCTTAGGTGATCATTCCTTAGGAGTAAAGACTAGATCTTCTCTTAGGAACTTTTGTGCCAATGTGGCATTTATTTCCCAAATAGAGCCTAAGAAATTTGAAGAACCCGAATTGGATGAAAATTGGATAGTTGCAATGCAAGATGAGCTAAATCAATTCGAGAGGAAAAATGTTTGGGAGCTTGTTCCAAAACCAGACAATCATCCAATTATTGGAACCAAGTGGGTTTATTAGAACAAGTTGGATGAAAGTGGCATAGTCATTAGAAACAAAGCCAGATTAGTTGCTAAATGTTACAATCAAGAAGAAGGAATAGATTTTGAGGAAACCTTTGCACCTATAGCTAGATTAGAATCCATTAAGATGCTCTTAGCATATGCGTGCTACAAAAACTTCACACTCTTTCAAATGGATGTAAAGAGTGCTTTCTTAAATGGATATATTCTGGAAGAAGTCTATGTAGAGCAGCCCTTAGGATTTGAAGACTATGCAAAACCTGATCATGTATATAGACTTAAGAAGGCCATTTATGGACTTAAGTAGGCTCCTAGAGCTTGGTATGATAGATTGAAGAATTTCCTTGAGGAAAGGAAATTCAAAAAGGGTAACACCGATTCAACTCTATTTACCATGCAAAAGGACAATGATATTCTGTTAGTGCAAATCTATGTCGATGACATTATTTTTGGATCAACTAATGTCACTCTGTGTAGTGAATTTTCCTCCCTCATGCAAAGTGAATTTGAAATGAGTATGATGGGGGAGTTAAAATTCTTCTTAGGATTCCAAATCAGTCAATCTCCTGATGGCATTTTCTTCTGTCAAGAAAAATACATTAAGGAGCTCCTAAAGAAATTTGGTTTAGAATCTGTTAAATCCTCTAGAACTCCCATGAGTACCACAACCAAATTGGACAAAGATGAAAATGGAATAAGTGTGGATACTAAAAAATATCGTGGTATGATTGATTCATTGTTATATCTGACTGCTAGTAGACCAGATATTCTCTTTAGTGTTTGTCTCTGTGCTAGATTCCAAGATGTTCCTAAAGAATCCCACTTAAATGCAGTCAAGAGAATATTTAAATATCTAAGTGGAACTCATGATCTTTGATTGTGGTATCTGAAGGGTACTTCTTTTGATCTCATAGGATACTCTGATTCCGATTATGCGGGAAGTCTAGTTGATAGGAAAAGCACCAGTGGAATATGTCAGTTCCTTGGTGAATCTCTAGTTTCCTGGTACTCCAAGAAGCAAAATTCTGTTGCATTGTCAACTGTTGAAAGTGATTATATTGCTGCTGGCAGTTGTTGTGCACAAATGTTGTAGATGAAGTAAACTCTAGAAGATTATAATCTTTTCTATGATAGGATTCCTATTCGGTGTGATAACACCAGTGCTATCAATATTTCCAAGAATCCCATCCTGCATTCTAGAACTAAACATATCGAGGTTAGGTATCACTTCATCCGAGATCATGTTCAAAGGGATGATATTTCCTTAGAATTTGTCAATTCTGAAGATCAATTGGCTGATATCTTCACCAAGCCTTTGGATGAAAAGACCTTCAACAATATTAGAATAAGGTTAGGTCTCATTCGGGTTGAGAAAAGCTAAGGTTCTTCTTACGTTGGTAAACTTTGAGTGTTAAAGCAGTTTGGTTTGTAAAGGCATCGAATGATGTATATCTTCCGATAGGCATCAGATGATGTATATCAACTGATAGGCATCGGATGATCATTTCTTAATCTGGTGACACGTATCCCATCATCGGGCGATATCGGTGTTACGTGTTTTGTCTTCATATATTCGGGCGAAGCCCTAATTTAAACTCACTTGTTTGAGACGCTTCATCTTTTCTCACTCTTTCAGAAAGCCCCTGCCCTACCAGTCTTCTCTCCATTCTCTAAATTTCTTCTCTCTCAATTTTCCCTCTCACATCGATCAAATGGCCTCATCGTCCCGTGCTATTCTGAAACCGGCCAAAAAGAAAGCTAAAGTTTCAGGTTGTCAGCCACGAGAGCTACCTCGTGCAACTCAATGGCCATCCTTCTTCTTCCTCACTCAAGCTGCTGAGTCAAGGTATCACGATGACCTTAAGTACTAATCCTTGATTCCCAGTCGTGGTATCTATCTTGATGATTTAGCTGGTTTAGATATTATTGAACCCCTGAAGGATCTTGGGTTTTGGAACTGTTTAATGTTGAATCCTTCTATTACCCTAAAGTTATTAGAATGTTTTATGCAAATTTGGGTTTTTCTTCTGATTTATCTACAATATCGAGCTATGTGTATGGAAAGCACATAGTAATCACACCCCAGTTCATCAATGCCATTCTAGAGTGTTCTCATTTAGATAACCACCCCCAATTCTACAAATCTGGCCATGAGCCCCCTTTCCTTGATTCTCCTGAAGGTCACAGTTTTCTACAAACTATTGCTCTAGACTCAAACCACATCCCTGATCATCTAAAGGGTAAACACTTGTCCATAAGAGCTAGACTATTTCATCAGATGATAGGGTACAACATTGTCCCCAAGGGTGGTCACCATGATAAGGTGAGTGGAATTGAACTATTTGTTCTGTTTGCACTTTACCAAAAGACCTCCTTCAACCTGGGATATATTGTTGTAAGACGGATGATTCAGGCCGTGACATCCAAGGCTACATCTCTTCCTTACAACCTACTTCTGATGCGAATCTTTGCCAAGTTTGAAGTTGTATTTCCAGAGGAAGAAGATCCCTTCCGACTACAACCTTCAAGCTATTATTCAAGCTCCACTCTGAAAAAAATGGGGATTAAGAAGACAAAGAAAGGAGATTTTATCTTGGACAAGACTAAGAGAAAGGTTACTAAGGCAGCTTCTGTCAGGCTTGGGAAAAGGAAGCTTCTCATGCCAGAGGAGTCTGTTCAAGAAGGTGAAGATGACTCTGAGATCCCTGCTTTTGACAATTCACCTTCCAATTCTCAGGTGTCTCGCTCCTATCCTCTTCCTCCAGCACCAAGACATTCTACCCCATCCTCTCAGGCTCCTACCTTTGAGGCAACCTTAGTTCCCTCCTCTCTTCCCCCTCTAATTCTAAAGTGCCCTCCTTCTCCTCCACCTTCTCTTTTGTTGCCTTCTCAACCTGCTCCAGTTCCTATCTCTCCTGCAGTTCACTTTGCTCCTCACTTTGAAACTGCTCCTCCAGTCCAACCTGCTCCTCCAGTCCAACCTGCTCCTTTAGTCCCAATAGCTCATCATGTACACGTCTCCTCACCACTCACGTTAAATGTTCATGCCACTTCCAAAACTTATCAAAGGAGATTTTCCTTGAGTGAGGATCAGTACATTGAGTTGAAGGACCAGTACATTGAGTTGAAGTCCTGCATCGAAATTCTTGGGACAGGCCTCAGTTCGGTTCAGGTGCAGCTTGATAAGTCCTTAGATGCCAAGATCAATCAAGCCAAACTGGACTTCAGCAAAGATCTTGATGTTGTTCATGATCGGCTGTCTCACAAAATGGATAGACATAAAGACATTTTCTCCAGGGCCTTTCAGTCTCTACAATCTGAAGTTGAAGCTCTTCGACCTGAACCTCATAGCCCTCTTTCTTACCCAGAGGCTTGTTCCAAAGACCTCATCCCTCCAATCATAAGCCCTGAGATTGTTGAAGTTTCTCGCTTAATGCCTTTGGATCTTCAGGAGGCAGAACTGAAATTTCCTAATCCTGTTGCTCCTCCTGTTCCCGAGCCTTCATCCGAGCCAGCCAGTCCCATGGATGTCCCTCCTGTTGGTCCATCTGTAGAGCAACCATCATGTCTGAACTTAGTGGTATCTCGAAGACCCTCTCCATCTGCTGCTCCTCAGCCAGAGCCTTCTCCATGTATGGATTTGGTGGCCTATCAAGCCCCACTCCCTCTCGATATTGAATCACTTCACGCCCTCGTGGATGCTTATTTCCTTCCGAACCTTGAAGTGCCTTCTTGGATTATCCATGCATTTTGGAAGCGTTTTTTAGATTTCATTTAAATAGGGGATATTTTTTTATATATACAATTTTTCTGATATTCACATGTTTGATACTTTGATGTTTCTCTGAATTGTGTTGAATGCATTGCTTCTTATGTCTCTCTGCTCTTTTTTTTATAATGTCAATGGGAGAGAAAAGTGTTTAATTTATGTTGTATGCTGATATACAAAATTAAATTTGATATGACAGTACTGGTATGCATGTTTGAAATCTGTTTAAGAACAGTGTTTGAAATTGGTTTGAATGCATATGCGATGGGGGAGCTAGAATTATGGGGGAGAGTTAACTAATCAAATTTATAGATTGTCATCATCAAAAAGGGGGAGATTGTTGACTTATAGAGTGTTTAAATCTAAATATGTTTTTGATGATGTATTTGTATGTTCAGAAATGTAATTTGATTGTGTTTAATATATGAGAATAATGAGTTATGCATATGAGAATTTTCTGTTGGAAATTCCCTTGGAAAGGGTATTTTAGTTTTTTAAAATATTTGTTTTAGTGTTCAGGACTTAATAGTAAAACAGGGTTGAAAAATGTTAAATATTCTACATCCACCGATCGCTAAACGACAAAAGCAGAGTCGTTCAAAGAACTACATCTTCCGATGGCTTTTCAAAGAAAAGATTACTTCTGCCGGTAGCTAAACGACAAAACAAGCTACATATACCGCTGGCGTTTCAAAGTCTTCCAAAGAGTAACTCTGCCGATAGCTACATGACAAAGAGTAACTCTGCCGATAGCTAGACGATAAATTTCTGAAGACTTCTACCGATAGTGGCTCAGCACTCTCAAAGCCTACATCTACCAATAATATTTCAAAGAAGGCTTCTACCGATGGCGGTTTAGCTTTTTAAAGCAACATATACCGATGGCAATTCAGCGTTATAATGCCACATCTACCGATACCGGTTCAAGCAATGTAATGTTGCATCAGACGATGGCGTTTTAAGATACTTCTGCCAATGGCGTTTAAAGTTACATCTGCCGATGGCGTTTCAAGATACTTTTGCCGATGGCGTTTAAAGCTACATCTGCCGATGGCGTTTCAAGATCACATCTGCCGATGGCGTTTAAAGCTACATCTGTCGATGGCGTTTCTAGATCACATCTGCCAATGGCGTTTAAAAATACTTCTGCCGATAGTATTTTAAAGACCTCAACCGGTGAATAGTATCTTCTGCCAGAATTCAAAATTACCGCGAAGGTACAGTGACCTCGTCCAGAACTTAAACTCCAGAGCATTAATGGCGACGAGCAAATAACAACTCCAAAAAGCAACGGCTATCTGTATTAGTACCGATGCTTCTCCAACGGTAATTTTTCTATATCCAGAAAGAAGCATTCAATGAAGAGAGCCAATTACAGACAGAATATTTAAGGCGGAAAAGAAGCTCGAGAAATAACTTTTGAGAAAAAATTGCTTTGAGCCCTAACGAGCAAAATACACTCTGTATTTTCTTTCTACACCTCTCTATTCTTTAACTTGAGATTTTTTATCTTTGAGAGAGTGTAGTTTGTACTAAAAATTACAAACTCACGATTGTGTAAAAGACAGTGGATTGTCGCCCATGAAGAGCAATCCGGTTATTGTAAAAGGCAGTAGATCGATGCCCGGGAAGTTCGATCTTATTTTCTTGTGAGGAGAAGGTTAAGAATCTTCAAGGAGGAGCCTTGGAGTGTGGACGTAGGCAAGTTTAGCCGAACCACGTTAAAAATCACGGTGTCAATTTCTCTCTCTCACTCTATTTTATTTGATTGTTAGCTGTTAACTTAGAAGTATAAGACGAGAGAAATTATTTTAGATTAATAAATTAAGATTAAAAATCTAATTCACCACCCTCTTAGACAATTTCGATCCTGCAACTGCTATAGAAGAAGCCAAAGATGTCTCTAAAATGAAGTTAGAAGAATTGATGAGATCTCTTAGAACCTTCGAGATGAATCTTGGAGGAGACACGGAAGCAAAGAAGGCAAAAGGAGTTGCTCAAAAAACTGAGGTACAAAACTTCGACGAACATAATGAGGATCACTTGGAGGAATCTCTAGCACTGCTTTCAAAGAATTTTAGCAGAGTTATGAAGAGATTTGGTAGAAATACTCGCGGTGTCAAGCACAATGTCACTAACTTCAAATATAGTTCTTCAAGCAACAAGAAGTACAGGGAAGAAACTCATGAGTCTGAACAACCATTCAAGAACTATGGCATTCAGTGCAGAGAGTGAAGGTTTCGGGCATATACAAGCAGAATGTGCTAATACCTTGAAGAAAAAGAAGAATTCTCTGAACGCAACTTGGAGTGAGGATAAATCAGAGAAGGAAAACGAATTTCAGAGCAACCATGTTGCACTTGTTGGTAAGACAGAACATAAAGAGAATGGTGGTGTTCTACACGGTGTCACAGACAACTTCTCAAATAGTAATGATGAAGACGAAGAAGCAGTCACAGAATAAGATATTATTTGAGAATACAAGTTTCTTCAAGAGAAATGGACTGAGCTTGTTAAAGTAAATCAGAATCTACACATCCAGATTAGAAATTTGAAAGATGAGAAGAACAAGTTTCAAAATGTTATTGTTGATTTGGAGACCAAACTGAAAACGAGTCAGGAGGAAGTTAATGATCTGACCAATGAGATAAGTCTCATGAAGAAGAATGTCAAAATGCTAAATTTGGGTTCTTCTAAACTAGATGATATTCTAAACATCAGTAAATTAAGTGTAAATCGGTCTGGACTATGATTCAAAGGAGAAAGTTCAGTCTCACAAACTGTAGCAGTAAAGGAAAATTCGCTCTACATTGAAATTCGTAGGAGAAAACTCGGTGTCATAGCCAGTGTCAGCCAAGACATTTGATTACAAAGGAAAGCAAGTTGTAAAACAAACTCCAAGAACTGACAGAAGATCAAATTCTTGTGACTCCTATCATGTTTCCAGCAGTAAAGGTAACAAATATATTTTTGTGTGTCATTATTGCAATCGGCGTGGTCATATTCGTCCTAAATGCTTCACCTATCTTGATGATCTAAGACTAGGTACTGTTAGAAATGCTTCTTCTTACAGATTTCCTTATCAAAAATTGGTGAAAAAATCAAGTTTGAAGTGTAATGTTACACATCTTTCACTAAAGGCAACCGCAACGAATGCATGGTATTTTGATAACGGATGTTCTAAACACATGAAGGGTGAAGAAAAATATTTGAAGGATATCATACCTAAAACTGTGGGAAAAGTTACATTCGGCAACGATGTCTCAATGGATGTAATTGGAAGGGGAACGCTGAATGTTCCTTGTCTACCAAAGTTGAGTAATGTTCTTTTAGTAAATGGTCTGAAATCTAATCTAATCAGTATTAGCCAGCTGTATGATCAAGATCTGAATGTGCAATTCACACGTGAAAAATGTGTGGTGTCCGACCTAAACAACAAGTGTGTTATTGAAGGAGTTAGATCGTCAAACAATTGCTATCTTATTTCTTCCTCATCTATCTACCTTCGATCGAGTATGGAAGACATTGTTCTATGGCATAGAAATTTGGGACATGTTAATTTCAGAATGCTGAAAAAGATTGTTTCAAAAGATGCTATCCGGGGAATTCCTATATTAAAGTTTGATGAAGATAAATTATGTGGACCATGTCAAATCAGAAAGCAAACCAAGGTGTCGCACCCGATGTCACAGTCATCCACAACTACCCATGTGCTTGAATTGCTTCACATGGATCTAATGGGGCCAATGCCTGTTGAAAGTATTGGAGGAAAATGGTATGTCTTTATTACGGTTGATGATTTTTCACGCTACACATGGGTGGAGTTTCTTAGAGATAAGTCTAACACTTTCAAAGCTTTCAAATCAATGTGCACTCGACTCCAACATGACAAAGATTGTGTTATCATGAAAATCATTCGCATACGCAGTGACCATGGGAGAAAGTTTGAAAATTCTGAATTCTCGAATTTCTGTAAACATCTAGGGATTGCTCATGAATTCTCGGCACCTAAGACTCCTCAACAAAACAGAGTCGTTGAAAGAAAGAACCGTACATTGGAAGAGATGACTAGAGTAATGTTACACGAAAGGGATGTTCCTTAAAAATCCTGGGCTGAAGCTATGAACACTACTTGTTATACAATAAATCGGGTGTATCTTCGTGACAAAACTTCTATGACACCCTATGAGATATGGAAAGGTTAAAACTCCAAATCTTAATTATGTTCATCCGTTTGGCAGCATTTTCTTTGTGTTGAATGACAGGGAACATAGGGGGAAACTTGATCCCAAGAGTGATGCGGCTATCTTTCTCGGTTATGCTACAAATAGCCGTGTTTATCGAGTTTACAACAAAAGAACTCAAACTGTCATCGAATCTGTAAATATTCAAGTAGACGACTCACTGGACACAAAATATAATCCAAAAGAAGACGCAAACTAGATTTTAAATAAGGAAGGCACTAGTGTTCCAACCGGTGTCACAGATGGTGTCTCAAGCGGTGTCAAAGATCAGACTGAGACAATTGATGAAGCGGAGGTGACTACTTCACACAACAGACGACCATCCACACGTGTTCAAAAGAATCATCCTACATATGAAGTTATTGGCGGTCTGAATGATGTTATACAAACCAGAGATAAGTCGAAGATGAATTATCGAGAAATGATTCAAATGGCATGTTTTACATCAACTATCGAGCCCAAGAATGTGAAAGAAGCATTACTAGATGAATACTGGATAGGAGCTATGCAAGAAGAACTCAGTCAATTTTTTCGAAATCAAGTTTGGGACTTAGTACCGTGTCCTCCCGATGTTAATGTTATTGGTACTAAGTGGATCTACAAGAACAAGAGTGATGAGCATGGCAACATCACTTGCGACAAAGCTCGGCTAGTTGCTCAAGGGTATTCTCAAATTGAAGGAATTGATTTTGATGAAACATTCCCTCCGGTTGCTCGTCTTGAATCTATTCGTCTATTATTAACTATTGCTTGTGTTATGCAATTCAAGCTATATCAAATTGATGTGAAGAGTTATTTCCTCAATGATTTTCTTAATGAAGAAGTCTATGTCGCTCAACCAAAGAGTTTTGAAGACCCTCATCATCCCGAGTATGTTTATAAATTGAAGAAGGCATTATATGGACTTAAACAAGCTCCTCGTGCGTGATATGAATGACTCTCGCAATATCTATTAACCAAGGGATATGAGCGAGGGGGAGTAGATACTCTTTTTGTTCGCCGTGACAAAGGTAAATTTTTACTCGCTCAAATTTATGTTGATGACATAGTGTTTGGCTCGGTGTCACAGGTGATGGTAGAGGAAATTGTAACTCAAATGACTGGAGAATTTGAGATGAGTATGGTAGGAAAACTCAATTATTTTCTTGGACTCCAAATTCAGCAAGAAAAGAATTGTATTTTTATTTCTTAAGTCAAATATGCCAAGACATTATTGAAAAAGTTTAAGCTTGAAAATGCACGACCGAGTAGAACACCCATTGGAACACATGAGAAACTCTCCAAAGATGAAAAGGGAATTGCTGTCGATCCACGTCTATATAGAAGTATGATTGGAAGTCTCCTAAATCTAACTGTCAGCCGATAGGATATTTGTTATAGCGTGGGTTTATGCGCTTGATTTCAAGCAAATTCGAGGGAGTCACACCTAGTGTCAGTCAAGCGAATTCTCAAATATATGAGTATAACAACCGACTATGGCATATGGTATTCATTCGACTCTAATGCAAATCTGGTAGGTTGTTGTGATGCTGACTGGGCAGGTAGTTCTGATGATCGAAAAAGCACATCTGGTGGATGTTTTTATGTAGGACACAACTTGGTGTCATGGTTCAGTAAGAAGCAAAATTCTATTTCTCTGTCTACTGCCGAGGCAGAATATATTACCGCAGGTAGCATCTGTACTCAGCTTCTTTGGATGAAATAAATGATAAAAGACTATGGTGTCACACAGGGTGTTGATAAGTGTGTATTTTACACACTTATTCGGATTCTTTGATCTTGATTCGATAAGTTTTATTCAAGCATTTGAATGAATTTAACGTTTCTGGTGTAAGTGTGCAGCTAAGATTAAATCTAACAGGTTAAGCATCAATAAAGAATAAATATAGTGCAGAATGAAGAAAAATAATGAAATAAAAATATCAACATGTGGCGGTGAATAGAAGACTAGCCGATCGATTGCCCACATCTCGCGATCGATCGGCTGAAATGGTATTTGACGAAAAGCAGAAAGAATCCCAACAGTTCGGCTATTTTAATTGTTTTAATCTGTTTTAATCTCAACCGTTGAGATTGATTGTGGGCTTCAGATTAATTAAGAATTAGGTTAACTAACTCTGAAGGAGCATCATTCAGAACGAGCTCTGGTGAAAGAGGGAGACTATCATTGGAGAAGCTCTAGCGAGACAGAGACCGGAACGGAGCGAGAGCTTCAAGAACTGAATTTCAACAAAGTTTTTCTTTCCCTTTCTCTTCTGAATTATGAACATCTTTATTATTCTTGTTGTTTCTTCTTATTCTAGCATGAACTAAATTTCTCTTCTAGAGTTACGATGTAGTCAGACGATATTTATTTTCTATTTCTTTGTTTAATTAAATTCAATAAGTATCTCTTCCAATATTGTTGACGCATTTAATTTCTGTTCTTAAAGCTTGTAAATTTATGGCAAATCTTTACTTGATTTTTGGGGTGTTTTGAGACTGAGAGGTGATAAGCACCCGAGCACTGAAATTAATGTCATAAATATACGTAAGCTAGAGATAGTTACGGTATTGATGTGATCATTGTGATTTCTTAATTTAATTGTATTTGATTAATGTAGGATTTGAGACTGAGAAGTGATAACCCATCAATCAGATAAACTAAGCAATGCTCGAGAGAGATTGTATTAGAATTTAGCGAAATCGATCATCAACATAGGGAGAATACTTATGAATATAATTAGGAATGAATGAAATAAATGTTGTCTTGGTGAAATCGTAGTACCTAGACTTTTATTCTATTTCGTTATTTCACATTAGTTTATTTTACTTGTTTTGATTGTTTAACTTAATTTCATTTCTTGAAACCATAAAACGTGTGTTCAATTTAGGATTAAGATTAATAAATTCGATTATTAAATAACATGTCCTCGTTGGTTCGACACTCTACTTATCATTTTATTATTTGTTGTGACTCGTACACTTGCGAAATATTTTTCACAACAAGTTTTTGGCGCCGTTGCCGAGGACTTTATTATTGATATCGAATTAATTATTTTTAGTTTTATTTTGAATTCTATTTATTTTATTTCTTTATTTTCATGTTATTTTCAGGTGCATGCGTAAAGCAGGAAAAGCTAATCTTTTCCCGCTTAACCTTGAGATCGAGCGTACGTGTCGACAAAATCGGACAGAGAGAAGAGAAATTATTCAAACAACGCGTGCCATCATGGGAGATAACGGGGAAGACAATAATGACAACCGGACCTTGTTGGATTATGTTATACCTACTGTATCCGGAGTGCACTCAGCTATTCGCAAATAGGCCATCGCTGCTAATTTTGAAATTAAGTCGGGCACTTTGCACATGATTCAACAATCTCAGTTTAGTGGTTTACCTTCTGAAGACCCCAAAGATCATATTGCTAATTTTTTATAAGTATGCGATACTTTTAGATTTCACAATGTGGGGGATGATGCAGTGAGGTTACGCCTATTTCCAATCTCATTAAGGGATCGTGCAAAAAGCTGGCTTAACTCTCTGCTAGCTAATTCTATTAATACTTGGGAAGAGTTATGCCAGAAATTTCTTTCCAAGTTCTTTCCTTTCGAGAAGACCGCTAAGCTTCACACCGATATAATCAGCTTCAGTCAATTCGATAGGGAAACATTATATGAGGCATGGGCATGCTTCAAGGATATGTTAAGAAAATGTCCAAACCATGGCCTACCGAAGTGGATGCATATTCAAACTTTCTATGTGGGATTGTTGACCTCTACTAAAACTCTGGTCAATGCAGCTGCAGGTGGTGCTTTAATGAGAAAAACTGAAGAAGCCGTTTATGATCTATTAGAAGAATTAGTGCTTAACAATGACCAATGTCCAGTAGAGCGATCAATTATGAAGCGCACAACGAGTACTCCAGAACTCGAGGCTATGAAAGCTTTAACTCTACAAGTTGCCTCATTAGCTAAACAATTACAAGAATCTCATATAGCGGCTATTGTGGAGAAAACGTCAATGATTAATTATCAATGGTGTCAGGGACCACATCAGAGTGAAGAATGCCACGTGGGAAATCATATGCCGAATAAATCTACAGAACAAGTTAACTACATGGGGAATTTTAATCTGCAAGTAAATCCCAACTCAAATACTTGTAATCCAAGGTGGCGACAACATCCTAATTTCTCATGGAGCAATTCTCAAAATGTTATGCCTATGCCTCAAACATCGCAATCGGGTCCATCCCAACAAGTTGAAAAGAAAAATGATCTCGAGGCATCCCTTATGCAATTTATGACCGACACCCGTACAACGATGCAGAATCAATCGGCCCAAATTCGAAATCTTGAGAATCAACTTGGCCAATTTGCTAGTATTATTAATGGAAGATCTCAAGGTACACTACCTAGCAATACAGAAATAAATCCGAAAAAGCATTGTAATGAAATTACCACTCGAAATGGAACAGTAATTGAACCGGTGCAAAAAGAACCAAGCGTGCGTAAATTTGATAATGGGGGTTCAAATGAAAGTGAAGCTCAAAGGTCTCTACCATCTCACTCTTTACCAATATAAGCAATTCCACCTCAAGTGTCGTATCCACAGAGACTGAAGAATGTGAAGCTTGATAATCAGTTTTCTAAGTTTCTTGATGTTTTCAAAAAGCTCCACATCAACATTCCATTCGCAGAGGCCCTTGAACAAATGCCTTATTATGCAAAGTTTCTGAAAGATATTTTATCTCATAAGCATAAGATCGAAGAAGGCAGTATGATCACTTTGACGGAGGAATGCAGCGCTATTATTGAACGGAAGCTTCCACAAAAGCTGAAGGATCCAGGAAGTTTCACTATTCCATGTAAAATTGGGAAATCAATTTTTGAGCGGGCATTGTGTGATTTGGGTGCTAGTATAAATTTAATGTCGTTATCCCTATTTCAAAATCTTGGTCTTGGTGAAGCAAAGCCCACTAGTGTATTTCTACATATGGCTGATCACTCTATAAAACATCTGTATGGGGTGTTGAAGATGTCATTGTCAAAATCGACAAGTTTATTTTCCCTGCTTATTTCTTGATTCTTGATATGGAAGAAGATCATGGCATCCCGATAATATTAGGTCGTCCATTCTTAACAACAGGAGGTGCTGTAATTGATCTTAAAAAGGGGGAGCTTAAATTGCAGGTACACGATGAAGAGGTGACTTTCCAGGTGTATAAATCAATGGAGCACCCAATAGTTAGCGATGATATATTTTGGGAGGAACTCCCTAACACTGTAACAAGGGAAACTTCACTTAAACCAAACGACTTTATTGAGCCTAATGGGAAGCAGTACGTTGAAAATTTGAGGGAGTCAATATTACGGGTCATACCATCTATTAAGAAACCACCCGACTATGAAAAAATTCTGGCGAATGATAAGTTGGTAAATGGGCAATGATTGACACCATATTGGGACGGTACATGTAAAAGTGCAAAGTCCATCATATATTTTGACCCAACATGAAGAAGTATGATGGCGGGCTGTCGACAATAAATACAAACGCTTAGTGGGAGGCAACCCACCCTAGTATCTTTTTTAGTTCATTATTTGAATTCTTGTTTGCATTAGTTTTGTTTATTTATATTTATATTTTATTTTATTATATTTATATTTTATTTTATTATTATTTTATTTTAAAAAAAAAGCAAGAGAAAAAGAAAGCTTCCAGATAGATGGCTCCTTCGAACGAAGCTCCACAACGCTGACAACCAACCCGAGACGTTATGTGGTACGCTAGTTTTACCCTATTTTTTTTTACATTGAGGACAATGTTTGTTTTCAGTTTGGGGGTGATTTTAGCATATTTTAGTACTGTGCTATATTTTGGTATTGCAATCTGAAATCTGGTTTAGGTGTCTATGATTGAAATTTTGAATAAATTCATGCTTTAGCGTTTTGAAAAATGCTGAGTAAAAGATTGGGTTGTATTAGTTTACATTGACTTTAGCTTACGAAGTTAAACTTAAAACCCTGAGCACGTTTCATTCTTGTTTAACTTGATCTTTTGGTGTTATACTCTTGTAGTCTGCATATATCGAAACCCAAGCACAGTGAGGGAGTGAAGCTCCAGTCAAATATAACGTTAACGAGTGTTTACTGAGGAAAATCCTTCTTGTTTTTGCCTAACATTCACGAATGTGAATTGAAATTTTACCAAACTAAGAGAATGACTTAGGCCATCATTGGACCGTTTGAACCTTCTTAGCTTACCATATTGTGTCATTTAGTGACACCCATAGTCACCCTTTTGAGCCTATTATTTTCCATTCAATTGTGCCTATTTTACCATAGCCACATATATTTTTCTACCTTTTCTAAAGAGTACAGGGTTTATTGATATAGTGGAAAGAGAGTAGGAGAATGTAGTGGTGAGAATTAATGAAAACTCTTTTGTCATCTGTTAATTTATTTTTACGTGCTTTGTTATTATTAGTCTAAGTTGTTAAAAAGGAAAGCTTGAGCGAGTTCAATGAATGAGCGAGTGCTGAGAAGAAAATAGTGAGTGGGTGACATAAGGAAGGATGGGTTGTGCTCTGATTACTCGTTTGTATCCATTAAATTCCTACCCTTTAACCCAACCTTACATTACAAGCTTTTAAATACCTATCGACTTTTATTTTGTTTAATTGATAATTGCTATTAGTTGGATGGTGGGCAAAGCCACAGAACGATTAGAGTGAATGGAGTGATCCAAAGTGAGGTGTGAGAGCATTCTTTTCCCATAGCTACATTAGTTGTCTCAACAGTTAGAAGTAAACGAGGATGAAAACACACACACACACGAGGATTTCTAAGTAAGTTAATGTCAATGTGCTGATATATGTTAATTCTTTTGCAAAGTGTTAATCTTAATAGTTTTAGTATGAATTGTTCAAAATGAAACAAATTACTAAAAACTTTGATGAGGATTGTTCTACCATTATATTGTATTGTGCATAGTATATAGGATTAGATTATATATTTGCCAAAATTTTTGCTTAGTTTTGTTTGCTTGAGGACAAGCTTTCATTCAAGTTTGGGGGTGTGATAAGTGTGTATTTTACACATTTATTCGAATTCTTTGATCTTGATTAGATAAGTTTTTCTTAAGCATTTGAATGAATTTAACGTTTCTGGTGTAAGTGTGCAGATAAGATAAAATCTAACAGGTTAAGCATCAACAAATAATAAATATAGTGCAGAATGTAGAAAAATAATGAAATAAAAATATCAACATGTGGCGGTGAACAGAAGACTAGCCGATCGATAGGCTGAAATGGTATTTGATGAAAAGCAGAAAGAATCGCAACAATTCAGCTATTTTAATTGTTTTAATCTGTTTTAATCTCAACCGTTGAGATTGATTGTGGGATTCAGATTAATTAAGAATTAGATTAACTAACTATGACGGAGTATCATTCAGAATTCAGCCCTGGCGAGAGAGGGAGACTATCATTGAGAGAAACTCTAGCGAGACGGAGACCGGAACGGAGCGAGAGCTTTAAGAACTGAATTTCAGCATAGTTTTTCTTTCTCTTTCTCTTCTGAACTATGAACATCTTTATTATTCTTGTTGTTTATTCTTATTTTAGCATGAACTAAATTTCTCTTCTAGGGCTACGATGTAGCCAGACGATGTTTACTTTCTATTTCTTTGTTTAATTAAATTCAATAAGTATTTCTTCTAATATTGTTGACGCATTTAATTTATGTTCTTAAAGCTTGAAAATTTCTGGTCAATCTTTACTTAATTTTTAGGGTATTTTGAGGCTGTGAAGTGATAAACACCCGAGCACTGAAATTAATATCATAAATATGCGTAGGCTAAAGACAGTTATGGTATTAATGTGATCTTTGTGATTTCTTAATTTAATTGTATTGGATTAATGCAGGATTTGAGACTGAGAAGTGATAATCCATTAATCAGATAAACTAAGCAATGCTCGAGAGAGATTCTATTAGAATTTAGCGAAATCGATCATCAACATAGGGAGAATACTTATGAATATAATTATGAAGGAATGAAATAAATGTTGTCTTGGTGAAATCGTAGTACCTAGGCTTTTATTAATTAAATTTAATCTCATTTTATCTATTTTGTTATTTCACATTAGTTTATTTTACTTGTTTTGATTGTTTACTTAATTTCAATTCTTGAAACCATAAAACGTATGTTCAATTTAGAATTAAGATTAATAAATTTATTATTAATTAACAAGTCCTCATGAGTTCGACACTCTACTTATCATTTTATTACTTGTTACGACTCGTACACTTGTGAAATATTTTTCACAACAAGTGTCATGACCCTCTATTGTGATAATTTAAGTGCTATCAATGTTTCTAAAAATCCTGTTCAGTATTCTAGGACCAAGCATATTGATATACGATATCATTTTATTCGATCTCTAGTAGAGGATAAAATTATTAATTTGGAGCATATGGTGACCAAAAAATAAATTGCCGATATTTTCACCAAAGCATTGGATGGTGTAAGGTTTGAAGAGCTGAGGTCTGCCCTAGGCCTCTGTATTATGTAAGTTGCTCAATGTTTGTTTTATTTTATTTTATTTTTTTAAATCGCCATTTGCATTAGGCGTTTTTGGGCAACCTACTATGTCACCCCCTACAGAAAGTGATTCTTCTTAATATTATCTATGGATCAACACCATATATGACATGAAAAATTTTGTTATTCTTATGAAAAATTGGAAGCTTATATTCAATGAAGATTGGAGCAACATTATTCTATTGGGTTTATTTCCCTTTTTACAGAGACCAGAATTATTATTCTTCAAAGATTCATTTTGATTTATTGTAATTTTCGGATTTATTTTCTGAAAATAACCTACAAATATAGGATTTTCTTTATTATTATGGGATTTGATGGCTGATTGATATATTTCAAATTTAAGGGATTTCCAGAATACTTCCCTTCGTTTTCGTCTTTGACTTTCTGCAATCAGAAATCTAGGACTTTTTACTGTCACTTATCGCAATGGTTATTATTGAAGATGTTATCGATGACCAGTTCACAGGTGGTGTTCCAGTGCCTATCCCAGAGACGTTGCAGAGCTCGAAATTGGCTATGGGGGTTTATTCATCGTTTTAACCGTCGGTAAATCCCCCTGTTTACGGCCAGGAAACTCTAAAAATCACTGTAGACGCTGTTCCAATCCGACAAGTAGACTCATCGGGGATTCAACCGCAATTTCAAAAATCAAGGGGAGACAGATTTAAAATGAGTTCAGTGCCTCCCAAGGCGACTAAAGAATCCAAACTTACTTCGGCTTCGAAAGGAAAAAGGCCGAGAGTGGAAAAAGAAACTTCGTCTGATAGTTCCTGGCTTCAAGAAGACGTCATTGAAGTCAATATAGACAATGAGGAAGAAATTATTAAATCATCTCCAAAGAAATCGACCTAGAACATTCGGTCGATTTCTAGGAGAAAATCTTCTGGGATAGCTACTCCCAAGCATTCTAAGTCCACTGCTCAGAAATCTTCGAAGCCTATTGTTCTGAAATCCACAAAGTTCACTACTCCAAAATCCTCGAAGCCATATGTTGAAAAGAATCAAAAGCTAGCTATTGTCAAACCGCCAAAAACAAGTCCTTCAAAAGCTCAAAAATCCAAAAGAAAGAAGACCAATGAAAATCCTACTCCTAAATGCTCTGTTACCTCCAAATCTACACATCGGGGTGAGTCCAGTACCAATCAAAGTAAGTCTTCTGATAAAGTTTCTATTGAAGATTTTAAATCTAGACTTCATGCTAACCGTTGCCCGAGTTTTTCTAAAAGACATATTTGGGGTAAGAGAAAAATTGACAAAGGTGATTTCACTCAGTGTGAGACCCTAATTTATCATCTTATGAGTATAGGATTGGGAAAAACCTTTAAAGATCTTAAGTCATTTCTCTGGAAAGTAATTCTACTGCAATCTTGATCCAGATGTGAAAAATTCTTCTCACTCTAGTTATGGCCAAGTTTATGTCAGAGGACACACTTTTAATTTTTCTCCGTCTGTGATTAATGAATATTTGTGCTGTAATATGTCTGAATCTGAGAATTTTGTGCCTGATTACAACAAAATCATTTTCGATGACACTGGGGGTGTCAGACGCCATGGAAAAGATTTTCCAGCTTCACAACTTACAGTAAAGTTGTAACGCCCCGAATTATATAAACCCGGTTCGTTACTCATAGCTCGAACATAACTAAGAAACTTTGGACTAAATTTAAACTTCGCTCGAAAGTCAAAATTGTACATTTTCTAAAACTTCAAAACATTTAAAAACTTGCAGTGAAAATCATTTAAGCAAAAATAGAGTTAAACAAAACTATAAAAACAATGTTTGAATGATCGGTTGGAATATTAAGAAATAATCGACCAAAGAAAGTAAAGGTTTAATCGTGAAATACTTGAAAAGTTACAGAAGTCAAACATATCTGCCATTGAGCAAAGTCAACGGAAGAGACTGAAACAAAAAACAGAAGGCTTCTTCCGTTGACAAAACGACAAAAACTTTGGCTACGTCATCCGGTGGATTTAACAAACGACGTCCACCGGTGACTAAATGACAAAGTCCATTTTTCCTTCACAAGACAAAACAAAACTGAATACATCGCCCGGTCACTAAGTGACAAAAACCCATTGCTCACAACCACCGGTCATAAGACGTCAAAAGTCTTCCTACATCTACCGATGACGTTAGCCGAATGATTTTCTTCACCCGAAAGACTAAATCTCGCATCCACCGGTGACGTCAGCCGGATGATTTTCTTAATCCGATCGACTTTATTTCACATCCACCGGTGACGTCAGCCGGATGATTTCCTTCATCCGATCGACTTTATCTCACATCCACCGGTGAACTTCATTCGCCAATGGTTGAACTTACAAATTTCACTCAAACCATTCAAAACAACCTGACTCTAAATAACGTCTGACATTCAACAAATAACCATTAATAAAATAACAGCATCTGTATCCTCGACATAACTTTTGAAATAACAAACTCCAACTACATTTAAATCACATTTTCTTTTGCAGAGAATAAATTCCCAAGGGTATCAAAACATCAAATAACTACTGAAACTTCACCTACAGACAAGTGTTAAACCGCCTCATCAGAACACCAAACCGTGGCAAGAATGTGCTTCAACAGCTTCGTCTATTCCTCAATAAATTCAGAGAACTCTCCAGTGGTTACCTCAACACCTACATCACAAAACTCATCTATTAGCCTAATGCTAAGCAAGTAAAGCAATAATGAAATGGAATACTGAAACATACATCCTAATCATGAAGCTTCTACTTTCACAACTCAGTTGCAATTTCGTTCATTCACTGATATGATCCCTCGGTTCCATTGGGAGGTGGATCAATTTTCCCAAAGTCATACATCCTCTTCTCAATTAAGGGGCGGATTAGTTCCCTTAACAGCTGATCTGATCCCTCAATTCCATTGGGAGTGGGATCAGTTTTCCCAAAATAATAAATCCTCTACTCGATTAAGGGGCGGATTATTTCCCTTAATAGCTATTCTGTTTCAATTTGTTCATACCTTGCCATAACATTTCATGTAAATTCATTTTCGTATTTTTCTTCAAAAACATGATGCATGACATAAAGAAAACACTCAAACATGCATAAACCTACTGTTTTGTGATGTAGGCCCGAAGGCACACACAATACTTCACTTACCTGGCTTCCCGAGAGGTTCCTAGTTGCAGGATATTCCAAGAGCTGGCTCACCTAAAACATAAGCACAGCATTACTTAAACTTCATTCTAAACATTAGAAAATCTAAGGGGCTAGTTATAAGAGTTCTTTTCTTCACCATTCCCGATTCCTCTCTAAACCCCAAATCTCATCCCTCACTTACAGCACTTCTAAAATGCATACATTGCCATCCATCAGTTACCTAGACACTAAAGCAGTAAGTAATCGAATCAAAACTTACCTTGGTTGAAGGAAAAATCGGGCAGGGGAATCGTCTAAAGGTTCCTGCTAGAGAATTGATGGCCGAGAGAGAGAGGGATAAACAGAATGGCGGCTACAGTGCATTAAACCCAAAACCTCTTTCCTTAAATACGTTATCCACTTTTAAATATCTAATTACCCTTTTGCCCTCGTATACTCATTAACTAACGTAATCACTTTTTCTCCAAATTCTTCAAAAATTAGCACATCATAATTTGATAAATTAAATTTGGTTTAATATGAACTGGGTGCTACAAAAGTATGGAATTCTGCACAAAATCACCATGAGAAACTGGATGCCGACATCTCATGGAACTGAAGTGAACAAGGCCATGGTTGTTTTACTATTTAAAATTGGAAATTCAATTTCTTCAATTTTGGAAAACATTTATTTGACCAGATCATAAATCATGAAGATAGAAAAAATACAAAGCTAACTCTTCCATTTTCCTCTCTTATATATGGAATTTTGTCTTCCCAACAATCTATTATAAGAGAGACTGAAGTGTTGTTTGAAGACAAAGAGAAAATTCGCATAAGTTACAAACTTCGTATGGGAGAGCACATTAATGATCTTGAAGGATTTATAGAAGGATTGCCCATCTCTACATCAAGAACAGACTCTGCTCTATTGGCTTGGTGCGTGAAATTTTTAGTTGACATGAAAAAATCTATAGATAGTCAAATATCTATTCTTGAAAAACAAAAGTCTGTTATTTTGGAACTCTTAAATGATATCTATAAGAAAAACCCACACATGGAAGCCACGGGTTCACATTACAAGTCAGATGAAGGAGCAGGTACATTCGGTGTTCCACCTGATGTCACAAAAGGAGTTCCAGAAAAAGATCCAGAGAATGTTGATGATTCGAGTTCTACAATTGAGCGGGTTTCTCCAGAATGATCTCACTCATTGAGTATTACTGAACTTTTTTTATTTTTGGATATTTCTTGAACAATTTGTCTGGCTCTGAATATTTCCTCCTTTGATAATCTTTTTGTAATTTGGGTAATATATTTCCATGGTTTGGCTATATCTCTATGGTACTCATATGGTGATTCTGGTGCTCATCTGGATATTATATTTTTTGTGATATTGGTTATCTCTTTATGGTGATTATGGTGCTGGTGGTGGTTATTTGGTGATTATGGTGAGTATGGTGCTTATGTGGTGATTGATTGTAACACCCGGCATTTTGCCATGTAGTAGTTTTCCCGGATCATTTAAACGAGATTATTATTGTATTAATACAAAGGAATGTTTTGGAGGAATTGTTGGAATGTTTAGTGGAAAACTAAACTAGGGTGTAATCAAAACATTCATTTAGTTAGAAATGTATGGAAGGGCAAATTAGGAAGAAATTAAGGTTGGTGGAAGAAATCAAATGGATGATTGACACTTGGCAAACTTGTTGAAGAAGCCATACTCTTTTCTCTCCCCTCCTACGTGAAACCCTCACTTTCTCTTCTCTGCTCTTTCCATTTCCTTCTCTGTTTCTTCTCTTTCTGGCGATTCAAACCTTTCTAGAAGACTTCATCTCTCCTCTTTTCTTCTATTTTCTTCAGCAAAGGTAAACATCTATTTATGCTAATGAAGTTGGACAAGTTAAAATGTGAGTTTGTTGAAGTTTAGGGTTAAGACATTTCGGAGAAAACTCACTGTCCTTGGATGAAAACATGTTGGATTGTTTTCTAAAAGTCTGAATGGAGTCAGGAGTGTATGTAGTAAACATTTTTCAGCTTGTTTATTTTCTGAATGTGCATGTACAGGTTCGTGCATTACCGAGACGATCAGAACATCAACTCCGCAGCAAACAGGTAAGTTCATAACTGAGAGTTGGCCCTTAAGGCCCTACATCACGGAGGTACTAGGTTTTCAGTCTCTGTCGGGTTGTCTTGGGTAGAAATGGTATAGTTTATGTTCTGAGTTGTAAATGTTCTGCTTCACAGTTTGTTCTGTCATTTCTGTTGCATGCTGTTTAAGTTTAAGCACTGAGAAAGTCCATGCATACACGTTTTTCCCAAAAGCTCATGCAAAAATGTATTATGCACCTGTTTTGAAGTGAAGAAAGATAAAATCTGACTGTCTGTAATGTACTGGTTAAGTGTGGGACGGGAACTGGTGTTCTGTTTCTGAATTTTTAGTGCCTTTAGTGCACTTCTGTTACGCCTGTTTTCCCTATAAGCCCCACTTTCTGACAGATAAAAGTAATGTTCTGTAATGTCACTGTATTTCTGAAAAGGTTCATGCATGGCATATGCATCACTGCATTTTCTGATATGTTCTTACTGAGCTCTAGGCTCATAGATGAACTCCCTGTTGTAGGTACGGATACTCCAGATGAGGACCCGGTGCCTCAAAATGACGAGCTGATGTAGTTGGTGGATCGAGCTCACGGGGTCTGGCTGTTGCAGTCAGACAAGATGTATTCCTGTGAGCGTGTATATTTGAAAGTTAAGTCGAGTCCTGTATAGATTTTGTGTTTTGTTTTAAAACTCCTGTTTTGGTAAAAATTTAAATGTATGTCAAGTTCCTGTAAAACTTTTGGAATCTGTTATTGATGTATTTAAAACCTCTGTATTTGACAGATTGTATCCATATATTTTAAATGTTTTGAAAACATTCTGGAACTGCTTGAGTTCTCCCTTTCAGGTCATGCATGGATAGTCTCGAATTTTAGAGCTATCCATGCAGTTTGTTTTCTCGAAATTTGTCATCTGTGGTGAAAGTTTGAAACTTGTATGCCTTCTGTTTTTCATGCTTCCTGCCAGCAGGTATCTTCGTTAAAAGATGTCATGGTGCAGGATGTCTTCTTGAAATTTTGTCCATTGTAAAGTATATTTTTATAACTTCTTTTGAATCGGGTTTGAAGGTTTTGAAACCTTTATGCTTCCTGTTTGAGGTTGCCTTCTATATATCTTTCTGTCAAAAGTTGTAATTCTGTCTTTAAAACTATGTCTTCCGATTGCGTCTTCCGGTTACTGTTCACATTTTTCTTCTACCGGTGACGTTATTTGTCTTCCGGTTGACGTCATCTTCTCTTCCGATGACGTCAGCATAAGTCTTCCGCCCAGTTTATAACTTTGTCTTCCGGTTGACGTCATCTTCGTGTTGACGTCATCTTCTCTTCCGATGACGTTGGCATAAGTCTTCCGCCCAGTTTATAACTTTGCCTTCCGGTTGACGTCATCTTCTCTTCCGATGACGTTGGCATAAGTCTTCCGCCCAGTTTATAACTTTGTCTTCCGATGACGTCAGAACGTCTTCCGGCTGACGTCATCATCTTCTGCCGGTTATGTTTGCTGTCTTTATCTTCCGATGACGCTATCCACTGATTTCTCCTCCGGTTCAGTTTGAAACTATATCTTCCGCCACTGTTCCCTGTTTCCATTTCCGCCAGTCTTATGCCTATTTCTGTTCGGTTATCTATTATTGAGATTTGTTTGCTTTCCATTCCAGAGAACCCTCTCTCCCCCTGCAAATGTTTTCGATTACTCCCTGCAGTTCTCCCTCTCTGTTCACTGCTTTGATTGTTCTATTAGTTTAAAAAAAAAAAAAAATAATAGTCACCGTTTCCTGTAAATGTCCCGGAGTGACGGCTCCGATCCCGGAACCCGATTCGGATCCGGTTTCGGGCTGTCACATTGATATTGTAACGACCCGGGGAGGACCGCCACGAAATTCATGACTTTACATAAAACTTTAACTCATATTTGAACTCTTTTCTCCTTCTTTATTATTTTTTTTCTTTAATAACAGTATGCCTAACAGGCTTAAAGACTTCAACTTAATGGATGGAAAGTTAGTCCCTCGTACTTGCTTCCAATCGACGTACAAGTTGCATGGGTCTGCATGCATCAACCGATAGACATTGCGTCTTCCGGATGGCATGTGCGCCCCACATGACTCATTTAAATACCTATCGACATGCGAAAATTATCACTTACATCATCCGGTCACTAGACGACAAATTATCACTTACATCATCCGGTCACTAGACGACAAATTATCACTTACATCATCCGGTCACTAGACGACAAATTATCACTTACATCATCCGGTCACTAGACGACAAATTATCACTTACATCATCCGGTCACTAGACGACAAATTATCACTTACATCATCCGGTCACTAGACGACAAATTATCACTTACATCATCCGGTCACTAGACGACAAATTATCACTTACATCATCCGGTCACTAGACGACAAATTATCACTTACATCATCCGGTCACTAGACGACAAATTATCACTTACATCATCCGGTCACTAGACGACAAATTATCACTTACATCATCCGGTCACTAGACGACAAATTATCACTTACATCATCCGGTCACTAGACGACAAATTATCACTTACATCATCCGGTCACTAGACGACAAATTATCACTTACATCATCCGGTCACTAGACGACAAATTATCACTGACGACAATTATCACTTACATCATCCGGTCACTAGACGACAAATTATCACTTACATCATCCGGTCACTAGACGACAATCCATGTTTATATCAGCCGGTAAAAAGACCATTAGATCATCCGTGACTTTATTACACCACATCTGCCGATCGCTAAACAAAAAGATAGTAACTTACATCATCCAGGTTAGTCATTGATCATATTCATCATTCATAGTCATTGATCATATTCATCATTCATAGTCATTGATCATATTCATCATTCATAGTCATTGATCATATTCATCATTCATAGTCATTGATCATATTCATCATTCATAGTCATTGATCATATTCATCATTCATAGTCATTGATCATATTCATCATTCATAGTCATTGATCATATTCATCATTCATAGTCATTGATCATATTCATCATTCATAGTCATTGATCATATTCATCATTCATAGTCATTGATCATATTCATCATTCATAGTCATTGATCATATTCATCATTCATAGTCATTGATCATATTCATCATTCATAGTCATTGATCATATTCATCATTCATAGTCATTGATCATATTCATCATTCATAGTCATTGATCATATTCATCATTCATAGTCATTGATCATATTCATCATTCATAGTCATTGATCATATTCATCATTCATAGTCATTGATCATATTCATCATTCATAGTCAGTCATCTGTTTATCATAACTTCTCTGACTTACTATGGGTTATAACCAGGGAACTTGATCGCCTATCCGGCCTTCACTGTCACACTGAGCATCCTCCAGCAACCAAGCTTAGACATCCTCATTAACCTTGAGTTCCTCACCTAAAAACGCGTCACCTACATCATAAGTTTAAACTATAACCTAATGCTAGTAAGGAATGCAACACTAACATAGATGCATGAATGCATAATTTTGGGAAAATCACATACTCATAAGTCTTTTCTTGTTCATGTCTTTGCTCATAATCATCATTCATAATCATGGATCATATTTATTCATATCATATATATTCATCATTCATAGTCATTGATCATATTCATCATTCATAGTCATTGATCATATTCATCATTCATAGTCATTGATCATATTCATCATTCATAGTCATTGATCATATTCATCATTCATAGTCATTGATCATATTCATCATTCATAGTCATTGATCATATTCATCATTCATAGTCATTGATCATATTCATCATTCATAGTCATTGATCATATTCATCATTCATAGTCATTGATCATATTCATCATTCATAGTCATTGATCATATTCATCATTCATAGTCATTGATCATATTCATCATTCATAGTCATTGATCATATTCATCATTCATAGTCATTGATCATATTCATCATTCATAGTCATTGATCATATTCATCATTCATAGTCATTGATCATATTCATCATTCATAGTCATTGATCATATTCATCATTCATAGTCATTGATCATATTCATCATTCATAGTCATTGATCATATTCATCATTCATAGTCATTGATCATATTCATCATTCATAGTCATTGATCATATTCATCATTCATAGTCATTGATCATATTCATCATTCATAGTCATTGATCATATTCATCATTCATAGTCATTGATCATATTCATCATTCATAGTCATTGATCATATTCATCATTCATAGTCATTGATCATATTCATCATTCATAGTCATTGATCATATTCATCATTCATAGTCATTGATCATATTCATCATTCATAGTCATTGATCATATTCATCATTCATAGTCATTGATCATATTCATCATTCATAGTCATTGATCATATTCATCATTCATAGTCATTGATCATATTCATCATTCATAGTCATTGATCATATTCATCATTCATAGTCATTGATCATATTCATCATTCATAGTCATTGATCATATTCATCATTCATAGTCATTGATCATATTCATCATTCATAGTCATTGATCATATTCATCATTCATAGTCATTGATCATATTCATCATTCATAGTCATTGATCATATTCATCATTATTCATCATTCATAGTCATTGATCATATTCATCATTCATAGTCATTGATCATATTCATCGTTCATAATCATTGATCATATTCATCATTCATAGTCATTTATCATATTCATCGTTCATAGTCTTTGTTCATATTCTTTGTTTAGGTTGTGTGGATCAAGAGAGGATTTGTGCCGGTAAAGGGGGTTCGACAGTGAGTTTGATCTTGTTCCCTACTAAGGGGATCTTGTTGCTTTTAGATCTCGAAAGAGATCAATCTAAAGTCAAAGGAAGCTCGCAAAAATAGTTTCATTAGGGAAGTTAGGAAGTGGCGGTGACAAAGATAAGAGGGAGTCTTTATTTGTTTAAGTACGTTTGACTTGTAACTTTGTGAACTCGTGAAATATTTTTATATCTGTGCGTAGCTCCGCAGACGTAGGTGATTTGCCAAACTGCGTTACCAACCTCCTGTCTCATTACTTTCCACACAATTTTAATTGTCCATTGTTGCATTAATAATCGGTGTCATACGAAACACTCTGTGTGACATCGCATAACTGATCTTAATCTTTCGTTCTTTAATTTCTACAATTTTCAATTTTATTTTTTAGTTTTTGAACAACAATTGGTGTGGTGAGCGTGGAACAAAAGAATATTCTTGTTTAATGCCAATATTTGTGTTGCTAAAACGTAATATTTATGCATCGTGTAGTTTGAGGCAGATAAGTTCATTGACAATAATGATTTATATAAAGATGAAGACATTATTGGTTCGTCAAGGGTTGGCTCATGCTGTTGATGAGGATGCCATGATTAATCTTAAAGAAATTGATAAAAGTAAAGCAGATGATGTTGAACCAAAGCCCATAGTGTGATACTGTTGAGTCTTGATGATGAAGTCCTGAGAGAAGTAACTAAAGTAGCATTGTCTTTATGGCCGAAACTTAGAGACACTCTACATGAAATGATCGCTAGCAAATCGTTTATATCTCAATAAGCAGTTGTTTACACTGAAAAAAGAGGACTCAAAGGAGATGCAGAAACATCTTGATGATTTTAACAAGATAATAGTTGATATAATCAATATCAGGTTGAAAAGTGATGTAGAAGACCAACTATAATCCTGTTGACACAATTAAATTCAAACAAATAAGAAAGTCAAGAAATTGATAACTGATAATGAAATGGAATATTGTTCAAAGAAGTTTGATGAATATTGGAAACAAGAAGGAATCCAACAGCATCATACTGTTAGCCACAGCCCTCAACAGAATGGCTTGGCTCAATGCATGAACTGTACAATTTTAAAAAGGGTTAGATGTATGCTCACTACAGTAGGATTACCAAAATCGTTTTGGGTAGAAGCTATGGTGACAACAAGCTATTTGATAAACATGTGTCCATCTTCAGCATTTGGTTTTAAAACTTCATTGAGGTATGGAATAAATATCTTGCAAAGTATGAAAATTTGAGAATTTTTGTTTGTGGTGCATTGCATAGCTAAGTAGGATAAATTGCAACCTCAAGCCAAGAAATTTATTTTTCTTGGATATCAAGGAGTAAAAGGCTACGGATTATGGTCTCTAGAACCTGGACAGGAAAAAACCATTATCAGTCAAAATGTAGTTTTCAATGAAAAGGAATTTCCACTAAAAAAATGTTTCTGATTGTTCTCTCAATATAACACAAACTCCATCACCAAAAATTCAGGTTGACGTTGAGAGTAACGCTAATAATACAGACACAATACCTCAAGAAAGCCAAACTGATAATGATATTCTGTAGTCAAGTGAAGAATAAAGAGGGTAATCAAACTTGTTCAAAGATTAATATATGCTGATATAATAGCATATGCACTACTAGTTGAGTAATTCAAAACCTCTCAATTACTCTGAACCCATGTCTCGTCGTGACACTGTATTGTGGTTAAAAGCAATGCAAGAAGAGATGGATTCGCTAATGAAAAGTGGAACTTGGACTTTGGTTGATAAACCACATCTCAAAAAGTTATAGGATGCGAATGGATATACAAAATATGGAGGATACTGATATAGCAACAAAACCCAGATACGAAGCGAAACTTGTTGCTAAAGGTTTTGATCTAAGAAAATGTGTGGATTTCAAAAAAAAATCTTCTCACTTATCGCTAAGCAAACTTCTATAAGGGTGTTACTATAAGTAGTTGCTAAAAACAATCAGGAGCTAGAAAAAATGGATGTAAAAACAAATTTTCTACATGGGACTATATAGAAAACTATCTATATTAGTCAACCCGAAGGCTTTCAAGTTTCTAATCCAAATAAGGTATACTTAATGCATAAATCATTGTATGGGTTAAAACAGTCACCGAGACAGTGGAATAAACATTTCGATGAGTTCGTAACAGAAATTGGTTTCCTCAAAAGTAAATTTTGACTGTGTCTATGCAAGAGGAGAAGAAAATTTATAAACATAAATCTACATAATACTCTATGTAGTTAATATCCTTATTGCAGGGAAGAGTACATCTAAAATATCAAAGTTGAAGGCAGAACTAGGAAAGGCGTTTGATATGAAGGATATGGGACCAGCCGAGAAAATTCTCAGAATTGAATTATGGAGAGACAGATTCTAAGTGATTATTTTTCTGTCACAAAAAAAAAAAAAAAAAAAAAAATCTGAAGAAGGTGTTGAACAATTTAATCTTATAAATATTAAGTCAGATTTGACACCATTAGGTGCTTATTTTAAATTGAGTCATGATCAAATTTGAAAGCATGAAGCCGAAATAAAATGCATGGTTAAAATACCATATTCAAATATTTTAGGCTGTATAATGTATGCATGATTTGCACTAGAACAAACCTTGCATATGCAGTGAGCGTGGCAAGCCGATTTATGGCTAATCCACTTAAAACTCATTGGCTTGCATTAAAATGGATCATTAGGTATTTTTTTCATTCACTTGATGTAGCACTAGTCTTGGGAAGATCTAAAATTGACAAACATGCAGTAGTGGGATATGTTCATGTAGATTTTGCAGGATGTAAATATTAGAAAAAATATATTTCAGGTTATATCTTTACTATTTATGGAGGATCAATATGTTGGAAAGCATGCCTCTAGAAGGTTTTGGCTCTATCCACAACTGGATCTAAGTGTCTCTCTCCCTGTGAAGGTGTTAAAGAAGCATTATGCTTCAATGGTTTGACAAGTGACTTTGAAATAGATGGTTTTGAAGTGAATATCTATTGCAATAATCAAAGTGCTCTACACCTCATGAAGAATCTAACTTTTCATGATCGAACCAAACACATTGATGTAAAGCATCATTTCATTAGAGATGTTATTAGTCAAAGAAGAAAAATAGTTCAAAAAGTTGGGACTGAAGACAATCTAACTAAAATGTTGACAAAAGTTTTCTAGTAGCTAAATTTAGACCCAATATAAATTTAGTGAATATTAAATGTGAATAATCACTACTAGCTTTAGATATGATCATCTGATCTAATTCTTCTAAAATTTATTGAAGGTGGAGAATTGTGAATATTTACTCAGTTTTGGATGTTGTTGCGGCCAAGTGTGAGAGATGGGAGTCTATAGCAGTTTTTATTTTTATTGACAAAATGTGTATATGTAGGTCTTGCAGTTATGTTAAGCAAAAGGTGAAGCTTTTCTTTTACTTTATTATAAAGCTAGAAAACAAAGTAAAATAGAGATAAGTATGGTGAGAATGAGTCAGAGTAAGAAGAGATCTTTTGAAAAGCTTTCTAGTGTTCATAGAGTAAGAAGAGATCTTTTGAAAAGCTTTCTAGTGTTCATTTCCTGAATTTTCCCTGTACCTACTCACCGCACTTACTGCGTAAATAAATCTACGCACTTGCAAACCAAGCATACATGAGAAGTCCCTCTACACAAGAATACAAAACTTGTTATATTTATTGAATTTCATCAATTGATTGCAGACATAAGTCAAACGAAAGCTTGAAATGAGCCGCTAATAGAGTGCTGACAGATTTTTTCTTGTTTATGTTGAACTTGCTAAGAACTTTCTCAATGTACCCACTTTGACTTAGGTGCAATTTACCAGCTTCGTGATCATTCTGTATCTCTATACCAAATATCTTTTTGGCTGCTCTCAAATATTTCATCTCAAATTCAGTACTCAGCTGTGCTTTGACCATTCTTGTTTCATTTTCTTCTTTGGCTGCAATCAACATGTTGTCAACGTATAAAAGCAAATAAACAACGGAGTCATTCTCATTCTCTTTGATGTAGACACAACTGTCATAATTGCTTCTTCTGAAATCCTGAGCAAGCATGAATGAGTCGAAGCTCCTATACAACTGTCTTGGCTACTGTTTCAAACCATAAAAGGACTTCTTCAAGGAACAAACGTAGTTCTTTTTTCGAGACTACAAAACCTTTAATTTGTCGCATATAGATTTCATCCTCAAGCTCTCTATGTAAAAATGCAGTGTTAACATCCAACTGCTCAAGTTCAAAAGTCGTGTATAGCCACAATAGCCAACAAAGCTCGAATCAAAATATGTTTAACCACTAGAGAAAACACATCTGCGAAGTCTACACCTGGAATCTGCCTTAACCATTAACGACAAGACGTGATTTATACATGTCCTCTTCCACACCAGGTGTATCTTTCTTTATCTTGAACACCCATTTGCAACGAACTGTTTTCTTGTCCTTAGGCAATTTAACAAAGTCTCACATGTCACTCTTTTACAGAGATTCCATCTCTTCCTACATGACAATAATCCATTTTCCAGAATTATTTGAACTCGTTGCCTCTGAATAGGTTAGAGGTGACTAACAAGCTGGTTAGCTCGCTAGCCCGCCTGCTTGGCCCGTTACAGTAGTGGGCCAAGTTCGGCTCGACTCGTTACTGTAACGGGCCAAGTTTAGCCCGGTCCCAATAAGCGGGCCGAGCTGAGCCCCGCCCCTGGGCTATCGAGCCCGCCAGGGACCGAGCAAGGTTCGCGAGCCCACCCAGCTGCCCGCAGCCCTCCTGGTGCCTCTCCCCTTGGCCCGCCCTCTCTCTCTCTCTCTCTCTCTCTGCGAAAATAGAACAGAAAAACAACTAACCTCAAAAACTTTCTTCACTAGAGAGGTAAGATATATATATATATATATATATATATATATATATATATATATATATATATATATATATATATATATATATATATATATATATATATATATATATATATATATATATATATATATATATATATATATATATATATATATATATATATATATATATATATATATATATATATATATATATATATATATATATATATATATATATATATATATATATATATATATATATATATATATATATATATATATATATATATATATATATATATATATATATATATATATATATATATATATATATATATATATATATATATATATATATATATATATATATATATATATATATATATATATATATATATATATATATATATATATATATATATATATATATATATATATATATATATATATATATATATATATATATATATATATATATATATATATATATATATATATATATATATATATATATATATATATATATATATATATATGTCTCACATGTCACTCTTTTACAGAGATTCCATCTCTTCCTACATGACAATAATCCATTTTCCAGAATTATTTGAACTCGTTGCCTCTGAATAGGTTAGAGGTGACTAACAAGCTGGTTAGCTCGCTAGCCCGCCTGCTTGGCCCGTTACAGTAGTGGGCCAAGTTCGGCTCGACTCGTTACTGTAACGGGCCAAGTTTAGCCCGGTCCCAATAAGCGGGCCGAGCTGAGCCCCGCCCCTGGGCTATCGAGCCCGCCAGGGACCGAGCAAGGTTCGCGAGCCCACCCAGCTGCCCGCAGCCCTCCTGGTGCCTCTCCCCTTGGCCCGCCCTCTCTCTCTCTCTCTCTCTCTCTGCGAAAATAGAACAGAAAAACAACTAACCTCAAAACTTTCTTCACTAGAGAGGTAGATATATATATACCTATTATATGTATATATATAAATACACTAATTAGTTTACCTCCAATTACGCTCAACTCTCTATTCCGACACGCACCAACCTAAATGTGTCGAACAAGCCAAGAAGGAAAAAAATTCAACGAAAATAAGAGACATTCTGAAAATTCAATTCTGAAGTCAAATCAAAGTCACTCATTAACTAATTGATCAAAGAAAAATACATGTGAGCAAGTGCCAACGTGGAATAACAAAATCAAGTCAAATCAAATACATTGACCTCGAAAGACGTAAATTTTTTCTGTAAAATTTTAAAATTCTTAGATTTTACACCTCTAGTTTTGGAGTTGATGGTCAAGTCCTCTTCAAGAGATTAGATTCTTCAATTCGACATTTATATTTAGACCTGTCTGTAAATCGTGAGATATTTTCACAAAAAATTGTGTAATCTTACCTATATAACACTAACTAGATTCGAAAATCATGTGACGAAAATACACAAAAAAAAAATTTGTTTGCTTTGTCCCCTTCAAGCTATGTATGGTTGAGAAGATTACCAACTTTAATTTATTAAGATATTATAGGTCTGCAATTTCTTATATATTATTGGGCCTAATTTGAGACAACAAGAATATAAAGATTTTTTGTAGAGCTGCCCAACTTAAACAAAAAAAATTATAAACCAACGTAGATAATATGTGGAATTCAACTTATTTGATGTTACAAAAATGTTATGTCATATTGGCAAGTTATTTGTGTTTTTATTAATGATAAGACGCAGAAGTATCAACCTTAACAAATCAAATTGTGATATTGCTAATATATTTCTTTTTTTTTAAACTTTTTTATGATGCTACAAATTAATGTTTTAGAATTTATTATCGCACTTGTAATATTATTCTTCCTATTTTTTGTAGATTTAACATGTACCTTTGCAAAATATCGACAAATAGATGAATTTAGTAATATTCTTAATAAAATATAAACAAAATTTAAAAAATATTGGCATAACATTCCTCTTATTTTTTGTTATGCATGCATCACGGATTCTAGATTTAAATTAAAAGGAGTATGTCTTATGCTCAATAAGATTTCTGCAAATTTATGTACTTAAACTTTAATTACTAGTGATGACATAACAAATGGAGTTTTAAATTTATATACTTCTTATTGAACTTCTTTTGTAATTTAAAGAAATTTTTTTATTACTTCAAATTACAAATTTGGAAATTTACTTGGAAATTTGATTACTTCAAATAATCCATTTGTCATTTTTTTTTTTTCAAATTGTATTAATAAAAAAATTAAGGTAATTATCGATTTGAGTCTTGTACTATACATTTTTTTTTAATTCGCCCCTTGTACTAAAAAAACTGGCAAATCAAACTCTGTACTTTGATTCTATTATCAGTTTTGATCTTCTATCAATAATTTCATTAAATCCTCATTTAAAAAATTACCAAACAATCTTGGATTCAGTTTAAATTTTTACCACATGTTCACTACTTACTGTGAAAATAATCTGAAAATTTTTGTGATTTTTTAATACATGTACGATTTATTGTAATTTTATTTTATTATTTTATAAAAATATTATAATAAATCATACAAATTTTAGAAAATCATGAAACGTTTTCTATTATCTACCCATGATAGGTTGAACATGTGGAAAATATTTCAAATAAATCAAATATCGTTTGTTAGTTTTTTAAGAATTAATTTATAAAGTAAAGAAAAAACTAAGATTAATTTAAAAAAATATCAAACGATATTTGATTTATTTGAAAAACTTTTCACATGTTCAATATATCATGGGTAGATAGTAGAAAATTTTTTGTGATCTTTCCAAAATTTTTATGATTTATTATAATATTTTTATAAAATACTAAAATAAAATTACAATAAATTGTACATATGTTAAAAAATCACGAACATTTCCCTATTATCTTCTCATTAAGTAGTGAACATGTGATAATAATTTCAATTAATCCAAGATCGTTTGGTAATTTTTTTAAATGAGAGTTTAATAAAATTGTTAATAGAAAGTCAAAATTGATAACATAATCAAAGTACAGGTTACGGTTTGTCGGTTGTTTAGTACATGGGCGAATTGAAAAAAAGTGTATAGTACAAGGTTCAAATCGATAATTACCAAAAAAATTATTTGAGACTATCCAATTAAAAATATCATATAAATATCATTAAAAATATTTTGACATATACTTCAATTACAAAAGAAATTATAAAAGAAATTTAATAAAAAATTCTTTCTGACATGTAGAAAGAGTTGAACTTATCCCAACAAAACTTCAATCCATTATCGGTGCGAAGATGTTTTACATGCTTTCCTATCTGCTTTTCAATAATAATTTTCCACTTCTTGAAAGTAGAGAATAAATCACTCTTCCTCTTCATAAAGAACACCCATAATTGTCTAGAGAAATCATCAATCAATGTTAACATATAATGTGCCCCTCCATGAGAAGGCACCGATGCTGGTCCCAAGAGGTCTACATGGATATAATCTAGTGTTTCTTTCGTACTGTGAGTGACCTTAGTGAATTTAACTCTCTTTGTTTCCCACAAACACAATGCTCACAAAACTACAATTTAGTGCTCTAACCATTCAAAAGTCTTCTTTTACTTAACTCATTCATTACATTCTCACTCATATATCCTATACGCATATGTCATAATATGGTAAGATCTTCATATGACAATACAGTACCAATTGTCACATCCCTTACAATTGTAGTACCTTACAGAACATATAAATTTCATGACTTTCTCTGACCTTTCATCATAACAAGAAAACACAATTGATCTTTACAATTTCACTTTCACCTATGTACCTATACCCTTTCAAATCAATAGTACTCAACGAGATTAGATTTCTTTTCAGATTGGCAACATATCGCACATCACTAAGTGTTCCAACAATTCCATCTTACATTTTGATTCTGATCGAACAAATCTTAGCTATCTCGCACGATGCAATATTTTCCATAAACACAGTACTCTTTGGCATAGGCTCATATGTTGAAATCCAGTCTCGCTCGAGACACATATGAAACGTGCAAGCTGAATTGACAATCCACTCCTCGCATGACCTTTTGTTTCCATCAGACACTACAAGAAGATCTCTCTTTTCTTTACTTTGATTTTCTTCCGCAAAACAGTTTCGCCAAACTTCTCTTGTTGATTTCCCTTTTGCTCTGCTTCTTCTTTCTTTTGGTTACGTAGTTAATAACACTTTTGTATGCCCATTTTTATGACAAAAAAAACAAACTTTGTTTTTGTTCCTGGACTTAGGTCTGCCCTGTAAACCTTTTCTACCACTTGTGCCTTTATCAGTCCTCTTTGTTGTTCTTCTCCGAGTAACTAAACCCTCTTCTTGAGTTTCAGACCTAACTACAAGGTGCTTAATCCTCTCCTTTAAAAGCAATACATGATAAACTTCCTTCAAAGTCAACAAGTCACAACTATATAAAATAATGTCTTAAAAGGTACTGTACAAAACTAGCAATGATCACAACAAAATCAATCCCAGATTCTCTTCATCATATATACACTCCATAGTTTCCAAGTCTAAAAACTATCTCCTTGAATGACTCAAGTGTTCTTCAATAGAAGTTCCTTCAGTTAAATGATGATAATATAACTTGTGCTCATATGCATTTTATTCGTCAGGGTTTTGTATATACATAATTCTTCTCCCTTCAACCATATATCTGCAACATATTGTTCCTTTTAAATGTCCTGCAAAATACTATTTGATAAGTGCAGACAAATTAGAGATAATTTTGTTTGTCCCTCAAAAGTTTCTTTCTCCTCTGTCCAAGACGCAAACATTCTATTGAACCCAAGCAACGTGGAATTCAATTCCATCTGAGCGAGCACATTTTGCATTTTTACCTGTCACAACAAAAATCTCATATTTCGATCCAACATCAGAATATTATACCGCATCTAAGTCATTCCCAAAAATTTCAGAATTTTACTCTGAATATTATCTGAACACAAAATATCTGAAAACCAAATTCAAGTTGCAGACCAGATATTCCAAATATCAAAAAATATTTAGCCTAATTTTCTCCAAGGAAAAACATAACTTTTAACCAGAATTAGAACAGAAAATATTATTCTTGCTTCTTCACAGAACAACAACGAACAAATTTTGCGGCGGTTCTGCAATACTTAGGTCGCTATGTCGGCACACGGTGAACAGGGCAGAAAACTTTCAGAGAACGGCGTTCTCTAGGCAGAGAAGCAACCCTGCGACGGAGACTGCCTCCTACGAAACAGAGGCGACAACGACTAGGCTGTGAAAACGACGCGCGAAACCGGTATTCTGAACGGGGTTTTGCGTAGGCGACGAGAGCTGAACAGAGGCTGGCGGCGGCGACTGTACTCTACAGCGTGACCACAGGAGCGGCGGCGCTCCCTTCTTCCTCTCTGTCGCGACAGCCCTCACTTAGTGCTTCCTGTCTCCTTTGTCCTTCTTCGCAGCAAAGAACAAAAAAAAAAAAAACAGATTTTTCTTTTCTTTTTCCCAATAAAAAATTCATAGTAACGCCGATTAATTCAAATTTAAACTTACCAGGTATTGCATAATTTAAGCTAGTGATTACCATTAATTTAATCAATATAGCTACCATGAGAACTTTAATCAAAATGCAATTCATGGCCATGGATCCATACAATTCTTAACTCTCGACATATTCTAAACTTCAACACAATCATGATATAACTCACAATCACAGTACAACATATCCATAAATGTTATAGTTAATACAATATCATAAATATGTATTATAAAAACCTATCAAGATACCCATGTTTATAGTGCAAGATCAATGAAGACTTCAATCCCATTGATGTACGCACATTGCCTGTAAAATTAATAAATTTTTAATAAATAAAATAATTGAATATTTTCACATTTTCAGGGTCAAGATATTTTGTGGTTACATCGAATTTTCTAACATAGTCAAACCATTAAAAAATGGAAATTAACGAGATTGTTAAAATCTGAAACAGTGCTTAGCAAATTAAAGTTCCCTTGAGATAACATTTTGAATAGAGTTCCGTTTTATTATGAATCATAATTGAATTTAATAATTTATTCAATATATATAATATAATATAGTTTTAAAATAAATAATTTTTTTATAAAAAGAAGGTACAAGCCCCTTTCTTTTGGTAAATGAGAGTGTGAAAATCTCGTGTTGTTTTTATACTTGTGATGTCCAGATCATCATTCTTTAACAACAGCCCACAAGGGTACGTGATTCTAATTTTTGGGTTACCGTCGAAAAATCCAATTTTGTGTAGAAAAACTCAAATCATTGAATGATTTTTTATATATGTTAGCTGAAAATGGGTTTAGAGTGGTTTGTTGGGGAATTTCCGTTTTATGGACATTGAGAAATTTGCAAAAAAAATCATTTTTCCCCTAAAAACTTAATCGCTTCCTTGGCACTATGCACATGGCACCTAAGCGTTGCTTGAAATCAACGCAACATCGTGCCGGTGCCGCTAATGAACATCGTGCCTCGACACAGATGAACGTAACATGTAGTATGGTTTGTTCTTCCTGACACTTAAGTGAAGTTGTGGCACTAACACAATGATTAAAGCATTCATACACCTGCTTGGTGTCACGGCGCCCTCTCTCTGGGATCGTGGCACTAGTGTGATGACCCGAATGAAATGTGTACGTATGAGTACGACTGTGGGGCAAATCTCAGGTTGCAGGGCAAACCTCGGGACCTAAGTCGAGTGTAGGCGAATTTCGGGTCGTAAAAAAGAGGTCGTCACAATCCCACATCGCTTGGGGAAGTATGTGGAAATGAAACATATGTAAGGAAACTCTCCCAAGATAGTAAGATGCATTTTAGAGTACAATTGACAACGGATCCCATAAGAATTCCGAAGTTAAAAGTGCTTCGACAAGAGTAGTACCATGTTGGGTGACCGACTAGAAATTCCTCTCCAAACAAAGTCGTGAGGGGAGGATATTGGGCAACGGCCCAATCTCCAGAGCGAAAAATATCTTACTGGAAAAAGAGGTCGTTATAAATGGTATCAGAGCCTGTACCCAATTGAAAATGTGGCCAACGAGGATGTTGGGTCCCTGAGGGGGGGTGATTGTGATGACCCGAATGAAATGTGTACCTATGAGTACGACTGCGGGGCAAATCTCGGGTTGCGGGGCAAACCTCGGGACCTAAGCCGAGTGTAGGCGAATCCCAGACTCGAGTATAGGCAAATCTCGAGTCGTAAAAAGGGGGTCGTCACAATCCCACATCGCTTGGAGAAGTATGTAGAAATGAAATATATGTAAGAAAACCCTCCCAAAATAGTAAGATGCGTTTTTGAGTACAATTGACAACGGATCCCATAAGAACTCTGAAGTTAAAAGTGCTTCGGTGAGAGTAGTACCAGGTTGGGTGACCGACTGAGAATTCCTCGCCAAACAAAGTCGTGAGGGGAGGATATTGGGCTACGACCCAATCTCCAGAGCGGACAATATCTTACTGGAAAAAAAGGTCATTATAACTAAGGTCTATAGAGCATTGCAGTCGTGGCACTAATGCCTTTTTTGGGCCTTGTTGGGTTGTTTGTTTCATCATTCCTTGATTCAACAAATTTCTTGTGCCCTTATGCGCCTCGGTGAAGTTCGCAACTATTTGTTGAGTTCTTCAGATTTGGGTTTTTATTCTTAGTACCAAACTCAACCATCATCTCTAGAGTTTTTGGATTCCGATGTCATTATTATTGTAGGTTCGAAGGAGTTTGTAGATTTTCAACCTATTCTAAGCATACCATTCTCAGCGATAAGAAGATTCACTGTCATCAAGGTAAGGCTTCTTTTATAATATTCACACATGCATCATAGTTTTTAAAATCATTATTTTGTGGTATAACACACTGAAAACCTCAATATGTATGTGTATGCTGGTTTTACACACTTATTTTCGACATACATAGTATTTCACTTTACATTTCGAACAGAGTTTACGATTGCATTGGGCTCGTGATTAGGCCCGTTTGTTTGATACACACCTACTATTGTGTCAGAAGGTTCTTAATTTTTTGAATGCGATATATGTTTTGGGGCAGCTTTATTATGGGTGAAAATTTCTAAATCTGGTCATCTCCCGACCCGGAGGCAGGTTATTACAAAAACATTTGGTTAAACGACCCAATCCTCGAATATGATCGATTTATAGTAGAAGACTTAATAAAAAATAAAAGTAAATGTCACGACATGGAAGTTGACCTAGACAGAAACACTAGGTTGAACGACCCGATCCCCGAAGAGAATCGAGCCACCCAGCCCAAGGCTAGGTTTGACAGCAGAAGACTTTAAACATAACAAGCCATGACCCACGAAGATTGAGCCAAAGTCCACGTAGCAATTACATAATAATAAGATAGTGCAAAAAATAAATGATTCAATAAAATACTGTGCAGGAAATAAAATACCAAATACCCAATAATTTATACAACCAAAATAAGGGAATTAGATAAACAATGAATAGTTCCTCACCACAACAAAGAATAATGCTCGGAAAGTAAGAAAATGGTAAAAAGTGAATTCACTCCTCAATGAGCATCAGCAACATCAGTCTCTACGATTCTAACCTAGGAAATGGATGAGATATTTTGGGTGAGTGACTAAATCAGTTAATGTGCCACGAAAACCGGTCTCTAGGTCTCCACCAAGGAGGCTAACCATAAATCTTACTCCGCTTAATTTTTGTAGGAAAATTTGCCTATAAGGGAGCAAGGGAGAGCCACCACCATGGAGCCTTGAGAATATGTCAAGAATGGCCAGGATTATGCTTGTTGGAAGCCCAAGAAAGGAGGGACAATGAAATAGAACCTGCGGCCACCTAGCTCCTCGTTGGATTGCCCCATCATCTCTTGTGGGAGCTTTTGAAAACTAATTCTATTAGGCTTATCTTTATCATGTTTTCTTTATTTTATTTCCATCTTAGACTTTATTTATGTTGTTTTTTATTTCATTTTGGGCACATGCTTTGTAACTTTCACTTGGCTTATCCTAATAAGCCAAGTGAGTACATGCTTGTATGTGTGTGTTTGCAATTTGGATCATCACTCTTGGGTTAAATTTTGGGATTGGAATTGATGGCAACTTGGAGAAGAAACAAGTTTCAAATGTAAAGAGAAGCTCACACATTTGGATCACTTGGAAATTACTAAGGAAGTCAAGTCCAAGACCATTTAGTACAAAGAGGTGTCATGTGAAGAGGTGTCATTAATAGTAGTGGGTACAGTCTGGGCCGGTCCGGTTTCAGGACGGAACTGGAATCGGACCAGCCCTTTCACGATAATTTTTTTGTTTCTGAAACCGGCCCCGGGAGGAATCGGAACCATACCAAAATTTTTAGTTCGATATCGGTTTTTCCCAACCCAACAATTTTGAATTTTCTTTTCATTTCAAAACATTTACAAATAAATCAAAAGAATGAAAAATAAAATCTACATATATTAATCAAGCTAATCAAAAGAATGAAAAATAAAATCTACATATATTAATCAAGCTGTCTATGATTAAAATTAAATCTAAAAAACTCAATCCAACGTTCAAAACAAATGCAATACTTTAAAATCCAAACTAAATAGTAAATCTAACTATCAAACATTCATATTAAATCCAACTAAATAAACCAAATTATCACACATTCAAATTAAATAAATAAAACCATCTAATATTAAAATGAAATCTAAAAAACTAAAGTCAACTATCCAACATTAAAATGAAATTAAGAAATTAAATCAACATCCAAAATAAATTCAACTATCTAACATACAAACTAAATTCAACTATATAATATTAAAATGAAATCTAAGAAACTAAATCTAAGATCTAAAATTAATCCAACTACTTTAAAAATATAAAGTAAATAATAAATCCAACTAAATAGTCAATTTCAAACCGTAATGGCACGAATTACAAACTGTAAGTCTATAATTGCAACCATATCAAATCATCGATGTGTTATCTTCTATAAAACTTTCATCGCTAGCGAAATCTAAAAAATAAAAATATTGAAAATATTAGTTAGTTATTAGAGATAAACATGTAAAACAAATAAATACTATAATGTTCGAACCTTCTTCAATAGTCGTGATAACACTATCATCGAAATCAGTTTTTAGAAATTTTAAAATGGTTGAATGTTTTGAACCAACTTTGAGAACGTATAAGAGTTTCAACACTTTGAAGGGTTAGAGAACTACGAAAAGCATCAAGAACATGACCACCACAACTAAATAAAATAGTGAAAAGTAGTAAAATACACATGAATGAAATGAAAACCCAAAAAATCCAAAAACCCAAAAAACCCTTTTTTGAATCAAACAAAGAATCGGCTTCATTCTCTTTACCTAAGGCCACCAGATTGAGAGCAAGAGAAGTCAGTCAAAGAAACAGAGACTGAAAAAGAAACGCCCCATCGATTGTAGATAAACGAGAAAAACAAACATAAATTCTCAAACCTCAATCCCAACATCAAATCCCCATCCCCATCCCCCTTTGATCATGTTGACTCCAAGAAAAACGGATTAAAAAAACCTAAAAAGAAAAAAAGAAAGAAGAAACAAAGAGTAAAAAGTACCTTTGGAGGCGAGAGGAAAAGGAAGGGGCTGTACGAAAAGAGCTCTTTTGGGATAGAAAATAGGAAATGAGAGGGGAAGGCAACAGAAGAGGGAGAGAGAAGCGTGTCCATCAACACAGGAAGAGTTGCAAAAAAAGATCAATCGAGGAAGAAGAAAGAGATGGGCAAGGGCAAAAAGTGAAATCGAAATCTGAAGGCTGAAATTGAAACAAAACAAAAGAGGGAGAGAAAATGGTTTTCTATTATCATTTTTTATTAAATCATGAAGTAGTTATGAAAAATGCAATGCATTGATTTACATTTTAAAAAAATTCTTTTCATTTCAAAATAGGCTCCATGAGCCAAGAATTTTTCAAATCATCCAATTTGTATTACCATTTTAAAAACAGGCTTACCAAGACAATGATGGGGTAAGCTCCAGCACGACACCACTCCAGCGTATCACAAAAAAATACCCTGATCAGGTTTAGAAATTGAAAATCCAAGGAATGCTCCATCACTGCTGTAACACCCGGTTTCTATTAACCGATTTACCTTTTTCATTTTTTTTTTTTTGAGAATGCTTTAAAATTTAAATTTGGGTGATTTAGTGATTAGGTTAATAAGTGAATGAGTAAGGACAAAATGGTAAATTATAATTTATTGTGGATAACGTATTTAAGGGAGGGTTTAATGAGGTTTAGCCGCCACTGTCCCCTCATTTTTCCTTTCTCGATATTCAGCTCAAGCTCACCAGATGTAATACCCGGTCCTGTTAAACCGTTTCTCTATTCTTTTTTTTTAAACTAATGACAATATTAAATGTAGGGTTAGTGGATGACTAGGCAAGGGTATAAGGGTAATTAGAAATCTGAAGGTGGATAACGTATTTAAGGAAACTATTATTGAAGTAGCCGCCACTGTTTTATTCCATTTCCTCCCCATTCTCAGCTCCTCAGCCTAGCAGAGCACGATAGGAGACCCCCCTTCGACTTCTCCAGCGACTTCTTCCGAACTTGGTGAGTTTTGCCTCTATTTCTAGCTACATTGTATCTATTGTTGGTGGGAGGGATGATATTGAGGTTTTGGAGAATACAGTAAGTGAGGGTTAGATCGGTTTAAGTCGAAATCGAGAATGCACAATGACTAGAGTTTCCCTTAGATTTATAGTGGTCTAGAATGAAGATTAGAGGAAATTTAATATATGCTCTGTCTACGGTTTTAGGTTGAGTAATACCCGAAGTGGTTAGCTACCCAGACAATTCCAGGAGATCCAAGTAAGTAATGTTTGCTTGTGTCTTCGGGCCTACATCACAAAACGTTAGGTTTGTATTTACTTGAATATGTTTATGCCATGCATCATGTTTTCAAAATGTATACGAAAATGAATTTGAATACACATTGGATATGGAGAGGATTGAATGTGATGAAACAGCAAAGTGAATCAGATTTACTGTTAAGGGAATTAATCTGCCCCTTAATGAGACAGTGGATATATACTTTGGAAGAGCTGATCCAACTTCCAATTTCACAGGGGGATCTGAATTAGAAACGATGAATGAGCAACTGAGAGGAGAAAGTAGAAATTGCATGATTAGGAGTTTATGTTTCAGTAATTCATTTCATTTGCATTACTTACTTAGCATTAGGCTAATAGATGAGTTTTGTGATGTAGGTGAAGAAGTGACAGCAGGTGTGTTTACTGAGTTCACTGAGGACTAGTCGGGTTGGAGGAGTACACTTATTCAATGTTCTGGCAGCTGACGGGGCGGTTTAACTGATGTCTGTCAGTGTGGAGGACTAGTAGTCAAGGATTCAGTCTGAGTATGTTGAGTTCTCATAACAGTAGGAATTTTAGCATTTTGAATACGTTTTGAAATTTACTGATTTTAGCAGTCTGTTGAGTTTTTAAATGTTGGTTTTTATCGGATTTGATTAATGCTATGGCTCGAGTCGTTCCTGAATGGTCTTTGGGAAGTAAGTAAATTCTTTTCTGTGGATAGTGTTGTGTTTCTTTTCTACCGGATGATATAGGTGTTTTGTTTATCGTCTAGTGCCCAGATGAAAGGGATCATCCGGCTGACGTCACCGGTAGATGGAGAGTAAAGTCGATCGGATGAGAGAGATCATCCAGCTGACGTCACCGGTAGATGAAGGATATATTTTGTCGTTTAGTGACCGGATGACAAATTTTATGTTTTGTCGTTTAGTGACCGGATGACAAATTTTATGTTTTGTCGTTTAGTGACCGGATGACAAATTTTATGTTTTGCCGTTTAGTGACCGGATGACAAATTTTATGTTTTGTCGTTTAGTGACCGGATGACAAATCTTGTGCTTTGTCGTTTAGTCACCGGTGGATGTCTTCGAGTAGCCTTTCCCTTTTGTTGACTTTGTTCGGCGGTCGATGAAATTTACTTTTGAAATCTTTAAATTATTTTACGAGTTAAACCTTTGCTTCTCAACTGATTGATTCTTAATATTGCCAACGATTATTTTAACATGGCTTTGTTTAATTTTACTTTTGTTTAAACGATTTCCGCTGCAAGTTTTCATGTTTTGTCAAATTCCAAATTCTGAAATTTTCAACGAAGTTTTATATTTGGCCGTAAGTGTTTCTTAGTAATATTCGGGGTTTTGAGTAACAAACCGGGTTCAGGGAATTGGGGTGCTACACCAGAGCTCCAGGCGATTTTCCCTCCGACTTCTCCAGTGATTTCTCCGACTTAGGTGAGTTCCTTCATTTTCTTTATGACTCGACGATTAGATAGCAGAGGGAGTGCAATGTATGTGTTTTTGGGAGTGTTGTGAATGTGTGTAGTTTCGGGTTTAGTGCAGAATCGGGAATGCACGAAGATCTGGGCTTCCAAATTAATTTCCTTAAACTCTTGGGTAGTTTAGAATGAAGTTTAACTAATACACTGTCTACGGTTTTAGGTTTGAGCAGAATCCGAAGTGGTTAGCAACCAAACATTTCTCCAAGAATCCAGGTAAGTAAAGTATGCATGTGCCTTCGGGCCTACATCACTGTGACGACCCCCGACCAGACCCGATCGGGATCCGGGATCGGAGCCATCACTCCGGGACAGTTAACAGAAAACGGGGACTATTTTTTTTGTACATTAAACTTTATACTTTTAAAACATTTACGGAGGGGGAGAAAGTTCTCTAGATTCGAAATCAAACGGGGAAAACAGTTAACAGAATCGGAACGCAAAATGGATGATAGAAGGAAAGCAGGAAGTGATGAAAACAAAAGTAAATAAACTGGCATAAGGCGTTGACGGAAGAAGCAGGCACCGAGTGGAATTGGTGGATGCAAGCAGAAACGATACCGGAAGATTTAGGCAGATGGCGTGCCCGAATGATGTGGATGACGTCATCGGTAGATACAGATAGTAAACATAATCGGCAGAAGGTGATGAGGTCAGCCGGAAGATGGATGACGTCATCGGTAGATATAGACAGCAGATGGAATCGAATTGTGATGACATCATCGGAAGATGTGATGACGTCATTGGCAGATATAGATAGTAAACGTAATCGGAAGAAGGTGATGACGTCAGTCGGAAGATGGATGACGTCACCGGAAGATACAGGCAGCAGTTGAAATCGGCAGAAGAAAAGCAATGGTGACGTCATCGGAAGAGGAGATGACGTCATCGGAAGATGAATGCAATAAACGGAATCGGCAGGAGCAAAACCTAAACAGAATTACTGTTTGGCGGTAGATGCAGATACGACAAAAGATGAACAGCGATAACCGGTGGATGTGAACCACAAACAGAATTGAGTTCACCGGTGGATGTAATAAGACAAAATAGATGACGTCAGATGGTAGATGTAGGCAAAATGTTTACCGGTAGATGTAATCGGAAGACATAGTTTTAAAGACAAAGTTTGACAGCTTTTAACAAGAGGACTTACCAACAGAGAGCAGAAAAACAGAAAACATGAAAGACTCAGATTCTAAAACCAATTCAAAACGTGGTTCTCGAGCACAACAAAAGGCATAAAAACTTCAAACTTCAGAGACTGATTTAAAAACATAACTTGAACACATATTTAAAGGAACACGACAGGATTTTCAAGAAAACAGACTGCATGTATAACTCTAAAACCAGAAGTCATCCATACACAAGCTAACAAATAATATTCCAAACAATTCCAGAATATTCAGAACCTGAATTCAACTGTCAAATACAGTAGTTTTTAAAACTTAGACATCAAAATCTGTACATTGTTTTAAAATCTGAGGATCAGTACAGAACCTAACATATATTTGCAGACTTTCCCAAAACGGAAGTTTTTACAGAGTTTTTACAACAAAGCCAGAATTTTCAGAAAAACTTTACAGATATAGACTATGCTTTAAAAATTTAAACCTCAGGACAGCATTTGTGTCTGGCTGCAGCAACCGCCCCCGAAAGCTCAAACCACCAGCCACCTATTCATCAGACTGAGGCACAAAGTCCTCATTTCTGGGTTCAGTACCTACATCAGAGAGTTCACCTATGAGTCTAAAACTCAGTAAGAACATAATAGATATGCAGTGATGCAAAATGCTATACATGCAGTTTTCAGAAATATAGTGACAGTACAATACATTATGTTTCAGTGGCAGAGAGGTATAAGTGGGGCTTATAGGGGAACTGACAATCAGTAGTATCAGTGAGTGCACAATAGGCACATACAGTAATACAGTATACATATATATAACAGTACAGTAACAGTAGGTCAGCCCCCGTCCCGCACTTAACCGGTTCATTTCAGTCAGATTTTATCTTATTTAGTTTCAAACAGTGTACAGAAAATATTTGCATGTCTTTCAGAGAAAACGTGTATGCATGAACGGAGCTTGAACTTAAACAGGCAGACAGCAGAAAGTAAATCAAAGCCAGACATTTCAGAACATAACTCTAACTCTTCTACCCAAGACAACCCGACATAACAGAAAACCTAGTACCTCCGTGATGTAGAGCCTTAAGGGCCAATTCTATGCGTATGAACTTACCTGTCGCTGCAGAGTTGATAGTCCTGAACGTCTTGGAAATGCTCGAACCTGTACATGCACGTTCAGAAAATAAACAAGCTGCAAATGCTAACAAATAAGTTAAAAGAATTTGTTCCAAACTCATTCAAACCCTTAGAAAATAAATCTGTGTGTTTTCATCCAAAAACAGTGAGTTTTACCAAAGTATCACAATCCTTCACTCCAACCAAAACTCACTTTAAACTTGTCCAAACTTGTTTGCATTTAAAAGATGCTTACCCTAGTAGAAAAACAGAAAGGAGCCGAGGAGATCGAAGTAGCTTCGATGGCTGATTGACGACGACTGGAAGAGAGAATGTCGAGAAGAGAATGCAGAGAGAGCAGAGCAGAGAAGTGAAGAGGGTTTCACGCAGGAGGAAGAACTTAGCTTCTTCACCAAGTCGCCAGATGTCACTCAACCATTGGCAAACTCCCACCAACCTTAATTTCTCCCCAATTTACCCTTCCATTGATTTCTAACCAAATAGTTTTGTTTTGGTTGAACATAATTTGGTTTTCCAATTAAGTTGTGACTTAAATTCTTCGATCCGTTTTCTCCAAAAATCTCCTCTTCTGTAAGGTATTATAAAACTTTAAATAAAATACGCATTTTACTAATGGCCAATAAATTCCATTTCAACAGTTTAAGGAATAATTACATGGCAAAAATGCCGGGTGTTACATTCTACCCACCTTAACATAAATTTTGTCCCCAAAATTTGCCTAAGCAAAGAGTTCGGAATATTTGGCCCTAACGTCCTGTTGTCTTTCCCAAGTGGCTTCCTCAACATTATGATTTCGCCATAAAACTTTCACCAATGGGACCACACGATTGAGTAACACTTTAAGTGACATATCCAATATCTGTATAGGCCTTTCTTCATATGTCAGCGTCGGCATGATATCAAAGTCCACATGCTCCACGATCTGAGTTGGATCTCGTACACATTTTCTCAGCATCGAAACATGGAAGACATTGTGAATTCCATCCATTGACGCAGGCAACTGTAGTCTGTAAGCCATGTTTCCCACACGCTTCAGGATGGGAAAAGGGCCAATGAACCGTGGGCTGAGCTTCCCTTTCTTACCGAATCTCATTATGCCTTTGAAAGGTGACACTTTCAGGAATACCTCATCGCCCACAGCGAACTCTAAATCTCTTCTTCTATGGTCTGCATAACTTTTTTGTCGACTCTGAGCAATCTTTATTCATTGCTTGATAGCAGTTATCACCTCGGACATTTGCTGTAATATCTTAGGGCCGATAAGCTTGGTTTCTCCGACCTCATCCCAACACAATGGGGATCTACACTTTCTGCCATATAGAGCTTCATATGGAGCCATGTCAATTGTAGCCTGGTAACTATTGTTGTAAGCGAACTCCACAAGCGGTAGGTATCTACTCCAAGGAGCATGAAATTCCAGCATGTACAACCTTATCATATCCTCTAGTATTTGAATTGTTCTTTCAGACTGCCCGTCCGTCTGTGGATGAAACGCCGTGCTGAAATCCAACTTGGTGCCCAGAGAGTTCTGCAAACTTTTCCAAAACCTGGAAGTGAATCTGGGATCACGGTCTGAGACGATCGACACAGGAATGCCATGCAGTTTAATAATCTCGCTAATATACAGCTCTGCATACTGATCCATGGAGTACGTTGTCTTCACAAGTAGAAAATGGGCCGACTTCGTCAATCTGTCCACTATGACCCAAATGCTATTATGACCCTTAGCTGTTCTTGGTAGGCCAACAACAAAATCCATCGTTATATTCTCCCATTTCCATTCGGGGATCGGGAGAGGTTTAAGCGTTCCACTCGGTCGTTGATGTTCAGCTTTGACCTGTTGACATATCATGCAAGACTCCACATATTTGGCCACTTCATTCTTCATATTCGGCCACTAGAAGTGAAGTTTCAAGTCTTGATACATCTTCGTGCTTCCAGGATGCACAGAGAAAGAAGATGAATGGGCTTCCGACAAGATGTGCTTCCGTAACTCTCCGTCTTTCGGAACATACCATCTATTTTTGAACTTCAGAATTCCATCTCCCAAATAACTAAAATCGGAAGAGGCCATTGGTACCTTGCTCACCATATCAGCCATCTCCTTTGAATTGGTCTTCTGGGCTTCCTTAATGCGGTCCAGGACGGTGGGCCGTAGGGTTAAGTTTGCTAGTATGGCCGATAGCCCAGAAACTATCTCCATACCGAACTTCTGTATCTCCGTCCTTAAAGGCATTGATACGGCCGACATAACTGGTTGCACAGTAGCTGGCATCCTGCTCAGTGCATCAGCTACTACATTAGCTTTACCAGGGTGGTATTTGATCTCAACATCGTAATCTTTCACAAATTCTAACCACCGCCTCTGCCTCATATTCAACTCTTTTTGAGTAAAGAGGTACCTCAAACTCTTGTGATCAGAAAACACATCACATGATTGCCCTTACAAATGGTGTCTCCATACTTTCAGCGCAAATACAACTGCCGCTAACTCAAGGTCGTGAGTAGGGTAGTTTTCTTCATGGCTCTTCAATTGTCGGGATGCCTATGCTACCACTTTCCCTTCTTGCATTAGTACACATCCCAAGCCAATCTTTGATGCATCACAGTATACGCTGAATTTACCGTCTTCAACTGGCAATACTAACAGAGGAGCAGTGGTCAATTTCTACTTAAGTGTTTGAAAACTTAACTCACAAGCTTCAGACCACCTAAACCTAATTTCCTTTCTTGTTAAGCTGGTCATAGGCTTCGCTATCACAGAAAATCCCTTGATGAATTTCTTGTAATAACCAGCTAGTCCGATGAAACTCCGTACCTCACTGGCATTCCTCGGTCTTGGCCATTCCTTCACTGCCAGAATTTTGGCTGGATTCACAGACACTCCTTCAGCAGACACCACGTGGCCAAGGAAATTAATCCTGCTCAGCCAGAATTCACACTTTGATAGCTTGGCATATAGTTGATGCTGCCTCAGAGTCGATAGCACAATTGCCAAGTGCTCTTCATGCTCGGCCTCACTCCTGGAATAAACTAGGATATCGTCAATGAAAACGATTACAAATTTATCCAAGACATCTTGGACTATCCTGTTCATCAGGTCCATAAACGCTGCCGGAGCATTAATTAATCCGAACGACATCACCAAGAACTCGTAATGCCCGTACCGAGTCTTGAAGGCGGTCTTTGGAATATCATCAGCCCTGACCTTCAACTGGTAATAACCGGAGCGCAAATCGATCTTAGAGAATACCTGAGCCCCTTGTAGTTGGTCAAATAAATCATCAATTCTCGGCAACGGGTACTTATTCTTGATCGTTAACTTGTTCAGCTCACGGTAGTCAATACACATCCGTAGGGACCCATCCTTCTTCTTAACAAACAAGACGGGAGCACCCCACGGAGAAAAACTAGGGTGCACAAAACCCTTATCCACCAATTCCTTTAGCTGAGCCTTCAACTCCCTTAGCTCAATCGGTGCCATACGGTACAGATTCTTTGATACTAGTTCAGCACCAGGATACACATCGATCTCGAACTCGATCTCACGATCAGGTGGCAATCCCAGAAAGTCATCCAAGAAGACCTCTGAGAAGTCTCGAACTACCGGAATATTTTAAAGTTGCACCTCACCTTGTCTTTGAACATCTACTATGTGGGCAAGGAATCCGACACCTCCTGACCTCATCAGCTGTTGAGCTTTCAAGGTGGATATGACAGGCATACTATGTTTCTTTGGTATTGCCTGATAGGAGAACTCTACTTCGTTCAGGGCGCCTAAAAGTCACAAGCCTGGACCTACAGTCGATGGTAGCATGATGTCTAAATAGCCAGTCCATCCCCAGAATCACTTCGTATCCTTTCATACCGATGACGATAAGATTGGCATACAATTTCTGGTCTCCAACTGACACTATATCACCCTGCACTGCCTGCTTGGAGTGCATAAACTCTCCGGATGGTAGCATAACACTGTAGGGCTGATCTGACGATGCAAGGCACAAGTTCTCCCTACCCGCAAAGTCCATGGCCACAAATGAATGAGTGGGCCCCGTGTCTAACAAAGTATATGCAGGTATGTCACACACCAAAATTGTACCTGTAATTGCTGTATGCAGATCAGCATCATCAACGTCCTCCATCATTGCAAACACTCTTGGCACGGCCTGATTTTGTCTCGTGTCGGGTATTGGGCAATCCCGAACTTGATGGCCTGCCTTACCACATCGAAAACAAGCGCCAGTGATAAACCTGCACTCGCCCTGGTGGCTCTTCTGGCACCTTGGACATATGGTGAGCTGAGGAGCTCCCATCGGTCTCTTTCCCTTATCTTGGTAAGTGAGAGTCTCATTGGGCCTCTTAATGCCCCTGTTTTGTTGCTATTGAGATTGCAGGTTTTGACCCTTCTGTTGTTGTTGCTGCTGAGGAATACTTCGAATAATCCCTCTTGTTGAATCCCTCTGTCTCTGAGACTTTATTTGTAAGGCTTCCAACTGATAAGCCTTGGCCACCACCTTCGTATACGGTGCCTCATCGAAACCCCTGGTTGCGATCGCGCATAATAAGTCCATCTTCAGCCCTTGAATGAACTGGTGTACCTTATTCTCATCGGTGGCCACTAGGTGAGGTGCATAACGGGGCAATGACTCGAACTTCTGAACATATTCAGCCACTGACCCATATTGTCGTAGCCGAGAGAATTCAACTAACTTTTCCTTCCTCACACTGTGATCAAAATACTTCTTGTAAAAGATTTTCTTAAATCCCTCCCAGCACAGTGCCACCGTAGTGGACTGCACCGTGTCCCACCAAAATCCAGCACTTTTGGTGAGATGAAAGGTGGCACATACAACCTTCTTATTCTCTTCCACTTCAGCGCAGTTGAACATACGCTCGATCTGCCGGATCCATTCCTCACCATGAGTTGGTTCCGTAGATAGCCCATCAAACGCCGGTGGTTGAAGTCGACGGAATCTGTCTCCACTGTTGTCTCGCGGCGCATTATCACGATTGTTATTTCCATGGTTATTGTTTCTGTCATCTTCTCTTGCCATCATGCGTTCCACCATTCGGGATTGTACCTCCACCAGCTCAGTTAAATGATCAATGGTTCTAGCGCTGTCACTTGCTTCATCTTGATGTCTTTTCACCATTTCTAAAATAATCCTATAAACGAAATAACTAAATTTAATAAACAGAAACTTTTTACAGAACATTAGACACTTACAGTTGGTGGAGCGATCTCACGTGGCGGGTTGCGCAGTCAGACATTTCACAGAATCGGTTTTAAAACCTTGTCTCTCTGATACCATAACTGTGAAGACCCCCGACCAGACCCGATCGGGATCCGGGATCGGAGCCATCACTCTGGGACAGTTAACAGAAAACGGGGACTATTTTTTTTGTACATTAAACTTTATACTTTTAAAACATTTACGGAGGGGGAGAAAGTTCTCTGGATTCGAAATCAAACGGGGAAAATAGTTAACAGAATCGGAACGCAAAATGGATGATAGAAGGAAAGCAGGAAATGATGAAAACAAAAGTAAATAAACTGGCATATGGCGTTGACGGAAGAAGCAGGCACCGAGTGGAATCGGTGGATGCAAGCAGAAACGATACCGGAAGATTTAGGCAGATGGCGTGGCCGGATGATGTGGATGACGTCATTGGCAGATACAGATAGTAAACATAATCGGCAGAAGGTGATGAGGTCAGCCGGAAGATGGATGACGTCATCGGCAGATATAGACAGCAGATGGAATCGGAATGTGTGATGACGTCATCGGAAGATGTGATGACATCATTGGCAGATATAGATAGTAAACGTAATCGGAAGAAGGTGATGACGTCAGCCGGAAGATGGATGACATCACCGGAAGATGCAGGCAGCAGTTGAAATCGGCAGAAGAAAAGCAATGGTGACGTCATCGGAAGAGGAGATGACGTCATCGGAAGATGAATGCAATAAACGGAATCGGCAGGAGCAAAACCTGAACGGAATTACTGTTTGGCGGTAGATGCAGATACGAAAAAAGATGAACAGTGATAACTGGTGGATGTGAACCACAAACAGAATTGAGTTCACCGATGGATGTAATAAGACAAAATAGATGACGTGAGAAGGTAAATGTAGGCAAAATTTCTACCGGTAGATGTAATCGAAAGACATAGTTTTAAAGACAAAGTTTGACAGCTTTTAACAAGAGGACTTACCAACAGAGAGCAGAAAAACAGAAAACATGAAAGACTCAGATTCTCAAACCAATTCAAAACGTGGTTCTCGAGTACAACAAAAGGCATAAAAACTTCAAACTTCAGAGACTGATTTAAAAACATAACTTGAACACATGTTTAAAGGAACACGACAGGATTTTCAAGAAAACAGACTGCATGTATAACTCTAAAACCAGAAGTCATCCATACACAAGCTAACAAATAATATTCCAAACAATTCCAGAATATTCAGAACCTGAATTCAACTGTCAAATACAGTAGTTTTTAAAACTTAGACATCAAAATCTATACATTGTTTTAAAATCTGAGGATCAGTACAGAACCTAACATATATTTGCAGACTTTCCCAAAACGGAAGTTTTTACAACAAAGCCAGAATTTTCAGAAAAACTTTACAGATATAGACTATGCTTTAAAAATTTAAACCTCAAGACAGAATTTGTATCTGGCTGCAGCAACCACCCCTGAGAGCTCAAACCACCAGCCACCTATTCATCAGACTGAGGCACAAAGTCCTCATTTCTGGGTTCAGTACCTACATCAGAGAGTTCACCTATGAGTCTAAAACTCAGTAAGAACATAATAGATATGCAGTGATGCAAAATGCTATGCATGCGGTTTTCAGAAATACAGTGAAGGTACAATACATTATGTTTCAGTGGCAGAGAGGTATAAGTGGGGCTTATAGGGGAACTGACAATCAGTAGTATCAGTGAGTGTACAATAGGCACATACAATAATACAGTATACATATATATAACAGTATAGTAACAGTAGGTCAGCCCCGGTCCCGCACTTAACCGGTTCATTTCTGTAACACCAGACAACTTTAACCAGGTGACTTCCTAACTGTATTAACGGTCATGAATATTCAATCTTCACGGTTTAGAGTTTTATGCCAAGCTTAATTAATTACATGTGGATTTAAACTAGGTTGAGTGGCAAAGTTGTAATAATGGAGGATTGATACCAGTATTTAAAGAAAAAGGAAAGGATTCAAACCTCATTTAAACCACTGTAGCCGTCATCTCTTACTCTCGGCGATTTCCCCTCCCGAGCTCTCGCTCTCTGTCAGCTGGAAATCCCTCCTTCGACGATCGGTTTCCTTGCTGCTTCTCGGCTGCTTTGTGCTCGAGGTATGAGTTTGGCAATGTAGCTATCTTTTAGTCGTTAAGCTCTGTTTTCAGCTATGTGTTTAAGTTCTGGATTCTTCAATGGCCGAGTATTAGTAAGGGTATTTTAAAATCTGAAAGTGTAATGATGAATACGAATGATGAATATGAATGATGAATACGAATGATGAATACGAATGATGAATACGAATGATGAATATGAATGATGAATACGAATGATGAATACGAATGATGAATATGAATGATGAATACGAATGATGAATATGAATGATGAATACGAATGATGAATACGAATGATGAATACGAATGATGAATACGAATGATGAATACGAATGATGAATACGAATGATGAATATGAATGATGAATACGAATGATGAATACGAATGATGAATATGAATGATGAATACGAATGATGAATACGAATGATGAATACGAATGATGAATATGAATGATGAATACGAATGATGAATACGAATGATGAATACGAATGATGAATACGAATGATGAATACGAATGATGAATACGAATGATGAATATGAATGATGAATACGAATGATGAATATGAATGATGAATACGAATGATGAATACGAATGATGAATACGAATGATGAATACGAATGATGAATATGAATGATGAATACGAATGATGAATACGAATGATGAATATGAATGATGAATACGAATGATGAATACGAATGATGAATATGAATGATGAATACGAATGATGAATACGAATGATGAATATGAATGATGAATACGAATGATGAATACGAATGATGAATACGAATGATGAATACGAATGATGAATACGAATGATGAATACGAATGATGAATACGAATGATGAATACGAATGATGAATACGAATGATGAATATGAATGATGAATACGAATGATGAATACGAATGATGAATACGAATGATGAATACGAATGATGAATATGAATGATGAATACGAATGATGAATACGAATGATGAATACGAATGATGAATACGAATGATGAATACGAATGATGAATACGAATGATGAATACGAATGATGAATACGAATGATGAATACGAATGATGAATACGAATGATGAATACGAATGATGAATATGAATGATGAATACGAATGATGAATACGAATGATGAATATGAATGATGAATACGAATGATGAATATGAATGATGAATACGAATGATGAATACGAATGATGAATACGAATGATGAATATGAATGATGAATACGAATGATGAATATGAATGATGAATACGAATGATGAATATGAATGATGAATACGAATGATGAATATGAATGATGAATACGAATGATGAATACGAATGATGAATATGAATGATGAATACGAATGATGAATACGAATGATGAATATGAATGATGAATACGAATGATGAATACGAATGATGAATACGAATGATGAATATGAATGATGAATACGAATGATGAATACGAATGATGAATACGAATGATGAATACGAATGATGAATACGAATGATGAATACGAATGATGAATACGAATGATGAATACGAATGATGAATATGAATGATGAATACGAATGATGAATACGAATGATGAATACGAATGATGAATACGAATGATGAATATGAATGATGAATACGAATGATGAATATGAATGATGAATACGAATGATGAATATGAATGATGAATACGAATGATGAATACGAATGATGAATACGAATGATGAATACGAATGATGAATATGAATGATGAATACGAATGATGAATACGAATGATGAATATGAATGATGAATACGAATGATGAATACGAATGATGAATACGAATGATGAATACGAATGATGAATATGAATGATGAATACGAATGATGAATATGAATGATGAATACGAATGATGAATATGAATGATGAATACGAATGATGAATACGAATGATGAATACGAATGATGAATACGAATGATGAATACGAATGATGAATATGAATGATGAATACGAATGATGAATATGAATGATGAATACGAATGATGAATACGAATGATGAATACGAATGATGAATACGAATGATGAATACGAATGATGAATACGAATGATGAATACGAATGATGAATACGAATGATGAATACGAATGATGAATACGAATGATGAATATGAATGATGAATACGAATGATGAATACGAATGATGAATATGAATGATGAATACGAATGATGAATATGAATGATGAATACGAATGATGAATACGAATGATGAATACGAATGATGAATATGAATGATGAATACGAATGATGAATACGAATGATGAATATGAATGATGAATACGAATGATGAATATGAATGATGAATACGAATGATGAATACGAGTGTTTAAGCCATCGGAAGATGTAAGTTTAATTTTGTCGTCTAGTTACCAGATGATGTAAGTGTTATTTCATCGCCCAGTGACCGGTAGATGTAGAGTGTTTAAGCCATCGGAAGATGTAAGTTTAATTTTGTCGTCTAGTGATCGGCAGATGAGTGTATTTAAGTTACCAGATGATGTAAGTGTTATTTCATCGCCCAGTGACCGGTAGATGTAGAGTGTTTAAGCCATCGGAAGATGTAAGTTTAATTTTGTCGTCTAGTTACCAGATGATGTAAGTGTTATTTCATCGCCCAGTGACCGGTAGATGTAGAGTGTTTAAGCCATCGGAAGATGTAAGTTTAATTTTGTCGTCTAGTGATCGGCAGATGAGTGTATTTAAGTTACCAGATGATGTAAGTGTTATTTCATCGCCCAGTGACCGGTAGATGTAGAGTGTTTAAGCCATCGGAAGATGTAAGTTTAATTTTGTCGTCTAGTTACCAGATGATGTAAGTGTTATTTCATCGCCCAGTGACCGGTAGATGTAGAGTGTTTAAGCCATCGGAAGATGTAAGTTTAATTTTGTCGTCTAGTTACCAGATGATGTAAGTGTTATTTCATCGCCCAGTGACCGGTAGATGTAGAGTGTTTAAGCCATCGGAAGATGTAAGTTTAATTTTGTCGTCTAGTGATCGGCAGATGAGTGTATTTAAGTTACCAGATGATGTAAGTGTTATTTCATCGCCCAGTGACCGGTAGATGTAGAGTGTTTAAGCCATCGGAAGATGTAAGTTTAATTTTGTCGTCTAGTGATCGGCAGATGAGTGTATTTAAGTTACCAGATGATGTAAGTGTTATTTCATCGCCCAGTGACCGGTAGATGTAGAGTGTTTAAGCCATCGGAAGATGTAAGTTTAATTTTGTCGTCTAGTTACCAGATGATGTAAGTGTTATTTCATCGCCCAGTGACCGGTAGATGTAGAGTGTTTAAGCCATCGGAAGATGTAAGTTTAATTTTGTCGTCTAGTGATCGGCAGATGAGTGTATTTAAGTTACCAGATGATGTAAGTGTTATTTCATCGCCCAGTGACCGGTAGATGTAGAGTGTTTAAGCCATCGGAAGATGTAAGTTTAATTTTGTCGTCTAGTTACCAGATGATGTAAGTGTTATTTCATCGCCCAGTGACCGGTAGATGTAGAGTGTTTAAGCCATCGGAAGATGTAAGTTTAATTTTGTCGTCTAGTGATCGGCAGATGAGTGTATTTAAGTTACCAGATGATGTAAGTGTTATTTCATCGCCCAGTGACCGGTAGATGTAGAGTGTTTAAGCCATCGGAAGATGTAAGTTTAATTTTGTCGTCTAGTGATCGGCAGATGAGTGTATTTAAGTTACCAGATGATGTAAGTGTTATTTCATCGCCCAGTGACCGGTAGATGTAGAGTGTTTAAGCCATCGGAAGATGTAAGTTTAATTTTGTCGTCTAGTTACCAGATGATGTAAGTGTTATTTCATCGCCCAGTGACCGGTAGATGTAGAGTGTTTAAGCCATCGGAAGATGTAAGTTTAATTTTGTCGTCTAGTTACCAGATGATGTAAGTGTTATTTCATCGCCCAGTGACCGGTAGATGTAGAGTGTTTAAGCCATCGGAAGATGTAAGTTTAATTTTGTCGTCTAGTTACCAGATGATGTAAGTGTTATTTCATCGCCCAGTGACCGGTAGATGTAGAGTGTTTAAGCCATCGGAAGATGTAAGTTTAATTTTGTCGTCTAGTTACCAGATGATGTAAGTGTTATTTCATCGCCCAGTGGTGATGTAAGTGTTATTTCATCGCCCAGTGACCGGTAGATGTAGAGTGTTAAGCCATCGGAAGATGTAAGTTTAATTTTGTCGTCTAGTGATCGGCAGATGAGGTGTATTTAAGTACCAGATGATGTAAGTGTATTTCATCGCCCAGTGACCGGTAGATGTAGAGTGTTTAAGCCATCGGAAGATGTAAGTTTAATTTTGCGTCTAGTTACCAGATGATGTGAGGGTTATCTTGTCGTTTAGTGACCGGGTCATGTTTTAATTATTCACGTGAGAAGCACATGTTCACCGGATGATATAAACCCAGTTTAGTGACCGAAAGATGTGGTTTATTTCTCTATCGGTATATGCAGTCTAAGGGTTTAAGTTTCTCTGCATCAGCCGATACGCGTTGCACTGCCCGCCGGCAGATGCGTAATGTATTCCTTTGCTGAGCGATGCCTAGTGAATCGTGCATGACATCTTGAGCTAAGTTATGTTTCAAAAAAAAAATATATTACCAAAAATGAATAGAGTGTGAGTAATAAGAATTAAATGATTAAGAAAGATACGGATTATGTAACGATCCCTCTGGGGTCGTTACAATTTCTGTCAGATTTTATCTTATTTAGTTTCAAACAGTGTACAGAAAATATTTGCATGTCTTTCAGAGAAAACGTGTATGCATGAACGGTGCTTGAACTTAAACAGGCAGACAGCATAAAGTAAATCAAAGCCAAACATTTCAGAACATAACTCTAACTCTTCTACCCAAGACAACCCGACATAACAGAAAACCTAGTACCTCCGTGATGTAGGGCATTAAGGGCCGAATCTATGTGTATGAACTTACCTGTCGCTGCAGAGTTGATGGTCCTGAACGTCTCGGAAATGCTCGAACCTGTACATGCACGTTCAGAAAATAAACAAGCTGCAAATGCTAACAAATAAGTTAGAAGAATTTGTTCCAAACTCATTCAAACCCTTAGAAAACAAATCGGTGTGTTTTCATCCAAAAACAGTGAGTTTTACCAAAGTATCACAATCCTTCACTCCAACCAAAACTCACTTTAAACTTGTCCAAACTTGTTAGCATTTAAAAGATGTTTACCCTAGTAGAAAAACAGAAAGGAGCCGAGGAGATCGAAGTAGCTTCGATGGCTGATTGACGACGACTGGAAGAGAGAATGTCGAGAAGAGAATGGAGAGAGAGCACAGCGGAGAAGTGAAGAGGGTTTCACGCAAGAGGAAGAACTTAGCTTCTTCACCAAGTCGCCAGATGTCACTCAACCATTGGCAAACTCCCACCAACCTTAATTTCTCCCCAATTTACCTGCGATCGCTCGGCATTGAAGGTGATCACCAGGGGCGATCAACCAGGCGAACGATCGCCTGGTTGCGATCGCCGTGGGCAATCAATCACCTGTTTTGGGCGATCGATCGCCCCTGCATAAATGGGATGACTTTCCCATTTTGCCCTGCTTTCAGTTTTCAATTGTTTTTAATGTTTTTAATTTAATTGTTTAAATGTTTTAAGTTTTGTTTTAACGGTTTATAAACATAGATTTTAATTATTTCGATTTTTAAAGTTTTATTTCCGCACAAAAACTAGGTTTAAAGTTTTTAATTATAAAAGAAAATGAAAAATTTATATGGGTAAAAATTGAAATAGTATTTGGGTCGTCACAGAGAGGGCACTGCTGGACAGCAGCAACGCCGATCGATCGCCCAGCTGGAGCGTTCGATCTGCCCTAGTCGACCTCCACTGCCAAGATTGGCAGTATCATGGGCGATCGATCGCTCACTTGGGGCGATCGATCGGCTTTGTTCGCAGTAGGCGCGCGACGCTCTAAATGTGATGTTTTTTTTTGAAGTTTTGATTTTTAAACCTTTTTTATTCCAACTTTGAATGAGTGTTTTAAATATGTCTGATAAGTGTATATTTTACACACTTATTTATACTTTTTACACTTGATTTGATAAGTTTATTCTCAAGTGTGTGAAATTATTTGATGAATTTTGTTTAAATGTGCAGAATACGTATTTAAAACGTATTTAAAACAGGTAATGGCAAAACAGTGAAGATGGCGAGCAATCGCCACTTTACTAGCGACCAATCGCCACTTTACTAGCGACCAATCGCCACGTTAATTAAATTTTAGAAAGTTTGCTGCTGGATCGTCAATGCAGGAATCAGTGAATCACAACCATGGATCGACTAAAAAGAGGAGAATAACCTAAAACAGAGAGCAGAGAGGAGATTCAGCGATCGGTTTTGAGAGATTTTGGAAAGAATCAATGATTCGGTTTTGAGCGAATTTGGAAAGAAATAATCAGAGCCATGGAGGAGGCTATATTTTCCACAGAAAGCTTCGGCAGAGGGGGTCTTCGGCAATTTCGGTCTTTGGCCGAGAGGAAGGGATTCGGTCTTAGGCATTCTGGGCAGGCAAGCGATAGGAGGTCGGCGATTGGGGGCTGGCTGTCGGGGACAGAGCTCTCGGCAGAGGCAGCGAATTTTACAGAGCAACAGAGGAGGGCGATTTTCAGGGCGAACTTGGCGAGCAGCGATTCTGCGCTTTCGGCGATTTATACAGAGCAGCGCTCGGATTCTGGTTCGGCAACTTGGACAGAGCGAGGCCGGCGATTCTGGCGAGCGGCGATTCTGGCGCGATTCACGATTCGGCGACTTGGAGCAGCTTCGGCGAGATTGAAGAACGAAGTCGGCGACTTTGCAGAACGGCAGCGAAGAGAAGTTTTAACTTTACAGAATAATTTTCTTTCTCTTTTCTTTAATTTTTATTTATGAAAATCATAAAAACTATTATGAACTAATCTTTTACTCTAGGGCTACGATGTAGCCAGACTATGTTTATTTTTATGTTCTTCGTTTAATTATATTTTATGATTATTTCTTTCAATATTGTTGGCGCATTTAATTTCTGTTCTTAAAGCCTGTAAATTTCTGGCCAATCTTTACTTGATTATTGGGGAGTTTTGAGACCGAGAGGTGATAAACAACCGTGCACTGAAATTAATGTCACGAATATACGTAGGCTAGAGATAGTTACGGTATTTGTGTGATCACTGTGATTTCTTGATTTATTTGTATTTGATTAATGCAGGATTTGAGACTGAGAAGTGATAACCCATTAATCAGATAAACTACGCAATGCTCGAGAGAGATTGTGATAGAATTTAGTGAAATCGATCATCAACATAGGAAGAATATTTATGAATATAATTGCGAAGAACTGAAATAAATATTGTCTTGGTGAAATCGTAGTACCTAGGCTTTTATCAATTTGATTTAATCTCAGTTTATTTGTTTTGCTATTTTATCTTAGTTTATTTTTATTGTTTTAATTATTTAGTTTAATTTCAATTCTTGAAAATCATAAAACGTGTGTTCAATTTAGAATTAAAATTAGTTATTTCGATTATTAATTACAAGTCCTCGTGGGTTCGACACTCTATTTTATCACTGTATTACTTGTTGCGACTCGTACACTTGCGAAATATTTTGCACAACAATGTCTTAAGAATATCTTCCACTCATTTCAAAGGGGTTAAACGATACAAAAATCGATTTAAAAGTTTGAAAGAAAAGTAAAAAAATTTCACGTCGAAAATGTTTTAAAGAAAGAAAAAATTATGTTAAGTTTTGTGACGACGTACGGGTCATTACAAGCACGAAACCTCAATCGCGAAAGGAAAGGATGAATCGAACAATTTGCCACAAAAAATTATAGTCATTCAAACACACAATAACCACGTTACCCTGCAGCGTTCAAATAGGGCTGCAAACAAATTTTAACGCATTAAAGAAAGATTCCCTTAAAGCTGACACCGTTAGGTACTATCAAAGTTGATGCACTCACAAATCTACACATATTCCTGAAAACATCCTTACACAGACGACCACTACATGTATGCAACACCATATGGCTCACGGTCTTCAAGCTACCAATGAGACTTGAAAATCAAAGACGTCGCTAGGGAAAACTATGGAAGCCCAAACCAAACGACCCAGAACACGACTCACAAGGTCCACGAAGCCAGCCGAGTATTGGTCAAGCCAAAGGGTAAGACTAGGAATCAAGAATCCCATCACACAAATGAAAAGTCATCCTATGTCCTCCTCGCAAAAAAAATTGAACTGACCACAATCAAAGATGGATTCAAAAAGGCAAAAAAAAAAGACAAAGAGACCCATCGTCGGAGCTGACAATTTATCCAAATGAGACAGGAAGATGATTCCTCAACTCTAACATTCAAACTACGTCAGGGAACGACACGGAACCCAAAAGGTGTCATGTTGTTTACAACAATAACGAGGAACCGTTCTAAGAGTGGGCATAGAAACAAATTCCTTAACAAACAACCTACGCAACAAGGATCTTGCATCCACAATCCCCCTGAGACTCCCACTCATGACATGGTCGAAACCAAAGTAGAGCCAATAAACAAACTGGCATAGAGATAAACCACGTGGTTGGAAAGCAGCCACAACAGTCCACTGGGGAGTACAACCTACCGTCTTCATACATCCAGCCTACACGGACGTTGTCTCACGACTCCGCCAACCCAAACCCATCAATAGCAACTCCCGTCAAGCCCCTGACCACCAACTCAGTTGACCACCATACATCCTCGACCGAGAAGTGAAAAATACCACACAAGAACCAAGACAACGTCGACTGTTCCCTAATTCAAAACAACAGGATTTCCTTTCCCAGACAAAGAGTAACAATACCTCACTTTATAAGGGAACACGAAAGAAGTCACACTGACTATTCTAACGATAGAACAACAAGTTCGCAAAGCACTTATGGTGACAAGACAAGACAACAATTTTCGTACGAAGAAACTACTTCATGAACACCATGGAAGCATTGAGCATCAGTAGTTGCTCTGAAACTCCACCAAAGCCAAACCAACACAAAGACAAGAACGATGACAAAATGAAGGATTGATTCAAGCAGCAACTAAACAAAAAAGAATTGAAAGGAACAAACTAAAAACCAGACTTCGAACGACCCCCATATTCCACTCGAGTGGAAACCCAAAGGATCATAAGGGAGTTCGGCGAAACATGTTTAAAACAGACATAGATTATCCACCTGAACTCGTCTGACCTCCAACTAGATCCAACCTAGGGAAATATCACAGTTCCCTGATTCAAACACAAAACCATCACGATTCAACCCATCATCATCATCTCTTCCTGGACCAAAGTGCGAATCGATGATAAGGAAGAACCTTGGAAAACTCGAGACAAAATCCACCTCGAAAGATCTGCTCCAACTCCTCTATCCATGAACCGAACAAGATATGAGCCTAAACATACCCTAGGAACGAACGGTTCAATTGACGAATAATGATTTTACAAATGTGAAGTGGCAGAATTCAGAAGGTACAAGAAAATGGTAAAATATTAGACCACACTCTAAGACGAATCGACAACATTCAAGCAAACAGGCCCAACCACGAACGAATCAAGAAGAGTTCACCAATTTGTATTTAAGAAAGGGAATTCTATCAGTGATCTTTAAGGCTTACCCCACAACAATTTTAGAAGAATCCTAAGCGTTATAAACTACTAGCGAGCGAATTCAAAAAAGATCACTTAAAAAAAAATTTCCATGTGGACAACAACAAGACGTTTTCCCAGTAGCATCTTGAGTTACTCAAAAAAATTTTCACTAGTGGTTAGAGCAATTTTCATGCATAGCAGACGAAAGTCCAAGATACTATACTATGAAATTATTAAGTGATCACTTTAGCAACAAGGAAACCTGACTTTGATACCAATTTATTTCTGTCACGACTCGAAGGTTGGCCTAGACAGAAATGTCAGGTTGAGCGACTCGATCCCCAAATAGGATCTGGCCGTATAGCCCAAGGCTAGGTTCACAACGGAAGACTTTAAACTAGGGAAGAGCAAAACTGAACCAGAACTGGGAACCAGACCAGAACCGGTGAAATCGGTCTGCTTCTGGTCAGTTTTGAGCAAAATAAAACTGAAATGCAGTTCTATTTTGTAAGAACCAAATTTATTGATTTAGTTTTCAGTTTGGATCATTCAGAACCTACAGTAACCGAACCAAACCGATCAAGCCCTAATTGGTTCGATTTTCTACTTCTAGTTCTAATTTCTACTTCTCATTGAGAACTTAGAAGTTTTCAGTTCTAAGCCCTAAGTAATTTCTTCTTCTCCTATGTCTGAAGCTCTCTGTGTAACAACCCCAGTAGGGCCGAGACCAAACCATGACTCTTTCATGCTTGTCCATATATCCTTACTATTTCTATTTAAGTTATAACCCTTTATATTTTTTTTTCTTAAAAAAAAAAACACAACTTGACTCAAGACGTCACATGCGATTCATTAAACGTCACTCAGCAATGAAATACATTACACATCTGCCAGCGAACAATGCAAAATGCTTCAGCCGATGAGCAGGAACTTCAACTCTTAACTGCATCTACCGATAAAGAAATAAACCCATATCTGCCGATCATAAAACGACAGAACTCATTACTTATTCACTTGCTCCTGCCGGTCGCTAAACGACAAGAACAGAGTTTGCTTCTGTCGGTAGTGAAAATCTACATCATCGGGTCATCACGTGCATCTCACGTGACTCATTAAACACCACCCGATCACTAAACGACAAACACATCAATTATATCATCCGATATTTGAAACACACTACATCTACCGATCGCTAGATAACAAAAGAACATTTATATCATCCGGTATTTGAGACACACTACATCAACGATGCTAGACCGACAAAACAACACTTATATCATCCGATATTTGAAACACACTACATCTACCGATCGCTAGACGACAAAACAACACTTATATCATCCGATATTTGAAACACACTACATCTACCGATCGCTAGACGACAAAACAACACTTATATCATCCGATATTTGAAACACACTACATCTACCGATCGCTAGACGACAAAACAACACTTATATCATCCGATATTTGAAATATCTTACATCTACCGATCGCTAGACGACAAAACAACACTTATATCATCCGATATTTGAAACACACTACATCTACCGATCGCTAGACGACAAAACAACACTTATATCATCCGATATTTGAAACACACTACATCTACCGATCGCTAGACGACAAAACAACACTTATATCATCCGATATTTGAAACACACTACATCTACCGATCGCTAGACGACAAAACAACACTTATATCATCCGATATTTGAAACACACTACATCTACCGATCGCTAGACGACAAAACAACACTTATATCATCCGATATTTGAAACACACTACATCTACCGATCGCTAGACGACAAAACAACACTTATATCATCCGATATTTGAAACACACTACATCTACCGATCGCTAGACGACAAAACAACACTTATATCATCCGATATTTGAAACACACTACATCTACCGATCGCTAGACGACAAAACAACACTTATATCATCCGATATTTGAAACACACTACATCTACCGATCGCTAGACGACAAAACAACACTTATATCATCCGATATTTGAAACACACTACATCTACCGATCGCTAGACGACAAAACAACACTTATATCATCCGATATTTGAAACACACTACATCTACCGATCGCTAGACGACAAAACAACACTTATATCATCCGATATTTGAAACACACTACATCTACCGATCGCTAGACGACAAAACAACACTTATATCATCCGATATTTGAAACACACTACATCTACCGATCGCTAGACGACAAAACAACACTTATATCATCCGATATTTGAAACACACTACATCTACCGATCGCTAGACGACAAAACAACACTTATATCATCCGGTATTTGAGACACACTACATCAACCGATCGCTAGACGACAAAACAACACTTATATCATCCGATATTTGAAATATCTTACATCTACCGATCGCTAGACGACAAAACAACACTTATATCATCCGATATTTGAAACACACTACATCTACCGATCGCTAGACGACAAAACAACACTTATATCATCCGATGACATCAGCCGGAAGACTCAATCGTTCAACTTCTGTCATTAGACATCCGCCGATGACGTCAGCCGGATGATACACTCATCCGACTCCTATCACTCAACAGTAACACGACAATCATCAAGCAAATTCAACCAACAGAAAAACACCCCGACTCTCATAGATTTCAACTTGGTAGGCATAAACTTTAAACGAATAAAATCACAGACTCATTCAGGATACGTGAAGCGGAAGACTTAATTAAACAGATCATTCTATAAACTTAAATCATTCCTCGAACTCAGAGATCAATAGACAATCCCAACATCCGAATGTTATAAAAAAGAATCTCATCCTACACAGACTTCAGTCTTTCATAAACCTTACTGACTTAATGTGAGCATAACTGCGGGTCAATATCGCCTGCCAGCCACAAATCTCCACCCTGAGCACCTTCCAGCAACCGAGCTTAAACATTCTCATTAACTTTAAAATCTTCACCTGAAAATTCGTCACCTACATCATGAGGTTTAAACTATAAGCCTAATGCTTAGTAAGTAATGCAAACTAACATGTATTCATGAATGTACAGTTGAGAAAAACATGTTCTTGATCATTTATCATTCTTCTTTCTGTTCATCGTTTTCATCATATGGATTAAGGGAGGATTTGTACCGTAAAAAGGGGGTTGACAGTGATTTTGATCATATTCTCTTTCGGGTCGTATTCATGGTCCCTCTTTGGACTGTGGCATGCGTCAACCCGCCCCCAACCCTCACTTAATCATATTGTATGGGATCGTTTTCATATTCATTCTCATATCTTGTTCATGGAGAAAACATGCTCATAAATCATTTTCATATGCTTGAGAAGTAAATCATGATGCATGACATGAATGTTCTTAAATCATCAGACTATGAAAATTATCATACTAGACAGTTGACTTCATGGGCTCTAACAGAACATCACATAGCATAGTTCTCAAACATCCGTAAATCATCCAAGTACAAACCATCTTACTAACTTAAAATAAACATCAACATAAGTAACAGACAATAGCTAAAATAACTTCTAATCAGCGTATCAGTTTCTACCTAGCATCCTTATGATGTAGGGCCTTAATGGCCGGGAATCCTACACATTGACTTACCTGGTTTCCTTAGTAATTTGAGCTCTTTTTCTTCGGACTTTTTCACCTAAAACATTACATTGTAGTAGTTAAAATAAAATTCGTAATAGTCCTAACCACAAATCATCCTAGAGTTTAATAACTAAAGTCATTCCCGAATCCCTTAGTCTATTCCTTTGTGTGCAGTCTGAAATCCAAAACCAAAATAGCTGGGTTCAACTAACGATTAATCAGGGTCGGTTATATTAAATATCCAGAATCGATTCGAAAATGCCATTACCAAACACCGATAAAAATGTTCCTATTATCTAGCCATTGAAGAATCTTGAAACATTGGGTTCTAGTTGAAAACAGAGTTCCAAACAACTACACGGCAACTACATTGACTAAATCTTACCTCGAATGTAGGTTATCGGAGTGGAGGCTGGAGAAATCGATCGCCAAAGAAGGAATCGCCGGCAGGGAAAAAGCTCCGGAAGCACGGGAATCGCCGAGAGAGAAAGTCGGCTACAGTGGGGTTTAAGTGAGGTTTAATGTTTCCATTTTCTATTTATATTAATAAGATCCTTCCTAATTACCATTTTGCCACCCCAAAATTAGAAATCAAATAAACTTTGGCATTGAAATTAAATTCAGGTATTAATAATAAAGGTGACAGTTAATTTCGTTAAGAAAATCACCTGGCAGAGATTGTCGGGTGTTACATCCACCCCTCCTTAAACAAAATTTTCGTCCTCAAAAATTGATCAAGAAAAGAGTTCTGGATACTTGTCCAACATGTCCTGCTGTCGCTCCCAAGTGGCTTCTTCAATACCATGATTCCTCCATAAGACTTTCACCAGTGGAATTTCTTTATTTCGAAGAGTCTTTACCGCAGATTCCATAATCCTTACTGGTTTCTCTTCATACTCCAGGGTCGGCTCGATATCGATTCCAGTTGGTTCAACAACATGTGCTAGATCACGTATGCATTTCCTTAACATTGACACATGGAAGACATTATGTACCTTTTCCAGTGATGGAGGCAATTGCAGTTTGTAAGCTGTACTGCCAATCATAGCTAAGACGGGAAATGGTCCAATAAACCGTGGATTAAGCTTTCCCTTCTTACCAAATCTTAAAACTCCCCTAAAGGGTGAAATCTTTAGAAAAACTTCATCTCCAACAGTAAACTCAAGGTCTCTCCTTCTTTGGTCTGCATAACTCTTCTGCGGCTTTGTGCAGTAATCATTCTCCTCCTAATAATGGCAATCTTATCTGACATCTGCTGTAAAATCTCGGGTCCAAGGAGTTTTGCTTCACCAACTTCATCCCAGTATAAGGGTGATCTACATTTCCTATCATACAACGCCTCGTAGGGTGCCATACCGATAGTGGACTGGTAACTATTGTTATAGGAGAATTCAATTAAGGGCAAATGTCGACTCCAAGATGTCTGAAAATCTAGCTCACATGCTCTCAACATATCCTCGAGTATCTGAATTGTTCGCTCAGATTGTCCATCGGTTTGTGGGTGAAAAGCAGTGCTGAAAGATAACTTCGATCCTAATGTGCTCTGAAGACTCTGCCAAAATCTTGAGGTGAACCTGGGATCACGGTCAGAGACTATAGATATCGGAATCCCATGCAATCTGATAATTTCCTGAACATACAGATCAGCAAGCTGGTCCATCGTGTATGTTGTTCTCACGGGTAGGAAGTGAGCTGACTTCGTCAATCTGTCAACTACAACCCAGATGCTGTCATGACCCTTAGTTGTCTTAGGTAGTCCAACAACAAAATCCATGGCAATGTTTTCCCATTTCCATTCGGGGATCGTTAAGGGTTGAAGCGTACCTTCTGGGCGTTGGTGCTCTGCTTTAACTTGTTGGCATACAAGACATGACTCCATATACTTGGCAACATCCCTCTTCATATTTGGCCACCAATAATGTAACCTTAAATCCCGATACATCTTGGTGTTACCAGGGTGTACAGAGTAAGAAGATGAGTGAGCCTAAGCCAAGATCAACTCACGCAACTCCTTGTCACTTGGAATGTACCATCGATTCCTAAATTTCAAAATACCATCGCTGGAGAGACTGAACTTAGAGGAGGCGTCTTTTAACTTACTCATCGTACTATTGTTCTCCTTTGAATCCTTCTGTTGTGCCTCTTTGATCTTGTCCAAAATAGTTGGTCGAATGTTAATCAGCAGTAAGGTTTCAACTCAGGAACTATTTCCAACTCGAATTTCTGAACTTCCTTCCATAATGGTACAGACATGGTTGATACCGTGGGCTTGCATGTCTTTGACATTCTGCTTAAAGCATCGGCTACAGCGTTGGCCTTTCCGGGTGGTACTTATTTTCAAAGTCATAATCTTTACAAATTCCAACCAACGTCTTTGTCTAATGTTAATTCCTTTGGGTGAAAAGGTACTTCAGGCTTTATGGTCAGAAAAAAAAAAAAAAAAAAAAAAAAAAAAAAAAAAAAAAAAAAAAAAAAAAAAAAAAAAAAAAAAAAAAAAAAAAAAAAAAAAAAAAAAAAAAAAAAAAAAAAAAAAAAAAAAAAAAAAAAAAAAAAAAAAAAAAAAAAAAAAAAAAAAAAAAAAAAAAAAAAAAAAAAAAAAAAAAAAAAAAAAAAAAAAAAAAAAAAAAAAAAAAAAAAAAAAAAAAAAAAAAAAAAAAAAAAAAAAAAAAAAAAAAAAAAAAAAAAAAAAAAAAAAAAAAAAAAAAAAAAAAAAAAAAAAAAAAAAAAAAAAAAAAAAAAAAAAAAAAAAAAAAAAAAAAAAAAAAAAAAAAAAAAAAAAAAAAAAAAAAAAAAAAAAAAAAAAAAAAAAAAAAAAAAAAAAAAAAAAAAAAAAAAAAAAAAAAAAAAAAAAAAAAAAAAAAAAAAAAAAAAAAAAAAAAAAAAAAAAAAAAAAAAAAAAAAAAAAAAAAAAAAAAAAAAAAAAAAAAAAAGTCAGAAAACACCTCACACTGTTGACCATATAAATAGTGTCTCCAAATATTTACTGCAAAAACAACTGCGGCTAACTCTAAATCATGAGTGGGGTAATTCTGTTCATAACTCTTAAGCTGCCTAGAGGCATACGCCACGACCTTTCCTTCTTGCATCAAAACACACCCCAGTCCAACTTTGGATGCATCACAGTAAACACTAAACTTTCCCTCTTCAGTTGGTAGAGTCAGTAGCGGGGCTGTCGTCAACTTTAGCTTAAGTGTTTGGAAGCCTTCTTCATAAGCTTCAGTCCAAGAGTACTTGGTGTCCTTCTTTGTTAAATTAGTTAAAGGCTTAGCTATCATAGAGAATCCCTTAATGAACTTTCTATAATAACCTGCCAAACCAAGGAAACTACGGACTTCACTGACATTCTTTGGCTGTGGCCAGTCCTTAACAGCCTGAATCTTGGTTGGATCTACTGATATACCCTCAGCATAAATGACATGATCTAAAAAGTTGATCTTATCCAGCCAGAACTCACACTTAGACAACTTGACATAAAGTTGTTGCTGTTTTAATGTCGTCAAAACTATTCTTAGATGTTTTGCATGGTCAGCCTCAGTACGTGAGTATATAAGGATGTCATCTATAAACACAATTACAAACTTGTCCAAGTACTCATGAAACACTCGATTCATCAAGTCCATAAAAGCTGCGGGTGCATTTGTCAAACCAAATGACATTACAAGAAATTCATAATGTCCATAGCGGGCCCTGAAGGCTGTCTTTGGTATATCACTCTTCTTAACCTTAAGTTGGTAGTAACCCGAGCATAAGTCAATCTTTGAAAATACCTTAGCTCCTTGTAATTGGTCAAACAAATCATCAATTCGGTTCTTAATTGTCAACTTATTTAGCTCTCTGTAGTCAATGCACATTCTAAGAGAACCATCTTTCTTCTTAACGAATAAAACAGGTGCACCTCAGGGAGAACTACTAGAGCGTATAAATCCCTTGTCTACTAGTTTCTGTAGTTGGACTTTTAATTCCTTTAATTCAACAGGTGCCATACGGTAAGGATTCTTAGATACAGGTAATGCCTCGGGATATGTATCAATCACAAACTCAATTTCCCTATCGGGTGGTAATCCTGGCATATCATCCAAGAATGCTTCAAGGAACTCCCGGACTATAGAAATATCTTGTAATTCTATTTTATTCTTCACCCGAATATCCATTATACTAGATAGGTAACTCTCACAGCCACCCTTCAATATCCGTTGAGTCTCTAGAGATGATATAATTGGCATTTTACTTATTTTTGGGATAGCTTGGAATGTATACCGATCTCCATTTGGGGGTCGAAACTCAACCAATTCATTCCTAATATAACTTCATATCCCTTCATGTTAATTACAATCAGTTCTACATATAACTTCTTATCTCCTAAGGACATAATGTCACCCTTCACTATCTGTTCAGAATGTAAGGATTTCCCTGACGGTAACATGACACTATATGGCCTATCAGCTGGTAAGTATCCTAACTTATGCTTACAGACAAACAGGGTTGCTATAAATGAGTGGGTGGCCCCCGTGTCTATAAATGTGTAAGCAGAAATATCACAGATCATAATTGTACCTGTTATGACCGTATGCTGCACAGCATCTTCGTCCTCCATCATAGCAAAGACTCTGGGTGCTATTCTTGCTCGATTGGGGTCTGGTGGCATGGGGCAGTCTCTGACTACATGTCCGACCTTGTCACATCTGTAGCAACGGCCAGAGTGTAGCTTGCACTCGCCATGGTGGTTCTTCTGGCAGTTGGAGCATAGAGGGGCTAATGGTCGTTTTCCTTTTCCCTGATCATCATTTGGATTGAAGGGTCTCTTTATACCTTGCTGTTGTTGTTGTGGTCCTATGTTCTATCGCGGTTGTCATCCTTTGTTCTGACGTGGTGGCGGCTGAGCCTCCTTAATGAACTTCCTTGGCTGTTCACGCTGTGCATATGTCGTTATCTCGGCTTCTTCCAGTTCCAAGGCCTTAGCCGTCACTTCACCATATGGTATATCATGTATTCCAGCAGTCTTTACTCTCATATACAAACTCGGCTTCAATCCTTGAACGAACTGGTGGATCTTGTCCTCATCATCCTCGACCAATCGGGGAGCAAACCGTGATAAAGCCTCAAACCTACATATGTAATCCGCCACAGAGCCAGTTTGACGCAAATTCATGAACTCCTTCTTCTTGCTGGCCCGAACGATCCTATTGAAATATTTATCAAAGAAAGCAGTCTGAAACATTTCCCAGGTCATAGCTCCTGCATTAATGGTGCTCTGGATTGAGTCCCACCAATACCTTGCACTCAGCTCCAGATGAAAAACAGCATAAGTGACCCTATCTCCTTCATCGACCTTGGCGTACTTGAACATGTCCTCCATTTTCAGAATCCACTCCTCAGCATAAACAGGATCCGAAACTTGGCCATTAAATGTTGGGGGTCTAAGTCTATGGAAGCGCTCGCCACCATGATCATGGTTTGCATTAGAGCTAGAGTTCCTATGCTCTTCCCTGGTGGTCATAAGCTGCTCGATTTGGCGTGATTGGCGTATAACCAACTCCGTTAGCTGAGCAATAGTGGTACTATCCACATTGTCTTCTCTCTGTTGTCCCCTCACCATTTTGGGATTCTTAAGAAAATAATCATAACATATCTTAACTTAATGACATTACTAAAATCATAAACACTTACAGTTGTTGGAGTGTACTCAGGTGGCAATCTGTGCTAGGAGTCAGTCTGCAGAATCGATTTTAGAACCCGATTTTGCTTTGATACCATAATTGTAACAACCCCAATAGGGCCGAGACCAAACCATGACTCTTTCAGACTTGTCCATATATCCTTACTATTTCTATTTAAGTTATAACCCTTTATATTTTTTTTTCTTAAAAAAAAAAAAAAAAAAAAAAAAAAAAAAAAAAAAAAAAAAAAAAAAAAAAAAAAAAAAAAAAAAAAAAAAAAAAAAAAAAAAAAAAAAAAAAAAAAAAAAAAAAAAAAAAAAAAAAAAAAAAAAAAAAAAAAAAAAAAAAAAAAAAAAAAAAAAAAAAAAAAAAAAAAAAAAAAAAAAAAAAAAAAAAAAAAAAAAAAAAAAAAAAAAAAAAAAAAAAAAAAAAAAAAAAAAAAAAAAAAAAAAAAAAAAAAAAAAAAAAAAAAAAAAAAAAAAAAAAAAAAAAAAAAAAAAAAAAAAAAAAAAAAAAAAAAAAAAAAAAAAAAAAAAAAAAAAAAAAAAAAAAAAAAAAAAAAAAAAAAAAAAAAAAAAAAAAAAAAAAAAAAAAAAAAAAAAAAAAAAAAAAAAAAAAAAAAAAAAAAAAAAAAAAAAAAAAAAAAAAAAAAAAAAAAAAAAAAAAAAAAAAAAAAAAAAAAAAAAAAAAAAAAAAAAAAAAAAAAAAAAAAAAAAAAAAAAAAAAAAAAAAAAAAAAAAAAAAAAAAAAAAAAAAAAAAAAAAAAAAAAAAAAAAAAAAAAAAAAAAAAAAAAAAAAAAAAAAAAAAAAAAAAAAAAAAAAAAAAAAAAAAAAAAAAAAAAAAAAAAAAAAAAAAAAAAAAAAAAAAAAAAAAAAAAAAAAAAAAAAAAAAAAAAAAAAAAAAAAAAAAAAAAAAAAAAAAAAAAAAAAAAAAAAAAAAAAAAAAAAAAAAAAAAAAAAAAAAAAAAAAAAAAAAAAAAAAAAAAAAAAAAAAAAAAAAAAAAAAAAAAAAAAAAAAAAAAAAAAAAAAAAAAAAAAAAAAAAAAAAAAAAAAAAAAAAAAAAAAAAAAAAAAAAAAAAAAAAAAAAAAAAAAAAAAAAAAAAAAAAAAAAAAAAAAAAAAAAAAAAAAAAAAAAAAAAAAAAAAAAAAAAAAAAAAAAAAAAAAAAAAAAAAAAAAAAAAAAAAAAAAAAAAAAAAAAAAAAAAAAAAAAAAAAAAAAAAAAAAAAAAAAAAAAAAAAAAAAAAAAAAAAAAAAAAAAAAAAAAAAAAAAAAAAAAAAAAAAAAAAAAAAAAAAAAAAAAAAAAAAAAAAAAAAAAAAAAAAAAAAAAAAAAAAAAAAAAAAAAAAAAAAAAAAAAAAAAAAAAAAAAAAAAAAAAAAAAAAAAAAAAAAAAAAAAAAAAAAAAAAAAAAAAAAAAAAAAAAAAAAAAAAAAAAAAAAAAAAAAAAAAAAAAAAAAAAAAAAAAAAAAAAAAAAAAAAAAAAAAAAAAAAAAAAAAAAAAAAAAAAAAAAAAAAACAACATTTATATCATCCGATATTTGAAATACCTTACATCAACCGATCGCTAGACGACAAGACAACACTTATATCATCCGATATTTGAAATACCTTATATCTACCGATCGCTAGACGACAAAACAACACTTATATCATCCGATATTTGAAATACCTTATATCTACCGATCGCTAGACGACAAAACAACACTTATATCATCTGATATTTGAAATACCTTAAATCTACCGATCGCTAGACGACAAAACAACATTTATATCATCCGGTGAGTAAACACTCGACATCATCCGATGACGTCAGCCGGAAGACTCAATCGTTCAACTTCTGTCATTAGACATCCGCCGATGACGTCAGCCGGATGATACAGTCATCCGACTCCTATCACTCAGCAGTAAAGCACGACAATCATCAAGCAACTTCAACCAACAGAAAAACACCCCGACTCTCATAGATTTCAACTTGGTAGGCATAAACTTTAAATGAATAAAATCACAGACTCATTCAGGATACGTGAAGCGGAAGACTTAATTAAACAGATCATTCTATAAACTTAAATCATTCCTCGAACTCAGAGATCAATAGACAAATCCCAACATCCCAATGTTATAAAAAGGAATCTCATCCTACACAGACTTCAGTCTTTCATAAACCTTACTGACTTAATGTGAGCATAACTGCGGGTCAATATCGCCTGCTAGCCACAAATCTCCACCCTGAGCACCTTCCAGCAACCGAGCTTAAACATTTTCATTAACTTTGAGATCTTCACCTGAAAACTCGTCACCTACATCATGAGGTTTAAACTATAAGCCTAATGCTTAGTAAGGAATGCAAAACTAACATGTATTCATGAATGTACAGTTGAGAAAAACATGTTCTTGATCATTTATCATTCTTCTTTCTGTTCATCGTTTTCATCATATGATTTAAGGGAGGATTTGTACCGTAAAGGGGGGTTGACAGTGATTTTGATCATATTCTCTTTCGGGTCGTATTCATGGTCCCTCTTTGGACTGTGCATGCGTCAACCGCCCCCACCCTCACTTAATCAATTGTATGGGATCGTTTTCATATTCATTTCCTATCTTGTTCAGGAGGGAAAACATGCTCATAAATCCATTTTCATATGCTTGAGAAGTAAATCATGATGCATGACATGAATGTTCTTAAATCATCAGACTATGGAAATTATCATACTAGACAGTTGACTTCATGGGCTCTAACAGAACATCACATAACATAGTTCTCAAACATCTGTAAATCATCTAAGTACAAACCATCTTACTAACTTAAAATAAACATCAACATAAGTAACAGACAATAGCTAAAATAACTTCTAATCATCGTATCAGTTTCTATCTAGCATCCTTATGATGTAGGGCCCTAATGGCCGGGAATCCTACACATTCACTTACCTGGTTTCCTTATCAATTTGAGCTCCTTTTTTTAGGACTTCTTCACCTAAAACATTACATTGTAGTAGTTAAAATAAAATTCGTAATAGTCCTAATCACAAATCATCCTAGAGTCTAATAACTAAAGTCATTTCCGAATCCCTTAGTCTAGTCCTCTGTGTGCAGTCTGAAATCCAAAACTAAAACAGCTGGGTTCAACTAATGATTAATCAGGGTCGGTTATATCAAATGTCTAGAATCGATTCAAAAATACCATTACCAAACACCGATAAAAATGTTCCTATTATCCGGCCATTGAAGAATCTTGAAACATTGGGTTCTAGTTGAAAACAAAGTTCCAAACAACTACACGGCAACTACATTGACTAAATCTTACCTCGAATGTAGGTTATCGGAGTGGAGGCTGGAGAAATCGATCGCCAAAGAGGGAATCGCCGGCAGAGAAAAAGCTCCGGAAGCACGGGAATCGCCGAGAGAGAAAGTCGGCTACAGTGGGGTTTAAGTGAGGTTTAAGGTTTCCATTTTCTATTTATATTGATAAGATCCTTCCTAATTACCATTTTGTCACCCCAAAATTAGAAATCAAATAAACTTTGGCATTAAAATTAAATTCAGGTATTAATAATAAAGGTGACAGTTAATTCCGTTAAGAAAATCACCTGGCAGAGATTGTCGGGTGTTACACTCTGGCCGGCCGACAACCGATCTCGTTCGCTTCCCTCGACAACTTCTTGAATATCGACTCTCTGGCTGGCGCTTCTGTTTTTCTTTCTCCCACTAAGGACCGAGTATGTTCGTTTTATTCTCTGTTGTTCTTTCGTTCATTCTGTTTTTTCAGTTTAGGCAGAGGAGCAGCTCTTTACTTTTTGACTTTTTTTGTTTGGTTTTTCACATCTTTGGTAGAGGGTATTTAAATTCAAAACCAGAAAACAAAAGATTAAATTTTTGTTATGCTTTGAGAGACTCTTCGGGCGTAACCGAGAGCAATTTGTTTGTGATTTATTCTTTATCATTTTCGCAACATTCTGTGTTGTTTTATTGTATTGTTTTCTTGTTGTTAATTTCGTGGTGTTCGTTCCCCAAATTGTCATCATTTTCTCCTTTATTTGTTCTCTTTTACTTGAATACAGAAAGAAAAAGTGAGGAGGGAGAACCATTAGGCATTCAAAACATTATTTTTATGTGAAGTGTTAACCGTGAAGTTAATTTTATCTTTGAAATATGAACTGTGTATTTTAATTTTGTTTTCATTGATGTGAATTGCTTTTTTTCAGCACTTTAAAAAAAAAAAAAAAAAAAAAAAAAAAAAAAAAAAAAAAAAAAAAAAAAAAAAAAAAAAAAAAAAAAAAAAAAAAAAAAAAAAAAAAAAAAAAAAAAAAAAAAAAAAAAAAAAAAAAAAAAAAAAAAAAAAAAAAAAAAAAAAAAAAAAAAAAAAAAAAAAAAAAAAAAAAAAAAAAAAAAAAAAAAAAAAAAAAAAAAAAAAAAAAAAAAAAAAAAAAAAAAAAAAAAAAAAAAAAAAAAAAAAAAAAAAAAAAAAAAAAAAAAAAAAAAAAAAAAAAAAAAAAAAAAAAAAAAAAAAAAAAAAAAAAAAAAAAAAAAAAAAAAAAAAAAAAAAAAAAAAAAAAAAAAAAAAAAAAAAAAAAAAAAAAAAAAAAAAAAAAAAAAAAAAAAAAAAAAAAAAAAAAAAAAAAAAAAAAAAAAAAAAAAAAAAAAAAAAAAAAAAAAAAAAAAAAAAAAAAAAAAAAAAAAAAAAAAAAAAAAAAAAAAAAAAAAAAAAAAAAAAAAAAAAAAAAAAAAAAAAAAAAAAAAAAAAAAAAAAAAAAAAAAAAAAAAAAAAAAAAAAAAAAAAAAAAAAAAAAAAAAAAAAAAAAAAAAAAAAAAAAAAAAAAAAAAAAAAAAAAAAAAAAAAAAAAAAAAAAAAAAAAAAAAAAAAAAAAAAAAAAAAAAAAAAAAAAAAAAAAAAAAAAAAAAAAAAAAAAAAAAAAAAAAAAAAAAAAAAAAAAAAAAAAAAAAAAAAAAAAAAAAAAAAAAAAAAAAAAAAAAAAAAAAAAAAAAAAAAAAAAAAAAAAAAAAAAAAAAAAAAAAAAAAAAAAAAAAAAAAAAAAAAAAAAAAAAAAAAAAAAAAAAAAAAAAAAAAAAAAAAAAAAAAAAAAAAAAAAAAAAAAAAAAAAAAAAAAAAAAAAAAAAAAAAAAAAAAAAAAAAAAAAAAAAAAAAAAAAAAAAAAAAAAAAAAAAAAAAAAAAAAAAAAAAAAAAAAAAAAAAAAAAAAAAAAAAAAAAAAAAAAAAAAAAAAAAAAAAAAAAAAAAAAAAAAAAAAAAAAAAAAAAAAAAAAAAAAAAAAAAAAAAAAAAAAAAAAAAAAAAAAAAAAAAAAAAAAAAAAAAAAAAAAAAAAAAAAAAAAAAAAAAAAAAAAAAAAAAAAAAAAAAAAAAAAAAAAAAAAAAAAAAAAAAAAAAAAAAAAAAAAAAAAAAAAAAAAAAAAAAAAAAAAAAAAAAAAAAAAAAAAAAAAAAAAAAAAAAAAAAAAAAAAAAAAAAAAAAAAAAAAAAAAAAAAAAAAAAAAAAAAAAAAAAAAAAAAAAAAAAAAAAAAAAAAAAAAAAAAAAAAAAAAAAAAAAAAAAAAAAAAAAAAAAAAAAAAAAAAAAAAAAAAAAAAAAAAAAAAAAAAAAAAAAAAAAAAAAAAAAAAAAAAAAAAAAAAAACCGGTTGCTTGTCAGTTCAGTTCGATTTTACTCCAAAACTGAACCAAACCGACAAATGCACACCCCTACTTTAAACATAACGAGCTCTGGCTCATGAAGAATGTGTCAAAGTCCATATAACGATCACATAATAATAAAGTAGTACAAAAACTTAAATGATCCAATAATATAATTCAGGAAATAGAAAACCAAATCCCAACGATTTATACAACTAAAATAAGGAATTAAATAAACAACGAAGAGTTCCTCACCACAACAAAGAATAATGCTCAAAAAGTAAGGAAAATGGTAAAAAGAGAATCTATTTTTCAACGAGCATCAGCAACATCAGCCTCCACGACTTTAACTTGGGAAATGGAGAGGGTCCTTTGGGATGAGCGATTAACTCAACACTATACTTAGATGCATATTTAAAACTGATTTTATCTTCTTCTTTTTTTAAGCCATGAAGCAGTTATGAAAATGCAATGCATGGGTTTACATTAAAAAAACGTTTTCCTTTCATTTCAAAATAGACTCACGAGCCAAGAATTTTTCAAATAATCAAATCCTTATTACCATTTTAAAATTTTTTTTTTTTTTTTTTTTTTTTTTTTTTTTTTTTTTTTTTTTTTTTTTTTTTTTTTTTTTTTTTTTTTTTTTTTTTTTTTTTTTTTTTTTTTTTTTTTTTTTTTTTTTTTTTTTTTTTTTTTTTTTTTTTTTTTTTTTTTTTTTTTTTTTTTTTTTTTTTTTTTTTTTTTTTTTTTTTTTTTTTTTTTTTTTTTTTTTTTTTTTTTTTTTTTTTTTTTTTTTTTTTTTTTTTTTTTTTTTTTTTTTTTTTTTTTTTTTTTTTTTTTTTTTTTTTTTTTTTTTTTTTTTTTTTTTTTTTTTTTTTTTTTTTTTTTTTTTTTTTTTTTTTTTTTTTTTTTTTTTTTTTTTTTTTTTTTTTTTTTTTTTTTTTTTTTTTTTTTTTTTTTTTTTTTTTTTTTTTTTTTTTTTTTTTTTTTTTTTTTTTTTTTTTTTTTTTTTTTTTTTTTTTTTTTTTTTTTTTTTTTTTTTTTTTTTTTTTTTTTTTTTTTTTTTTTTTTTTTTTTTTTTTTTTTTTTTTTTTTTTTTTTTTTTTTTTTTTTTTTTTTTTTTTTTTTTTTTTTTTTTTTTTTTTTTTTTTTTTTTTTTTTTTTTTTTTTTTTTTTTTTTTTTTTTTTTTTTTTTTTTTTTTTTTTTTTTTTTTTTTTTTTTTTTTTTTTTTTTTTTTTTTTTTTTTTTTTTTTTTTTTTTTTTTTTTTTTTTTTTTTTTTTTTTTTTTTTTTTTTTTTTTTTTTTTTTTTTTTTTTTTTTTTTTTTTTTTTTTTTTTTTTTTTTTTTTTTTTTTTTTTTTTTTTTTTTTTTTTTTTTTTTTTTTTTTTTTTTTTTTTTTTTTTTTTTTTTTTTTTTTTTTTTTTTTTTTTTTTTTTTTTTTTTTTTTTTTTTTTTTTTTTTTTTTTTTTTTTTTTTTTTTTTTTTTTTTTTTTTTTTTTTTTTTTTTTTTTTTTTTTTTTTTTTTTTTTTTTTTTTTTTTTTTTTTTTTTTTTTTTTTTTTTTTTTTTTTTTTTTTTTTTTTTTTTTTTTTTTTTTTTTTTTTTTTTTTTTTTTTTTTTTTTTTTTTTTTTTTTTTTTTTTTTTTTTTTTTTTTTTTTTTTTTTTTTTTTTTTTTTTTTTTTTTTTTTTTTTTTTTTTTTTTTTTTTTTTTTTTTTTTTTTTTTTTTTTTTTTTTTTTTTTTTTTTTTTTTTTTTTTTTTTTTTTTTTTTTTTTTTTTTTTTTTTTTTTTTTTTTTTTTTTTTTTTTTTTTTTTTTTTTTTTTTTTTTTTTTTTTTTTTTTTTTTTTTTTTTTTTTTTTTTTTTTTTTTTTTTTTTTTTTTTTTTTTTTTTTTTTTTTTTTTTTTTTTTTTTTTTTTTTTTTTTTTTTTTTTTTTTTTTTTTTTTTTTTTTTTTTTTTTTTTTTTTTTTTTTTTTTTTTTTTTTTTTTTTTTTTTTTTTTTTTTTTTTTTTTTTTTTTTTTTTTTTTTTTTTTTTTTTTTTTTTTTTTTTTTTTTTTTTTTTTTTTTTTTTTTTTTTTTTTTTTTTTTTTTTTTTTTTTTTTTTTTTTTTTTTTTTTTTTTTTTTTTTTTTTTTTTTTTTTTTTTTTTTTTTTTTTTTTTTTTTTTTTTTTTTTTTTTTTTTTTTTTTTTTTTTTTTTTTTTTTTTTTTTTTTTTTTTTTTTTTTTTTTTTTTTTTTTTTTTTTTTTTTTTTTTTTTTTTTTTTTTTTTTTTTTTTTTTTTTTTTTTTTTTTTTTTTTTTTTTTTTTTTTTTTTTTTTTTTTTTTTTTTTTTTTTTTTTTTTTTTTTTTTTTTTTTTTTTTTTTTTTTTTTTTTTTTTTTTTTTTTTTTTTTTTTTTTTTTTTTTTTTTTTTTTTTTTTTTTTTTTTTTTTTTTTTTTTTTTTTTTTTTTTTTTTTTTTTTTTTTTTTTTTTTTTTTTTTTTTTTTTTTTTTTTTTTTATTTCCACCCCGATTAAACTAAATAACACTAAAAGAACCCAATATTTCAAGTTTCAAAAATCCTAATCGGACGAAAATAGGAAACCAAAGCATGAAACTAATGAGAACGAGCTTAGAAATGGACTTAGCCTTCATGAAACTTGGAGATTGGAGCACTCATGAACCTTGCGATGGAGACTCACCGTTCCATGATCGGCGTTCTCCCTCTCCGTCCTCTCGCAAACATAAAGCAAATGGTAGTGAATTTTATAGGAACATGACAAACTCTATAACTACAAAACACACAAAACAATTTGTGAACATATCAAAAGATGTAAGAAAATCTCTAATTATTTCGGCACACATCTGCCGAGTTCGTTAAGCATTTTAATATCATTTTCTCATATAAATATGTCTAACTTCATAAAATATGAATTCAAAAAATCTTTATATTACACTGAAAGTTTAAGATCAGTTCAGTGATGTCACACAAGGATCCTTGTGTGACACCGATTTTAAAGTAACGATGAACGATATAAAAAGTGCGGAAATAAACGACACAAGAGGTTGGTAACGCAATTCGGCAACCAGCCTACGTCTGCGGGGCCACGCCCAGATATAAAAACTTTTCCTTGAGTTAACAAAGTTACAAGAAAAACTCGGACTTATACAAATAAAGAATCACTCTTATCTTTTTCGCCGCCTCTAGCTAACTTCCTCAACGAAACAGTTTTTGCAAGATCCCCTCGACTTTAGAACGACCTCTCCCGAGATCTAGATAACAACAAAATCCCCTCGTTGTTGGTTCCTCCCGAAACCCGTGTTATGGCAAGATCCCCTCGCCCACGATCAAGAACGACAAGCTCCCCTTGTCTAAGAAACAGAACTCCGCCTGAGTTCGGATGCTGTCTCCTCCCGAGATAGAGCTTCAATGAAGAACAAAAACTATTGCCTCCTGGGACACCTCCTGGAACACCAGATCGAAGTCTTCGGATGCAATACACAGCACATTCAATAAAAACAATGAAATCCACAGATTAGGTCGAGTGTGCAAAACAATTACTAACTCAAACGCAGAAACGTTGAGAGTAAAAGAAAGTCGACGGCTCGGAAAGATGAAGAAACCTCCTTACGTGAAAAACAATACTCCGTCGTCAGTCAGCTCTCTCAGAACCGAGAGCCTTAAATAACATTGGTAACTTCCATAATATCGAATCAGTTCAGTTACCAAATCGGAATTCAAATCGCATAGAATAAGGAAACCGAATCTGTTGTGTGACACCTCATGCGACACTTAAGGAAAGTTTCTATAACTACTCGGATATTCGCCCAGAAATTCAGGAAAGCATCCCATTAATCATGGGAACTCAGAGCCCAACAAATCATGCCAAATCTATAGCAAATCGGCTTTCCAAATAAAACTTTTCCAAAAACCTAGTGCATATACCTTATCTTTCCAAATAATGTTGTTTCCTTATTTTTCTCTTCCATAGAATCATAATTATTGCTTCTATAATATCTTCACATAACCGGATTGGGCTGTTTCTTGATTGCCAAGTCATAAATCCCACTTGAACAATTATGAATAAAATATTACTTTTATAATAAATTGCCAAAAAAAATCAAATGCCAATACTAATGCAAGTTGTTGCATTTACAATCTCCCTCTTTGGCATTTTTTGGCAAAATCAATATAATCAATAATATTTTAATCTCCCCCTGATTAGTAGCAGATCAGCATAACATGACAACCCAAAATAACCCAAAATTACTCCCCCTTTTTGCCATAAAAGGACAAAAGAAATGAGAATTAACAGGGAGACAAATCACATTAAAACCGTGAGATTAGAAATACTTCTGGATAGCTATTAGCAATATTCATGAAGAAACTAATAAATATCAATCATCCGGATATGCATCATAAAGATCATAGAAGAACCATAGCAAAATAATAGAATTCATAATCATCAAAGAAACTATTCAGAGAATCAAAATATTCAGACAGAATCCAGAAACATACCACGGAGATAGAACATCAGAAAAGAAAATTGTATAAATTAATCTTCAGTATTATCATTTGCTGGCTTTCCCCCTGGAACATCGGTTGTATCACCAGATGGACCAGCTTCATCCCTTGCTCTAGGTTGTTGATCAGGACCACTCGTATGAGGATTTTTCGTGTAAATGTCATTAATCAACATAGCAATTGCTGATCGCTGTTTGTCCATCTCAGAGATCTGTAGGCTTAGAGTCTGTGACACTTCCAATAACATTTTAACAGAGCGAGCGAGGAGAGTAGACACAGTATTAGATTCAGAGAATGGCAGTCCTTGTACAAAACCTTCCAGATAATTTATGTGTTCTCCCATTCTTAGTTTGTAGCTGATTCTAATCTCCTCTTTTTCATCATACAGAACATCACTATCTCTAATAATGGGGTGTTGAGCTGACAAAACTCCATATATAAGAGAAGGAAATGTGAGAGCTAATCTTGTATTTTTTGCATCTTCATGTTTCATTATGAGATCAAAAATCATCTTGCCAAAATTCACAGAAATTGAATTTCCAATCTTAAACAGAAGCGTTGCCATTGACTTGTTAACCTCAGTGCTGTGAGACGTCGGCATCCAGTTCCTCATAGCAATTTTATGCAAAATACCATACTTAATTGATAGTTGTGCAGCAGGGAAATCTTTTCCATGGGGCCAGATGCGTCTGACACCCCCAGTAACATCAAAAATGATTTTGTTGTAGTCCGGCACAAAATTATCAGGATCAGCCATCTCTAAGCATAGATACTCGTTGATAATAGAAGGGGTAAATGTAAAGATATAACCTCTCATATAGACACGTCCAAAATCAGGATGACCAACATCTTTCACATCCAGGTCTAGATTACAATAAAATTCTTGGACAATTTTGCAAACAAACGGTTTCAGATTTCGAAAAGTCTTCTCCAAACCCAGACTTACTAAGTGATAAATTAAAGCCTCACATTGAGAGAAATCATTTTCATGAATATTTCTCTCGGTCCAAATTGTTCTTTGAGAGAAGTTTAGCCAACGGCTAGCATGCAGAACAGATTTAAAATCATCATTTAAAAGTTTTTTTTTTTTTTTTTTTTTTTTTTTTTTTTTTTTTTTTTTTTTTTTTTTTTTTTTTTTTTTTTTTTTTTTTTTTTTTTTTTTTTTTTTTTTTTTTTTTTTTTTTTTTTTTTTTTTTTTTTTTTTTTTTTTTTTTTTTTTTTTTTTTTTTTTTTTTTTTTTTTTTTTTTTTTTTTTTTTTTTTTTTTTTTTTTTTTTTTTTTTTTTTTTTTTTTTTTTTTTTTTTTTTTTTTTTTTTTTTTTTTTTTTTTTTTTTTTTTTTTTTTTTTTTTTTTTTTTTTTTTTTTTTTTTTTTTTTTTTTTTTTTTTTTTTTTTTTTTTTTTTTTTTTTTTTTTTTTTTTTTTTTTTTTTTTTTTTTTTTTTTTTTTTTTTTTTTTTTTTTTTTTTTTTTTTTTTTTTTTTTTTTTTTTTTTTTTTTTTTTTTTTTTTTTTTTTTTTTTTTTTTTTTTTTTTTTTTTTTTTTTTTTTTTTTTTTTTTTTTTTTTTTTTTTTTTTTTTTTTTTTTTTTTTTTTTTTTTTTTTTTTTTTTTTTTTTTTTTTTTTTTTTTTTTTTTTTTTTTTTTTTTTTTTTTTTTTTTTTTTTTTTTTTTTTTTTTTTTTTTTTTTTTTTTTTTTTTTTTTTTTTTTTTTTTTTTTTTTTTTTTTTTTTTTTTTTTTTTTTTTTTTTTTTTTTTTTTTTTTTTTTTTTTTTTTTTTTTTTTTTTTTTTTTTTTTTTTTTTTTTTTTTTTTTTTTTTTTTTTTTTTTTTTTTTTTTTTTTTTTTTTTTTTTTTTTTTTTTTTTTTTTTTTTTTTTTTTTTTTTTTTTTTTTTTTTTTTTTTTTTTTTTTTTTTTTTTTTTTTTTTTTTTTTTTTTTTTTTTTTTTTTTTTTTTTTTTTTTTTTTTTTTTTTTTTTTTTTTTTTTTTTTTTTTTTTTTTTTTTTTTTTTTTTTTTTTTTTTTTTTTTTTTTTTTTTTTTTTTTTTTTTTTTTTTTTTTTTTTTTTTTTTTTTTTTTTTTTTTTTTTTTTTTTTTTTTTTTTTTTTTTTTTTTTTTTTTTTTTTTTTTTTTTTTTTTTTTTTTTTTTTTTTTTTTTTTTTTTTTTTTTTTTTTTTTTTTTTTTTTTTTTTTTTTTTTTTTTTTTTTTTTTTTTTTTTTTTTTTTTTTTTTTTTTTTTTTTTTTTTTTTTTTTTTTTTTTTTTTTTTTTTTTTTTTTTTTTTTTTTTTTTTTTTTTTTTTTTTTTTTTTTTTTTTTTTTTTTTTTTTTTTTTTTTTTTTTTTTTTTTTTTTTTTTTTTTTTTTTTTTTTTTTTTTTTTTTTTTTTTTTTTTTTTTTTTTTTTTTTTTTTTTTTTTTTTTTTTTTTTTTTTTTTTTTTTTTTTTTTTTTTTTTTTTTTTTTTTTTTTTTTTTTTTTTTTTTTTTTTTTTTTTTTTTTTTTTTTTTTTTTTTTTTTTTTTTTTTTTTTTTTTTTTTTTTTTTTTTTTTTTTTTTTTTTTTTTTTTTTTTTTTTTTTTTTTTTTTTTTTTTTTTTTTTTTTTTTTTTTTTTTTTTTTTTTTTTTTTTTTTTTTTTTTTTTTTTTTTTTTTTTTTTTTTTTTTTTTTTTTTTTTTTTTTTTTTTTTTTTTTTTTTTTTTTTTTTTTTTTTTTTTTTTTTTTTTTTTTTTTTTTTTTTTTTTTTTTTTTTTTTTTTTTTTTTTTTTTTTTTTTTTTTTTTTTTTTTTTTTTTTTTTTTTTTTTTTTTTTTTTTTTTTTTTTTTTTTTTTTTTTTTTTTTTTTTTTTTTTTTTTTTTTTTTTTTTTTTTTTTTTTTTTTTTTTTTTTTTTTTTTTTTTTTTTTTTTTTTTTTTTTTTTTTTTTTTTTTTTTTTTTTTTTTTTTTTTTTTTTTTTTTTTTTTTTTTTTTTTTTTTTTTTTTTTTTTTTTTTTTTTTTTTTTTTTTTTTTTTTTTTTTTTTTTTTTTTTTTTTTTTTTTTTTTTTTTTTTTTTTTTTTTTTTTTTTTTTTTTTTTTTTTTTTTTTTTTTTTTTTTTTTTTTTTTTTTTTTTTTTTTTTTTTTTTTTTTTTTTTTTTTTTTTTTTTTTTTTTTTTTTTTTTTTTTTTTTTTTTTTTTTTTTTTTTTTTTTTTTTTTTTTTTTTTTTTAATTAAATAATTGCCATAAAACGACTTACATAACACAGAGGCCTAGAGCAGACCTCAACTCTTCAAATCGTACGCCATCCAATGCTTTGGTAAAAATATCGGTAATTTGCTTCTCGGTCACCATATGTTCTAAAGTAATCATTTTGTCCTCCACAAGAGATCGAATGAAATGATGTCGTATATCAATGTGCTTAGTACGAGAGTGCTAAACATGATTTTTAGAAATATTAATTGCACTCAGATTATCGCAGTAGAGGGTCATGACACCCTGTGTGACACCATAGTCTTTCATCATTTGTTTCATCCAAAGAAGCTGCGTACAGCTGCTACCTGCTGCTATATACTCTGGCTCGGCTGTAGATAGAGAAATGGAATTCTGTTTCTTGCTAAACCATGAAACCAAGTTGTGTCCAACATAAAAACATCCACCCGAAGTGCTTTTTCGATCATCGGAACTTCCTGCCCAGTCAGCATCACAATAACCCACCAGATTAGCATTAGAATCGAAAGAATACCATATGCCTTAATCAGTTGTGCCGCTAACATATTTGAGAATTCTCTTGACCAACACTAGGTGCGACTCCTTCGGGTTTGCTTGAAATCGAGCGCATAAACCAACGCTATAACAAATATCGGGTCGGCTGGCAGTAAGATATAAGAGGCTTCCAATCATGCTTCTATATAAACGCGGATCAACAGCAATTCCCTTTTCATCTCTAGAAATTTTTTTGTGTGTCCCAAGGGGTGTTCTACTCGAGCGTGCATTCTCGAGTTTGAATTTTTTCAATAAATTCTTCGCATATTTGGCTTGGGAGATAAAAATACCATTTTTTTCTTGCTGAATTTGAAGTCCAAGAAAATAAGTGAGTTCTCCAACCATACTCATCTCGAATTCACCGGTCATTTGAGCAACAAACTCATCCACCATCGCCTGTGACACCGAGCCAAACACTATGTCGTCAACATATATTTGAGTGAGTAAATACTGACCATTGTCCCGGCGAACGAAAAGGATTTTATCTACTCCCCCTCGCTCATATCCCTTGGTTAATAGATATTGAGTGAGTCGTTCATACCATGCACGAGGGGCTTGTTTGAGCCCATATAACGCCTTCTTCAACTTATAAACGTACTCGGGATGATGAGGGTCTTCAAAACCCTTTGGTTGAGCAACATAAACCTCTTCATTAAGAAACCCATTGAGAAACGCACTTTTCACATCCATTTGATATAACTTAAACCGCATAACACAAGCGATAGCCAACAAAAGCCGAATAGATTCAAGCCGAGCAACCGAAGCAAATGTTTCATCAAAGTCAATCCCTTCAATCTGAGAATACCCTTGAGCACTAGCCGAGCTTTGTTAGCGAGTAATATTCCCATACTCAATCGGTCTTGTTCTTGTAGATCCACTTAGTAACAATAACATTCACATGGGAGGACACGGTACTAAGTCCCAAACTTGATTCGAGAGAATTGGCTGAGTTTCTTCTTGCATAGCCCCTATCCAGTATTCATCTAGTAGAGCTTCTTTCACATTCTTGGGTTCGATTGTTGATGTAAAACACGCCATTTGAATCATTTCTCGATAGTTTACTCTAGGCTTATCTCTAGTTCGTATACCATCATTCAGATTACCAATAACCTCATCTGTCGAGTGATTCTTCTGAACACGAGTAGAAGGTTGTCTGTTGTGTGTAATCGTGGTCTCCGTGTCATCAACCGTCTCTGTTGGCGCTGTGACACCACCTGTGACACCCTCTGGTACACCAGGTGGAACACCAGTATCTTCATGATTTGAAATCTGATTTGCATCGTCTGGTGAAGTATAAACTGTATCTAAAGAGTCATCTATTTGAACGTTGGCAGATTCAATGACGATTCGAGTTTTTTTATTGTAAACCCGATAAGCACGGCTATTTGTAGCATAACCGAGAAAGATCGCCTCATCACTTTTAGGATCTAGTTTACCCCTGTGTTCCCTGTCATTCAACACAAAACAGATGCTGCCAAATGGGTGAAAATAGTTAAGATTTGGAGTTTTACCTTTCCATATCTCATAGGGTGTCATAGAAGTTTTGCCACGAAGATACACCCGATTAATTGTATAACATGCGGTATTCATTGCTTCAACCCAGAACCTTTGTGGCACATCCCTTTCATGTGGCATAACACGAGTCATCTCAGCCAAAGTACGATTTTTCCGTTCAACGACTCCGTTTTGTTGAGGAGTCTTTGGTGCTGAAAATTCATGAGCGATCCCTAGGTGTTTACAAAAATCTGAGAACTCAGAGTTTTCAAACTCTCTTCCATGGTCACTTCGGATACGTATAATTTTCAAAATAACACAGTCTTTTTCGCGTTGAAGTCGAGTACACATTGACTTGAAAACTTTAAACGTGTCGGACTTTTCTCTTAGAAACTCCACCCATGTATAGCGTGAAAAATCATCAACTGTAACAAATACGTAACGTTTGCCTCCAATACTTTCAACAGGCATCGGCCCCATTAGATCCATGTGAAGTAATTCAAGAACCCGGGTAGTTGTGGAACCCTGTGACACCGGGTGAGACACCTTTGTTTGCTTTCCAATTTGACATGGTCCACACAGTCTGTCTTCATCAAATTTTAATATAGGAATTCCTTGAACAGCTCCTTTTGAAATAATCTTTTCCAGCATTCTAAAATTGGCATGGCCCAACTTTCTATGCCATAGAATGGTGTCTTCTATACTCGATCGAAAACATGTAGAAGTGGAAGTAATAAGATAGCAATTGTCGGATGATCTTATGCCTTCAATAACACATTTGTCATTTTGATCGGACACCATACATTTTTTTTTTTTTTTTTTTTTTTTTTTTTTTTTTTTTTTTTTTTTTTTTTTTTTTTTTTTTTTTTTTTTTTTTTTTTTTTTTTTTTTTTTTTTTTTTTTTTTTTTTTTTTTTTTTTTTTTTTTTTTTTTTTTTTTTTTTTTTTTTTTTTTTTTTTTTTTTTTTTTTTTTTTTTTTTTTTTTTTTTTTTTTTTTTTTTTTTTTTTTTTTTTTTTTTTTTTTTTTTTTTTTTTTTTTTTTTTTTTTTTTTTTTTTTTTTTTTTTTTTTTTTTTTTTTTTTTTTTTTTTTTTTTTTTTTTTTTTTTTTTTTTTTTTTTTTTTTTTTTTTTTTTTTTTTTTTTTTTTTTTTTTTTTTTTTTTTTTTTTTTTTTTTTTTTTTTTTTTTTTTTTTTTTTTTTTTTTTTTTTTTTTTTTTTTTTTTTTTTTTTTTTTTTTTTTTTTTTTTTTTTTTTTTTTTTTTTTTTTTTTTTTTTTTTTTTTTTTTTTTTTTTTTTTTTTTTTTTTTTTTTTTTTTTTTTTTTTTTTTTTTTTTTTTTTTTTTTTTTTTTTTTTTTTTTTTTTTTTTTTTTTTTTTTTTTTTTTTTTTTTTTTTTTTTTTTTTTTTTTTTTTTTTTTTTTTTTTTTTTTTTTTTTTTTTTTTTTTTTTTTTTTTTTTTTTTTTTTTTTTTTTTTTTTTTTTTTTTTTTTTTTTTTTTTTTTTTTTTTTTTTTTTTTTTTTTTTTTTTTTTTTTTTTTTTTTTTTTTTTTTTTTTTTTTTTTTTTTTTTTTTTTTTTTTTTTTTTTTTTTTTTTTTTTTTTTTTTTTTTTTTTTTTTTTTTTTTTTTTTTTTTTTTTTTTTTTTTTTTTTTTTTTTTTTTTTTTTTTTTTTTTTTTTTTTTTTTTTTTTTTTTTTTTTTTTTTTTTTTTTTTTTTTTTTTTTTTTTTTTTTTTTTTTTTTTTTTTTTTTTTTTTTTTTTTTTTTTTTTTTTTTTTTTTTTTTTTTTTTTTTTTTTTTTTTTTTTTTTTTTTTTTTTTTTTTTTTTTTTTTTTTTTTTTTTTTTTTTTTTTTTTTTTTTTTTTTTTTTTTTTTTTTTTTTTTTTTTTTTTTTTTTTTTTTTTTTTTTTTTTTTTTTAAAAAAATAAACTTTAAAAACATTTAAATATTTGCAGCGGAAATTATTTGAATCACAACGAAGTTATACAAAACTACGAAATGCTGTTGAATGGTTAAGAAACAATCGGCAATTTGAAAATTCTAGTTTAAACAGCGAAGTACCAGGGAAGTCGTAGTAGTCAAACACATCTGCCGATTGATAAAGTCAACGGAAGAAGCAGAAAACAACCAAAATAGGAGAGTCCTGCGATGGCGTCAGTCGAATGAGAAATAAAGGACATCTCTCGGTAGACTGCATCTACCGATAGGGCAAATCCTACATCTTCCGATGACGTCAGCTCGTATCTGCCGATCACTAAACGTCAACGTTGTACCCACTCATACCGGTAGGGCAAATCCTACATCTTCCGATGACGTCAGCTCGTATCTGCCGATCACTAAACGTCAACGTTGTACCCACTCATACCGGTAGGGCAAATCCTACATCTTCCGATGACTATTCCTACGGCATCTTCCGATAGACAACAACAACATCCACCGATAGACATCGTCTACCGGTAGAAAACAGAATACATTTCAACTACTCCTCACTGTACTCACACAACACTAGTTACAGAAAGGAATTCGTTTGCTTTTCCGAGACCATTCAGAAATAGCTCAACCATGGCATTTACCAAAATCCAGTAATAAACATTTAAAACTCAACAGATTACAGTTAACCGAAGAAAAATCTCAAAACGTGTTCAAAGTATTGAAACCACTACTGTTATGGAGACTTAACATTTCTAAGTTTAAACACTGTCAACTAAACCTTCTCACCAACAGACATCAGTTAAGCCGCCCCATCAGCTGCCAAATTGTTACAAAGATGCACTCCACAACCAGCCTAGTCCTCGGAAAAAAAAAAAAAAAAAAAAAAAAAAAAAAAAAAAAAAAAAAAAAAAAAAAAAAAAAAAAAAAAAAAAAAAAAAAAAAAAAAAAAAAAAAAAAAAAAAAAAAAAAAAAAAAAAAAAAAAAAAAAAAAAAAAAAAAAAAAAAAAAAAAAAAAAAAAAAAAAAAAAAAAAAAAAAAAAAAAAAAAAAAAAAAAAAAAAAAAAAAAAAAAAAAAAAAAAAAAAAAAAAAAAAAAAAAAAAAAAAAAAAAAAAAAAAAAAAAAAAAAAAAAAAAAAAAAAAAAAAAAAAAAAAAAAAAAAAAAAAAAAAAAAAAAAAAAAAAAAAAAAAAAAAAAAAAAAAAAAAAAAAAAAAAAAAAAAAAAAAAAAAAAAAAAAAAAAAAAAAAAAAAAAAAAAAAAAAAAAAAAAAAAAAAAAAAAAAAAAAAAAAAAAAAAAAAAAAAAAAAAAAAAAAAAAAAAAAAAAAAAAAAAAAAAAAAAAAAAAAAAAAAAAAAAAAAAAAAAAAAAAAAAAAAAAAAAAAAAAAAAAAAAAAAAAAAAAAAAAAAAAAAAAAAAAAAAAAAAAAAAAAAAAAAAAAAAAAAAAAAAAAAAAAAAAAAAAAAAAAAAAAAAAAAAAAAAAAAAAAAAAAAAAAAAAAAAAAAAAAAAAAAAAAAAAAAAAAAAAAAAAAAAAAAAAAAAAAAAAAAAAAAAAAAAAAAAAAAAAAAAAAAAAAAAAAAAAAAAAAAAAAAAAAAAAAAAAAAAAAAAAAAAAAAAAAAAAAAAAAAAAAAAAAAAAAAAAAAAAAAAAAAAAAAAAAAAAAAAAAAAAAAAAAAAAAAAAAAAAAAAAAAAAAAAAAAAAAAAAAAAAAAAAAAAAAAAAAAAAAAAAAAAAAAAAAAAAAAAAAAAAAAAAAAAAAAAAAAAAAAAAAAAAAAAAAAAAAAAAAAAAAAAAAAAAAAAAAAAAAAAAAAAAAAAAAAAAAAAAAAAAAAAAAAAAAAAAAAAAAAAAAAAAAAAAAAAAAAAAAAAAAAAAAAAAAAAAAAAAAAAAAAAAAAAAAAAAAAAAAAAAAAAAAAAAAAAAAAAAAAAAAAAAAAAAAAAAAAAAAAAAAAAAAAAAAAAAAAAAAAAAAAAAAAAAAAAAAAAAAAAAAAAAAAAAAAAAAAAAAAAAAAAAAAAAAAAAAAAAAAAAAAAAAAAAAAAAAAAAAAAAAAAAAAAAAAAAAAAAAAAAAAAAAAAAAAAAAAAAAAAAAAAAAAAAAAAAAAAAAAAAAAAAAAAAAAAAAAAAAAAAAAAAAAAAAAAAAAAAAAAAAAAAAAAAAAAAAAAAAAAAAAAAAAAAAAAAAAAAAAAAAAAAAAAAAAAAAAAAAAAAAAAAAAAAAAAAAAAAAAAAAAAAAAAAAAAAAAAAAAAAAAAAAAAAAAAAAAAAAAAAAAAAAAAAAAAAAAAAAAAAAAAAAAAAAAAAAAAAAAAAAAAAAAAACATGATGCATAGAATACAAATACACACAAATAATCATAATCCTAACGTTTTGTGATGTAGGCCCGAAGGCACAAGCAAACTTCACTTACTGGCCTCCTGGAAAAACTTGGTTGCAAGCTACTTCGGATATTACTCAAACCTAAAACCATAGACAAAGCAAACATTAAGTTTCTTCTAATCTTCATTCTAAACCACTAGAAATCTAAGGGAAACTGATTTGGGAACTCTAGTCATGGGGCATTCCCGATTTCAACTCATAAACCGAAACTAGCACTCGCATACCGCATTCTCAAAACTTCATTTATCAACCCTCCTACCAACGATAGTTATAATGTAGTAAGAAATAGAAGCAAAACTCACCTAGTTCAGAGGAAATCGCTAGAAGAATCGAAGAGGATCTCCTATCGCGCTCTACTAAGCTGAGGGGCTGAGGGTGGAAGAGGAAATGAAATGAAACAGTGGCGGCTACTTCATTAACACTTCCCTTAAATACGTTATCCATTTCTTCCAAATTGCTAATTACTCTTTTGTCCTTGCATAGTTATTAATTAACCCTATCACTTTCTTTCCAAAATTTACACAACAGCTAATACATCCTATGGGATAGTTTAAATGTGGCTTAATAGAACCGAGTGTTACAATCTACCCTCCTTAAAGAAATTTTGTCCTCAAAATTTAGTATCTGAATAATTCTGGATACTGGTGCATCATGTCTTGCTGGCGCTCCCAGGTTGTCTCCTCCATGTTCTGGTTGTGCCATAAGACTTTCACTAGTGGAACTTCCTTGTTGCGCAATACCTTCACCGCATAGTCCAAGATCCTTACAGGTTTCTCCTCATATGAAAGAGTAGGAAGAACCTCGATGTCCTGCTGTTCCACAATCTGATATGGATCTCTTACACACTTCTTTAACATAGAAACATGGAACACATTGTGGATTCCTTCCATAGAAGTTGGTAGTTGCAACTGGTAAGCTGCTCTCCCAACTCTCTTTTGAATAGCGAATAGTCCAATGAATCTGGGGTTCAACTTTCCTCTCTTTCCAAATCTCACAACTCCTTTGAATGGTGACACCTTGAGAAAGACTTCATCACCAATCACAAATTCCAATTCTCTACGCCTGCAATCTGCATAACTCTTCTGCCGACTCTGAGCTGCTAAAATTCTCTGTCGGATGAGGGTAACCTTCTCAACAGTTTGTTGCACAATATCAGGACCAAGCAACTGTGCTTCTCCAACTTCATCCCAGTACAAAGGTGATCTGCACTTTCGCCCATACAATGCTTCATATGGTGCCATTCCTATTGTTGCCTGGAAACTGTTATTATAAGAGAATTCTACTAGGGATAGGTACATGCTCCAAGAGCCTTGAAAATCCAATACACATGCACGGAGCATATCTTCCAATGTTTGAATAGTCCTTTCCGATTGTCCGTCTGTTTGTGGGTGGAAAGCTGTGCTAAAACTAAGCTGTGTTCCCATAGCCTTGTGCAAACTTTTCCAAAACTTAGATGTGAACCTGGAGTCTCGGTCTGAAACTATAGAACTTGGAACTCCATGCAATCTGACAATCTCTTGCATGTACAATTCGGCAAGCTGATCCATTGAGTAAGTTGTCTTGATTGGCAGAAAATGAGCAGATTTGGTTAGACGGTCAACTATAACCCAAATTGCATCGTGTCCCTTTGTTGTTCTAGGTAATCCAACAACAAAATCCATTGTTATTTGCTCCCATTTCCATTCAGGGACTGGTAAGGGTTGCAATGCTCCTGAGGGTCTCTGATGCTCGGCCTTAATCTGCTGACAGCACAAACACGATCCTACATATTCTGCCACACTTCTCTTCATGCCTGGCCACCAATAATGTTGTTTAAGATCCTTATACATCTTTGTACTCCCAGGGTGGACAGAAAATCTGGAAGAATGCGCTTCAGAAAGAATCTCATCCCGAAGTTCCTTAATGGCAGGAATAAACCATCTACTTCTAAACTTAAGGATCCCATCAGCAGAATAGTTAAAATTCGATTTGTCCGTAGAATCCATGCTTGACTTGTACTTGTTACACTCAACATCATTCGTCTGAGCTTCCTTTATTTTTTCAAGAATGGTAGGCTTTAAGGTTATGGCTGAAAGTATAGCTGACACACTGGATACTGCTTCAAGATCAAACTTTTGGAATTCTGACTCTAAAGCTAATGGCATACTGAAATTTATAGCTGGGTTGATGTTGTTACTCTACTCAAGGCGTCAGCCACTACATTTGCCTTGCCGGGATGATATTTAATCTCGAAATCGTAGTCCTTGACAAATTCCAACCATCGTCGTTGCCTCATGTTTAGCTCCTTTTGTGTGAAAATATACTTCAGACTTTTATGATCTGAAAATATTTCACAAGGCTGTCCGTATAAGTAGTGCCTCCAAATCTTAAGTGCAAATACTACAGCAGCTAATTCTAAATCATGGGTAGGGTAATTCTTCTCATGAGTTTTCAACTGTCTAGAGGCATAAGCTATGACCTTACCATCTTGCATTAACACACATCCAAGACCAATCTTGGAAGCATCACAGTAAATACTAAATTTACCATCCTCAGTTGGAAGGGTTAAAATTGGAGCATTGGTTAGTTTCTGTTTCAAGGTCGTGAAACTATGTTCACATTCATCCGTCCATATATACTTCACATTTTTCCTGGTTAACTTAGTAAGGGGTGTAGCAATCTTAGAAAATCCTTCGATGAACTTTCTGTAATACCCTGCTAGTCCAAGAAAACTTCGAATATCAGTAGCACTCTTCGGTTGGGGCCACTCCTTAACTGCTTGAACTTTTGCTGGATCAACAGATATGCCGTCCCCAGAGATGACATGTCCTAAAAAGTGGACTTGGTCCAACCAGAACTCACACTTAGAAAACTTGGCATAAAGTTGGTGCTGCCTTAGTAATCCTAATACCAAGCTCAAATGCCTTGCATGCTCATCCTTAGTTCTAGAATAGATTAGAATATCATCGATAAACACTATGACAAACTTATCCAAGTATTCATGAAACACTCTATTCATAAGATCCATGAAGGCTGCTGGTGCATTTGTCAAACCAAAAGACATAACCAAAAACTCATAATGTCCATACCTTGTGCGGAAGACAGTCTTTGGGATATCTTCAGATCTTACCTTCAGTTGGTAATAACCGGATCTAAGGTCAATCTTAGAGAAAACTCTTGCACCCATAAGCTGGTCAAATAAGTCATCAATCCTCGGCAAATGGTACTTGTTCTTGACAGTTAACTTATTCAACTCTCTATAATCGATGCACATACGCATTGATCCATCTTTCTTTTTGACAAAAAGGACTGGTGCACCCCATGGTGAAAAGCTAGGGTGTATGAACCCTTTATCCAACAATTCCTCCAACTGTTTCTTTAATTCATTAAGTTCTGTTGGTGCTAGTCTATATGGATTCTTAGACAAATGCTCGGCTCCGGGGTAAACATCTACAACAAATTCAATTTCTCTATCTGGTGGCAAACCAGGGAGGTCATCTAAGAATACTTCGGGGAAGTCTTGGACAATTAGGACATTCTGAGGATTTACTTTTCCTACAAGCTGTGTGTCTAAAACGCTAGCTAGGAAACACAAATACTCTCTACACAGGGGAGGCCTTGTGTTAATAGAAGTCATCACAGACATTTCCTTACTCTTCTTTGAAGCTTGAAAGGTATGCTTCAAACTACCAGGGGGTTGGAAGCTAACTATTCCAGTCCTACAATCTATTGTGGCATGATGTTTAAACAACCAGTCCATTCCTAGGATCACATCAAATCCTATTATATCCATAATTATAAGATCAGCAGGTAGACTTACATTCCCTACTAACACATTACTGCCAAGCATCACTTGGTTAGAGTGCATGCGTTCACCAGAAGGCAATGCAACATTAAACACATGCATGGAAGGGGCAAACTGTACATCTAACTTAATGGCAAAAGCAGATGCTATAAATGAATGTGTTGCACCAGAATCTATTAAAGTAAAAGCAGGCACAGAGTTGATCAATATTGTACCTGACACCACAGCAGGTTGTTCTTCATCCCCCGACTCCACCATGGAGAAAATTCTTGGTTTAATCATAGCAGGGCCACTCTTAGGAACTGGACAGTCTCTACTAATGTGACCAACCTTGTTACAGCTGTAGCATCTGGTGACTTTAGGCTTCGAGGACTCTTTGTATGTGTGTCCAACCTCCTCACAGTTGAAACACTTCCCAAAGCCCAGTCTGCATTCACCTGGGTGGTTCTTCAAACATTTAGGACACTGGGGAAATTTCCTGACATTCTGTACCTTCCCTCCTGATCCCTGGCTGTTTTGGCCTTCACTTGGCCTCTTCGTTCCTCTCTGTTGGTGTAGCTGGTTAAACCTTTGTGGGACCTCTCTTGGCCTAGCACACAACCTCTCAGCTTCTTCCACTTCTAGAGCAGTGGACACAACCTCGCTGAATGTCAAGCCTTTAATACCACAGAATTTACCACCCCGGTGAATTCTGGCTTCAATCCATGAATAAATTTGTTTATCCTCTTTTTTGTGAGCAAAATGTCCAGCCAACCTGGATCAGAGATTCAAATTGCCTACTGTATTCAGCCACTGACCCTGTCGCTTCAAGTCAGGAATTCCAATTTCTTTGCTGTCTGGATCTGTGCTGCTGACAATACTTCCCGTAGAAAATGTCTTTGAATTAAGATGTCTTTGAATTGCGACCAAGGCATCGCCAAAACATCAGTGGTGGTCTTACTGTTTCCCACCAGAGTTGAGCTTCACCAGCTAAATGAAAGGTTGCCAACGTGACCTTGTCTCCTTCTCCTATGTTGGCCACCCTAAAATACTTTCAATCTTTTCTAAGCCATCCTTCCGCCAATAACCGGATCAGATGACTGTCCATCAAACGTGGGATGGCCTTAGCCCTCCGGAATCTATCTTCAGAATGTTCACTGCTAGAACCGAGTGGCACTTCCTGTGCTTCCCGGTTCAATAACACTCCTAGCTGGTCAGACTGTTGACGCACTATATCAGTCTGCTGACGCATCAATTCGGTCAGCTGTCTGATCACACTAGGCTCTCTTCGTTTCTCACATTTTGGTATTCTCTAGACACTCTAGGTCTCCCTGGGCGTCTGGCCATTTACTAAATTCCTGCACAGGGTATTTACACTCTTAAATATCTATGAAACTACGGGTAACACACTTACAGTTGTGAAGTACTTCCATGCAACGATCGGCACTGATGAGTAATCTTTTGAACGGTTTAACTAAATGTCTCTGATACCATACTGTAACGTCCCGAGTTATCTGAACCCGGCTCGTCACACAATGCCCATATATGACTAAGATTTCTACTATATATATTTTTTTTAAAAAAAAATAAACTTAAAAAAACATTTAAATATTTGCAGCGGAAATTATTTGAATCACAACGAAGTTATACAAAACTACGAAATGCTGTTGAATGGTTAAGAAACAATCGGCAATTTGAAAATTCTAGTTTAAACAGCGAAGTACCAGGGAAGTCGTAGTAGTCAAACACATCTGCCGATTGATAAAGTCAACGGAAGAAGCAGAAAACAACCAAAATAGGAGACTCCTGCCGATGGCGTCAGTCGAATGAGAAATAAAGGACATCTCTCGGTAGACTGCATCTACCGGTGACTAAACGACAAAACGCACTCAACATCTTCCGATGACGTCAGCACGCATCTGCCGATGAGTATACCGAGACATCATCCGATGGACTCAGACTCTACATCTTCCGATGACGTCAGCTCGTATCTGCCGATCACTAAACGTCAACGTTGTACCCACTCATACCGGTAGGGCAAATCCTACATCTTCCGATGACTATTCCTACGGCATCTTCTGATAGACAACAACAACATCCACCGATAGACATCGTCTACCGGTAGAAAATAGAATACATTTCAACTACTCCTCACTGTACTCACACAACACTAGTTAAAGAAAGGAATTCGTTTGCTTTTCCGAGACCATTCAGAAATAGCTCAACCATGGCATTTACCAAAATCCAGTAATAAACATTAAAACTCAACAGATTACAGTTAACCGAAGAAAAATCTCAAAACGTGTTCAAAGTATTGAAACCACTACTGTTATGGGAGACTTAACATTTCTAAGTTTAACACTGTCAACTAAACCTTCTCACCAACAGACATCAGTTAAGCCGCCCCATCAGCTGCCAAATTGTTACAAAGATGCACTCCACAACCAGCCTAGTCCTCGGCAGACTCAGTAAACACACCTGCTATCACTTCTTCGCCTACATCACAAAACTCATCTATTAGCCCAATGCTAAGTAAGTAAAGCAATCAAGAAATGAAACAACAAAATATAAATTCCTAATATGCAATTTCTACTTTCTCAACTCAGTTGTTCATGCTTCGTTTCTGTTCAGATCCTCCTGTGAAATTGGGAGTTAGATCAACTCTCCCAAAGTGCATACATCTCTGTCTCATTAAGGGGCGGATTAATTCCCTTAACAGTGAAACTGATTCCTCTGTTCAGATCCCCCTGTGAAATTGGGAGTAAAAAAAAAAAAAAAAAAAAAAAAAAAAAAAAAAAAAAAAAAAAAAAAAAAAAAAAAAAAAAAAAAAAAAAAAAAAAAAAAAAAAAAAAAAAAAAAAAAAAAAAAAAAAAAAAAAAAAAAAAAAAAAAAAAAAAAAAAAAAAAAAAAAAAAAAAAAAAAAAAAAAAAAAAAAAAAAAAAAAAAAAAAAAAAAAAAAAAAAAAAAAAAAAAAAAAAAAAAAAAAAAAAAAAAAAAAAAAAAAAAAAAAAAAAAAAAAAAAAAAAAAAAAAAAAAAAAAAAAAAAAAAAAAAAAAAAAAAAAAAAAAAAAAAAAAAAAAAAAAAAAAAAAAAAAAAAAAAAAAAAAAAAAAAAAAAAAAAAAAAAAAAAAAAAAAAAAAAAAAAAAAAAAAAAAAAAAAAATGGATCAACTCTCCCAAAGTGCATACATCCCTGTCTCATTAAGGGGCGGATTAGTCCCTTAATAGTGAAACTGATTCTCATGACTGTTTCAATATGTTCAATCCTACCATGCCAATCATGCTTTCAGATTCATTTTCGTATGTCATGATGCATAGAATACAAATACACACAAATAATCATAATCCTAACGTTTTGTGATGTAGGCCCGAAGGCACAAGCAAACTTCACTTACCTGGCCTCCTGGAAAACTTGGTTGCAAGCTACTTCGGATATTACTCAAACCTAAAACCATAGACAAAGCAAACATTAAGTTTCTTCTAATCTTCATTCTAAACCACTAGAAATCTAAGGGAAACTGATTTGGGAACTCTAGTCATGGTGCATTCCCGATTTCAACTCATAAACCGAAACTAGCACTCGCATACCGCATTCTCAAAACTTCATTTATCAACCCTCCTACCAACGATAGTTATAATGTAGTAAGAAATAGAAGCAAAACTCACCTAGTTCAGAGGAAATCGCTAGAAGAATCGAAGAGGATCTCCTATCGCGCTCTACTAAGCTGAGGGGCTGAGGGTGGAAGAGGAAATGAAATGAAACAGTGGCGGCTACTTCATTAACACTTCCCTTAAATACGTTATCCATTTCTTCCAAATTGCTAATTACTCTTTTGTCCTTGCATAGTTATTAATTAACCCTATCACTTTCTTTCCAAAATTTACACAACAGCTAATACATCCTATGGGATAGTTTAAATGTGGCTTAATAGAACCGAGTGTTACAGATTAGGTTAGATTTCAATCCATTTACCAATAGAACGTTGCTTAACTTAGGTAGGCCGGGAACATTCAACGTTCCCCTTCCAATGACATCCGTTGAGACACCATTACCGAAAGTGACTTTTTCCACGGATTCTGGTATAATATCCTTCAAACATCTTTCTTCACCTGTCATATGTCTGGAACAGCCACTATCGAAATACCATGCATTTGTTCCGATTGCTTTTAGTGAGAGATGTGTAACATTACACTTCAATCTTGATTTCACCACCCATTTCTGATATGGGAATCTGTAAGAATATGCATTTTTAACAGTACCCAGTCTTAAGTCAGCAAGATACATATAACATTTAGGGCGAATATGATCTCGGCGTTGGCAATAATGACATATAGTGACATATTTGTTACCTTTACTGCTTGAGACACGATAGGAGTCAAGGAATTTTGATTGTCTGTCAATCTCAGAAGTTCTGTTTACAACTTGTTTTCCTTTGTAATCAGGTCTTGGTGCCAGTATTGACTGTGACACCGGTTGTGACACCGGCTGAGGTATTGAGTTTCCTTTCACGAACTTCATTACAGATCGATTTTCATTTACTGCTATAGTTTTTGAGCCTGAGCTTTCACCTTTGAATCCCAATCCAAATCGACTTCCACTAACTTTGCTGACATTTAAAATATTATCAAGATTTGAAGAGCCCGAATTCAGCATTTTGACATTCTTCTCCATTAGAGCTATCTTACTAATTAGATCACCGGCCTCATTCTGGCTTATTTTCAGCTTTTTCTCCAACTCATCAACAACATTTTGAAGATAGTTCTTCTCATCATTCAAACTTTTAATCTGAGTATGCAAACGCTGATTTACTTTAACCAGCTCACTCCATTTCTCATGTAGAAACTTATATTCTCCAATAAGATCTTCATCAGTAACAGGTTCCTCGTCTTCATCACTGCTACACGAAAAACTGTCTGTGACACCGTGTATAACACCACAATTTTCTTCATGTTCTGTCATTCCAACGAGTGCAACATGATTGCTTTGAAATTCATCTTCCTTTTCTGACTCGTCTTCACTCCAGGTTACATTCAGAGAGTTCTTCTTTTTCGTCAAGGTATTAGCACATTCTGCTTGTATATGCCCGAATCCTTCACACTCTCTGCACTGAATGCCTTTATTCTTGGATGGTTGATCAGATGCATGAATTTCCTCTCTGTGCTTCTTGTTACTTGAAGAGCCATTTTTGAAGTTTGTGACACCATGCTTGACACCGCGAGTATTTCTTCCAAATCTCTTCATAACTCTGCTGAAATTCTTCGAGAGCAGGGCTAATGATTCCTCCAAGTCCTCTTCGTCATGCTCGTTGTAATTCTGTACGTCAGTTTTTAACGCAACTCCCTTTGCCTTTTTTATTTCGGTATCTCCTCCAATATTCATTTCAAAAGTTTTGAGAGATCCCATCAACTCCTCTAGCTTCATTTTTGACACATCTTTGGCTTCTTCTATGGCAGTGACTTTATAGGCAAATCTTTGTGGTAAAGATCGTAGTGTTTTTCGTACAAGCTTTTCTTCGGAAATCGTCTCACCAAGAGCAAAAGCCTCATTAGCTATGTCACATAATTTTGCATTGAACTCCCCAATAGTCTCATCTTCCTGCATTTTCAGATTCTCAAAACGAGTGGTAAGCATTTGCATTTTAGACAACTTTACCGTCGACGTCCCTTCATAGGTAGTTTGAAGAATTTCCCATGCTCTCTTTGTGGATTCACATGTTGAGATAAGTCTGAATTGCACGGGATCAACGCCATTGAAAATAGCATTAAGAGCTTTTGAATTATTATTTGCCAAGGCATCCTCATTTATCGTCCAATCTACTTCCGGCTTAGGAGAAATAATACCATCTTTATCAGTAAGTGTAGGCGGATTCCAACCTGTAAGAATAGATCTCCAAGCCTTCTCATCAATGGCTTTGATGAAAGCTCTCATCCTTGCTTTCCAATATGCATAATTACTCCCATCCAATAATGGCGGACACATTGTAGAACCTCCTTCTTTCATAGAGTCCATCGCACACGAACTGAGATCTTGTCCCTCGGATCCCGCTTAAGAAACAGAAGCGATCCACTCTGATACCAATTGAAAGTTTAAGATCAGTTCAGTGATGTCACACAAGGATCCTTGTGTGACACCGATTTTAAAGTAACGATGAACGATATAAAAAGTGCAGAAATAAACGACACAAGAGGTTGGTAACGGAGTTCGGCAACCAGCCTACGTCTGCGGGGCCACGCCCAGATATAAAAAATTTTCCTTGAGTTAACAAAGTTACAAGAAAAACTCGGACTTATACAAATAAAGAATCCCTCTTATCTTTGTCGCCGCCTCTAGCTAACTTCCTCAACGAAACAGTTTTTGCGAGATCCCCTCGACTTTAGAACGACCTCTCCCGAGATCTAGATAACAACAAAATCCCCTCGTTGTTGGTTCCTCCCGAAACCCGTGTTATGGCAAGATCCCCTCGCCCACGATCAAGAACGACAAGCTCCCCTTGTCTAAGAAACAGAACTCCGCCTGAGTTCGGATGCTGTCTCCTCCCGAGACAGAGCTTCAATGAAGAACAAAAACTATTGCCTCCTGGAACACCAGATCGAAGTCTTCGGATGCAATACACAGCACATTCAATAAAAATAATGAAATCCACAGATTAGGTCGAGTGTGCAAAACAATTACTAACTCAAACGCAGAAACGTTGAGAGTAAAAGATAGTCGACGGCTCGGAAAGATGAAGAAACCTCCTTACGTGAAAAACAATACTCTGTCGTCAGGCAGCTCTCTCAGAACCGAGAGCCTTAAATAACATTGGTAACTTCCATAATATCGAATCAGTTCAGTTACCAAATCGGAATTCAAATCGCATAGAATAAGGAAACCGAATCTGTTGTGTGACGCCTCATGCGACACTTAAGGAAAGTTTCTATAACTACTCGGATATTCGCCCAGAAATTCAAGAAAGCATCCCATTAATCATGGGAACTCAGAGCCCAACAAATCATGCCAAATCTATAGCAAATCGGCTTTCCAAATAAAACTTTTCCAAAAAACCAAGTGCATATACCTTATCTTTCCAAATAATATTGTTTCCTTATTTTTTCTCTTCCATAGAATCATAATTATTACTTCTATAATATCTTCACATAATCGGATTGGGCTGTTTCTTGATTGCCAAGTCATAAATCCCACTTGAACAATTATGAATAAAATATTACTTTTATAATAAATTGCCAAAAAAAATCAAATGCCAATACTAATGCAAGTTGTTGCATTTACATACACGACTAAGTTTGACATTTCACATATAGAATTTTATCTTTGCGGTTAATTTGTTCTAATATTTTTCTTCTTTCATTTTAACTTTACAACATTTTTAAAATATTTCATGTCTATCGTGTCAAGAATTAATTTTACGAACAGTAACTCTAATTTTTGAAATTGGATCATGTAAAATAGTCAAACTATCTTGTTCAATAAAATTTAAAATATGAGCACAATAACAAATACGAAAATGTAAGTATTGGTGATTAACATTCTATATATTGGTGATTATGGCACATGAGGATGGAAATGATGGTGAGCAAGACATGGCGAGAATTTGTAATTGTAATTTGACAATCAATTCAGTTTGCAAGTTAACATTTAGAGATGTTAGACATGTCTTAAATATTTGGCTAGTTTTTATATCTATTAATAAGCTAAATGTTGAAGGTTTCATCAATTATTTTGATGAAAATAAATGGAAGTTCACTCGTAGTTCCCTAATTTTAGTTAAAGGAGTGATGATCGATACTCCTTGCTACTTACAAGGTTGTGTCAAAAGTAAATAAATATCATTGACAAAACAGCTGATATTAAGCTCTGACGTAAGAAGTTTGATCACATTAGTAAAAATTGATTTGGGTGCATATTTTGTCTAAGAAATCTCACGAGGTGTCATTTTGTAGCATCTACTCCTTCAAAAGACATTAGATTCTTGTTATAGTCTGTAAATATGTCATTTTAGTATGCAAGATAAGACACTATTGCATACTACTTTCTCACATTTATTGACATTTATTGAAAAATGTGTTTGCTTTTGATTAGAAATAAAATTTTGATATTCGATGTTTTCAAAAATTTCATGCTACGATTTGATGGAAAAACTAGAAGAAAACTTATACTCATAGACCTAATAATTGTGGTGAATATAAATGATCATTAGAGAATTATTGTTAGAGTCATGGTATGGAACTTAAAGAAACTGCAAATGTGAATCCTCCCCGTAATTGAGTGGAGAGAATGAAGAGAGCAAATCAAGAAAAAAATCAAGTGTATGATTTCTGGTGCCAAGTCGTCTAAATCTTTCTAGAGTTAAGCTTTAAGGATTGTGATAGACTTGAGTAATCTTCATCACTTGCCTCCTTTAGATAGTTATGTTCCTAAAAAAGTGTGAATAGAGAAAGATGTTTCTTACAAGCACTTGAGAGTTTTTGGATATAGAGCTTATATTTACATTCTGAAAGATGAGTGATCCAAACTTGATGATAAAGACAGTTCTTGGGTCATTTGAACAATGAATTTAAGTACATATTATGTGATATATTTGTTAGAAAGTTAGTGACAATAAGAGATATTGACTTCACAAAGATCGGTAAATTAAAACTCATAAGTCAAAGAGGTCTCACTCAAATCTTGGATGTAGATGAAACACGTCTAATAATTAAGAACTATGAGAGAGTCATCAAAGATGAAAATCATAGTGATAGTTCAAATACTAGAAGCACTAGAGGACTCTACAGTACTAGTTCAATTCTTCAATGATCCTCAGTCACTCAAATAGTATCATTAGTGAGATTGGTGAGACTCCTATATTTTGCCTATAATATGGTTGTAATCAATCTCCACAAGACTCTTTGATGTGAGAGATCCATGAAAAAAAACAACACTCATCGTTTAATTGAACTCAACTTACACCAAGAATATCACTCTATCATTATAATTGAAATGAAAACTCATGGTTTGTAGGAACCACAAGAGTAAATCACATGGAAATGAATGAACATCCACAAGTGGAAACTAGGGTTGAGGACCACCCATATAAGACCCAAGATTACTGAACCAAGAAATGCATCCAAAATGGGGTCGGGATGGGTAATCAATGCATACAAAGACTCTCCAGATATTTTGTCCTAATTTTGCTGCATTCAATTCTCAAAATTCGTCCGTGCCAAAGCAAAGGCCAGAAATGGATGTCTAAAAAAAAGCCATGATTTTGATTGACGTGACCAAGTTATTATACATTATGTAATTCCTCTCCTATGGTGGTCCTCCAACTTAGGGTACAAAACACTTTCGATTTTCAACATTATTTTTTAAATTAAAAAATAACCCATTTCAAATTAGTGATCAAAAAATTGAAAGTTAATTAACAAGAAAAATCTTAAATTATGGAATTATCAACAAAATCGCTCTTAAACTATATTCATTAACATAGTGAAACTTAAATTATTAATTTTAAACAAAATAAAAATTAAATTATTAATTTGTTAACAAAACAATCTCAGCGAACTTCCGTTTTCGAGAAAAGGCTCCCGTTCCTAGCACTTTAAGTGAAACGCTCGAGAACAGGACCCAAATGACCTCGTATTTTTGGATTTTTCTCGTAGTTTACCCCTAATCATAAGTGGATAATTTAATTAAATAAATAAAAAAGCTTCCATCTTGAATAATAGATAAATAGGGAAAAATGGTGGGGTGGAGAGAGAATCCAATCAGATAAGGAAACGCCAAAAACCAAAGCAGCGATGCAAGTGGGGGCAAGTGTGGAAGCTGACATGGACAGGGCCCACGTAAAGGGTGGAGATGGTTAGTTGTGGGCCCACGAGCAAATGCGGCGAGACGCAGCGTTAGCGTAGGCCGAAGTGCGTCGCGGTTCATCCACTTCTTTATATTCTTCCTCAATATTCTTTTTTTATTTTTAATTATATCAAAAATATTACCTAAATAATTTAATTCGATTTTATTTCAATTTTTAGAAAACTAAATAAACAACAAGTCAATAGCTGTTGATGGTGGTGATGATGTGGATCCCACGCGTTCCCCAAGATAAGAGGAGCAAGTGGAGAGAAAAGGACAAAAGAGGAAGAGAAATAATTAATTATCGAAGCTTTTTTATTTTTTTAATATATTAAAAAATAAAAACAATTATTTGAAAAGCATCAACCTTGTACAGTACGAGTCTTTGCGTTTCCAATTCTATGCGTCTCTTGGTTCTTCTCCAAAAGCCAGTTTCCTCTCTTCCTTTTTTTCTACTTCTTATGTCATCCCACTCACCTTTAACTAGGGTTTGAAACTAGAGAGGAAACTTTATGTAAGTCAATGTCTGGAACAGCTTTACCTGAGCATTTCATTCGCTCGATTCAACCAACAAGTCGGTTCGAGCCCTAATCTAATTTGACACTACTTTGAACATTTTAGATGAAGTCTATTCACGTCAAGATGACTAGAAACTTCAAGTAGAGCAGGCAGAGGAGCAAGATAACGCAACATGTTCTATGTACAAAATATTTACCATGTTAGCTAAAATATTGCATGGGCGATGTGCATTGAAAAAGTTTAAATTATTAAGAACAGAATGAGAAAAATGCAAAGTAAAAAGAAGAGCTAAGAAGATTAGGTTAAGTTTGAGGTACAAAGTAGACAGAAGAACTACGAAGATTAGTTTAAGTTTGAGGTTGAGATAGGTAAATCAATTAATGCTTAGTATCCACCCAACTCACCCTCGTTAGTGTAGTTTGTCATTACGTTGCACATTGTTGATTGAAAGGAGGATTTAGTTTTAAATATTATAATTAACTCACCTATGGAGTAAATGATAAATTAGAGGCAAGCAAACAGAGTTCATATTTCACAACAATCTACTCCCGAAAAATCCCTACGATAATGCCAAAGTAATATAATACTACACGACCATCTCCACAGTTCTTGGTAGTTTGATCCTGAAAATGTAGATAATTGAACAAATCGAAGCATACCTCGGCAAACACATGTCTAGAACTGTCTGCATGTTCGTGTTTTCCAGGAATCCAAACAAAAATGATCAAACTCCATCAAACCAAAATAAGAGAAAATAAAATGAAGTTCGATTTATTTCAAGTCACAGAGGTCTTGGCCAAACAAGAACGAAGCCCAGAAACAACCGACAGACTCGCTTCTTCCTTTTTTTTTTTTCTCCAAAAACAGCTGAGAAAAGAGAGGAATCATGTGCCGGTGACTAAGAAAATCTCACCGGAATCGAGTCCAGCGACTGCTACTGAAATGGGTTTGCAGAAAGATCCTCGGAAAAGCAAACGAAACGCTAATTTTGAAAAAGTGAGAACAGCTTTAGAAATTCCATAGAAATTCCATTTTTAGATGAATAAGTTGAGAAGCTTTCTCGTTCCTCCATGTGTGTACTGATCGCAGACCACACTGCTTTGGAAGCATGTTGTCGTCACAGATTCCTCCGAGTTCATCGACGGGCTTCCTGGCCTTCGTTGCTCCAACAATTTGGCCTGCACAATGGGCGTCTGGCGGGGGTCGAGATCGGTGAGAGGGGGCTGCGGATTCGTTAATCCCTCCAATCGCCTGCAGTTAGGGGAGAGTCTGTTTCTAGAATTCGAGAGCCGTGAACTAAATTTCGGATCTCGGAGCTTCCATATGTCCGTACAATCCATATCGGACGTCTCGTCAGAAGGGGAACCAGACGCTCCTCCGGCAAAAACCTCCGGCAAAGCCCGCAAAGTCCCTCCTCGAAGCACAGTTTCCACCGCCTGCTGGCACATATGCCAGTTTCCCGTCCAGAGAAGCCCGACGGCGCCATTGACAGGATTCACTGTCCGCCCACACGCTTCGAATAGCAGCGACTGAAACAACGCTGAAACAGAACCAAAAAAAAAAAAAAGAAGAAGTGAAACACAAATCAAACTAAGCAGAAAAACCAAAACAAAAAAAAAAAAAAATAATAACAGATCGTGGGTGAAAGTGGTTGAAAAAACAAATTACAGGGTCTCTGAGATTCAGGCACGGCGGAGATAAAGGACATGAGACCAGCTCGGCCAAAGAACTTAGCTACAAAAATGGTGGCGTGGGCTTGAGCTTCAGCGCTCTCAATCCATTGCAAACATGGCCGTAGAATACAAGACTCGCTGCACCCTTTCCTGAGAACTCTGCACCCGTTGCAACTCATCGTCTCTCTGATCAGCAACCCTCAGCCTCGCATGAACACAAAACTTCGCTCAGAAATCTTCCTCGGCCACAACAAACACAAGCAGAGAGGACGAGGAAGAAAGCAATTCCACAATGGAAATGAAGCTCGCTGAACTGCTACAAGAACAAGTATATAAATAGTGAAAATATAGAGCAAATTTTATATTAATTAATGAATAAATGATAATAATATAAAATTATTAGAAATAAATATAAAATATCGGGTTGAGTATAGTCGGGTTAGTCGAAGTACTGAGTTTGAAAGCGGAAGGAGTACTTGAATGGGTGGGTGGGTAAAATTCCAAAGACTGAGGCGCTACCGGTTCCGTTTTTCCGCGGATGGATGATGCTCCACCGTTGGATTCTCTTTGCTTTATCAGCTTTTTCTATATTCTTTTTTTTTTTTTTAATTTTTATTTTCTGGTTTATATAATATAATAATTGTCACTCACTTGTGGATATTGATGGGCATCCTTTTATTATTATAATATTTTATATTTTAGTAATAATATTGCCTAGTGTATGGGGTTTTTGGTTTTGTTTTTTAAGAAAATGAATGAATTAATCATTGAATGGCTTTGGTTTTGGTGTGAGATCATTATCCACAAACTCCACCTTTATTAGCGAAGTTAGGTGTAACACCCGACATCTCGGACAGGTGATTTTCTGACCATTTTCATTGTCACCCTCTTATTTAACCTTTATGATTTAAAATTTAATGTTAAGACAAATTTATTACAAGTTGTGTGAAACTAGGTTGGGTGGCAGTTTTGTAATTAAAATCGATGGATTTAGTATAAATAGGAAATGGAAACCTTAAATCTCATTTTATTACCACTGTAGCCGACATTCCCTCTCGGCGATTCATTCTTTCCCAAGTTCTTGCTCTCGGCTACCAGAACTTCCCTTTACCGACGGCTGGTTTCGAGCTCGTGATATGTATGACTCGCGAAATCTCCAACTGGTGGAGGCCGAGTTAATGATATGTATGACTCGCGAAATCTCCAACTGGTGGAGGCCGAGTTAATGATATGTATGACTCGCGAAATCTCCAACTGGTGGAGGCCGAGTTAATGATATGTATGACTCGCGAAATCTCCAACTGGTGGAGGCCGAGTTAATGATATGTATGACTCGCGAAATCTCCAACTGGTGGAGGCCGAGTTAATGATATGTATGACTCGCGAAATCTCCAACTGGTGGAGGCCGAGTTAATGATATGTATGACTCGCGAAATCTCCAACTGGTGGAGGCCGAGTTAATGATATGTATGACTCGCGAAATCTCCAACTGGTGGAGGCCGAGTTAATGATATGTATGACTCGCGAAATCTCCAACTGGTGGAGGCCGAGTTAATGATATGTATGACTCGCGAAATCTCCAACTGGTGGAGGCCGAGTTAATGATATGTATGACTCGCGAAATCTCCAACTGTAGTCATCATCGTAAATAGAGCTCTGTTTTCAGCTCGGCACTGAGTTCGGATTTTTTTTAGCAGTGGCCGAGTAGTTTAAGACTTTTTAAATCTGAGAGTAGAAATGTCATCCCGAATCGATTCTGAGCATTTTAAGTAACCAACTCAGATTTAATCAATGGTAAAACCTGTCCACCTAGTTTCGGATTTCAGACTGCAGTGTGTCAAACAGAGGAATCATAATGACTTTAGCTATTAGATCCTAGGATGGTTTATGATTAGGACTATTAGGACTTTGTTTTAACTACTGTAATGTACATGTTTTAGGTGAAGAAGTTTAAAGGAAAGAAGCTCGGATTGCTAAGGAATCCAGGTAAGTGAATGTGTTAAGATTCGCGAAATCTCCAACTGGTGGAGGCCGAGTTAATGATATGTATGACTCGCGAAATCTCCAACTGGTGGAGGCCGAGTTAATGATATGTATGACTCGCGAAATCTCCAACTGGTGGAGGCCGAGTTAATGATATGTATGACTCGCGAAATCTCCAACTGGTGGAGGCCGAGTTAATGATATGTATGACTCGCGAAATCTCCAACTGGTGGAGGCCGAGTTAATGATATGTATGACTCGCGAAATCTCCAACTGGTGGAGGCCGAGTTAATGATATGTATGACTCGCGAAATCTCCAACTGGTGGAGGCCGAGTTAATGATATGTATGACTCGCGAAATCTCCAACTGGTGGAGGCCGAGTTAATGATATGTATGACTCGCGAATTCTCCCACTGGTGGAGGCCGAGTTAATGATATGTATGACTCGCGAAATCTCCAACTGGTGGAGGCCGAGTTAATGATATGTATGACTCGCGAAATCTCCAACTGGTGGAGGCCGAGTTAATGATATGTATGACTCGCGAAATCTCCAACTGGTGGAGGCCGAGTTAATGATATGTATGACTCGCGAAATCTCCAACTGGTGGAGGCCGAGTTAATGATATGTATGACTCGCGAAATCTCCAACTGGTGGAGGCCGAGTTAATGATATGTATGACTCGCGAATTCTCCCACTGGTGGAGGCCGAGTTAATGATATGTATGACTCGCGAATTCTCCCACTGGTGGAGGCCGAGTTAATGATATGTATGACTCGCGAAATCTCCAACTGGTGGAGGCCGAGTTAATGATATGTATGACTCGCGAAATCTCCAACTGGTGGAGGCCGAGTTAATGATATGTATGACTCGCGAATTCTCCCACTGGTGGAGGCCGAGTTAATGATATGTATGACTCGCGAAATCTCCAACTGGTGGAGGCCGAGTTAATGATATGTATGACTCGCGAAATCTCCAACTGGTGGAGGCCGAGTTAATGATATGTATGACTCGCGAAATCTCCATGGCTCGCGAATTCTCCCACTGGGGAGGCCGAGTGATGTATCATGATTGCCGCGATAGGCAAATGATTATGTATGACTGCCGCGATAGGCAAATGACTATGTACCCCTGTCTTCCTCCCTCGTTCCCTGCCTTAATACAGTCATGTTATGTAAATGATAAAGATGAACACGAATGATGAATGGTTTATGAACTTATGTCTCTTTAAATTGTGTACTCATGTATATCTGTCAGCATGCATTCCTTACTAAGCATTAGGCTTATAGTTAAACCTTATGGTGTAGGTGAAGAAGGTTCAGGTGAGGATGTTATGTTCAAAGAGGATGCTTAGGGCTGGTTGCTGGAGGATGCTCAAGGTGACAGTGCAGGACTGGAGAGGCGATTTATGACCCCTGGTTAAGACTCTTATGTTACAGTATGTTAAAGGATATGGTAGCTTAAGTAGGATGAGATTATTTTAAAACGTTGAGCTTTGAAACTGTCTGGTGGATCACTGAGTCAGGGAATGATTATATAGGTTTATAAATGATCTGTTGCTTAAGTCTTCCGCTATATGCATTTTGAATGAGTTGTGTTTTCTTTCTGTTGGGAGGAGTCATTTGATGATTTAGTGTTCTCTACCGTAAGACTGAAGCTGGATGAGGCAATCTTCCGGCTGACGTCATCGGCAGATGCCGAAGGGTGGTTGTTTGTTGGTTTAGTCTTCCGGCTGACGTCATCGGCAGATGCCGAAGGATAGTTGTATGATGGTTTAGTCTTCCGGATGACGTCACCGGAAGATGTAAAATGTGTTTTGTCGCTTAGTCACCGGAAGATGTAAAATGTGTTTTGTCGCTTAGTCACCGGAAGATGTAAAATGTGTTTTGTCGCTTAGTCACCGGAAGATGTAAAATGTGTTTTGTCGCTTAGCGACCGGAAGATGTAAAATGTGTTTTGTCGTTTAGCGACCGGAAGATGTAAAATGTGTTTTTGCCATTTAGTGACCGGATGATGTTTTAATTTAGCACGCGAGGCCCACGTGCCCACCGGAAGATGTCTCCTTTTAGGTGATGTTAAGCGAGTCACGCGTAATGCACGTGATGACCGGACGACTAAGTTTCTGAGGGTTGTCAACGCATGCAACCCATGCAAACCCGAGTGGTATTTTGTTAAGAGAATTGAGGGCACTTCTTCTTTTCCCGAATTTGTCAAGAAACCAAGGACCGAGTCTAGTCGCTTGACTCTGTGAAAGTTTGAGCCGACGAGGCATGGGAAGTTGGGCACGAGAGGGTTCGTCTTCCTTAATGGTTCTGCGTCTCTATTACCAGTTTAAAAAAAAAATATATGTAAAATGTGAAAGTCTGTTGAGAGATAGTAAGTGAATGTAATAATAGTAAAAGCCAAGCAAACGATTAATGAAAGAATATGAACACGTGACGGCTCCTGGCCGGGGTCGTTACAATTGTGGTATCAGAGCAAAACCAGGTTCTAAAACCGATTCTGCAGACTGCCTTCCAGCACTGACTGTCACTTGAGCACACCTCAGCAACTGTAAGTGTTTATGATTTCATGTATGTCATTAAGTTAAGTTATGCCTGTAATGATTTGTCTAGGAATCCCAAGATGGTTAGAGGTCAACAGAGAGAGACCAATGAGGATAGCAATGCTATTGCTCAGTTGACTGAGTTGGTCATGCGCCAATCTCACCAGATAGAACGACTGATGACAGCTAGAGAAGAACAAGGCAACTCCAGTACTAACGCAACTCATGATCATGGGGGTGAGCGCTTTCACCGGCTTCGACCCCCGGTGTTTAATGGGTATGTCTCAGATCCTATTCATGCTGAGGAGTGGATTCGAAAGATAGAAGACATGTTTAAGTATGCAAAGGTTGACGAAGGGGATAAGGTCACCTACGCTGTCTTTCATTTGGACTTAAGTGCAAGGCATTGGTGGGACTCGATCCAGAGCACCACTAATGCCGAAGCTATGACCTGGGGGATGTTCAAGACTGCCTTCTTTGACAAGTACTTCAATAGGACTGTTCGGGCCAACAAGAAGAAGGAGTTTATGAATCTACGACAAACTGGCTCTGTGACGGATTATATATGTGAATTTGATGCTTTATCACGGTTTGCTCCCCTATGATTGAGGATGAGGAAGATAAGATTTACCAGTTTGTTCAAGGACTGAAGCCAAGTCTGTACATGAAAGTGAAGACTGCCGGGATACATAATGTACCTTATGGTGAAGTGACGGCTAAGGCCTTGGAGCTAGAAGAGGCAGAAATGACAGCATATGCACAACGCGAACAGCCAAAGAAACTCATGAAGGACGCTCAGCCGCCACCACGTCAGAACAAGGGTTGGCAGCCACGACAGAACAGGGGACCACAGCAACAACAACATGGAATGAAGAGGCCCCTCAACCAGAATGATGACCAGGGAAAAGGAAAGAGACCTCTGGCGCCTCTATGCCCTACATGTCAGAGGAACCACCCTGGTGAGTGCAAGCTGCTTTCTGGCCGGTGTTTCAGGTGTGATAAGACCGGACACATGGTCAGAGATTGTCCCATGCCGCCAGACCCGAACCGTGCAAGGGTTGTACCCAGAGTGTATGCGTTGATGGAAGATGAGGGAGCTGATCAACATACAGTCATATCAGGTACCATCATGATCTGTGGTTTTGCTGCTTATACACTCATAGATACAGGGGCCACACACTCGTTTATATCAACCCTGTTTGTATGCAAACATAACATAGGACCCTTACCAGCTGAAAGGTCATATAGTGTTGTGTTGCCATCAGGGAAGTCCCTACATTCAGAACAGATTGTTAAGGGTGACGTCGTGTCCTTAGGGGATAAGAATCTCTATGCGGAATTAATTGTCATTGACATAAAAGGGTATGAAGTGATATTAGGGATGGATTGGTTATTTAGACATCATGCCACGATAAGTTGTCGATCTGGAATAGTTGATTTTAGACCCCCAAATGATAACCATTATTCCTTCCAAGCTATTCCTAAAATAAGTAAGATACCGATTATATCCTCACTAGAAATATACCGAATGCTGAGAGGTGGTTGTGAGAGCTACCTGGCTAGTGTAATAGATGACCGGGTGAAGAATAAAATTGAGCTACAGGATATTCCTATAGTCCGAGAGTTTCCCGAGGCATTCTTAGATGATTTACCGGGTATACCACCCGATAGAGAGATAGAGTTTGTAATTGATACATACCTGATGACTCTTATTTTAGAGTCATTTTATGCAATTTTTACATAAGAAAACTTATATGAATTGAGTGTTTGCAATAATAAATTAGTATGAATTATTACAATTGCCATGTAATGCTGCAGCATTAGTGCTTTTATTCAATTTGATGTATTTAATGCAGATTCTCTATTAAAAAACATATTTTACTCCTTAAATCAAATTTTATATTTTCATAATTAAATGATATTTTTATAGCAGGAAATTCGAATTCAAATGCTAAGATTTCTGGAGAGAAAGTGAAGGCAAGAATCAAGGAAGAGAAATTTGGAAAGAAGGAAGAAGGCGAACACATGGCATGCAGAAAATAACGAAGAGGAAAGAAAAGTCAAATTGAAGAAAGAGAGTGGTTTTTTATTAAAGCACGTGGAGCAATAAAAACAAATAGAAGCCAAAGAGAGAGAAAGCCACTTTGGAAAGCTGAAACAAAAAGGAAACAAATAAAATAAAAGAAGGAAATTAGATTGGAGAGAGAAAAGTAGTTATGGAATGCATTATAATATGGGATATTGGCAACAAAAAGAAATCATCATCAATTCCAGCAAGGAGAGGATTAGCTTGGTGGACAAGAAGCTCTGGATCTGGAGGAGACCTACGACGCCTCTTCTTGAATTTTTCTTCCTCTTTTATTTTTATTTTCATTTTCTTTTGATGAACACAATTATTTTTTTAGTTTTATTTAATTATGTCTAGTAGCTAAATTTTTAATTCTTGGTTAGGAGAGAAAGTACTCATTACATGTTTTATGCCTGATCTATGAATGCTACGTATTTTTCATTGAATGATTTCTCATGATTTTAATTGCTTAATTCAATTTATGTCGATAGACAATTTTGATTTCACATATTCCTATTGTATCGATAGGTAAATAGGAATTAAAGATGCATGAGAAATTGAATAGATTAAAAGTGTTGCAAAATAGCTAACATTAATCTATTTGGCATTTAAGAATAGGTTCACAAGAAAATTCAGATTAAGTTTTTGTCTTTTCAAAATCGAAAAGAAAATTCTAAAACGAATTTATCTAGGCAATTCGACGGAACCCTAGAAATATAAAAATTCTTGCTGTTCTGTGATTAATATTGTAGCATTGCTAATGCATTTTTGTTTGGAACAATCTTTCGTGATATTCCTCATCTAATTCAATTCATATCGACAGATAGTTTGATGTTTCATGTTTATATTTTATCGACAGGTAAATATAAATGTTAAGATGCACGATTGATTAATTGGATTAATATGTTACAAGATAGTTAACGTTAATTCGATTGGCGATAAGAATAGAGCATATAGAAAATTCAATATTAGTTACATCCATTCAAAGTCGAAGGAAATTCTAATTTGAATTTATCTAGGCAATTCGAAAGAATCCTAGAATTATTTAATTCTTGCTGTTCTTAGACAATGCTGCAGAGCATTACCATAGCATCAGTGTAAAATCATTGTAATGAAGAAATCGATCCTAGCCAAGGCTTTTATTTATCGTTTTTACCTCGTTTACTCTGACTTACTTTGTTTCATCGCAATTCTGATTTTATTTCTATTTATTTTTATTTATCATCTCAATATTTTTATAGCAATTTAAATACAATTAACATTATCCTCGTGGGATCGATACTTTACTTACTCTATTACTTCGTTAGCGACACGTGCACTTGCGTGTAAGTGTGTAAAATCACTAACAATACCCCGAGGCATCACCTGTATCTAAGAATCCTTACCGTATGGCACCTGTTGAGTTGAAAGAATTGAAGGTTCAACTGCAGGAATTGGTTGACAAGGGATTTATTCGCCCCAGCAGTTCTCCTTGGGGTGCACCAGTCTTATTTGTAAGGAAGAAGGATGGTTCTCTTAGAATGTGCATAGACTACAGGGAACTAAATAAGTTGACAATCAAGAATAGGTACCCCTTACCCAGGATTGACGATTTGTTTGACCAATTGCAAGGAGCTAAGGTGTTTTCAAAGATAGATTTACGTTCGGGTTATTACCAACTGAAGGTTAAAGAAGGAGATATACCAAAGACAGCCTTCAGAACCCGCTATGGACATTATGAATTCTTAGTCATGTCGTTTGGGTTGACAAACGCCCCTGCAGCCTTCATGGATTTAATGAACCGGGTGTTTCGTGAGTATTTAGATAAGTTTGTGATTGTATTCATAGATGATATCTTGATATATTCCCGAACTGTGGCTGACCATGAAGAACATTTGAAAGTAGTATTGACGACATTGAAGGAGCATCAACTTTACGCCAAACTGTCTAAGTGTGAGTTTTGGTTAGATAAGGTTAATTTCCTTGGCCATGTAGTTTCTGCTAATGGCATATCTGTTGACCCGACCAAAATTCAGGCGGTAAAGGATTGGCCTCAACCTAAGAATGCCAGCGAAGTCCGCAGCTTCCTTGGATTGGCAGGCTATTACAGGAAGTTCATCAAGGGATTTTCCATGATAGCTAAACCCCTGACAGGTTTGACAAAGAAGGACATTAAGTATTCTTGGACTGAAGCCTGTGAAGACAGCTTCCAGACGTTAAAACTGAAGTTAACAACAGCTCCTGTATTGACTCTCCCAACCGAAGAAGGAAAATTTAGTGTTTACTGTGATGCTTCTAAAGTCGGTTTAGGTTGTGTTCTGATGCAAGAGGGTAAAGTTATAGCGTATGCTTCTAGGCAGCTAAAGAGTTACGAGCAAAATTACCCCACTCATGATCTAGAATTAGCTGTTGTTGTTTTTGCCTTGAAGATTTGGAGACACTATTTATATGGACAGCAATATGAGGTGTTTTCTGACCATAAAAGTCTAAAGTACCTCTTCACACAGAAGGAATTAAACATGAGACAGAGACGTTGGTTGGAATTTGTCAAGGATTACGATTTTGAGATCAAGTATCACCCCGGGAAGGCTAACTCTGTAGCTGATGCGTTGAGTAGGATGTCAACAACAATGCAGCCCGTGATTTCAACCATGTCTATACCCTTAAGAACAGAAGTTCAGAAATTTGACTTGGAGATAGTTCCGGAGTTATCAGTCTTGCTCGCTGAGTTAACTATTCAACCAACAATTTTGGAAAAGATCAAGGATGCACAACAGAAGGATTTAGTGGAAAATATCAGCATGATGGATAAGTTGAAGGACACCACCTTCGAGTTCAGTCTCTCCAAGGATGGGATCCTGAGGTTTAGAAATCGATGGTGCATTCTTAATGATGTGGAATTGCGCAAGTTGATCTTGGCAGAGGCGCACTCCTCTTCCTTTTCTGTACATCCTGGCTGCACCAAGATGTACCGAGACCTGAAGTTACTGTACTGGTGGCCTAACCTAAAAAGGGATGTTGCTAAGTATGTAGAGTCCTGTTTAGTATGCCAACAAGTCAAAGCCGAGCACCAACGTCCGGGAGGTACTCTTCAGCCGTTGCCTATTCCCGAATGGAAGTGGGAACATATAGCTATGGATTTTGTTGTAGGACTACCTAAGACGACAAAAGGACATGATTGTATTTGGGTTGTGGTGGATAGACTGACAAAATTAGCCCATTTCTTACCTGTAAGGACCACCTATACGATGGACCATTTTGCTGATCTTTATGTTCAGGAAATTATTAGGTTGCATGGAATCCCAGTATCCATTGTCTCTGACCGTGACCCCAAGTTCACCTCTCGATTCTGGAAAAGTTTGCAAGGTACATTAGGTACAAAGTTATCTTTCAGCACAGCTTTTCACCCACAGACCGATGGCCAATCAGAAAGGACGATTCAAATACTCGAAGATATGTTGAGAGCATGTGTACTTGACTTTCAGACAACTTGGAGCAGACAATTACCTCTGGTTGAGTTCTCCTACAATAACAGTTATCAGTCCACCATTGGTATGGCACCTTATGAAGCACTGTATGGTAGGAAATGTAGGTCACCCCTTTACTGGGACGAGGTTGGTGAAACAAAACTTCTTGGACCTGATATTCTGCAGCAAATGTCAGATAAGATTGCCACTATTCAGAAAAGAATGATGACTGCACAAAGCCGGCAGAAGTGTTATGCAGATCAAAGGAGAAGGGAACTCGAGTTTTCAGTAGGAGATGAAGTATTCTTAAAGGTGTCACCATTTAGAGGAGTCTTAAGATTTGGCAAGAAGGGAAAACTTAATCCTAGATTTATTGGACCCTTCCCTGTCTTGGCAAAAATCGGGAGTACAGCTTACAGACTGCAACTGCCCCCATCATTGGATAAAGTTCATAATGTCTTCCATGTGTCAATGTTAAGGAAGTGCATGCGTGATCCGATGCAGGTCATCCAGCCATCGGATATTGGTTTAGAACCGACACTGGAGTATGAGGAGAAACCGATACAGATATTGGAATATGCAGTCAAGACTCTGAGGAACAAAGAGATCCCACTGGTGAAAGTTTTATGGACAAATCACGGCATTGAAGAAGCCACATGGGAAGGACAGCAGGAGATATTGGACAAATATCTTGAGTTGTTTGCTTGAGCAATTTTCGAGGACGAAAATTTTGTTTAAGGAGGGGTGGATGTAACACCCGACATCTCGGCCAGGTGATTTTCTGACCATTTTCATTGTCACCCTCTTATTTAACCTTTATGATTTAAAATTTAATGTTAAGACAAATTTATTACAAGTTGTGTGAAACTAGGTTGGGTGGCAGTTTTGTAATTAAAATCGATGGATTTAGTATAAATAGGAAATGGAAACCTTAAATCTCATTTTATTACCACTGTAGCCGACATTCCCTCTCGGCGATTCCTTCTTTCCCAAGTTCTTGCTCTCGGCTACCAGAACTTCCCTTTACCGACGGCTGGTTTCGAGCTCGCTCTTCCCTGCAAATCCACACCCGAGGTATGAAATGGACAATGTAGTCATTCATTCGTAAATAGAGCCCTGTTTTCAGCTCGGCACTGAGTTCGGATTTTTTTTAGCAGTAGCCGAGTAGTTTAAGACTTTTTAAATCTGAGAGTAGAAATGTCATCCCGAATCGATTCTGAGCATTTTAAGTAACCAACTCGGATTTAATCAATGGTAAAACCTGTCCACCTAGTTTCGGATTTCAGACTGCAGTGTGTCAAACAGAGGAATCATAATGACTTTAGCTATTAGATCCTAGGATGGTTTATGATTAGGACTATTAGGACTTTGTTTTAACTACTGTAATGTACATGTTTTAGGTGAAGAAGTTTAAAGGAAAGAAGCTCGGATTGCTAAGGAATCCAGGTAAGTGAATGTGTTAAGATTTCCGGCCACTAGGGCCCTACACCGCAAGGGTATTAGGAAATCACTGAGATGTTAGCTTATTGACTATGATTTGTTATTTCCACGATATGAAGAAGTTGTGTAAGTAAATGTAAAGTTACAGGATGTTTTACTTGTCCTCATGATATGACTTCTCTCTATGAACTTTATGTCTATGCACTGTGTCCCTGTTATGATTAAGTTGAGAATATGAAAAACAAGTGTAACCAAGATTAAGTGCAGAGCGGGGAAAGACTATGTTATGTATGACTCGCGAATTCTCCCACTGGTGGAGGCCGAGTTAATGATATGTATGACTCGCGAAATCTCCCACTGGTGGAGGCCGAGTTAATGATATGTACGACTCGCGAAATCTCCCACTGGTGGAGGCCGAGTTATTGATATGTATGGCTCGCGAATTCTCCCACTGGGGAGGCCGAGTGATGTATCATGATTGCCGCGATAGGCAAATGATTATGTATGACTGCCACGATAGGCAAATGACTATGTACCCCTGTCTTCCTCCCTCGTTCCCTGCCTTAATACGTGTTATGTAAATGATAAAGATGAACACGAATGATGAATGGTTTATGAACTTATGTCTCTTTAATTGTGTACTCATGTATATCTGTCAGCATGCATTCCTTACTAAGCATTAGGCTTATAGTTAAACCTTATGGTGTAGGTGAAGAAGGTTCAGGTGAGGATGTTATGTTCAAAGAGGATGCTTAGGGCTGGTTGCTAGAGGATGCTCAAGGTGACAGTGCAAGACTGGAGAGGCGATTTATGACCCCTGGTTAAGACTCTTATGTTACAGTATGTTAAAGGATATGGTAGCTTAAGTAGGATGAGATTATTTTAAAACGTTGAGCTTTGAAACTGTCTGGTGGATCACTGAGTCAGGGAATGATTATATAGGTTTATAAATGATCTGTTGCTTAAGTCTTCCGCTATATGCATTTGAATGAGTTGTGTTTTCTTTCTGTTGGAGGAGTCATTGATGATTTAGTGTTCTCTACCGTAAGACGGAAGCTGGATGAGGCAGCAATCTTCCGGCTGACGTCATCGCAGATGCCGAAGGGTGGTTGTTTGTTGGTTTAGTCTTCCGCTGACGTCATCGGCAGATGCCGAAGGATAGTTGTATGATGGTTTTAGTCTTCCGGATGACGTCAACCGAATTGTCGCTTAGTCACCGGAAGATGTAAAATGTGTTTTGTCGCTTAGTCACCGGAAGATGTAAAATGTGTTTTGTCGCTTAGTCACCGGAAGATGTAAAATGTGTTTTGTCGCTTAGTCACCGGAAGATGTAAAATGTGTTTTGTCGCTTAGTCACCGGAAGATGTAAAATGTGTTTTGTCGCTTAGTCACCGGAAGATGTAAAATGTGTTTTGTCGCTTAGTCACCGGAAGATGTAAAATGTGTTTTGTCGCTTAGTCACCGGAAGATGTAAAATGTGTTTTGTCGCTTAGTCACCGGAAGATGTAAAATGTGTTTTGTCGCTTAGTCACCGGAAGATGTAAAATGTGTTTTGTCGCTTAGTCACCGGAAGATGTAAAATGTGTTTTGTCGCTTAGTCACCGGAAGATGTAAAATGTGTTTTGTCGCTTAGTCACCGGAAGATGTAAAATGTGTTTTGTCGCTTAGTCACCGGAAGATGTAAAATGTGTTTTGTCGCTTAGTCACCGGAAGATGTAAAATGTGTTTTGTCGCTTAGTCACCGGAAGATGTAAAATGTGTTTTGTCGCTTAGTCACCGGAAGATGTAAAATGTGTTTTGTCGCTTAGTCACCGGAAGATGTAAAATGTGTTTTGTCGCTTAGTCACCGGAAGATGTAAAATGTGTTTTGTCGCTTAGTCACCGGAAGATGTAAAATGTGTTTTGTCGCTTAGTCACCGGAAGATGTAAAATGTGTTTTGTCGCTTAGTCACCGGAAGATGTAAAATGTGTTTTGTCGCTTAGTCACCGGAAGATGTAAAATGTGTTTTGTCGCTTAGTCACCGGAAGATGTAAAATGTGTTTTGTCGCTTAGTCACCGGAAGATGTAAAATGTGTTTTGTCGCTTAGTCACCGGAAGATGTAAAATGTGTTTTGTCGCTTAGTCACCGGAAGATGTAAAATGTGTTTTGTCGCTTAGTCACCGGAAGATGTAAAATGTGTTTTGTCGCTTAGTCACCGGAAGATGTAAAATGTGTTTTGTCGCTTAGTCACCGGAAGATGTAAAATGTGTTTTGTCGCTTAGTCACCGGAAGATGTAAAATGTGTTTTGTCGCTTAGTCACCGGAAGATGTAAAATGTGTTTTGTCGCTTAGTCACCGGAAGATGTAAAATGTGTTTTGTCGCTTAGTCACCGGAAGATGTAAAATGTGTTTTGTCGCTTAGTCACCGGAAGATGTAAAATGTGTTTTGTCGCTTAGTCACCGGAAGATGTAAAATGTGTTTTGTCGCTTAGTCACCGGAAGATGTAAAATGTGTTTTGTCGCTTAGTCACCGGAAGATGTAAAATGTGTTTTGTCGCTTAGTCACCGGAAGATGTAAAATGTGTTTTGTCGCTTAGTCACCGGAAGATGTAAAATGTGTTTTGTCGCTTAGTCACCGGAAGATGTAAAATGTGTTTTGTCGCTTAGTCACCGGAAGATGTAAAATGTGTTTTGTCGCTTAGTCACCGGAAGATGTAAAATGTGTTTTGTCGCTTAGTCACCGGAAGATGTAAAATGTGTTTTGTCGCTTAGTCACCGGAAGATGTAAAATGTGTTTTGTCGCTTAGTCACCGGAAGATGTAAAATGTGTTTTGTCGCTTAGTCACCGGAAGATGTAAAATGTGTTTTGTCGCTTAGTCACCGGAAGATGTAAAATGTGTTTTGTCGCTTAGTCACCGGAAGATGTAAAATGTGTTTTGTCGCTTAGTCACCGGAAGATGTAAAATGTGTTTTTTTTTTTTTTTTTTTTTTTTTTTTTTTTTTTTTTTTTTTTTTTTTTTTTGTTTTTTTTTTTTTTTTTTTTTGTTTTTTTTGTCGCTTAGTCACCGGAAGATGTAAAATGTGTTTTGTCGCTTAGTCACCGAAAGATGTAAAATGTGTTTTGTCGCTTAGTCACCGGAAGATGTAAAATGTGTTTTGTCGCTTAGTCACCGGAAGATGTAAAATGTGATGTAAAATGTGTTTTGTCGCTTAGTCACCGGAAGATGTAAAATGTGTTTTGTCGCTTAGCGACCGGAAGATGTAAAATGTGTTTTGTCGTTTAGCGACCGGAAGATGTAAAATGTGTTTTTGCCATTTAGTGACCGGATGATGTTTTAATTTAGCACGCGAGGCCCACGTGCCCACCGGAAGATGTCTCCTTTTAGGTGATGTTAAGCGAGTCACGCGTAATGCACGTGATGACCGGACGACTAAGTTTCTGAGGGTTGTCAACGCATGCAACCCATGCAAACCCGAGTGGTATTTTGTTAAGAGAATTGATGGCACTTCCTCTTTTCCCGAAATTGTCAAGAAACCAAGGACCGAGTCTAGTCGCTCGACTCTGTGAAAGTTTGAGCCGACGAGGCATGGGAAGTCGGGCACGAGAGGGTTCGTCTTCCTTAATGGTTCTGCGTCTCTATTACCAGTTTAAAAAAAAAATATATGTAAAATGTGAAAGTCTGTTGAGAGATAGTAAGTGAATGTAATAATAGTAAAAGCCAAGAAAACGATTAATGAAAGAATATGAACACGTGACGGCTCCTGGCCGGGGTCGTTACATTAGGTCACCTGTAGTTCAAATCTAGAGATTGAATTTTACTTGTAATTTTAAGTGTGTCTTTTGACAAGCCTAGCAACAACTCGGTCATTCGATGACTTGTAGGGAGAGCGGGATCGATGTCTCTCGATCCGCATGCCTAAGCTTCCTTCTCGTATGAGCTAAAGAGTAAAATTTGGACCTTTTTTGGCACTTAAACCCATCCCATTTTGTCAATACCTGAGTAGGAGGGAAAATTTCATGAGATTTTGTAGAATTCGTTTTTTAATCGCCATTGTTAGAATTAACCTCGATGAACATTTGTCGGAGATTCTATTCGAGTACAATGATATAATCTCTTTTTATATCTCTTTTTAGATACAATTCTCGGTATTTCATAAACTTCAACACAATCAAACTAGCACCATACTTTCATAATGACACAAACTATGAAATTCTCCGCTAATTTCTAACATTCGTCGTATAGCTCATCATACTAAGTATTACAAAGCATACGAGATTTATATCAAATATCGTCTCTTAATATTCTTGACATAGATAAAATACCAAAAAAAAAAACATAAAACATTTTTTTCAATAACTCCAAATATCTCAATTCTTGTTGTCAATAATTCCTCTTAAGAACTTATTATAAAAGACAATGTATGCACCATGAGAATTGTGATATTTATAGGTAGTGTTAGTTGATAATCATAACCATTTTTTTTTTTTTTTTTGAAAATTATATGATTCACTCTATCGAGCACTGCTTCATTCAACTTCAATCATCTGAACATGTCAATTAGTAGCTAATTGACTACACTAAGTGTAATCTACCGTTACTCGAACCCAAAAACTCCATTGCTCTCTATTTCTCATTTTAGATGGCTACACTTATGACAGTCTGTCATGTGACGGCAATGACGATTCGATATTTTATTGATTGTGTAGACCCAACAAATACTAGTGGGTTTGTACAACCTCATATTGGTTGAAAAAGTAGAAAATGAATTATTTATAAGTAGATTTCACATCTCTGACTACTACAATGCGTTTTGAAATAACTTTAAAAAAATTTGTGCAAGATGCAACCTAAAACAGACAATTTAGCATCGGAGATTCCACAACACTATTTCTTTGTCAACCCAAGAATGTTACACAATTATCCTAAACATACTAAATAACTTGTCAAAGTAACCAAGTCGATGTCAAGTCTCTTGATTTTGATTTTGATTTTGATTTTGTTCTTTTACAATTTTTTAACAAAATGCATATTGCTTATGTTTGGTTTAAAATTCAGTCACCTAGCTCTGCTACAATCTTGATTTTCTACGTTCCTTCTAGAGGTCAACATTATCCTTCCAACTTATGATAAATACAAAACCAAGCATCATAAATTGCCATGTAAAAGGTTATCTTGTAGAAGGGGACCATTGTCTCATAATTATATGTAGGTTCAATAATTCAGCTATATTTGAAGAGACCAATTGATTCGACCTATTGTATTTAAGGTGGCCTAAAAACCAAATCTTGAGCTTCGTTCATTTCCATTTTTGAGACAAACCCTCTTTCCAAAACCCTAATTCTCCACATTCTAACAAAAAGTATGAAGAAAATAGAAAGACCATGTCTTTTAAAACATTGTGCGACAAAACGTTACATGCAACATAATTATCGTATGATAGTTTTTGGGCAGACTAGATGTTTGCAGTAAATATAGTTTGTATACTCTTTTCTACATTAACGCCAACCTATATTAATTTTAGGCAGGCACTATAATTGAAAATGGTTGTCGGTAGACCTTTCATATTCAAACCTATGAAATGTCACAGGTCCGCATTTTCTACATTACCACAAGCATACTCAACATGTTATTTATCATTATTATTATTATGGCGTGGACCCATGGCTGAATAATATAACGTCTATTAATTGAACTATGTTATAAATATAACGTACTATAGTCAAATTCGCATATAGTTCCAGCCCACTCTTTCTCTCTCTACAATGCAGAGAGAGGTACCGCGTTGTCAATATATGCAGTGTAGTCAAATTGAGCATAGTGTTACAAGTTTGAAACGCTTTTTTCTCTCTCTAGAATTCAGAGAACTGTAACATGTTATATGTCCCGGTTCAAATCTTTGTCCGTGTCTTGCTATGGGAAGACAAGAATAAAAAAACATAATTACAAATACCAAAGATACACAGATTTTACGTGTAAAAAGGTTAAATCACGGACATATAAGATTAATACACCATTTAAAAAAAAATTGAATACAAGAGAAAGTTTGTGACATATTACTCACAACACAACGTGGAATCGTTCGATCCGAAAAAGTTGAGTAATCTGTCCCACGACAATACTTAAACAAGTTAGTAACAGAAGACTAAATAATTAAAATAATAGTCAAGCCTCAAATGGTTGGCTAAAACTGAAGTACAACAGCGACTCTTAGATAGACAACAATAAAAGTCCAATTATAAATTGTGCAAAATGAAGGTTAACATAGCAAATCTCTAAAAAAGATATATAAGAGAGTCATAGTTCACCATCTAAACTCTCAAAGAAAATAGAAACAAATAAAATACATATAGTTGTCGAGCTCAAACTTACGTTGAATGTGATAATCTCTTTAGCTAAAACTTGAAAGAGGGTTTCGTTGTGGTGAATTTTTTTACATTCAACATTTATACTAAGAAATAGGTATGAACATACTAAGTATAAAATATTTTATAAAAACTGCGTAGAAGTCAGTAGCACGACATGTACCAAAACTTTCCACTATATTGTGGTATATACGTAAAATAAATATTTGTTGTTAAATAAGAAAATCTCAGTGAAAATGTATCGATTCATGAACTCCGGGCACATTATGTCAAAGACATACTATTAGAGCTTAATGTTGCTTGAATTCTAGTTGGGCCGAGTCCGGGCCATATTCAATATTAGGGTTTTTGTGGTTTCTCTATATATTGATACTTGAGTTGTAAAATTTAGTGGCACGATAGACTTTATTTTTTTATCACAATGAATTTTGCCTCCGTCCATGGTTTTTTCCCGCGGTTTTCTATATAAATTTTGATGTCTCTGTTTTTTTGTATATTTCTTTTTCATGTTTCACATTCGACTTTAAACAATTTGTATTAGAGTTGCGTTAAAGATTTCTAATAATCAGGTTTTAATTTATCGGAGGTACTAGAACAATTTTGAGTTTTGTAATTGTCGTGAAAAATTGTAATTTGGAAAAAATAAATTTTAGTTTCCTTGTCTGCGTCACTGCTTCTTCGTTAGAGAAGAAAAAGCATATTCTCCCACCGGCGTCCATCGCCCAAGAGAGAGAAGAAGTCACCCTTCTACCAGCCGAACCTGTTCCGCAGACTTGCAGAGACGCCGCCGTTGTCGTCTAAGGAGAGAAGAACGCCATCAATAACCCACCACGCAGGCAAGAGGAAGCTGAGTCGCCCTTCCGTTGCAAAGAAGCTGCCGCCCTGGTCGACGGTCCTGCCAAACACATCAAAGATTGCCAACGACGAGTCTCAATCTATTGCGTCGTGTTTCCTTCATTGCCCTCCTAGAAACTTTGCATCACACAGAAACCGCCAACAGAGAAGTAATCAGCCTCTGCAAAAGTCACCATGGTCGGTCGTGGAAGTGTAACTCGTTGGAAAACAGAAGTGTTCTCTGTTTATGAACAGTAGAACCAAAACGAAGAAGAAGAAGAAGAAGAAGAAGGAGAGAGACTGTGGTAATAAATGCTTCCCATAATCAACTGTAAGAGTAAACGTTTATACATGTATATAACCAATGCAGTAATGATGAAAATGAAAAAGAAACCAAAAATGAATAGTAAATAAGAAACTAAATGGTTCTGTTCTAATAGCCCCCCTCAAGAGCAAAGCAGAGAGCCGAAGATCTTGGATAAGAATAGATTAAATGTCGATGGAGGGAGAGGCTTTGTGAGAGCATCCGCGAGTTGGTTGGAGGAAGGGGTGAACTTGACGGAAAGTTGCTTGTTAAACACCTTTTTTCGAATGAAATGGAAATCAATCTCGACGTGTTTGGATTTGAAATAAAGGACAGGATTAAAGGGCAAATAGGTGGCACTCAAGTTATCACATAGGATGAGAGGCGCGGTGGCAGAAGAAAAACCAAGCTCCTATAAGAGCGACTGTAGCCAGAGAACTTCGGCAGCGCCATTGGCAACACTGCGATACTCAGATTCCGTGCTAGAGCGCGAGACGGCCTTTTGTTTTGTAGAGGACCAGGAGATAAGGTTGGTACTGAGAAAAACACAGAAGCCGCTGGTGCTTTTCCCATCATCGGGACAGGAGGCCCAATTAGTGTCGGTATAGCAGATAAGGTCACAGGAGCGAGAGGGTGTAAAAGAGATGCCGAGAGAGGGTGTACCTTTGAGATAGTGGAGAATCCGTTTGACAGCCTGCCAATGGATGTCAAAAGGAGAATGCATGAACTGAGAGACCTTGTTGACTGCAAAAGAGATATCAAGACGGGTGATGCAGCAGTATTGGAGACGCCCACTATGCTGCGATATAGGAAACCATCGGAGAGAGGGAGGCCAGAGTGGAGGGATAAAACAGGTCCAGCAACCATAGGGGTCATAACCGGTTTGCAAGAAGGCATATGTGCCCTATGAAGGAGGTCAGAGATGTACCGAGATTGAGAAAGGTGCATACCGGAAGATGTCGCGGTGACAGAGATACCCAGAAAGTAAGATAACGGGCCGAGATCTCAAACTCGAAACTGAGAATGGAGATACAACAAGAGCTGATCTATCAATGAGGCAAAGTCACCGGTCACAATGATGTCGTCCACATAGACAAGCATAATGAGGACAGAGGAGGGCGTGCGACGGATGAAAAGTGACGAGTCCGATCTGGAAGCAGAGAAACCCCAGTTAAGTAAAGCAGTGTAGAGCTTGACATACCATGCTCTCGGAGATTGTTTAAGGCCGTATAGAGCTTTATACAGCAGACAGACAGCCGACGGAGAAGAGGAGTCAATAAACCCAGAAGGTTGTTGCATGTAGACCTACTCAGATAAGTCCCCGTGTAAGAAAGCATTGCTGATGTCGAACTGTCGGACACGCCACTGAAAAGAGACGGCTAAGAAGTGCACTGTGTGGACAGAGGCTGGTTTGACAACAGGACTGACGGTCTCATCGTAATCAATACCTTCAGTTTGATCATAGCCTTTTGCAACGAGACGAACTTTGTAGCGAGAAACAGTGCCATCAGAGTTGAGCTTCGTCTTAAAGACCCACTTGCAGCCAATAAGTTTTGCACCGCTAGGAAGGGGAATGAGCGTCCAAGTGCGGGTTTGGTGGAGGGCGGAAATTTCCTCATGCATGGCGGTAAGCCAATGAGGAGACTTGGCAGCCTGAGAAAAAGTGTGTGGTTCAAGGGGAGGCGCAAGAAGGAAGACTTTAGGTTTGAAGACATCAGCTTTGGCTCTGGTAGTCATAGGGTGAGGGATGGGAACAGGAGGATGGGTTACGGGGTGTAGGGAGAGATGCAGATGGGAGAGTAGGTGGAGAAGGAGGTGGGGTAGGTCTAGGAGAAGGTGGGGTGGGGTGGATGAGTGGAGAAGCGGGGAGGATGGGAGGTGAGGAGAGTGGAGGAGAGGAAGAGGTAGGGGTGGAGAGGAGGTGAGGGATAATAGAAATAGTAAGGTGAAAAGGTGAGGAGTGACGGATAGGGTTACGGACGGAAGAGAACGGAAATTGAGACTCGACAAAAGTAACGTGACGGGAGATATAAATTTTGTGAGAAGTGGGTTCGAGACAAAGGTGACCTTTGTGATTTAGACTGGGACCTAAAAAGACAAGCGGGAGGGACCTTGGCTGAAGCTTGTATTGATTGAAGGGACGAAGAAGCGGAAAACAAAGACAACCGAAAACACGAAGGGAGAGGTAAGGGGGGGTTTGTGGAATAAACACTCAAAAGGAGACTTGTGGTTTAAGACAGAGTAGGGAGGAAATTGATGAGACTAGTAGCCGTGAAGAAGGCATAAGGCCATAAACGTTGAGGAATGGAAGAATGAAAAAGAAGGGAGAGGCCAGTCTCAACCACATGACGATTTTCGCGTTCCACCCGACCATTTTGATTCGGGGTATACAGACAAGAAATACGATGCTAAATACCCAAAGATTTAAACAGAGGGGAAAGCGACTGAAATTCACCACCCCAATCAGATTGGACACTTTTAATTTTAAAGGAGAATTGAGTAAGGACAAATTGATAAAAGTTGAAAAAAATGTTATAGACTTCGCTTTTTAATTTTAGAGGAAAAAGCCAAGTGAAACGAGTACAATCGTCAATAAAGATAACAAAATATCGCGCACCCGTGACAGAGGAAATCGGGGAAGGGCCCCACACATCCGTATGTACAATATCAAATGGAAAACGAGCATGTGATTGCGAAATTGGATAAGGAAGCTGATGACATTTACTCATTTTGCAAGGGATACAAGTGTCATACAAAATATTGTCATAATTTAAATTACAAACAGAAAAGACTTGTTGAAGCACCCGTGGAGAGGGATGGCCCAGCCGGCGATGCCAGAGAGCGGCTGGAGAAGAGGCAGAATCCGGGAGCCGAGCAGCAAGAGACAAAAGGGAGGAGGAGGGTGTACGGTAGAGCCCATCCCGGAGTTCACCACGGAGGAGGAGTCGGTGAGAAAGCCGATCCTTAACAAGAAAATAAGAGAGATGAAATTCAACATAGGCAGAATTATCTTGACATAGTTTTGAGACACTAAGGAGATTATGCGAAAAATGAGGAGTATGATAAACAAAATTTAACGACAGAGAACAGCCAAAAGCAGGAAGAACAGAGGAACCAGAAAGATAGAGAGGAAGAGTGGTACCTTTGGCCGTAGCAACCTGCAAAGGAACCGGAAGAAAATGAGGGTGAGTGAGGCCGTCGAAAGATTGCTGGAAATGATGGGTGACACCGGAGTCCATAACCCAGGATGGGGTCGGCGAGGAAGTGATCGGAGTGGGGAGAAGACCGGCCGGGTTGGGGGAATTTGCAGGGGAAGACGACTAAAGAACGAGGGGGAGTAAAAGGAGGAGTGGGTAGGGTCGAGAGAGGAGTGGGGAGTGTCAGGTTGGAGATGAGATTGGGTCGGGTCAATGGTGTAGGAGGTGAGGTGGGCCTGGGGTTTGGCTTAGGTTTACAGAGAGGCCTGTTGGGCTGCAGAAGAGAGAAAATAGCACCTGAGGGCCGAGTGGCCCAGCCGATTGCAGATCTGACATCTGGGCCGGAACGGCTGGTTGGATCGGGATACCATAGGCTGGTTAGGCTCGGTGGACACTGCGAGCCAGGGCCGTTGAAAGAGAAGCCGGGCTACGAGTTGGGCCGAGAGAAGCCAGGAGGCCGAGGAGTCCAGACGGGGTGAGGAGAACGCTGAAATACAGCGTGTGCTTGAGCCTGGGTCGGTATCGAGAGAGCAACGACGAGATGTTGTTTCTCAAGCCGGAAGTCGTAGCTTTGGAGAAGGCTGAAGATTTCTTCAATCGACGGCTGGTCGGAGCGATTGGTAACAGAGGGCACGAACAGGTTATACTCACTGCCCAAACCGCCCAAAAAATAGAGGAGCTGGTCTTGAAGAGGAACACTGTGGCCGATTGTAGCAAGAGTGTTGCAGAGAGAGGTGAGTTGGTGAATGTAGGCAGCAGCCGAGACGCCATCTTTGGAGAGACAGTGAAGCTGATTGTGGAGATCAGTGATGCGGGCCAGAGCCGTCCAGACAGCACTGGCGGTGGTAAAGGCGACAAATTGGGGAAGCAAGTCCTCCGACATGGAGGAGAAGATCCAGCTCAAGACAAGGCTACTGTAGCGTTGCCAAAGGAGAAAGTCGGGATTTGGTTCAGGGGAGAGATTGTCCAGAAACGGAGGTGGAGGTAAGTAAGTGGCTTCAAGTAGGTGGGCGATGCCATTGGCAGTGACAATGTGGAGGAGTTGAGTCTTCTAGACGAGATAATTTGTGGAGATGAGTTTAGTGGTTAAGGTTTGATTTGTGGACGGAAAAGGTGGGAGGGAGGCAGAAGCAGCAGGGGAAGTGGATGAAAGGGTCGAAGGGGAGGGGAAAGCCATTTCGCCTGCTCTGATACCACGTTGAAAATAGAAGTGTTCTTTGTTTATGAACAGTAGAACCAAAACGAAGAAGAAGAAGAAGGAGAGAGACTGCGGTAATAAATGCTTCCCATAATCAATTGTAAGAGTAAACATTTATACATGTATATAACCAATGCAGTAATGATGAAAATGAAAAGGAAACCAAAAATGAATAGTAAATAGGAAACTAAATGGTTATGTTCTAATATAACTCTCCTCTGATCAACAGAACGCTAGCCGCCATTAGGTTCACCTCTCTACGTTCAGCCCAATCGTTCGTCTTCCTTGTTTCTTCATGGACAAACAGAGACAAGCTTTTGTGATATTTTTTGTGTTCATATTTGACAGATTTGATTTGTGAAATTTCAGTGTTTAAATTATGGATATTGGTTGACATTTCTTAAATTTATTGAGGATGATTAAATGATCGGAAATATTTGATTGTAGGGCGAGTTAATTCTTTTTTTGAGAGAGATTTTGTTTGGGATATTGAAATTGTTGGGCTTCAAATTTTTGGGTTGAATATTTTGTTGAAAGCTTATTTTTTTAGCAATGTGTTCATTCAAGTTTGAGAGGCGATGCGAAACATGCTAGCACAGATGGATTTAAACAATGAGCTATTAGGGCTTAATAAGATGCCAACATCTTGGAGTGAAGAGGAGAACTTGAAATGATAGAAAACTCTATCTTTGTACGTCTGCATTTGTCAAATTAGTTTTGTAAGACATTCTGAACAAGAAAACTATCACTGAATTATTGTTAAAATTGGAGCTGTTGTTTATGAAGAAAATTCTAACGAGTAAGCTGCATCTGAAACAGCGTTTATATTCTCCTCAGTTGATGAAGGATAGTTTAGTTGAAGAACACTTCATCGCATTCAAGAAATTAGTTTCGAATTTGTAGACTACGGGATGCAAGTATAATGATAAGAATATAAGGTTGATTATATTGTGCTCGTTGGCTGCTTCATATGGTATTTTCAGAAAGACTATTTTGTATAGTCGGATACTTTGACTGTGGAATAGATTTATAATACTTTGTTATCAAATGAGAAGATGAAACATATTTTTGTTGGATTTGAGTCTCGATGAGAGAGAGTCGTCGTTGGGGTAGACAAAAGAGTCACAAACAACATAGACAGTGATACTGTTCAAGGTGTGAAGGACAGATCAATGTCAAGGAATTGTGATAGAACATGTTATTTCTTTCAGAAAAAGAGGCACATAAAATCTAAGTGTTAGAAATCCCAAAATGTTTAAAGAATTGCTGACAAAAGAAAACAACCGATGACATTTAATGAAGTTGTTATCGCAAAAAGAAGAAGATTATAGTGATGAAGATCTTCCAGTTGTATTAGAGGGAAACTCAAAACCAAAATAGCATTGGATTCCAGATACAACTTGTTTTTTTCATATAAGTTACAATCGGAATTAGTTTTCGACATATAAGACTATTTCAAAATATATGTATTAATGGGTAATAACACACCTTGTAAGATAGTTGGTATTGGTACTGTCAAAATCATAATGTTTGATATAGTTGTGAGGATACTGGATAATTTGTGACATGTTCCCGAGTTAAAGAATGTAATGCCCCGAGTTCTCTGAACCCAGTTTGTTACTCATAATCCGAGCATAACTAAGAAATTTTGAACCAAATTTAAAACTTCGCTCGAAAGTCAAAATTTGACATTTTCTAAAATCTCAAAACATTTAAAAATTTGCAGCGAAAATTCTTTTGAGCAAAACAGAATTAAGCAAAGCTATAAAACAATGTTTGAATAATCGGTTAAAATATTAAGAAATAATTCGGCCAGAAGAGATCAAGACTTAAGCATGAAGACTTGAAAATCGTAAGAGTCAAACACATCTGCCGCTAAATAAAGTCAACGAAAAAGGGCAGAGACATAAACTGAAGACTTCCACCGATCACAAAATGAAAAATTTATTATACACGTCTACCAATGACTAGGGGTGTGCAAACCGAACTGGAACCGGTGAACCGAACCGGAACCGGTGATTTAGGTTCGGTTTTCACCGGTTTTTAGCATAGGGAAAAAATGAGGATGAAGAAGAGTGAAGAGCGAACTGCGAACTGCGAACTGCGAAGCCGAAGCGAACTGCGAAGGCCGAAGAGTAAGACCTAGATCCCGATTCTTCAACTGCGAGTCTGCGACTGCGACGGCGAGGCGACGACTCTACTCTCAGTCTCTGCTATCATTATCGAGTATCGAGTATCGAGTATCGAGTATCGAGTATCGAGTATCGAGTATCGAGTATCGAGTATCGAGTATCGAGTATCGAGTATCGAGTATCGAGTATCGAGTATCGAGTATCGAGTATCGAGTATCGAGTATCGAGTATCGAGTATCGAGTATCGAGTATCGAGTATCGAGTATCGAGTATCGAGTATCGAGTATCGAGTATCGAGTATCGAGTATCGAGTATCGAGTATCGAGTATCGAGTATCGAGTATCGAGTATCGAGTATCGAGTATCGAGTATCGAGTATCGAGTATCGAGTATCGAGTATCGAGTATCGAGTATCGAGTATCGAGTATCGAGTATCGAGTATCGAGTATCGAGTATCGAGTATCGAGTATCGAGTATCGAGTATCGAGTATCGAGTATCGAGTATCGAGTATCGAGTATCGAGTATCGAGTATCGAGTATCGAGTATCGAGTATCGAGTATCGAGTATCGAGTATCGAGTATCGAGTATAGTCCGGTTTGGCATTCCTCAAAACCGGCCACTTCGGTTCGGTTTTCGGTTTGGCTTGGTGAAACCGAGCAAAACCGAAACCGAACGCTGTTGATTAAAATCATAAAATGAGGATGAAGAAGAGTGAAGAGCGAACTGCGAACTGCGAACTGCGAAGCCGAAGCGAACTGCGAAGGCCGAAGAGTAAGACCTAGATCCGATTCTTCAACTGCGAGTCTGCGAGTATCGAGTATCGAGTATCGAGTATCGAGTATCGAGTATCGAGTATCGAGTATCGAGTATCGAGTATCGAGTATCGAGTATCGAGTATCGAGTATCGAGTATCGAGTATCGAGTATCGAGTATGGAGTATCGACGACGAGTCGACAGAGAGCACCGACGAGGCGACGACACACGATCAGGCAACCGATAACCGGGTATGTGCTATGCTTTGCATTATTTAGCTCGTTTTTGTGTTTGACAGAGAGCAATTATTTGTGTTTGCATTATGGAAGGTATTACATTTACAGATGACTTATATATTTTGTTGATTTTGGGGTTTGATAGAAATAGAGATCGATGAAGTAAAAGTTTGGGATTTTCTTTTGTGAATAAGGTGATTCCAGAGAACCCAAAAGGAAACAGAACTTGGTCTTTTGATGAAGAAAGCATATTGCTCGTTGTGGTTTGTTCACAGAGAGCAATTTTGCTCTCTGTAATAAAACCACAGAGAGCAAAATTGCTAGAGCAATTTTGCTCTCTGTAATAAAACCACAGAGAGCAAAATTGCTCTCTGTCGTTTTTTCACAGAGAGCAATTTGCTCTCTGTATTAAAACCACAGAGAGCAAAATTGCTCTCTGATAGTTTTGTATACCGAATCGGTGACTTGTGGTGTTTCCAGGTCGGAGACCTGTGGTTTTACTTGTTTTCTTTTGTGGTTTGCTGGTTGTTTTTCGTCTGTTGGTGCTACTTTGTTTCTGAGCACTACTCTGGTTATTTTGAATACAGTAACATAGTGGATAGAGGGTGATTTTGCTCTTAATAGATCCTGGATTTATACTGTATTCATCATTTATCATTTGTGAGTGTGATATATTCATCTTTTCTTGTTTGATGTTCCCCTTTTGTTTGTCATCTTCAAACAGGCAAGAAGCAGTACGAGGTCGTAGAGGTCCTCCACCAGTAGATGTGCGACCTTACGCAATTACCAAGGCAAGCTTAAAACTGTAGATGTTTTTATATATGAGAACCTGATTTTCTATAAAATCCCTGCTTCAAGAGGATTGCCAGATCCGACAAGAGATGATTTAGTTCATATGTTTCTTGTAAAACCGAAACCGAACCGAAACCGAACCGAAACTTTAGGTTCGGTTTTGGTGTGCCCCAAAACCGGTTTCGGTTCGGCAAATCCAAAACCGAAACCGATCGGTTCGGTTTTGATCCTCCCCAAAACCGAACCGAAACCGGTTTTGCACACCCCTACCAATGACGTCAGCCGGATGATTCATTCATCCAACCTCTGCCGACCACAAACGACAAATGTTCTCAGCCTACATCTACCAATAGAACGTTATGCGTCTTCCGATCGCTAAACGACAAAAGACTTCTTCTCGCATCTTCTGATCGCTAAACGACAAAAGACTTCTTCTCTCATCTTCCAATCGTTAAACGACAAAAGACTTCTTCTCGCATCTTCCGATCACTAAACGACAAAAATCTTTTATTCACACACACACACACACACACACACACACACCGTTCACAAAACGACAAGGCTACTAGAGACTCATACCGAAGACACCTACCGATGGCTTCTACTGAAGACATCTTTCGATGGCCTCTACTGAAGACATCTTCCGATGACTTCTACTGAAGACGTCTTCCGATGACGTGTAACGACCCCAGTAGGGCCGAGACATAATTCATGACTTTCTTAATCATTTAATTCTTACTTTCAGCACTTTGTTCATTATCAGTATTATATTTTTTTTTTTATTTCTCGAAACTTAGAACTTAAAACTTGACTCGCAGACAATATATCATCTGAAAAAAACTAAACCATCCAAAACCCGACTCTTTCATAAATCTAATAACTCATTAGTTCACAGAATCGAGCGACTATGCTTGGTTATCAGTTCCATGACATAATCGGGCAGAGAAGAAATGCCCTCAGCTCACTCGACGTCATCCTGTTCGGGCTGCATGGGTTTGCATGCATCGGCTGATAGGGTACACATCATCCAATCTGTCACGTGCACTTCGCGTGACTCAATGGACATCGCCCGGTAGAGGTCATCTACCGATGGGCACGTGCAGTGCACGTAATCCATTGTACATCACCCGGTATTTGAATTACACTACATCACCCGGTCACTAGACAACAAAACTATATTTATATCATCCGATAGACATGTGCATCTCACGTGACTACTTAACATCGCCAGTAAGAGGCATCATCCGGTGGGCAACAATTGTCCCCATCCACCGATGACATCAGCCGAATGATGTCCTCATTCAACAGAGACATCATCCGGTAAGCATGTGCAATTCACGTGACTCACTTACCTCAACCGATAAGAGACATCATCCAGTGAACAACAAACGTTCCGCCATCCACAGGTGACGTCAGCCGGATGATTCACCCATCCAGCTTCTATCATTTAGCTCACACTAGTGACGTCAGCCGGATGATGTATTCATCCAACTTCTATCACACAGCAGTAAAAATACAGAAAACTTCAAACAACTCATATCGACAGAAAGATAATCTGACCTTCACAGATCTCATACTCGTAGTCATAAACATAGACAGACATGAAACATGGACTCATCTAGGATACATGTAGCGGAAGACTTAATTAAAACAGATCATTCTATACCCTTATAATCATCCCCAAATTTTGGTAACCAAACTAGACAATCACAGAATCCAATATTCTAAAGAAAATCTCATTCTACTTAAACATCAGTTCATCATAAATCTTACTGACACATTATGAGCATAACTACGGGTCATATTCGCCTGCCAGCCATAGACTTCCACCCTGAGCACCGTCCTGCAACCAGCCTTAGACATCATCACTGAATTTGGAATCCTCACCTGCTAAATCTTCACCTACATCCTAAGGTTTAAACTATAAGCCTAATTCTTAGTAAGGAATGCAATACTAACAAGTATGCATGAATGCTCATTTTAAGAAACAAATGCTCATGAATCTTTTCTTGTTCATATTCATGCTCAAAGTCTTCATTCTACTTCATCGTTCGTATTCATCGTTCATAATCATCATTCATGCTCGTTATTCATATTCATCATTCATGTTCATCAATCATATTCTTCGTTCATGTTGTGTGGATTAAGAGAGGATTTGTGCTAGTAAAGGGGGTTGACAGTGAGAGTATACATAGTCCCTTGCGGGTCGTAATCATGGTCCTTCCTTTTGGACAGTGACATACGCCAAACCGCCCCCAACCCTCGCTTAATTCACGTTGCATAAGTTTTATATTCTTATCTTGTTCATGAGGAAAACATGCTATTAAAAACATTTTCATATGCATAAAACATTCATGATGCATGAACATGAGAACTCTTAACTCATCAAGCTACAGAATAGTGCATTCATCCGACGTGAAATCATACCATTAAGTCAAACATCAACATAAGTAACAGACAGTAGCTTAAATAACTTCTAATCATCGTATCAGTTTCTACCTGGCATCCTTGTGATGTAGGGCCCTAATGGCCGGGAATCCTACACATTCACTTACCTGGTTTCCTTAGCAAATTGAACTCCTTTTCTTCAGACTTCTTCACCTAAAACATTTACATTGCAATAGTTAAAATGAAAATCCTAATAGTCCTAATCACAAGTCATCCTAGAATCTAATAACTAAAGTCATTCCCGAATCACTTAGTCTAGTTCTCTGTGTGCAGTCTGAAATCCAAAACCAAAACAGCTAGGTTCAACTAACGATTAATCAGAGTCGGTTATATTAACTGTCCAGAATCAATTCGGAAATGCTATTACCAAACACCGATTATAAATGTTTCTATTATTCGGCCATTGAAGAATCTTGAAACATTGGGTTCTAGTTGAAAACAGAGTTCCAAATAACTACACGGCAACTACATTGACTAAATCTTACCCCGAACGTAGGTTATCGGAGTGGAGGTTGGAGGAATCGATCGTCAAAGAGAGAGTCGCTGGCGGAGAGGGAGACAGCTCGGGGAAATGAGAGAATGCAGAAGGGAATGTCGGCTACAGTGAGGTTTAAAAGTTTTCATTTCCTATTTATACTTAATCCAACCATTCTTAATTACAAATCCTGCCACCCAACCTGGTCAAACTCGTCGGGTGTTACATGAAGTCAGTCGGATGATTCAATCCTCCGACATCTGCTGGCGGACAAAACACCCAACTTCTACCGATAGACCAAAAAGAGACTCTAACAAGGAGTAAGTCCGACTACTAAACGATTTTGTACATTTTGCTGAAATCATTCTAATCAACACAAATCCACAATTCTTAAAAATTCAGAATATCAAGCTACAATCGAAATCGAATCATATTTCCAAATCCAGAAAAGAAGATCACAGAAGCGTTAAAAGAAGTATCCAACTTCTACTGTCATTAAAATTCTCAGAACATTTCATCAGAATACCTAACCACTGAAAACTCTCATTCAGTCAAAAGTTAAACCGCCTCATCAGAGCACCTAACCGTAGCATAGAAGTGCTCCTCTAACTTCACCTATTCCTCAGTAAACTCAGGGAATTCACCTATTGAAAGCTCAGCACCTACATCACAAAACTCATCTATTAGCCTAATACTAAGTAAGTAAAGCAGTAATGAAATGAAATGCTGAACATAAATTCCTAAACATGCAAATTTCTACTTTCTCATCTCAGTTGTATATGCATTCGTTTCTGATCTGATCCCCCTGTGAAATTGGGAGTTGGATCACTTCTCCCAAAGTCATACATCCTTTCTCTTGATTAAGGGGCAGATTAGTTCCCTTAACAAACTGTTCAGATCCCCCTGTGAAATTGGGGTTTGGATCATTTTTCCCAAAGTCATACATCCTCTCTCTTGATTAAGGGGCAGATTAGTTCCCTTAACAACTGTTACAGTCTGTTCATTCATTACCATGTCATTTCATGTAAATTCATTTTCGTATATTTTCAAAATATGATGCATGACATACAAACACAATCAAGCATACACAATCCTACTGTTTTGTGATGTAGGCCCGAAGACACAAGCATATTTTACTTACCTGGCTCCCTGAAAAAGCTCGGTTTCAACTACTTTGGAAGCCTTGCTCACCTAGAGTCATAAACATAATACTAATTAGATTTTCACTAACCTCATCCTATACCATTCAGAAATCCTAGGAGCTAGTTTGGGACTCTGTCCTATGTGGGCATTCCCGATTCATACGAGACCCGACTCAACTCCTACGCCCTGCATTTCCCAGGAACATGCATCTACGATACTCCTCTATCGTCTATAATCATAATGCAGTAAGATACCTTAGTAAAACTCACCTAAGTCGAAGGGAAAAATCGGAGAAGGATCTCCTAGCGCACTCTGATGAGCTGAGGAGCTGAGAGTCGAAAATGATTTGGGAAACAATGGCGGCTACAGTGCATTAAACCCAAAACCTCTTTCCTTAAATACGTTATCCACTTTTAAATTTTCAATTACCCTTATGCTCTCGCCTAGTCATCCATTAACCCTACTTTTATTATTACCATATAAAGTGTGCCATTAATTTAAAAAAAAAGGATTAGAGAAGCGGTTTGATAGAACCGGGTGTTACAAAGAAAATCTGATCTCATTGAGTACTCTAGATTTGAGAGGGTACAAGTAAAGCGTTTTAGGTGGAGTTTTGAAGATTAGTATGGGTTCTGTAACGCCCCCGAACCCACTCTGGCTCGGTGCGCTACTTTGCTATGCTATCCCGCGTTTAAAACGACGTTTAAAAAAATTTCGATAATTTATCGACTCGGTTTTTGGGTTTTACGAACCCTCGAGGCGATCAGTGCCCCAGCGCTTCTCCCTGCGCGCGCCCTCACGTCCCAGCATGCGCCCCTTCAACCCTTATCACTTTTCTTCAAAATTTTCCCAACCCAAACTCTTCCAAAAATCCTGAAATTTTTACCACTTAATCCCGGCACCCAAAACTTCATGACTCGTAAAAATCTCAAAAAAACCGACTCAAAATAGTCATTGAAATCATATAGCAAAACAACCATTATCTACACTAAACAACTCTCAACAACTCTCACAAAACCAACCATAAAATCTCAAAATCTCAACCATAAACCACACCAGATCACCCAATTCTATATATACCAATCCAGCCTAACCAACTAACCAAAACATCTCAAACTACAAAATAAAATATACATAAACTAATCACCAAATATCCAATCCCAACAACCACACACCCCCAAGAATCAGGTCAAAGCGCCCCGACAAATGGCCTGCACCGGCGAGCTTCGTGGATCTCCGACTGCCCCTAGTCCTGTTCCTCGCTCTCAAGCTCACCTGTAAATGCTCCGTCACCTACACCACAGAAAACACACACCCACGTAAGCTTACGCTTAGCAAGTAGGGATAACAAATGCAGTTTAAAACCATGCACTATGCCCAACAACACTCACACACACCCTAACACATGCGGTTTCTAACCCTCGGTTGTGTTTGTTTCAATTTCTTTTCATTACTCTTTCACTATTAACACTTAACATCGAAGCGTTCGTGGAGCCTTCTGCTTAACATCGAAGCGTTCCGGAACCTTCTGCTTAACATCGAAGCGTTCACGAAACCTTCTGCTGAACTTTTTACATTCCACTCCCACAATTTGCAAACAATGTTCAAACAATGCAACCAACACAACAACGTAACGCAACAACTTAACACAACACGGTACGACAACACAACACAACACCAAATAAAACAACCAATCAAACAAACAAATAATTTCCTACCGTTCCATGGTGTAGGCCCGAAGGCAAAACACAAGCACTCCACTACTTACCTGAATGCTCGGCTTCCAGTTGCTCAATTCTACTGGTCAAATCACTCGTTCGACGACCTAAAATAACCAAACTTAGCTTAATAAGTTACAAATAAAATCTAAGGGATTTTCTAACTAAAACTAAACAATACTCAAAACACATTTCACTCTCAAAACACAAACCCCGATTTTTTTTTTCCCAAATTTGACCGTTCAACTTCAAACGGTCATAACTCCCTCGTTTTTCAACGGATTTCGACGCGCCACCCCAATTCAGAAACCTCTACACGTCTACTATCCATTGAAATACACAAATCAACAAACAAATCAATTAGCCAATCCGAAATGCACAGAACAGAAGCGGCCACCCTAGTGTTCCTAAACCGGTTTTTGTGTAACACTCCTCCAATCTTCAATCTAACCACTCAATTAACCTCAACTAACATATTTAAGGATTAATTGATCAAAAGAGGAAGAACACCCTCAAGGAGAACCAAATTTTCGGACTCACCAATTTAGGGTTTTCAAACCCTCACTAAACTCAACCTAAACACCTCAAAAACACTAAAAAGCTTCAACTAATTGCATAAAAACTAAAACTCACTTATTTTACCTTGAAATCACCTTGAGACACCTTGAGAAATTGAAGCAAAGAGGAGGAGAGAAGTCGGCTATGGTGGAGAGGAGAAAGGGCCGAAGAAGATGGTAGAAAAAAAAATGAAAAACCCACCATTTAATGCCACCATTTTATTCTTTATTTTATTCCTTTAATAATTACCATTTGAAATTATAATTAAAACCCTCCCTTTTCTCCTTAGCAGCCAACGTGAAAGCCACTTAAAATCACTTTTTTTTTTCTTCCTTTTTCATTCACACAATTTGTTTGAATTTTATTGGTTCCTTGAATTTGACTTTTCAAACAACAATTTTCAACCAATCACCATACTTCATTCCCTCCCATTTCATACATGGTTTCCAACGTGAGAACTCACCACTTTCATTAAAATTTTCTACGTTTTTATTTCATTAATTACAAATTTTCTATTGGTTCCTTTAATAGTTGACTTTTCCAACCCTTTTGTTTTTGAATTGTAAACTTCATTTCCTTTTGTTTTTATTAGTTTAGAACCCTTCATCACTTAACGTTAATCTCTCATATAACCTAGGGTTACGCACGTTATTAGAATTTTCTGGGTGTTGCAATTTCTCCCATCCTATTAAGGTGACATAGAAAGTTTGCAAAAGTGTATGTGTTGTAGGGTTCTACAATTACATGTAATAAGACAGAGAAGTTTATGAATTCACCTTTTAAAAGATCACTTGAAAAAACTCAGAAGAAGCTAAGTTCTCAGGTGATGTTCAAGTTGAGATCTACATGTAAATCAGAGTCGATGTGTCAGCCTATTAAAGATGTTTAAGGTGAGGTCATCATTACATCATTACTAGTTTTAGTTTTATGTTAGAATGACATTGTAAAAGATAGAACCAAGTGGAAGATTAAAGCGCTCCAAGGAGATATGGTGAAACTAGTTCAGTGGTTTATACATTGAATGTAATCGAGGGTATAGATTCCAGTGAGAAGTTTTCAACATGTTCAAATATAATTCATTGTGACAACTCTAATAGCTCGGACAAGGAGATGCAATTTCTTCTTCAATATGTCTCTCAAGTTTAAGCGAGAATTAAACTTTATCGTTATCAATTTGTTTGCCCGATAAGAACCTTTGTGAAAGAGGAGGTTATTATTTTGTTAAAATTTTACAGATTTATTTTCTTGAATTTGAATTTCTTTGAAGATAGAGAGATTGTCAGATATCAATTTTCTAGATTCGTATTGGGTCGGGCTGAGTAGCCTGCATTGAATCTGTCATGTGGAATTCGCATCAAGGTGCATATTGTTAGAGGTTTGTGATCCAAATTGTAGTTGGGTCTGGTCGGACCCATATTTTATTAGAGTTTTTACGGTTTCTTTCTATATTGATATTTGAGTCGCAAAACTTAGTGTTCACTGTGGTACCTTAATTTTTAATAGTAAATTTCTTCTTTACCCGATGGTTTTTAAGAAAGAGTTTTTCACGTAAATCTTGATGTCCATATTTTTCGCATTTTTCTTTTATCGATTATTATTCTACTTTCAACCTACAATAATAACAATGATACTTGGTGATCAAAACCACAAATGACCCTTATTAAGTTTAGGTTTTTGCACCTAGGGACATGATAAGTATATTTGTCCCATTAATCTAGTTAACAAACAATCACATCATAAAACGGTCGAATGAGCTTAGCAAAACAAGATCAAACTTGGTTCACACGACTTAGGTTATTAATAAAATAATGTTCATGTCTAAAAAAAATATGTCTGGTGACATATATATAAATAGATTGGCCATAGAAATGAACATATCATTTTATATGAGAATATATCTTAAAATAAATATTTCTAAAAATAATTTAATGTCGTATATAAAAATAAATCCATACCTTAAATTGGTATACCATTGTCACAAGCTCAGCTCAAAGTTCACGTGTGACCGATCTATTTCTTGAATTGCATCTATGGAATTTACTACAAACAATTAAGAATGGATAAAAATCCATTCCTAGAATAAATTTACTAGGATCAAAATTCCAACACAATAGAAACTTTATGCAGCAATAAGGAAAACATAATTGTAAATGCAAAATATTTGCATATGTTGGCAATTATGTTTTTGGCAAAATATATTCATATTTATGGAGAAAATATATCAATTTCACTATTTCTTAATTTGATGATTTTATTCTTGGTGAGCAAGCAATAGCTGATTCTGTTTATTGAATGGCGTCTGGTCAACATTCATAAAGATTCTATGGAAGAGAAAAATAAGGAAACAACATTATTTGGAAAGATATTGAATAAGGTATATGCACTTGTTTTTTGGAAAAGTTTTATTTGGAAAGCCGATTTGTTGTAGATTTGGCACGATTTGCTGGGCTATGAGTTCCCATGATTAATGGGATGCTTTCCTGAATTTTTGGGCGAATATCCGAGTAGTTATAGAAACTTTCCTTAAGTGTCGTATGTGGTGTCACATGACAAGATTCGGTTTCCTTATTCTATGCGATTTGAATTTTGATTTGGTAACTGATCTGATTCGATATTATGGAAGTTACCAATATTATTTAAAGCCTTCGTTTTTCTGAAGAAGGCTGCTGAAGCCATTATTATTGAGAGCGAAAAGTTTTTTTATTCTTCCGGGCGATTTTATTCTATACCGACGTTTGCGTGTATTCTGCAATAGTTGATCCTTTCATTCACGCCTACTGTGAGTCGTCGGTGATTGTTCTTCAGCAGACGACGGAGTATTGATTTTACACGAGAGAAGATTTTCTTCGTTTTCCCGAGCCGTCGGTTTTCTTTCACGCCCTACGTTTCTGCGTATGGGTTTGTGATTGTGTTGCACACTCGACCTAATCTGTGGATTTCATTGTTTTATTGAGTGTGCTGTGTGTTGCATCCGAAGACTTCGATCTGGTGTTCCAGGAGGTGTCACAGGAGGCAATATTCATTGTTCTTCATTGAAGCTCTGTCTCGGGAGGAGACAGCATCCGAACTCAGGAGGAGTTCTGTTTCTTAGACAAGGGGAGCTTGTCGTTCGTGATCGTGGGCGAGGGGATCTTGCCATAACACGGGTTTCGGGAGGAACCAACAACGAGGGGATCTTGTTGTTATCTAGATCTCGGGAGAGGTCGTTCTAAAGTCGAGGGGATCTCGCAAAAACTGTTTCGTTGAGGAAGTTAGCTAGAGGCGGCGACAAAGATAAGAGGGAGTCTTTATTTGTATAAGTCCGAGTTTTTCTTGTAACTTTGTTAACTCAAGGAAAAGTTTTTATATCTGGGCGTGGCCCCGCAGACGTAGGCTGGTTGCCGAACTGCGTTACCAACCTCTTGTGTCATTTATTTCCGCACTTTTTATATCGTTCATCGTTACTTTAAAATCGGTGTCACACAAGGATCCTTGTGTGACATCACTGAACTGATCTTAAACTTTCAATAATAAAACCCTAAATCAAATTTACAAAATAATCGACTCCATTCCTCCGTTGTCCAAATACCCAAAACTATTCACCACTTGTACTCCACTGAAAACTTTTGAAGCAAGGTCGAAAATTGAATCAATGTAAAAGAAATCTATCTTCCAAGTAGAGGGCAAACATAAATGTAATGAGATGGTGTCCTTCCAACACACACCTCCTACGAAAGTATATAGCATGGGACCATTATCAACACTTTGATGTGGAGTAAAATGATGAAAGAAAGCAGCTTCTCCATAAGAACAAACAAATAAATTAAAATTAGGACATCACTTTTCCAGACAGTATCTAAAAGATTCTGATTTGTAGGGTCCCAAAGAAAGCAACGTTGATTTATTTAAACTTTGTAACATCTTCCTCAGTGGTCAAATTAAATATCATCATCCCTGTCACATAATTTTTCACTAGGTAACATTTCAAATCAGTCTTAGAGCAAGTGGTCCATAACTTAGAATATAAGAATTTAAAATCATAGGTTCTACTTGACGAGATGATTTAGAAACCATATTCTAACACGTCTTTATGGATTCGTGTACATTCTGCACTCACTTTCTCGTAATTAACGTTACACAACTATTACGGTTTGAAAATGATAAAGAATAACGATGATTACAGACTTAAGTCTAACATTAATACGTATTTCTTCAACTTTATTATTGAGATTTTACTAACCACAATGATAATGTAAGAAGATTCTAATGAAATGAGAACTATAATCTTCTATGAGTTAATTTGTAATACCTATTTTGTCCATTACAAAATAAAGTAATTTGGTTAAAAAAATTATGTTTTAACCACTTTTAATGGACTTTGCATGACATTAAGTATAATGAATAATGCGTTATTTATACGCATCTGGGAGGATCGGTTTCAGGATTTTATTACCCGGGCCGAAGATCGGACCGAACCAGACAGGAATTCATCTGGGAGGACCGGTCCCGAACCGAAAGATCGAGAGGACCAACCGAAACAGGATGTCCGGTCCGGTTCTCGGGAGGCAGTTCGATCCTGCTCACCCCTATAATAAGCATAGAAATATTAGAGGTCATTAAATTGAATAAATTTTATTCTTCTTCTTAACAAATTTAAGTTTGTTTTAACTATTATTTTCAAAGTAGTGTAATAGTAAATATAAATAAATAATAAGGAAAAAAAGGAGCTTGGGAGGACGTTCAATGGCTGCGCCGGCGAGGTATGGTGCTAGAGCAGTGGTGGAGATAGACGTGACGAAGCTGCCATGCGAGCAGAAGCTTCCCGTTCACAACCGGTGGCATCCTGATATACCACCAGTTGCAGAGATCAGTGTGGCGGAGGTTTTCAGAGTAGAGATGATGGACTTTAGTGGAGGTGGTATCACCCGTGATTACTCTGCTCTAGACGTCAAATTTGCTGATCCTTCCATTGTAATCTCTCTCTCTCTCTCTCTCTCTCTCTCTCTCTCTCGCTCGCTCTCTGAAACCCATAAATCGAAGAACAAAGCTAATATAAAATTATTTCTCGTTCATCTCTCCAACAACATTAATGGTAAATAGCGGGTCCACTTGATGTTGTCCGACTGGTCTAGAGTTCATATTTTAGTTTTGTAGAACAGTCTAGTTTTCATTCAAGATTCAATTCGAGTTCATCTGCAAAAGAGAAGTCGGTAGGACAGAAAAACAGGGTAGGTTTCTGTTTTTTCATTCACTCAATCGATGGCACCTTCAACCCCAAGAGCTGTGGTTGAAGTAGATCTAACGAAGAAGTCGTGGGAGCAGAAGCTTCCTTTGCACAATCGGTGGCACCCTCTTATACCTCCAGTTGCAGACGTGAAAGCTGGGGAGTTCTTCAGAGTAGAGATGGTGGATTGGACTGGAGGTGCCATAAGAGACAGCGAGTCAGCCAGTGATGTAAAATTCATAGACCTATCCACTGTGAGTTTCCATCTTTATCCGATTCTTTTCAAATCTGCCCATCAATTAGGGGTCACAATCGATGGTAGAGGAAATCATTCGTCACTTGGATGTTGTAGAGGAAGGAATGAATGAGATAGTGGTGTTTCTTTTGATTGTTCTTCATTGTTTTTTTGATCAAGCATTGGGAAGATTGAACTTTTATTAAATAAAAAATAGAAATCATCAAGCTCGAGTAATTGCTCTTATAGACCACGAGCAAACAATCTGTTCATACAATCCAACTTCTAAAACATAATTTGAGACAATCGGAACACTTTCATTTGCAATTTCATTATTCTGGTCTTCATCCAACTACAATCCAATATTTTCTCGTTCTAACATGTTCCCAGTACTTCAATCGTTGATTGTCATAGTGTGTTTGGAAAATTTATGAAGGTTCATTATCTGAGTGGGCCAATTAGAGTTGTTGATCAGGAAGGAATACCAGCGATGCCTGGTGATCTTCTTGTAGTTGAAATCTGCAATTTGGGTCCTCTTCCTGGAGATGAATGGGGCTATACAGCAACCTTTGACAGAGAAAATGGCGGTGGGTTTCTCACTGACCATTTTCCTTGTGCAACGAAAGCTATTTGGTACTTTGAAGGAATTTATGCATACTCTCCTCAAATACCAGGTTAATCCTCTATTTTAAACTTCTGTTCCTTTTTCTCTGGATTCATATTATTCTCCATGAAAATGCAGGAGTTAGGTTTCCGGGTCTCACCCACCCAGGAATTATCGGAACCGCTCCATCTGCAGAACTTCTGAGCATTTGGAATGAAAGGGAAAGACAGGTTGAAGAAAACGGGCTCCAGACTCTGAAACTTTGTGAGGTTTTGCATTCTAGACCACTTGCTAATCTGCCAACAACAAAGGGCTGTGTACTTGGAAAGGTACCAATACAACACAGAAAAATATCACTTTCTGTAGAACAACTTCTATTAATGAGTTAGTCTTGTTGATTCTTCTATCCATTAAATTGTAATGAGTTATTTGAATTATTGTGATGTGGGTTCGTCCAACTTTTGATGCTTTAAGTTTCTGGTGCCATATTTTCGTGTTTACCTTTTCATTAGTATCGTTTTTGGTGTGTTTTATTATTCTTTCCTCAATGCTTTATCTTCTATTATTTCTCGGGAGTTTAAATATTATATTCATGATAATCTTTATAATATATGCTCGCATTATGAATCTCATTTAGGGTTTTTCTTTTCTCTATACAATCATGTGAGCCTAAGTCACAAAACTTTGTATTATATTTTGATATTTATAGTACATATTTGTCGTATTTTTCTTTTTCGTTTATTGTTCGATTTCTCTTAATTTTCCCTTATCTAAATATTTGATTCTGTTAACAGGAATTTTTTTGTAAGATGTGAATGTGTTTTGGTTGATGAGTTATTGAATAATCAAAATCTTTTGGAATGACTCTTCTAATGATAAATATAATTAGATCCGAGAAGGCACACCCGAATGGGAAAAGATTGCAGTGGAGGCAGCTAGAACAATTCCGGGAAGAGAGAATGGTGGAAATTGTGACATAAAAAATCTCAGCAGAGGGTCAAAGATATATCTACCTGTTTTTGTGGAAGGTGCAAACTTCAGTACTGGTGACATGCACTTTTCTCAGGGAGATGGTGAGATCTCCTTCTGTGGTGCCATAGAAATGAGTGGTTTTCTTGAGCTCAAGTAAGTAGCATTTCCCAATATTTCTTTTCGATTTTTTGGGTAAATTGTAATTTAAATCTTAATATTTGAGATCATTACCAGATTCGACATTAAATTATTTTTTTAACTAGTTGAAACAAAACCCTTTCATCTAGCATGTTTATATTATGTTCTCTATTTAATAAAATATTTTAATTTGATTTCTAATTTATCCGATGATTTCTAACCTGATTGCGAAATGTGTCGATCTACACTTTATCGGTGATTTCGAACTCATTCTCGAGAGCCACAAAGTTTGGAATCGAGTTAAAACAACTGATTAAATAGAAATGATATTCATGTGTTGGATTTGACGAATAAAGTGACAGTAAAATCCAAATTATTGATATTTGTAAGATCGAGATTCGATTTGTCAAAAAAAGATACTTTAAAATCAAATATGTAAATGATGTTGAGTGTTAGGATTTAAATTGTAATTTACCTTTTTCTTTCTATAAATTTGAAACCATATATAAGTTGGAGCAAATAAATGTTTGTGTGATTTCAGGTGCGAAATTATACGGGGTGGAATGAAAGAGTACCTCACCCCAATGGGGCCGACAACCCTCCATGTAAACCCAATCTTCGAGATTGGACCAGTCGAACCGAGATTCTCAGAATGGTTGGTTTTCGAGGGCATTAGCGTTGACGAGAGTGGAAGACAACACTTTCTCGATGCAAGTGTTGCTTACAAACGAGCCGTTCTCAATGCCATCGATTACTTATCCAAATTTGGGTATTCCAAAGAACAGGTCAGAAAAAATCTCTCCTCTCGGATTCACGCACATAAATTATAGAAAACTCCACTGAGTTCAAATTGGTGCTTAAAATCAGATTTATCTTCTACTCTCATGCTGTCCATGCGAGGGAAGAATTTCTGGGATTGTTGATTCACCTAATGCTGTAGCAACCTTGGCCATTCCAACTGCTATTTTTGATCAGGTCCTTAAGTTACTTCCCTTCTTTTTCCTCACGTAGGACTTCTCAAAATGTAGTCTCAGCAACGTTCTCTTTGATTTCTAGTTGAGTCGATTCGAGTCCATATTTAAGATTAAGGATTTGAGTTAATTTATATATTTGTTGATTTTGAGAGAGTGAATTCTTTCTTTTAGCGGTGTTTTTTTTCGAAAAGGTTTTCCTCATAAATCTTGTTGTCTTGTTTCGTGTTTTTCTTGTTCGTGTTATGGTTTCATTTTCTGACGGATTTTATGTTTGTTTAGGACATCCGTCCACAGCTGAGGAAGGTGCCTGTCGGGCCACGATTGGTCAGAAAACCGGATGTTCTAAAATGCACTTACGATGGAAATTTACCCGTCACGAGAAACCTTAGTGCTAGTGCCACAAAATAAGACAGCAACTGCATCGTTGCTAATCGAACACAGAATGAACTTGACTACTGTTTTTTACAAACGCTCAAGGTCCTCTAGTCTTTCCCGTGGGATTTATGTGAATAGAGTTGCTAATAACTCTTCTTCGAATTGTACACATCTATTATGTTAAGAAGATATAACATGTTGGAGAGTATGAAGAATAAAGAATATAGATAATTCTATTACTAAGTACAAACAAGAAAAAACGAGGAACTAATATTGAAATTTGTGCAAAAAGATCTACTATGTGAAAAATACATATACGGGAGAAAAACTACATATACGTGAGAAATTTATTATGTTTAAATCAAAGTACAATATAAATTTTGCAGTTCAAGCATAATATATGTAAATTTTAAAATAGGTCAAAATCATATGCTCGAGCCTCTAACTTGATCCATTTACTATTATGGATATCAATAAATTTTTTAGATAAAGTGTAATTTATGTCTTATTGTAAAGTGGACGCTCAAACTACATTTTTGAATAAATTAGACCCTAACATATCAACTGTGAGCAATTTATCATATTTCGTTAGTTTTATCGTTAAATCATACATCTACAATGCACATGCATAACTTTTTCTCAAAAAAACGCCAATCCATTCTCTCTATTTCTGCTTTTGATTTTTGTCTAGGTTGTGGAAGAATCGATGTTCTCATCTACAACCTCCTCCTCCATTGCAGGTGTGTTGCAGTATTTCATGATAATGGAGTATGTGACTAACATGTGTAGAGTTTGATGTGACTCTTTATTTGGATTGCTTTGATGGACTGGCATTGTGAATTTTAATCTAAGACTCTAATTTAATGTTATAAATAAATATTTGAGTAACAAAATTTCATATACTTGATTTTGACGATAAATTTTTTCTTCTATTTGTGTTTTTTGCAGTTTTCCATGTAAATCATTGTTCAACTTTTCGAGATATTGTTTTTTTCGAGTTAATTGTTCAATTTTCTAACAATTGGTACAAGAACTTTGATCTTGAGTCAAAATTTTTCTAAACATTGGACTCTCTATGGTTCCACATCTAACAAGTTTTCACATGTTTTTTCAGCCAACTGATATTTGGATCGTGGCATCTGCAGTTTAACTGTAGTTTTTCTATCCATAATGGAAGCTTGCAAAATGCTTCAAAAGCTGGAAAATAAGGAAAGAGTGTTTTCTCACAGAGATGAAAGAATGAAGAAAAAATTTCTTATTCTATTTGATGATTTCACGTTAATATAAAGAATAATTTGAGATGTATAAGACACTCCAGAGAATAGAACCTGACTATTGATTTGTACCCTAACATAACAAAAAAATGACAAAACGATAGTCAACCACAAACAAATAAATAATAAATATACATATATATGTCAACTAAGAGCTTGGATCTAAAATGCCGAAATTTGGAAAGAGGTAGAGGTATAGTAAGAGCATTGGAAATCTGGTTTCAAATGGTGTGAACTTGACCAATAAAGACTTGTTGAGTACATTTTCTTGCAAAAAATGATAGTCAATCTCAACATGTTTTGATTTTGAGTGCAATAAATGATTGGAAGCCAAGTAGATAACACTCAAATTGTTAACAGTAGGAGTGGCTAACTTATTAATACCAAGCTCATGAAGAAGGGACTGTATCCATATTACCTTGGCAGCTCCATTTGCAATGCTACAATACTTGGACTTAGTATTTGATCTAAAGAACCCTCTTTTTTGTAGATGACCATGAAACAAGATTTGGACCAAGAAAATTACAAAATGCATTATTGCTCTTACGATCTTTAAGACACGATGCCCAATCAACATCAGTCAAACAAGTAACATCAAAGCAGTCTGAATAAGATGTCAATAATCCCATAGAGAAAGTGCCACAAAGATGTTGAAGAATACTTTTGACTGTTTCCATCAGTGGATGCATGCATAAAAACGGACATACTTTATTGACAACAAATGCATTATCTCGTTTGGTAAATCAACAATATTGGAGACTACTAACAGTACTTATATAAGCAGATCCATCAAATAAGATCGTACAAGAGGTTTTGGATAGAATTAGTCTAGAAACTATTGGAATTGGGACTGGTTTGCTAGATGTCATGTTAGCTCGATCAAATAAATCTGTTACATAACAAGATTGACTGAGATGGATCCCAAAAGAGTTGGAAGTAACTGAGACTCCAGGACAAGAAATTAGATTGCCAAAATCCGTGACTAGAAACTTGGATTTGAGATAGTGAAGAAGATGATCTATCTGTGTCAAAGTATTGTCTATTATTATTATTTCATCGACATAAACTACATAAGAATAATAGAAGAATCCTTCTGAAATATGAACGGAGATGTATCGATCCTTGATCCGATGAATCCCTAACTGAGCAATGTAGAGTATAAGTTTGTATACTCTAGGCAATTGTGTCACCGGTCCAAGGCTTTTTTAAATAAGCAAACTGCATTAGAAGAAGAGGTACTACTCTCATTACCCGGAGGCAGGCCTAACAGAAACGTTGGGTTAAACAACTCGATTCTCAAAGAGAACCTGATTGTCCAACTTAAGGCTTGGTTCACAGTAGAAGACTTGAATACAAATCATAGTCATAAGTCCACATAGATGATTACTAATATGATAGTGCGATAAATAAAACAAAGTTCAACAAGGTCTAAACATCTAAGTTTGAATACACAATCTCTTACCGACCCAAATAAAAAAAAGTCTTCACTAGGAAATCAAATTAACAGTCAAACAAAAAATAAGGTAACAAGAAATCAGGATCCGCCACTGAACTCTAGCTAGTAATTGAATTATTCTTTCTTACTGTTGATGCGTTTGTAGGTGAAAAGTCACATTGAAATTTAATTCAGTTACCATAGTTTTATGCATACTCCTCCATAACTTCGCTGTAAAAAAAATATCTCTATCTGATACTATAGAAATATGAATAAATTTTTGCAAAAGAAGTTCATTTCCTTTATTGTAGAAACACATGCTCCACAAGCAAACAATGTGGCATTATTTAAAATGTTATTTTATACATAGACAACTATATAAAAATAAGTCATTATTGTACCTTGATTTTATAAATCAATCTTAGCTAAAAAAGATGGTCTCTCAAAGACCCCTACAACACACGAGCATAGAAAGACGGCGATCTAAAGATCTAACAGAACCTCATGAGCCAAGAAGAAGTGGGAGTAACGGTGATCAGAAGATCCGGCAGTGTTAACCCACTGTGGCCGGTGAACTAGTCATTGACTACACCACCCGTAACCTTAATCAACAAACATACCCCGATCCAGGTTAAAGATTCAAAACCCAAGAAGCCCGTCATATCCTCCCCATTACCCATTTTTGTAACAATCAAACAAAACAACTTCTACTGATGTGCTGGGATAGCCTCGAGAGTCTTTGACACCAAACCTTCCAAAACATCAAAATGATTCATCCTCTAATATATATATCACAAGAATATGAAAATACCAAGCGTCAATGATAAACATGTAAGACATACTTACATATACATAAAAAAAAAGATGTGCTGGACACTAGGAATGTAACGATCTATTTTCCCAGTAAAATATTGTCCGCTCTGGGGATTGGGCCGTAACCCAATATCCTCCCCTCACGGCTTTGTTTGGCGAGGACTTTCCGGTCGGTCACCCAACCTAATACTACTCTCGCCGAAGCACTTTTAACTTTGGAATTCTTATGGGATCCGTTGCCATATGTTTCATTTCCACATACTTCCCCAAGCGATGTGGGATTGTGACGAACCCTCTTTCTATGACTGAACCCTCCGGTCCAAGTCCAACCCGGGATCGGCAGAGTTTTAACCCAGCACGTCACCCTCCGGCCCAAGTCCCACTCGAGATTCGCGGAGCACTAGTTCCTCCTCATACGTGTCCATTCGAGTCATCACAATCACCTGTAACACCCGGTTTATTAGAATTAAAATAACCTATTAATCTTCTAAGCGTGAATTTTATAGAATGAAATTAGGGGTAAAATCAATTAGGTTAATGAGTAACTAAGTGAGGGCATAAGGGTAATTGTCAATTTATGTTATGGATAACGTATTTAAGGAAAGATTGAATGAGGTATAGCCGTCATACTCATTTCACTCTCGGTTTTCAGCTCAACCCAGCAGAGCTCTCTAGGCGATTTCCTCACAGATTCCTCCAACCAAGGTGAGTTTAGATTCGATTAATTGCTGATTTTAGTACCTAGGTAGCTTAAGGATCCCAATGTATGCATTTTGATAATGTTGCGAGTGAGAGATTCTGCTTGAGGATTAGAGCAGAATCGGGAATGTTAGATAAATAGAGATGCCAAACCCACTCCTTAGATTTCTGAATAGCTTAGATTGAGGTTTAACATTCTGTTTATGAATATAGGTGAACAAACCCCCGAAGTAGCTCTTAACCGAGCATTTGCTAGGAATCCAGGTAAGTGAAGTTTGCTTGTGCCTTCGGGCCTACATCACAGAACATTAGGATTTTTGTGTGTTTGAATGTTTTCCTGTTTCATGCATCATATATTTGAAAGTATACGAAAATGAGTTTACATGTTTTGATATAGTGAGGAAGTGAACATTCTGAAGTGATTTATGTGAAACATTTTCTGTTAAGGGAACTAATCCAACCCTTAATGAGCCAGGGATCATACTTTGGGAAAACTGATCCAACTCCCAATTTCGAAGTGGATCTGAACATTGATCAGTATATATATATTCACTGTTAGGAGAATTAATCCAACTCCTAATGAGACAGGGATGTTCATACTTTGGGAGAGGTGATTCAACTCCCAATTTAGAGAGGAATCCGATTATAACGATGAATATGTAACAGAGATGAGAAAAGTAGAAACTGCATATTAAGATATTGTGTTTTCAGCTTTTCATACATTTTTGTTTTACTTGCTTAGCCTTAGGCTAATAGATGAGTTTTGTGATGTAGGTGTCGTGAATTCATCAGGTGAATTTCCTGAGTTTGCGGATGAATAGATGAGGTTGGAGGAGCACCTTCATGCTACTGATTTAGTGTCTGGTGAGGCGGTTTAACTGGTGTCTGTTGAAGGGAAGGTTTAATGAATTAAGTCTCAGTTGAGTGGTTGTTGAGTCTCTTTTCCTAATGACAGAAGTAGTTCTGATGTTTAATGTTTTTGAATATATTTTGAAGTTTCCGATAATTACATTCTATTGGTTTTAACATTTGTTTTTACTGAATTTCGAGAAATGTAGGGATTTGAATGGTTTAAAGTGTTTTCAGTACCATGTGTAAGTTTTCTCTGGCAGACAAAGTTGTTTTTGACTTAGTTTTGTTCTCTATCGGTAGATAATGTCTATCGGTAGAGGTTGAGTTATAGTTTTGTTCTCTATCGGTAGAGGACATCTACCGGTAGATGTTGAGTTATTGTTAAGTCATTTATCGGAAAAGTCTTTAGTGTGCCATCGGAAGGTGTAGGATTGTGGTACCGGTAGAAAAGGGTGTTACGTTTTGTCGTTAGTAATCGGTATATGAAGCTCATCCTGTCGGAAGAAGTATTGTGAAATTTTGTTGTTTTGTCATCGGCAGAAGTAGTCTGCTGACGTCATCGGTAGGTGAAGCTGTGTGTGCAGTCGTGCTGACTTCATCGGCAGATGGAGTTGTGTTGACTTCATCGGCAGATGTGGAGTATAGTTATGTTGACTGTCGGAAGATGTCTTTGTTTTATTTATCTTCTGTTGTACACGTCATCGGTAGATGCAGTCTACCGAGTGATATCCTTGTTGTACACGTCATCGGCAGAAGCCTTCTGTTTTCTGTTCTGCTCTTTCCGTTGACTGGTCGTCGGTAGATGTGTTTGTCTGTTGAGATTTTCCCGAGTATTCTATATTTAAATCTTTTATTTTCCTTGGCCGATTACTTCTTAACAATTTCAACGATCATTTCAATAATATCTTTCACAGTATTGCTTAGCTTATTTGTTTAAAGGATTTCCGCTGCAAGTTTTCCGCTGCAAGTTTTAAAGTTTATTATTCAAAATTTTTAGCCACGTTCGAGTATTTGAGTAACAAACCGGGTTCAGAAAACCCGGGGCGTTACATCACCCCCCCTCGGGGGTCCAACGTCCTCGTTGGCCACATTTCCGGTTGGGTGCAGGCTCTGATACCATTTGTAATGACCTAGTAAGATATTGTCCGCTCTGAGGATTGGGCCATAACACAATATCCTCCCCTCACAACTTTATTTGGCGAGGACTTCCCGGTCGGTCACCCAACCTGATACTACTCTCACCGAAGCACTTTTAACTTTGTAGTTTTTATGGGATCCGTTGCCAATTGTGCTACAAAACGCGTCTTACTATTTTGGGAGGGTTTCCTTTCATATGTTTCATTTCCACATACTTCCCCAAGCGATGTGGAATTGTGACGACCCCCTTTCTACGACTGAACCCTCAGGCTCAAGTCAAACCCGGGATCCACAGAGTTTTAACCCAGCACGTCACCCTCCTGCCCAAGTCCCACTCGGGATTCACAGAGCACTGGGTGGTTCCTCTTCATACGTGTCCATTCGGGTCATCACAAGGAATCGTCAAGTTTTCTATAGGTGGCTACTCACCAAAATAAGTTTTTATAAAATGATGCAATGCATTGCAAAAGGTATAAAGCCCACCTACGTTGATGATTATCGCTTTTCTTATGCACATGAGGGACAACCTCTAGTACCAACTCGTAGTCCACAAATTCATCCGAGCTTAAAATAAAATCAAAGTCATAAGATATCTCTTCCAAACACTAGGGAATACATGGATGAGCCCTATATCGAGCTAGGAAATGACACGATTCCGTCTCCAATGGCTCGTGTTTCTACCCACAACAATAAAGTTAGAAACCAGAAATCGACTGGGCCGAAAATACCTTAAAATCGATCAATGATTTATCCAATCAAACAAAGTCCAAATGCAACAAAATTTTAATCTTAATATATAAGTGAAGATTGTTTCCTTAAATTTTGAGGTATAGATGTTAAGAAAATAGAAAGTTACGCAAGTAAAACCAGACGCTGTCCGATGAGCAATGTTTGATAAGCTCTCGGCATAACACTCTTCTGAGGAAGTTGGCAGCGAATGGAACAGGTTAATGGCTGTCTTCTTCGTGTATCCTACTCTGTAAAGAGAGGGAAGAAGATCGGAACAAAAGCATTCAAGTAACCGTGGGCTTGAAAGCTTAAAGGAGATAGAACTCCTTCTCGGTTCTTGACCAAACCGAGCCTTACCGTTCACCAACCTTCATGGCCGAACTCAGTAGAAACTAAGCTATTCTCATAGATTCAACAACCATTACAAGTACCAATAACCATGCTTATATAGACCTAGGGTGGGTGGAGGCCTTGGTTAGAAATGGGCTTCAAAATGGGCCAAAGCCTTGGCCTAGTGCAACAACACACTCTTCATTTCAACCATATTCAAAACCACCATCTAACCTAGCTTACATCTAATCCTAATGCCTAGGGATGCATGAAACTATAAAACATTACAAAAAGGCCAATGTTTTCTAAAAGGTTTGTGAAAAATAAAACAATAAACAGAAGGTTACAATTTATTCCCGAGGGAGACAAATCCCTTCTTCAAGTGCTTCCCTTTTGAGTTCCCACGATAGTATGTGTAAAGGTTGATCCATGTCCTTTGTGCTCGGCTCCTAATCCAAGTCGTCGAAGAGATCTTTGAAGCCATCAATACCTGCAAAAGAATTGAGTTTATTAATAAATAGGTTTGATAAAGCTTGTGCCTTGGTTTGTGACCGAGTGACGGCCCTCTGGGGCACATCAGGAAAGCAAATCAAAAGCACTATAAATGGCCGGGAAAGAACCTTGGCGACAAAAATTCCTTCAATAAAAGATTGTGCAGTCGACCAAAACTCATAAGCTAATGACCGAATCTAGCATGGGTTGACCGATCTTGGCAAATGTCGACTCTTATTCCTCTTTGGTTCCACCATGGGTTGAATGCCGACCCTAGCGGTCGACACTTTAGGGAAGGGATCAATGCCTTGTCCATAGGGTAGACCTCTTATTCCTCTCGGGTCTAGCTTGTAGTTGACCGGTCCTCTAAGAGATCGACCCGTCAAGGTGTTGATTGACCTTTCAAAGAGGTCGTAACCTAATTGGTTCTATTTTAGCAAGGGTCGACCTTTGCCCAGCAAGTTTCGATTGTTGCAATGATTTTTGGCTAAGGAAAATCGCAAAACTCGCCTCCCTTTGCCATGTTTTTCACCTCTAATTAACCAAACAACTTATAAACCCAAAGATTCGAGTTTGCAAGCTATAAAAGGGAGGACAGAAACAAGTATACCCTCAAAGTGCCTTCACAAAGGTTGATGCTCAATCTTGCTAATGGGATTCTGGCCTTCGAGCTCAACAAAATGCACAACAATTGTGATGCGATATGAGATCCATCCATTAACGATAGAGCATCGAAAATTTCTAACAATTTTTCTAGTACTTGTTTTGTAGGTGATCAAGGGGAAAAAACATTCAATGCCTCAATTTCAATAATGTGGCAAACAAATTTAATTGGAAGTTCAACATTGTGAAGTATAAATGGAGAACAAAACACAAGTTAAATAGATTGTTGAAATCTCCTCGGAATTTGACCTAAAGACTATTTGGCAATTTTCAAAGTCTTATCAATCTTAAATCAAAAAGTGTTATTCATGAAGATTGTAGCTAATTTCTCAAGGTTTCTGGACTAGCTTGGTTCATTAAAAATAGACATCATTTGCTATGTCAATTAGATCAATTACAGAGAACATTTGGACTTCCTTGGAGGATAGGCCCGCGACTACCCAATGGGCGCACTCATGCTAGGTTGGTGCACACCCATCCATGCCTTGGTCTCCTTGAGTCGAAAGTTACATCAATTATTTGGCCTTTGTTCTTGATCTATTTCTTAAGGCCCTTTTGATTAACTCTTTTTTAATTAAGTTATTATCTTGTAATTGGACTTGGAGCTATCTATTGGCCAATCCTATTTAAGGAGAATGCATTCTCTAGACTCTTCTATGCTTTAATTGTAAGAGGAGTGAAAATGACCATGAAGAGGGAAAAAGACAAAAGTCTTGCAAAAAATGAAGACAAATTCGTGGAAAGACCTTGGGACGAAGAAAGGTTTCTTTGACCAAGTGAAAGGGTGCCTTGAAGACCATAACATTAACTACTTTTTCAAAGTTTTCATTTATTCTTTGTTGATCGAATTTTGGCTATAAAAGAGCCTCAAGTCCATCATTGTAAGACATCAAATTGTAGAAATAAAAAATCATGTTTTGTTATTTTGTGAAGTGTTCTTCACGAATTGCTTCCACTTGAGCTTGGTGAGTTATATCCAAGTGAGTGTTAGTGTGTTTGGTGAGTCATATCCAAACCGTAGTTTGGTGAGTAATATCCAAACTAGCCTCCACTTGTTTTTGGTAAGTCATAACCCAGTGAGTGTGAGTGATCCCTTAACTAGCTTGTTCATCATTTCATCCACTATTTAGTAAGGGGCGCTAAGTCCATATTCCCAAGAACAAGTCTGAGCACCCCCACGGGTCTCCGTTGTTCTCTTTCACTCTTCCACCCACTTCATTCCCCTAGTATTGGAAGTACGTTAGCGAAAATGAACAACACTCGCCTCCTCTCTCTCTATCTCACTCCCTCTCTCTTTGGCAGCGTGAAGTGAGAAAATAATAGGGGTTTTCACTTATTTCAATTAAAATAATCATTTTAAATAATTTCATTTTATTTTATTTATTTAATATAAATAAATGTAATTTATATTAAATAAAAATCCCTTTAAATTTTCATTCGACTACTCCGAACATTATCAAAATTCTTACCTGAGGTAAAAATCCAATTTTCTCAACATTAATTTCCTCAAATTTTAATCACATGGTAACTTTTCAAATTTTACTGATTTGATCAATTGACTTAAATATTCAACGTCACCATAACAATACAAAACGAATCAATTCATGACACGTTGATCATCAATAACACAAAAATTTGACGCGTGAAATTTAATTAACAAAAATATACTAGGTTTTACACTGACAAACCCTGGAGGTTGATGCATATACACAATTTCATTTAGATCTCCATGCAGAAAAAAGTTTGAAATATCTAATTGCATGATATGCTAATCAAGAAAAATAACTAGTGCAAGGGTAATGCGAGTAGTTGAAGGCTTAATGGACTAAAAGTCTCATCATAATCAACACATTCTCCTCGATCATACCCCCTTGTGACTAAACGCACTTTGTAGCGGTTTATAGATCCATCGAGATTTGTTTCAAACGAAACACTCATTCGTAGCCAACAATTTTAGCACCACTTGGAGCAGGAAGCTACCAAGTGCAATTGAGATTTAAAGCACTAATCTCTTCTTTCATGGCGGAGATCCAATGTGTACATTTTGAGGCTTGAAGAAAAGTATTTAGCTCTATCAAAGACAAAGATGCGAAATCAACTTTTGCTTGAAAATTCCGATGCACTATAACTAGTATTTGACACATACAAAAGAGGTGAAATATGGGAAGGCAAAGCTAATTTTCGTGAAAGAGAAGGGGTGGGAAGAGGTTGTGAGTTTTCTATTGAAGAAGGTAAATAGGAGGTAGGTGGGGCATGAGAGGTTGCAAAGGAGAGAAAGGTTGGTGGAATGACAGAAAATGAAAAAGAGTAAGATGGTTGAGAAGTAACTCGCATAAGGAGATTTTAAAATTGAAAGATAGCTTCATCAAAGACAATAGTACATGTGATATAGACCTGATTTGATACAAAATTGAAACACATGTAGCCTAAACTGTATCCTAGGAAAACACATTCACTAGAACGAGGTTGAGATTATGCTTGTTATATGGTTAAAGATAAGGAAAACACAAACAACCAAAAACAGGAAGAGATAGATAAGCGGGTGATTGACCATACAAGCATTCATATGGTGATAGGTTTCTTAAGCAAAGAAAATCCAAACTCATGACTAGGACTGATGGACCTTTCAAGATTTTAGAGAATATCAACAACAAAGCTTACAAGCTTGAGCTCCAGGGAGATTATTGGATGTTGACTACCTTCAATGTATAAGACTTATGCCCCATACATTGGGAAGGAAGAAGAGGAGATGGAGGCTGATTCGGATTTGAGGTCAAATCCTTGATTACCCAGGGACGATGATGTGCCACGAGGTCTACTCACAAGATCCTGAGCAAAAATGCTTTCTAATCTTTTTATATATTTTGCTGGTACTTCATTCTTTGAAAATTAGAGGTGGATCCTAGCTCAAGAGACAAGGAAAACAAAGCAATTGTTAGTTTGGAGCGTGGACAAGAAATCCGAGCCAAGAGCCAATATGGTTTCAATATTACTCCTAGAAGATGTGTAACACTTATCAATTCAAGGAGTGTATGGTTTATTTTGAGTCTTTAATTTGTTGCCTTTCTTTTTATTTGAAGTTTTAGGAGTGAGAAAAGTGAAAATCATTTTAGCCTATTTAGGGTGCACAACTTTATGGTCTAAGCGACATCTTTTTACCAATTTGGAAATATACTTTGTAAGGTGACTTTTAGGGTGGAAACCCTAATTTTAGGGAGGTTTTAAGTATCTTTTTGGAGTTGTCTCCCACACATTGAATGACATAGTAATCCTTTTCAAAAACTTGGTGTTTTCCGTATCAAGCGGTCAAGCTTCCTTGGTTTCCAATCGAGTGGCCTTTGTGCCAAACATTGCATCCATATTTTGTGAGTCTATGTTGATTCCTCTTAAAGCTATACCTTTCTTTCCCTCTGTTGCATTGATTTAGTAATCTTACAAAGGTGTCAAAACTCTCAAGCAACAAGTTGGAGTGCTTTTCTTTTACAACAAAGCCCTTGGAGTCAATAGCTGCAGCTGTAGGATCTATTAGGACCAACTCACACATTTCATTGCACAATTTTCTAATTCTTTCGTTACTTGTCACGAAATTTGAAACACAACTCATTCACTTCTAGAACAAGAAGCTATCCAAATTTCAGCTTAAGTTTTGCAAGGAAGACAAAGTTATTCTATTGGGAAGTTGGGATCTTTCTTGGCCAAACACCTACTAGTTGAGCCAACCTTGTGTCCTAAAAGTTCCTTTTCATTTTGAAGGCACATCACTTGTTAGGCTTATGTCTCCAACCTAGTTACTTAAACACTAATATGCGCATTAAGTTGATGGTAGCTCCTAATTCGTAGAGAGCTTTGCCAAAGTAATTATTTTCAATAGCACAATGTATTTTAAAACTGCCTATATCATTTAATGTTTGTGGCAACTTATTTTATAGAAATGCACTTCTTCCCTCAATCACTGCAACTTTTTCAAACTCGCTGGACCTCATCTTTTTTTATTGAATGTTCTTGATAAACTGGCATAACTTGACATTGTTACAATGCTTCAACCAATGAGTTATTGATCCACAGTTGCTTTGAAACAAATAGAAATCTTTTAAATTGCTTATCTTATTGTTTCTTCTGTAATCTTAGCGAAAAAAGAGGTGAGGTCAAATAACTTGCAATTCTAGTTGTTGTCTCTACAATATTGTTACAGCTTTTCAATGCTCCTTACTCTCGGCTTGTGAATTTTCTGTATTGATTGTAAGAGCACCTTGAAGTCTGGTACTTACTAAACTTGCAAACTATTTAAATTGATTTTCTAAGCTTCTTAATGATGCAACTTGACTTTTTATTGTAACCTTAGTTTTTTCCCTAGTAGCTTTTCTATAACAAGATTGTTATAGCATGCAGTTGGGATCCAGGTTGCAAATTCTTGACCATGATGTTATGGCATCCACTTCGTATGCTATTGCAACTTTTCGAGTTGTTGGTCTTTCAATAAGCTATTGGTTATGATTACCTAACATTGTCTATAAAATCATTGTCTCTAAAATCTCATAAGCCTCATCGTATGTTTTTAACAAAATTGCACTATTTGTTGCAGCATCTGTTAGCTCAAATAGAATTAAGATTAAATGTTTTGTTGATGACCTTGATCAATGTGAAATGATTGTATAGTGAAAAATGTTACATAACGAGAAATGATTAGAATATGAGAATATGTTAATTTGCTTGAATATCATTTTCAGACATTTATATATTTTACTAAGAATGATTATTATTGAAGGTTATACTTGAACTCTCATTGAGGATACCCTTGGATATCGGTATTTGGAATTTTTACTAGTTTTGTTCAAGTAATTTCAGTTGTTGCAAAAGTCAAAATTAAGAAAATGTACAAGGTCGATCTATCCAATTACAGAGAACAAATGTGGTTGACCTAAACCAACAAAGGTCGACCTAGCCTATTACAAAGAGAAAATGCAGTCGACCTAGACCAACAGAGGTTGACCTGACCAAATACAAAGAGCAAAGGCAGTCGCAAAGAGCAAATGGAAAATCAAGCTTGAAGTTCAAAGAGCAAAAAGGCAATCGACCAGAAAGAATGAGAGGTTGACTTGCCAATTCAAAATTTTGATTAAAGAGGTCGACCATGAAATACATGTAGTTGATCAGACAAGTGCAAATTCAAGAGGATCGGTCTGAAGGCGATCTACCGATATGATGTTGTCGTCGATTGGCCCTCGTATTTTTGAAGGCTTCTATAAATAGAAGAGAGCAACTTGTGCAACACACCAAAACTGAGAATCGTAACGAAGTGCTAACAAATTCAGTTGAGATTCTGAGTCTTAATCATTCATCACTCTCTTTCAAAATTAACTTGAGGTTTCATTTGTAGAGAGTGTGATATTGCTTATTTCGATTCAGACACTTACTCTTGGATATCAGTGAAAGAGCTAAGGGTGATGCCATGAAAAAAGAGTCACGTGTAAGACTTTGGTTTGAAGACTAGAAGTTAAATCTAGCAAACTCGAGGAGTGGTGTTGGGAACAAATTTTCCAGGAGAAGCCTTGAAGTGAAGACATAGGCAAGATTGGTTGAACCACGTTAACAAATTTGTTTGCACTCTCTTAACTTGTGCTTGAGATAACTTTTTATTTTAGAATCACCTAATTAGTAGAGAAGTATAAATTATTTTATACGTGAAAACTAATATTGTTTTAATCAAGAAAAAGTTTAATAACCTAATTCACCCTCTTTCCCCTTTAGGTTAGATCCTACAATTGGTATTAGAGAAAGTCTTAACATTTTATTGTGATTAAATTATATACTTGGTGCCTTGATTTTTTTTCTATGGCTTTTGTAACACCCGGAATTTCTATTACACGCGTTGTCCTAGTGAGGTCAAGTAGGAGTGATAGGATGACTTAGTTTGAAAAGTCAAACTAATAGAATGCTATTGTGAAATTGCATTAAAGGGTGAAAAGTGGTTAAAGAGGGACATTCACGTTGGACATTTAAGTGAAGAAGAGAATTGAAAAGGATTAGGTTTGAAACGTTGAAAAGTCAAAGTGTTTAGTGTTTGAAAAGTCAAATGGAATGAACCAATTAAATTTTAAAGAAATTGTGTGAATGAAATAATGGTGATTTAATGATGGTTTTGGCGTTGGATTTAAAGAGAGAAAGTGAGGGAGAGAGTTTGACAATTCAAACTCTTATGATTGGTTGAAATGGGTGTTTGAAAATTTCAACCTTTGAAAAGTCAAATTACATAACCAATCAAAAGTTTAGTAAAAATGTAATGGAAATGTGGAGTGGTTTTGTGTGGTTTACGTTGGCTGCCATGGGGAGGAAAAGGAAGGGTTTAATTGTAAATTCATATGGTCATTAAAGGAATAAAATAAAAGGAAAAATATTTTGTTCTTCTTCTCCTCCATCGCCCTTTCTCCCTTTCCTCCATAGCCGACGCCACTCCTCCTCCTTTCTTCATTTTCTCAAGGCAATCCAAGGTAATTTCTCATGGGTTTTTAGTTTATTACACTAAGGAGTTGATTTGTAGTGTTTTTAGGGTGGTTGTGATGGATTTGGTTAGGGTTTGGAAAACCCTAACCATGAATTCCGAATTTTGGTTTCTAAAGTTGGTTTTCTTTCCAAATTTGGTTATTTAAACTTGTTAAATATGTTAATTTAGGTTATTAAGGGTTTAGATTGAAGATTGGATGAAAAGTTACACAAAAACCGAATTGTGCATCAAAGGGCCGATTCTGTTTTTAAGGAATTCGAGTTGGCTAAATTGTGTATTTGGTTAATTTAAGCATTTCAATGGATAGTAGACGTGTAGAGCTTCCGATTGGGTTGTCACGTCTAATCCTTTTGAAAAACGAGAAAGTTATGACCTTGAGCGTTCCGAGTTGGGTGGCACGTCGAAATCTGTTGAAAAACGAGAAAGTTATGACCGTTTGAAGTTTGACGGTCAATTTTGGGTAAAAATCGGTTTGAGTGTTTAGGTTGAAAAGATTTGTGTTAGTTGATTTAGTTGAATTCTTTAGAATCCTTTGGAGTATTACTAAGTTGAGTTTTCGTTATTTAGGTGATTGAACGTGGTGATTTGGTTGGACGAAGTGGACGAGAGCGTATCGAGCGATCAGGTAAGTAGAGGACGTTTGTGTTTTGCTTTCGGGCCTACACCACAGAACGGTAGGATTTATTCTTTGTTGGTCAAGCAATGTTGGTTGTTTGTTGTTTGGTTGTCTTCTTTGTTGGTCAAGCAATGTTGGTTGTTTGTTGTTTGGTTGTCTTCTTTGTTGGTCAAGCAATGTTGGTTGTTTGTTGTTTGGTTGTCTTCTTTGTTGGTCAAGCAATGTTGGTTGTTTGTTGTTTGGTTGTCTTCTTTGTTGGTCAAGCAATGTTGGTTGTTTGTTGTTTGGTTGTCTTCTTTGTTGGTCAAGCAATGTTGGTTGTTTGTTGTTTGGTTGTCTTCTTTGTTGGTCAAGCAATGTTGGTTGTTTGTTGTTTGGTTGTCTTCTTTGTTGGTCAAGCAATGTTGGTTGTTTGTTGTTTGGTTGTCTTCTTTGTTGGTCAAGCAATGTTGGTTGTTTGTTGTTTGTTGTTTGTTGTTTGGTTGTCTTCTTTGTTGGTCAAGCAATGTTGGTTGTTTGTTGTTTGTTGTTTGGTTGTCTTCTTTGTTGGTCAAGCAATGTTGGTTGTTTGTTGTTTGTTGTTTGGTTGTCTTCTTTGTTGGTCAAGCAATGTTGGTTGTTTGTTGTTTGTTGTTTGGTTGTCTTCTTTGTTGGTCAAGCAATGTTGGTTGTTTGTTGTTTGTTGTTTGGTTGTCTTCTTTGTTGGTCAAGCAATGTTGGTTGTTTGTTGTTTGGTTGTCTTCTTTGTTGGTCAAGCAATGTTGGTTGTTTGTTGTTTGTTGTTTGGTTGTCTTCTTTGTTGGTCAAGCAATGTTGGTTGTTTGTTGTTTGGTTGTCTTCTTTGTTGGTCAAGCAATGTTGGTTGTTTGTTGTTTGGTTGTCTTCTTTGTTGGTCAAGCAATGTTGGTTGTTTGTTGTTTGGTTGTCTTCTTTGTTGGTCAAGCAATGTTGGTTGTTTGTTGTTTGGTTGTCTTCTTTGTTGGTCAAGCAATGTTGGTTGTTTGTTGTTTGGTTGTCTTCTTTGTTGGTCAAGCAATGTTGGTTGTTTGTTGTTTGGTTGTCTTCTTTGTTGTCTTCTTGCTGGTCAAGCAATGTTGGTTGTTGTTGTTTGTTGTTTGGTTGTCTTCTTTGTTGGTCAAGCAATGTTGGTTGTTTGTTGTTTGGTTGTCTTCTTTGTTGGTCAAGCATTGTTGGTTGATTGCTTTGCTTTGTTTGGGAATTGTTGATGGTTGATTGCTTTGCTTTGTTTTGGTCTGGTTAAGTATTTGTGGGACATGCATGGTTTGAATGGTGAGTATGAAATGCATGGGTGTCTCGTAAGAGATGTACGCTTTGGGTGTCTCGTAAGAGATGTACGCTGGGTGTCTCGTAAGAGATGTACGCTTTGTGTCTCGTAAGAGATGTACGCTTTGTGTCTCGTAAGAGATGTACGTTTTGGGTGTCTCGTAAGAGATGTACGCTAGGTGTCTCGTGAGAGATGTACGCTTTGGGTGTTTGGTGTTAGCTGTACGCTGGGTGTCTCGAGTAGAATGGAATTCTACGAGAGACGTACGTCTACGATTCGGGAAATGAGAATGGATTGAGCGCAACCGAGCGATTAGAAATAGCATGTGTTAGGGTTGTGTGGGTTGTGTATTGTGTATTGTATATGTTATTATTTGTTATTCCCTACTTGCTAAGCGAAAGATTACGTGTGTGTGTGTTCTGTGGTGTAGGTAACGACGCGGTGACAGGTGAGCTAAGCGAGTGAGCCAGAACTTGGGTGCAGTCGGTGACTCACGGGGCGTGCGGGTGCGGGCAGTTGTCGGGGCGTCTCAACCATGGTCTTCGGAAAGATGTGGGTGGAAAAATATTTTGGGTCGTGTATAATTTACATTTATTTTGGGGGTTTGTAGAGTTTGTCTTTTGGTTGATGTTTTGTATAGCTTTGTATAGCTAGTTGTAATTGTTGTATATAGTCATAGGTCAGGGTGATATGTTACCCTATATTGGGGGATTTTCTTTATTTTGGTTGATAGCATTTCTCGACGATATGTTGGTTGTTGGAGATTTCGTAGGTTGGTTAGATAGTTAAGAATATTCTGGACTGGTTGAGAATTTATTCGTTTGCAGGTACCTAGCATTTTGGAGGCGCCATTTTCAGGCGTTACTTTGCCGAAATTTTGGAAGGACGCCGTGGTGCTTATAGGTTAGGTTAAGGGAAATTACGAAGTCTAGACAGCTAGGTATTATATAAGTGGGAGTCGGGAGATGTAGCTTTAAATTCTACTGTGTCAATGTTATTTTAAATTAAGCTTTAACGTGGGATTGGTTAGCAAAGTAGCACTCCCAGCCAGGGTGGGTTTGGGGGTGTTACAGCTTTCATTTCTAACAATATGCATTTTGAAGGGCAATCTATTTATAGGTCTCATTTCTTTGATGGTAATTGGAAAGCTAGGATGAGAATAGTTATGCACTCTATGGATTATGGCTATGACATATTATTGAGCATGGTCCTTATACTATTGTGAAATTAGAAAATGATATAAATGTTCCAAAATTGCCTTTCGAATATGATGAGAATGGTCGGCATAAATTAAGTCTAAATGCTAAAACAATTAACACATTATATTGTGTACTAGGGGTGAGCATGGTCTGGTGCTGTCCGGTTCCGAGCAGGAATCAGACTGGACTGAAAGATTCGAGATTTTTTTCCCGAATCCTAGAACCGGATCGAAATTTTCGGTCCGATCCCGATTTCTCTCACTAATTTTTTTTTTGCAATAAAAAAAATTAAAATTTCCTCTAATGACAGGTTATATACAATCAAACTATTTCCTACAAAAAAAATTAACGACACATATTGTAAATAGACATCCAAAACATCACCATACCATCATTGACGTAATCCACTATGACAATATAACAGTATCTGAGTTTCATCAGAAACCACGGTCTTTAGCTGTCAGATCAAAGTTCAAATTTATTCTTCTGTAGCACTTGCAGCACTTAGATCCACACTGAGGTCAACCACCTAGTAGAAATATAACAGAGGATACCATATTATACCTCGGACTTGTAACGCCCCGAGTTATCTGAACCCGGTTCGCCACACATAATATTAAGCCGAACTATGACTTTCTGAGAAAATTTTAAAATTTCGTTCATCGATCAAGACTTGACCCTTAAAACATCAAAACTTACAGCGAAAAAAAAATATTTGTATGAACAACATTTATTAAATAGTTAAAAAATTGAAGACAGTTGGTTGAAAAAGAAAAGAAAACAGAACACATCTGCCGCTGAATAGTTCCATCGGTAGATATAGAGACAAAATAGTCTTGGCAGTAGACGACGTACAAATTACATCTTCCACTCACAGAACGACAACGTTTTACACTCGCATTCATCGCTCACAAAACGACAAACATTCTCGGCTCACATCTATCGATAGAACAAACTACGTCTTCCATTCACTAGACGACAAAAATCCTCAATTCACATCTACCGATCGCAAAACGACAAATTTCTTCCTAAATCTTCCGATAGATATAGTATTCGACATCACCCGGTCACAAAACGACAAATTCTAATACTCACATCTACCGATGGACTACATCCACCGATAGACAAAACTCTCAACTTCTACCGATGGTCTAAATCCACCGATAGACCAAAAATACTCAACATCTGCCGATAGACATCATCTACCGATAGATCAAAAATACTCGACATCTGCCGATAGACATCATCTACCAATAGATCAAAAATACTCAATATCTGCCGATAGACATCATCTACCGATATATGAAAAATACTCAACTAAAACAGCATAGCAACAATTTCACTCTAAACAGAGAAAAACTCCGACTACCAAAAGAACTTGAGCATTTTACTAGAAATCGTTCAAAACTACTTAAATCCGTATATTACTAAAAAATTTGGTAAAAACCACTATTAAAACCAACAGAGTATCATTATCAGAAAAGTATCAAATTGTATTCAAAACATCAAAACTACCACTGTCATAAAAACTCTCAACAAATTTAAATTGGATCATGGTTCACTAAACCTTCTCATCTACTGCCACCAGTTAAACCGTCCCATCAGTTGCCAGAATCGATGCATGCATGCACCTCTCCAACCTGCCTAGTTCTTAGCAAACTCAGAGAACACACCTGCTGTCACTTCTTCACCTACATCACAAAATTCATCTATTAGCCTAATGCTAAGTAAGTAAAGCAGTAATGAAATTAAATGCTGAAACATAAATTCCTAAACATGCAGTTTCTACTTTCTCATCTCAGTTGCATATGCATTCGTTTCTGATCTGATCCTCCTGTAAAATTGGGAGTTGGATCACTTCTCCCAAAGTCATACATCCTCTCTCTTGATTAAGGGGCGGATTAGTTCCCTTAACAACTGTTCAGATCCCCCTGTGAAATTGGAAGTTGGATCACTTCTCCTAAAGTATAAATCCCTTCATAAGTTAAAGGGGTGGATTAGTTCCCTTAATAGTTTATCTATTACAGTCTGTTCATTCCTTACCATGCCATTTCATGTAAATTCATTTTCGCATACTTTCAAAATATGATGCATGACATACAAACATAATCAAGCACACATAATCCTACTGTTTTGTGATGTAGGCCCGGAGGCACAAGCATACTTCACTTACCTGGTCTCCTGGAAAATATTGGCGGAAGACTACCTCGGGAGCTTACTCAAACCTAAAGTCATAGACAGAACATACATTAGATTTTCTCTAAAATCCATTCTAAACCGCTAGAATTCTAGAGACACTAGTTTGGAAGCTTAGTTCATTGAACATTCTCCATTTATCCCAAAACTCGAAACTAACTCTCACTCACAGCATTCACGAACACTCCCCTACGATCTCTCTGTCATCTAATCACTAAAACAGCAAGTAAAATGAAACAAAACTCACCTAGGATGGAGACGATCAGAGAGGAAAATGTCGGAAGGAAGTCTGCTGAGCTAAGCTGAAAATCAAACGAAGGAAATGGAAATAGGGTGGCGGCTACTGTGCATTAAACGCAGAACCTCTTCTCTTAAATAGGTTATCCACATTATATCTTAATTTACCATTATGCCCTCTCCTAGTCACTCATTAGCCAAATTACTAATTTCTCCCAACTTTTTTTATAAAATACTCACCACTAGTTAACAAAGTAAGTTGGCTCAATGAAACCGGGTGCTACAATCTATCATCCTTAAAAGAATTTTGTCCTCAAAATTCAATACCTGAATAATTCGGGATGTTGGTCCATCATGTCTTGCTGGCGCTCCCAAGTTGTCTCCTCTATGTTCTGGTTATGCCATAAGACTTTCACCAGTGGAACTTCTTTATTGTGCAACACTTTCATAGCATGGTCTAAGATCCTTACTAGTTTTTCCTCATATGTAAGAGTAGGATGAACTTCAATACTCTGCTGTTCCACAATCTGAGATGGATCTCGTACACACTTTTTAAGCATAGAGACGTGGAACACATTGTGAATTCCTTCCATAGAGGCTGGCAATTGTAACTGATAAGCTGATTTCCCAATCCATATCAAGATTGAGAATGGTCCAATAAATCTGGGGTTCAGCTTTCCTCTCTTCCCAAATCTCACAACTCCTTTGAATGGTGATACCTTAAGAAAAACTTCATCACCTACTTCAAACTCTAATTCTCTGCGTCTTCTGTCGGCATAGCTTTTCTGTCGGCTTTGAGCTGTTAAGATCCTTTGTCGGATGAGGGCAATCTTCTCCACGGTCTATTGCACAAAGTCAGGACCAATCAGACGTGTTTCTCAAACTTCATCCCAATACAAGGGAGATCTGCATTTACGTCCATACAATGCTTCATACGGTGTCATTCCTATTGTTGCTTGAAAACTGTTATTATAGGAAAATTCCACCAATGGTAAGTACTTACTCCAAGAACCCTGAAACTCTAATACACATGCACAGAGCATATCCTCTAACGTTTGGATAGTCCTCTCGGATCGTCCATCAGTTTGAGGGGAAAGGCTGTGCTAAAGTTGAGCTGTGAACCCATAGCCTTATGCAAACTCTTCCAAAACTTAGATGTAAATCTAGAATCTCGGTCTGAAACTATGGTACATGGAACTCCATGTAACCTAACAATCTCTTGCACATACAATTCAGCAAGCTGATCCATCGAGTATGTCATCCTCATTGGCAGAAAGTGGGCAGATTTGGTTAATCGATCAACTATTACCCATATTGCATCATGTCCCTTTGCTGTTATAGGCAATCTCACAACAAAGTCCATCATTATTTGTTGCCATTTCCATTCAGGAACTGGTAAAGGTTGTAATGTTCCTGCAGGCCTCTGATGTTCAGCTTTAATCTGCTGGCAAATCAAGCATGATCCTACATACTCTGCCACACATCTCTTCATACAAGGCCACCAATAATACTGTTTGAGGTCCTTGTACATCTTCGTACATCCAGGGTGGACAGAAAATCTAGAAGAATACGCTTCAGAAAGAATCTCATCTCGAAGTTCTTTAATGGCAGTAACAAACCATCTATTTCTAAACTTAAGGATTCCATCAGCAGAATAGTTAAAATCTGATTTGTCCGTAGAATCCATGCTTAACTTGTACTTGTTACACTCGTCATCATTCGTCTGAGCTTCCTTTATTTTCTCCAGAATAGTAGGCTTTAAGGTTATGGCTGAAAGTATAGCTGATACACTGGATACTGCGTCTAGATTAAACCTTTGGAATTCTGACTCTAAGGCTAATGGCAAATCGAATATCATAGTTGGGGTTGATGTTGTCACTCTGCTAGAAGCATCGGCCACTACATTAGCTTTGCCGGGATGGTATTTGATCTCAAAATCGTAATCCTTGACAAACTCCAACCACCGACGTTGCCTCATATTTAATTCCTTCTGTGTGAAGATATATTTTAGACTTTTATGGTCCAAGAATATTTCACAAGTTTGTCCATATAGGTAATGCCTCCAAATCTTAAGTGCAAATACCACAGCGGCTAATTCCAAGTCATGTGTAGGGTAGTTCTTCTCATATATTTTCAACTGTCTAGAAGCATAAGCTATTACCTTATCATTTTGTATCAACACACAACCAAGACCAATTTTGGAAGCATCACAATAAATGCTAAATTTACCATTTTCAACAGGAAGGGTTAATATTGGGGCATTGGTCAGTTTCTGTTTCAAAGTCTGGAAACTGAATTCGCATTCCTTTGTCCATGCATATCTAATATTTTTCCTAGTTAACTGAGTGAGGGGTGTAGCAATCTTTGAGAATCCTTCAATAAATTTCCTGTAATATCCTGCTAACCCAAGGAAACTCTGAATATCTGTAGCATTCTTCGGTTGGGGCCACTCCTTAACTGCATGAACCTTGGCTGGATCCACAGATATTCCATCACCCGATATCACATGACCAAGAAAGTGAACTCTGTCCAACCAAAACTCACACTTGGAAAACTTGGCATAAAGTTGGTGCTGCCTTAGTAATCCTAACACCAAGCTCAAGTGCTTTGCTTGATCATCCTTTGTACGTGAGTAGATTAAGATATCATCTATGAACACTATAACGAATTTATCTAAATAGTCGTGGAACACTCTATTCATAAGGTCCATGAAGGCTGCCGGTGCATTTGTCAATCCAAATGACATAACCAAAAACTCATAGTGTCCATACCTCGTGCGAAAGGCAGTCTTTGGGATATCTTCAGACCTAACCTTCAACTGGTAATAACCGGACCTAAGGTCAATCTTAGAGAAAACTCTTGCACCATCAAGTTGGTCGAATAGATCGTCAATCCTTGGTAATGGATACTTGTTTTTGATAGTTAGCTTATTTAGTTCCCGATAATCAATGCACATCCACATCGATCCATCCTTCTTTTTGACAAAAAGGACAGGTGCACCCCACGGTAAAAAGCTAGGGCGTATGAACCCTTTCTCCAACAGATCCTTCATTTGTTTCTTTAATTCTTTAAGTTTTGTTGGTACTAACCTATATGGATTCTTAGATACAGGCTCAGTGCCTGGGTAAACATCCACAACAAATTCAATTTCTCTATCAGGTGGTAAACCAGGAAGGTCATCCAAAAATACATCAGGAAAGTCTTGGACAACTAAGACATTTTGAGGACTTGCCTTCTCTACAAGTTGTGTGTCTAAAACATTAGCTAAGAAGCACAAATACTCTCCACATGGGGAAGGTCTAGTGTTAATAGAATTCATCACAGACATTTCCTTACTCCTCTTTGAAGCTTGAAAGGTATGTTTCAAACTACCAGGGGGTTGGAAGCTAACTATTCCAGTCCTACAATCAATTGTGGCATAATGCTTGAACAACCAATCCATCCCTAGGATTACATCAAACCCCATTATATCCATAATAATGAGATCAGCAGGTAAATTCTTGTTTCCCATTATCACCTCACTATTAAGCATCACTCGACTAGAGTGCATGCATTCACCAGAGGGTAACGTGACACTAAACATATGTTCAGATGGCGTAGGTTGTACATCTAACTTAACAGCAAATGCAGATGCTATAAATGAATGCGTTGCACCAGAATCTATTAAAGTAAAAATAGGTATAGAGTTGATCAATATAGTACCTGATACAACAGCGGTCTGTTCCTCACCCGACTCCATCATGGAGAATATCCTCGGTTTAATCATAGCGGGGCCACTCTTAAAAGCTGGACAGTCTCTGCTAATATGGCCGACTTTGTTACAATTGTAGCATCTGGTGATTCTAGGCTTTGGGCATTCTTTGAACGTGTGTCCAACCTCCTCACAGTTGAAACACTTCCCAAAGCCCAATCTGCACTCGCCCGGGTAGTTCTTCAAACACTTAGGACATTGGGAAAATTTCCTGGCATTCTGTATTTTCCCTCTTGCTCCTTGGCTATTCTGGCCTTCACTAGGCCTCTTCATTCTTTTTTGTTGGTGTGGCTGGACAAACTTTTGTGGGACCTCCTTTGGTCCAGCACACTTCCTTTCAGCTTCTTTCACCTCCAGAGCAGTGGACACAATTTCGCTGAATGTCAAGCCTTTAATACCACAAAATTTAACTCCCCGGTAAATTTCTGGCTTCAACCCATGCATAAATTTGAACACCTTATCCTCGCCCCTGTGAGCAAAATGTCCAGCAAACCTGGACAGGGACTCGAATTGCCTACTGTACTCGGCCACAGACCCTGTCTGCTTCAAGTTCAGAAATTCCAACTTCTTCGCGGTTTGGACAGTGCTGTTAAAATACTTCTCATAGAAAATGTCCTTGAATTGTGACCAAGACATCGCCAAAACATCAGTGGTGGTCTCTATTGTTTCCCACCAGAGTTGAGCTTCACTAGCCAAATGAAATGTTGCCAACGTGACCTTGTCTCATTCTCCAATGCTGGAACATCTAAACATACTCTCAATCTTCCTAAGCCATCCTTCAGCAATAACTGGGTCAGATGACTGTCCATCAAACGTCGGTGGTCGTAGCCTCCTGAATCTATCTCCAGAATGTTCATTGCTAGAACTCGAGTTGGCACTTCCCTGTACCTCTCGGTTCAACAGCACTCCTAACTGATCGGACTGCTGACGCACTAGGTCTGTTTGCTGACGCACCAAATTTGTCAGCTGCCTAATCACGCTAGGATCTTCTTCACGTCCTGGATTCGGTATCTCTCTTGGTACTCTTGGTCTTCCTGGTCGTCTAGACATATTACTAGATTCCTGCACATGGTTAACTACTCTCATAAACATCTAATAACTAAGGCTAACATAAACACTTACAGTTGTTGGAGTGCTCCCATGCGACGATCGGCACTGATGAGTAATCTTTTGAACGGTTTAACTGAATGTCTCTGATACCATACTGTAACGCCCCGAGTTATCTGAACCCGGTTCGCAACACATAATACTAAGCCGAACTATGACTTTCTGAGAAAATTTTAAAATTTCATTCATCGATCAAGACTTGACCCTTAAAACATTAAAACTTACAGTGGAAAAAAAAATTTGTATGAACAACATTTATTAAATAGTTAAAAAATTGAAGACAGTTGGTTGAAAAAGAAAAGAAAACAGAACACATCTGCCGCTGAATAGTTCCACCGGTAGATATAGAGACAAACGAGTCTCGGCAGTAGAAGCCGTACAAATTACATCTTCCACTCACAGAACGACAACGTTTTACACTCGCATTCACCGCTCACAAAACGACAAACATTCTCGGCTCACATCTACCGATAGAACAAACTGTGTCTTCCGATCACTAGACGACAAAAATCTTCAATTCACATCTACCGATCGCAAAACGACAAATTTCTTCCTACATCTTCCGATAGATATAGTATTTGACATCATCCGGTCACAAAACGACAAATTCTAATACTCACATCCACCGATGGACTACATCCATCGATAGACAAAACTCTCGACTTCTACCGATGAACTAAATCCACCGATAGGCCAAAAATACTCAACATCTGCCGATAGACATCATCTACCGATAGATCAAAAATACTCGACATGTGCCGATAGACATCATCTACCAATAGATCAAAAATACTCAACATCTGCCGATAGACATCATCTACCGATATATGAAAAATACTCAACTAAAACAGCATAGCAACAATTTCACTCTAAACAGAGAAAAACTCCGACTACCAAAAGAACTTGAGCATTTTATTAGAAATCGTTCAAAACTACTTAAATCCGTATATTACTAAAAAATTTGGTAAAAACCACTATTAAAACCAACAGAGTATCATTATCAGAAAAGTATCAAATTGTATTCAAAACATCAAAACTACCACAGTCATAAAAACTCTCAACAAATTTAAATTGGATCATGGTTCACTAAACCTTCTCATCTACTGCCACCAGTTAAACTGCCCCATCAATTGCCAAAATCGATGCATGCATGCACCCCTCCAACCTGCCTAGTTCTCAGCAAACTCAGAGATCACACCTGCTGTCACTTCTTCACCTACATCACAAAACTCATCTATTAGCCTAATGCTAAGTAAGTAAAGCAGTAATGAAATGGAATGCTGAAACATAAATTCCTAAACATGCAGTTTCTACTTTCTCATCTCAGTTGCATATGCATTCGTTTCTGATCTGATCCCCCTGTGAAATTGGGAGTTGGATCACTTCTCCCAAAGTCATACATCCTCTCTCTCGATTAAGGGGCGGATTAGTTCTCTTAACAACTGTTCAGATCCCCCTGTGAAATTGGGAGTTGGATCACTTCTCCCAAAGTATAAATCCCTTCATAAGTTAAAGGGGTGGATTAGTTCCCTTAATAGTTTATCTGTTACAGTCTGTTCATTCCTTACCATGCTATTTCATGTAAATTCATTTTCGCATACTTTCAAAATATGATGCATGACATACAAACATAATCAAGCACACATAATCCTACTGTTTTGTGATGTAGGCCCGGAGGCACAAGCATACTTCACTTACCTGGTCTCCTGGAAAATATTGGCGGAAGACTACCTCGGGAGCTTACTCAAACCTAAAGTCATAGACAGAACATACATTAGATTTTCTCTAAACTCCATTCTAAACCGCTAGAATTCTAGAGACACTAGTTTGGAAGCTTAGTTCATTGAGCATTCCCGATTTACCCCAAAACTCGAAACTAACTCTCACTCACAGCATTCACGAACACTCCTTTACGATCTCTCTGTCATCTAATCACTTAAACAGCAAGTAAAATGAAACAAAACTCACCTAGGATGGAGAAGATCAGAGAGGAAAATGTCGGAAGGAAGTCTGCTGAGCTGAGCTGAAAATCAAACGATGGAAATGGATATAGGGTGGCGGCTACTGTGTATTAAACGTAGAACCTCTTCTCTTAAATAGGTTATTCACATTATATCTTAATTTACCATTATGCTCTCTCCTAGTCACTCATTAGCCAAATTACTAATTTCTCCCAACTTTATTTATAAAATACTCACCACTAGTTAACAAAGTAAGTTGGCTCAATGAAACCGGGTGCTACAGGACTAAACAGAGAAAATCACACACTCCTAGACTAATGATATTGTAAAGATTTCCTAAAACTTCATCAAAGTAATCTACCCCTAATTGTTTAAATTAATTCGAATGAAGAGTGGTTCAATTTCCACAGCCTCCCCTTGATATGATGCAATCTATTGCATTGGTATCGCCATCACAATTATATGTGATGATGATATGCTTCGATTTATACATCAATATTTGGTATTGGTCAATAAATAACTTCTGGACATAGAAACTACAGGAAAACAATAACAGCAGTACACACAGAAGAAGGCTGAATTAATGGGAAGGTAAACAAAAGATGTATAACACTTGAAAGGGCTATTGAATTAAAGTTTCGGTCCGGTCTGAGATTTTGGGAAATTTTGGACCTGGACCGAGAACCAGACCATTTTCCACGAAATTATATTTTAAGGACCGAAACTGGACTGAAATCGGTGGTCCGGTTCGGTTCTCGGTCCTCGGTCCGGTCCTGCTCACCCCTATTGTGTACTAAATAAAGTTGAGTTTAATAAAGTACTAAATTGGTAAAACACTCAAAAAAGAAATAAATAAAAGGAGACAGCTTCTGAACTCCAGCTACTTGTTGTTCTTGCTCTTTCTGAGAAAGGGACAAGGTCGTTTATGGTGAGTGCCTAACTCAGTAAAAGTGTTATACTAAATGCATGTAAGACTTCTTTTACCTTTCCTTTCAAAACATGATGAGGTAATAAAATGGTTTCAATAGATTGTTCTATAAAAACTCATTTTCATTGTTTTAAGAAAATAGACTCCACGAGCCACCGATGAGTCGATTATTCAAAATGTTGTCATATACATAGATGACTATACGAAAATATACCACCATCGTACCTATCATATAAAAATTACCTCATAGAAAAATGAAGGTCACTGATGGACCCCTTCAGCACATAAACATAGAAAGACGGTGGCTAAAGTCTAGCAACACCTTGTGAGCCAGAAAGAAGAAGCAAACAACACCCTATTACCTAATTTGCAATGTGCAAACAAGACAACCTTCATGTAGCAGAAGGTGTACTAAGATGTCCTATTGATACTTTAACACTGAGACCATCCAAAGTATCACGAGGATCAATCCTCCATCATAACAATATAAAAAAAACCATGCATCAATGGTAAACATGTAAATCGTACGTGTATTTATGTAAAAGACTGACGTGCTGGCTAGTAGACCCCATCATATTTTTCATAGGCGTTAGCTCAACAAAATAAGTTTTTCATAAAAACATGCAATGCAGTGCAATTAATATAAAACAGCTACCTTTTCATCGAGCGCTTCTTCTTTCTGCTAGAGGAGCAACCTCAGCAACTGACTCAAAATCCTCAGAGTCATCAAAGCCTAAAACAAAACTAACATTATAATTATCTCACTCAACACTAAAGGAAGACAGAAGCATGAGTCCTATACCGCGACTAGGAACCCAATACAGAACACTATAAATGACCGCGAGGAGTAACGGGTAAACCCACTAGTTAACACTTAGAACACTTGAGTTTACCTGTGGTCGAAACTTCATCCTGGAAGTTAACACTCCATACCTCTCGGGTTTAAGCCCAAATACACTTCCTTTTGAAGCGTCGACACTTTTGCAAAATAAAAAGTTGTGCGGTAGACACTTCCCTTGTAGAGTTTCAACCGACCTAAGGTCAACACCTTCAACTCTCTTTTTTCAGCCGCAGAGTTTTAAGTGTCGACTGACCACCCACAATAATCTGCACTTGGGCAATTTCCAGCGACGAGAAGTTGTGCCAATTGCCCTCCCTCCCGTTTCTCACTTCAAATCAAAACAAGTTATTTAAAACCTAAACCTACTCAAATAAACCAGACATGACTCACATGTTCGAGTTTCAAAGCTCGAATCCAAATCCAATAATAAAACTAACTTTTAAAACCTAAAACAGAGAGGAAAACTTACTGTCTCTCGAAACCCCTTAACAAAGGTGGCTACCCCAAGGCGCGAGAACATTTCCCTCGCCTTCAATCGTAACGAAATGCACACTTGGCCTCACCTTCACTTTCTCCGTCTCTCCTTAGCGGCGCTCACAATGAAAGGGAAAAGGATTTCTACTTTCTAAATAAAATAACCCTCTTTAATCAATTTCTACTATTTACACATTTACCCCTCTTGCTTGATTAATATAAAAATCTTTCCAATTTTTATTGTTCACTACTCTAAATGTCATCCAAATTCCAAATGGAAATTCTTTCTCACTAACTCAATACTAATTTTCTCAAATTTAATTGTACGGTAATTTGCCAAATTACTAACTCCTCATAGTCCTTTTGCTAAAACTTCCTCCTTAGACCTAACATCAATTGGATCCTTCCAAATGACAATCTCATTAGTTCCCAAAATTTTGGATTCTTCCTCCTTAAGGTGTCCATTAGATCCTAGCAATTGCTCATTTTCAACCTCAAGGGAGATTCTTTCAAATTGTTCCATAACTCCAATATCCTTAATGAAACCGATTGGGGTAGAAGATTCTACAAAGTTTTCTCCTACAACTTCCAACCGATCATCAATCCTTTGTTCTTTCAAGTTATGATCCATGGTGTCTTCCTCTTCCATTGGTCCATCCATTTCAAGCAATGGACCTTCCTCAGGATAGAAGATTTCTTCTTCTATCACTTATTCCTCCTCCTTTTTTAAGGTTTTCTCAATAAAATCATTAGCACCAATTGGAGGGGGTTCTACAAAACTATCTCCCAAAAACTCACCAACAATTTTGTCCATTTGATTATGAGAACCGAAAACCATTTTCTCCTTCTTAGCTAGAGGAGAACCCTTAGACCTTTTGGATAATTCCTTAGCCTTCTTTTTGCACTCAAACATATGATGATGAAGTTTATATAACATCTCGTCATAGGTTGGTGAGGAATTAATAACAAATTTAGTTCTCGATTTAGACTCTAATTCAAAATCATTTTGAACTTGGGGAGATTATTTTTAAACATTTTGATCAACAAGACATCACATTAAAATCACCCCACCCAAAACAAGCAAAAATGATCAAGAGACGCAACCTAAAACTAAACAAAATGGTACGATGATTAAACATGGGAGAAACATCAACGATTTAGAAAAACATAACACAAAACACAGACAACGAAAACAGAGAAGAAATATGAGACAACACAACACAGAAAAGCACCAATGATCTGATACCAAATGATAGGATATGGGAACCTGTAAATGCATGCAGAAGCAACAAAGGAAAACAAAGGGTCGGTGCTCTCAGGTTAAACTGAAGAACACCCCAAAAACAGAGACAAAACATGTAAAAATGGAAAGATAAACAGAGGATAGCGTGGAATGGGTATGTGGTTTACCTGATGAGAGTGAGGTAAACGAACCTATAAACTCTTCAGAGGATGACGGTGAGATGATGATGGGATAAACCACTGCTGGACTGGATGACTAACTGTGAAGCCGACTAATAAAGGGCTCTCTGCGAACGAAGGACACTCCAGCAAATGGACCAAGGTGGTTTGCCCCACTCAGAAATGGCTGGCGAGAAGAATGTTAATGATGCAACTCCAAGTAACCCATGGACTTGGAGGAAAAACAATAGGAAACTCACTCAGATATTCCCACCGATGAGCAGAACCGCAAAGAACTGATCGAAGAACAGTTTAATTTTTCTGAAGAAAACTTCAATATATTAATTTGCCAAAAGTCCCTTACAGAGGCTGCAAATCCAACTTAAAGAAAAGATGAAAAATGGCCGTTGTGAGAAAAATAGCCGTTGGAGCGTTGTACCACTGTTCACATGCGTGCGCTGTACGTGTCCAACTGCTTCTCTTGGCGCTTGTGCTCCCTCCTACGTGTACTAGCTGAAGAGCTCCCCTACGTGCGTGTCTATGCCAACTACTACTTTGTGCGCGCCTGCTGAGGTCCTGCATGCATCTACGGATGCCTACCGACCCTTTGCTGCTGCTGCTGCTGCTGCTGCTGCTGCTGCTGCTGCTGCTGCTGCTGCTGCTGCTGCTGCTGCTGCTGCTGCTGCTGCTGCTGCTGCTGCTGCTGCTGCTGCTGCTGCTGCTGCTGCTGCTGCTGCTGCTGCTGCTGCTGCTGCTGCTGCTGCTGCTGCTGCTGCTGCTGCTGCTGCTGCTGCTGCTGCTGCTGCTGCTGCTGCTGCTGCTGCTGCTGCTGCTGCTGCTGCTGCTGCTGCTGCTGCTGCTGCTGCTGCTGCTGCTGCTGCTGCTGCTGCTGCTGCTGCTGCTGCTGCTGCTGCTGCTGCTGCTGCTGCTGCTGCTGCTGCTGCTGCTGCTGCTGCTGCTGCTGCTGCTGCTGCTGCTGCTGCTGCTGCTGCTGCTGCTGCTGCTGCTGCTGCTGCTGCTGCTGCTGCTGCTGCTGCTGCTGCTGCTGCTGCTGCTGCTGCTGCTGCTGCTGCTGCTGCTGCTGCTGCTGCTGCTGCTGCTGCTGCTGCTGCTGCTGTGCCTGCATTGCCCATCACTTGATCAACATCTTCTCTTGTTAGTCAATCCTTGATCACTCAAACTTTCCTAAAGCCAAACGAAATATGCAAATAACCTAAACAGTAATAAGGCTACAAGTTTGCCAAATTACAATCAAAGAAGGCTCAAGTTTGCCAAATGCCAAGGTTTACTAACCATTAAATATGTGAATAGCTTGGTTACACAATTTGTTAAAGGGAAGACAAATTCCCTCTTCAATGAATATATTCCAAGCTTTAAGAAGACATTTACCTACAAAACTCACAAACCAATTAGAAAACAAAATAGTTAAAATACATACCTTGGTTCGTGCTTGAAGGGTAGGAGTCGTAGGCATATCACGACATCTTCTTTTCCCCTTTCCTTTTCTTTTCTTCACTTCTCTCTAATCTCCTCTCTTTCTAGAAGTCGCTTCCAGAACTCGCCATAGTCGCCTGAGGTAGAGGTGTTTGACACCTCCACAATAAATTTGATTGTTCACATTGCAAGCTTAGTTTCAGTAGGTCTTTTTTCGATTTTGGTTGGACCATTAAGGAAAACGAATTTGTCAAAAATTATTGTTGGATAGTTTTGTCAAAACTCGCCAGCAACGATTCTGACCTTCTATCTCAGCGTTCGACCCCTCTTTAGAAATCTCTTGTCAAGGAAAAACATTTAGACACAAGGATCATTCGAAAGGATAGTCGTAAACAGTCGCAGGAGCCTCACTGGAAAATTGGGTTCTCTTGCTTTAAATGTATTTTCAAGCCAATCTAAGCGTCACCTTGGGAATCGACGCTACCATTAGACTCAGGAGCTCGAAATCTATAGACCTCGTCTTGTTTCATTACCATCTGACGTCGTTCGACGATGCTGAGGAAAAGTCGTTGTAGGGAAAAGTCGTTGTCATTAGTGTCCTGACATGACTCTGAGGCCAGCACGACATGGCATTGACCTAATGATGTGTCTTTGACTGATGATGTGGCAGGTGAAATGTCACTTTGACTATTAATTATTGACCGTTGACTGTTGATCGTTAATTTTAACTTTGATAGGAAACTTTGACCACCTTTTTGGGCCGCTAAAAGATATAAAAAAATTTATCAGACCCAATTTTATTACTCATTTCATTTTCTTAACGTGATAGTGGTCTTTGTTTGTTAAATTCTATTTTTATCATTCTGCAGATAAATTGAGGTAAAACCATATACTTTATTATTAAGTGTTTAAGTAAGAAACTTTTAAATTATGTTGGTAAGTGTTTTTACTAGATAGATTCAAGATTTATAAAAAAGAAATTAATAAGATTTGAAGGTCAAGTGTGCATAATCAAAACTTTGAGTTTTCTTGTTATCGCACGTGTGAATTGACTATTTCTTAGGTCAATTGTCATTTGTTTCTAGTTTGGGTTCTTAGTCTCGAGTTAGAGCCCATATTATATCCCTAATTTATGGGTTAGAATTTTGATGGAAAATTCATTTTGGGTTGCGAAGTTTAGTGTTTATACCTGATAGCGCCTTTCGGCTTGTAGGTAAGATTGTGGTCGTTGTTGATGCGGGGATTTTATGCTTAATGTACTGCATTGCATGTTTTTTTTAAATATCATTTTGGTGGGTTGCCACCCGTAAAATGTATGATGGAGTTTGGTCGCTAGCACGTTAGTTTTATACGTATATGTATGTATAGTTTTTCTCACATTTATTTTCAGCATACATGATATATGATTTTGTTGTGATATGTTGAGATGATGAATGCTTTGGATAGTTTTGGTATCAAAGTATCACAAGGCTATCATGTGACATCTTCTGTTGCATGAAGGTTGTACTGTTTTCACGTAGTGGTGAACAAAAGTCGATTCAGTTTGGTTTTAGAGTCGAACAGGAATTGAAACCGAACCTACTTTTTTCAGTCCCTTAAAAATAGAACCGAAACTGAACATCCAAGGTGGGAAACCAAACCTGTGACGACCCCAACCCGATCAAGGCCGCCACGGACTTCCCGTGACATAATCATTTCCTAAGCCCTCGTATTTTCTCATAAACTTTTTCATTTTTACTTTAAACATTTCCCAAAACCCTTACACAAACTAACCATAACGTAACCTTAACTATAAACTCTCGCAACCACGTAAATTTTTCTTTTTATCTCACTCATAACGTCTCGACTTCTAAACCATTAAATTGAAGTCTCGGATTGTTGAAATCCCTTAAAATCACTCATTCCTTGATCATCAAAACATGACACTAATATAACCTACAATTTCAGACAAATTCAAGAAAACGAACTGCATGGATCGCTCTAAAAATTGAGCTTATCCTTACCTGTTAAAAAAATAACCCAAGCAGTTCCAGTAAAATTCTAAAATAAAGACACCTAAACTCATCCAAAGATAATCCAATCAAATCCCCAATCAAACGTGAATATAAACATTTAAACCCCTAAACTTCCCTTAAAACAAATTCATTAATCAATTCATTCAAATTAACACTTAACTCCAAACCAATATCCACTATAAAACTATAAAATGCCAAACTTCAATATACAACCTAAAATCTTCCAAACAACTGGTAACCTTCTAACTCACATTCAATTACCACAAAACCGCTCGGAGCACAACCATAGACATCAGACCTTGCCAAAACACACCCCGTCGCCACAAGCACCATCCGTCGACCACTTATTCTTCGTCATCGAGTTCACACCTGCCACCTACATCATACAACATAAACAGTAAGCCTAATGCTTAGTAAGGGGATGCACTATATGATTTAAAACATTTACTTAACATATGCAGTTTCTACAGTTTCATCGTATAAAATCATTTCGTTTCGTTTCATCGTTCATATTCATTTCGTTTTGTTTCATCATACATTTTCATTTCATTTCGTTTCATCATTCATATTCATTTCATTTCCCGTGAGAACACATATCAGTCAAGCCCCCGCCGGCCCAACCACTGGGATCCGCGACGTTTCATGTAAAGCCCGCCGGCCCAACCACTGGGATCCGCGACGTTTCATGTAAAGCCCGCCGGCCCAACCACTGGGATCCGCGACGTTTCATGTAAAGCCCGCCGGCCCAACCACTGGGATCCGCGACGTTTCATGTAAAGCCCGCCGGCCCAACCACTGGGATCCGCGACGTTTCATGTAAAGCCCGCCGGCCCAACCACTGGGATCCGCGACGTTTCATGTAAAGCCCGCCGGCCCAACCACTGGGATCCGCGACGTTTCATGTAAAGCCCGCCGGCCCAACCACTGGGATCCGCGACGTTTCATGTAAAGCCCGCCGGCCCAACCACTGGGATCCGCGACGTTTCATGTAAAGCCCGCCGGCCCAACCACTGGGATCCGCGACGTTTCATGTAAAGCCCGCCGGCCCAACCACTGGGATCCGCGACGTTTCATGTAAAGCCCGCCGGCCCAACCACTGGGATCCGCGACGTTTCATGTAAAGCCCGCCGGCCCAACCACTGGGATCCGCGACGTTTCATGTAAAGCCCGCCGGCCCAACCACTGGGATCCGCGACGTTTCATGTAAAGCCCGCCGGCCCAACCACTGGGATCCGCGACGTTTCATGTAAAGCCCGCCGGCCCAACCACTGGGATCCGCGACGTTTCATGTAAAGCCCGCCGGCCCAACCACTGGGATCCGCGACGTTTCATGTAAAGCCCGCCGGCCCAACCACTGGGATCCGCGACGTTTCATGTAAAGCCCGCCGGCCCAACCACTGGGATCCGCGACGTTTCATGTAAAGCCCGCCGGCCCAACCACTGGGATCCGCGACGTTTCATGTAAAGCCCGCCGGCCCAACCACTGGGATCCGCGACGTTTCATGTAAAGCCCGCCGGCCCAACCACTGGGATCCGCGACGTTTCATGTAAAGCCCGCCGGCCCAACCACTGGGATCCGCGACGTTTCATGTAAAGCCCGCCGGCCCAACCACTGGGATCCGCGACGTTTCATGTAAAGCCCGCCGGCCCAACCACTGGGATCCGCGACGTTTCATGTAAAGCCCGCCGGCCCAACCACTGGGATCCGCGACGTTTCATGTAAAGCCCGCCGGCCCAACCACTGGGATCCGCGACGTTTCATGTAAAGCCCGCCGGCCCAACCACTGGGATCCGCGACGTTTCATGTAAAGCCCGCCGGCCCAACCACTGGGATCCGCGACGTTTCATGTAAAGCCCGCCGGCCCAACCACTGGGATCCGCGACGTTTCATGTAAAGCCCGCCGGCCCAACCACTGGGATCCGCGACGTTTCATGTAAAGCCCGCCGGCCCAACCACTGGGATCCGCGACGTTTCATGTAAAGCCCGCCGGCCCAACCACTGGGATCCGCGACGTTTCATGTAAAGCCCGCCGGCCCAACCACTGGGATCCGCGACGTTTCATGTAAAGCCCGCCGGCCCAACCACTGGGATCCGCGACGTTTCATGTAAAGCCAACCACTGGGATCCGCGACGTTTCATGTAAAGCCCAGCCGGCCCAACCACTGGGATCCGCGACGTTTCATGTAAAGCCCGCCGGCCCAACCACTGGGATCCGCGACGTTTCATGTAAAGCCCGCCGGCCCAACCACTGGGATCCGCGACGATTTAACCCACCTCCAGCCCAACCACTGGGATCCGCGGAGATCGGGTGGCCCACTCACGATCTTCCCTCAGACACTTTACATTTTCGTTTTACATCGTTGTCGTTTCTACGTTTAAATCATGAAATCATATGCTAAACATTTTCGTAATTTTTTTCTAAAACATGATGCATGAGAGATCTATATACGACATATCATCAAACACTTCACGACATATATAGACATATACTATTCTCAACAGACTTCTCAACAACTAACATTCTAAGCTACCCGACTCATTAATCCCCACAATCAGAAAATAATCTTCAAAATAGTAAAGCCTAAAGTTGCCACGATGTAGGGCCTTAAGGGCCGGAAACCTAACATCCACTTACCTGGCGTCCGTAGTAAGCCGAGCACCGTCCAAAAGTCGTCTCCACCTAAAGCATTTCATAAATAAGGTACATTAAAATCAATTCTAATTAAACTAATTTCAAACTTAAACTAATCTCCTAATTTAGGAAATTCTTTCCTAAAATTTCCATTTTCTCATTCGGGCATAACTAAACTCTTATTTTCTTAAAAACATCTTAAACCACTATTTATAGCTTAATCTAATTAAAACCTAATCAAACGGCCACTAATTTGGGTTCGGTAAAAACCGACCTAAAACTTCGAACGCGCGTAACTTTCGCGTCGGTTATCGGAATCGAACGATTCCAGCGGCCACGTACTCCTCTAATAACCTATTTTAATATGCCAAAAGGAATTTTAAAACAAATGACCGGAGCTAGGTCAATTTAGGCAAAACCCGAATCTGCCCCTTTTTCCCAAAATTCCCCTTTTTCGATTTTTCATCAAATTCCATCAATTTCTTCACCAATCTATCCTCCTAACATCCAATTAACATAAACTAACCTAAAATCGAAGTTTCCATTTAAGAAAACCCTAAGCCCTAATTCGGCCATCACTGATTTTCGCCCAAATTGGGCATTCCACGGCCAATCAATAATAGCCGGCCTAAGGGTTGGCAAACCCACGCCGGAAGTGACCTAAAACGGCCGGCGATCGGAGCCAAAACTGGCTCGTCACAGTCGGCCATGAACAAACCCGAAACCGGGTGAAAACCGAACCAAAACAGGGGAGAAACCGAGCCATACCAGGTGGTTTGTGCGCGGAGTCGGCCGGAATCTCCCGTCGCCGACGTCTGGTCGATGAGGGTCGAAAATCGTCGGGTCGCGCTCCCTCCTCGCCTCTGTTCTTCGGCGTCGCGAAGCTCGGGCTCGAGCTCGAACAACAACAGAATCGTTTCTGTTGTTGTTTTGTTATTATTAATAATAATAATAATAATAATAATAATAATAATAATAATAATAATCCTAATTCCTATTAAAACATTATATACCGTTTCGCTCTTCCGTAAATCCCGTTAAATCCCGTATATCTCCACAAATTCCAACTTAATCTTAGAGTTCTAACAAAACTCACCGTTTCCAAAACGGACTTATTTTACTATTTTTACGAATTGATATTCTAAAAGGTTAAAACGGGAACTCTAACATTACTCTTCTCGATTTGGGTTTCTAAAATTTCACTTATTATTCTACAAATTCCTGTAAATTTCTAGGGTCCTAATAAAACTATCCGCTCGCAAAACGGACCTAATTTACTTATTTACAAAAATAGCCTTGGAGCGGAAACCCGAAAACTCGGGTGTTACAAAACCGGAACCTGTAACGCCCCAAATTAATAAACCCGGTTCGCTACACACTCTCACTGAACTGAACTAAAAATTTAAAACTTTGTCTATGGATACATCGTTTAATCCAACAAAAACTTGCAGCAGAAAACATTCATGTAAAACAGAGACATTTCGTAAACAGGCTAGAAGAATCTTTCAGTTTAAATAAAATAATAAAGGGAAAAAGTTCAAAACTTCTCTGCGACATCTACAGCTAGTTCGACGCTACTGGGCGATCTGGCATCCACAGAGTCTGTCGTTCACAACCTTGGACAATATACTTGTCTACGGCTCTGGACGACGGACTCTGGACAAGCGACTTTGGACGACGCAACTCTGAACGATGTACACTGAACGACATCGCTTTGGACGACTGTATTCGCTCGCAGAGTGGACGACAACCTTATCTTAGGATTACTTAATGACTTTAGACGACTATTCCTCATCGTCCACAGCTACATAGATTTTTTGCCTATGGATTATTGTCCACAGACTTACATAGTTTTATCGTCCACGGAACACGTGACTTTATCATCCATGGTCCACGTGACTTTCTCGTCCACGGGGTTACGTAAACTCATCGTCCACGGAACACGTGATTTTGTCGTCCACGGTCCACGTGACTTTCTCGTCCATGGGGTTACACAAACTCATCGTCCACGGACCAACGTCCATAGACTTACTTAAATTTGTCGTCCACGGACCACGTGACTCTATTGCCCACGGATCACGTGACTTTATAAACTTGGACAACTACTGTGAACGGTATCACTTCAGACAACTTGTCCACAGAGTAGACAACTATTTACACCTTCGACCCTGGACGATATGCTCGTCCACGACTTTGGACAACTATTTTTGCCTCCAGTCTGGACGATTATCTCTATGACAGAAACATGACTTAACCGATTAAACACTAAACGATGGACAATTCTGACTGCAGGAGAACATATAAAAATTTGACAGCAACCATTCAAAACAACGTAAATCCTTAACTTACTAAAAATCCAGAAGGAAAACTCCAGTTAAAACCAACCATGTTTTATCGTCAGAATAATTTCATAAACGTATCAAAATATTAAAACTAATACTAGTTTAAAATTCCCAGCACACATTAGCTAAACATTTGTCCACTAAGTTCCACACATATTACCATTGGTTAAACCGCCTCATCAGTGCACCAGATCGTGGCAATGGATGCATTCCTCCAACTGCGCCTATTCCTCAGTATATTCAGGGAATTCACCTGTAGTTTTCTCAGCACCTACATCACAAAACTCATCTTTTAGCCTAATGCTAAATAAGTAGAGCAATAATGAAATGAAATTGCTGAAACATAAATTCTATTCATGCTGTTTCTACTTCCATTGTTCATGTTGCATTTATAATCGTTCTTTGTTGATCCCCCTGTTCGATGGTAAGTGGATCAGTTTTCCCAAAGTATACATCCTCTAACTCGATTAAGGGGTGGATTAGTTCCCTTAATAGCTGATCTTGATCCCCCTGTTCGATGGGAAGCGGATCATTTTTTCCAAAGTATGTATCCTCTAACTCGATTAAGAGGCGGATTAATTCTCTTAATAGCTGATCTGGTTCAATTTGCTCATACCTTACCATGCCATTACATGTAAATGCGTTTTCGTATTCTTTCAAAAACATGATGCATAACATACTGTAAACATACAAACGCGCATAAACCCTACTGTTTTGTGATGTAGGCCCGAAGGCACACACATACTCTACTTACCTGGCTTCCTGGAAAATGTTTGGTTGTAAGCTACTTCGGGAGTTTGCTCAAACCTAAAGCCATAGACAGAGTATCAATTAGATCTTCACTAAACCTCATTCTAAACTATCCAGAAGTCTAAGGAAGCTAGTTGGGAGCTCTGTTCTTCGAGCATTCCCGATTCTTCACAAAACCCGAACTCAACTCTTACTCACAGCATTCTCAAAACACGCATCTACAATCTCCTCTATCATCTATAATCACTAATACAGTAAGAAATCAAACTAAAACTCAACTAAGTTGAAAAAAAATCGGAGAGAAAATCGTCGAGAGGAACCTACTAAGCTGAGCTGAATACCGAAAGAGGAAAATGAAAACAGTGGCAGCTAAACCCTCACTAAACCCTCCATTTATATCACAAGCTTTACAAATTACACATATGCCCTTGACTAACCAACTTTAACCTATTTAAGCAACCAATCAAATTTACTTAATTCATAAAAATAAAAGTCATAAAATGTTGCTATTAAAATCAAGGTCGACAATTACTGGTTGCTACAGAACCGAACCTAAATTTTTGTTTTGGTTCCGGTTTGGTTTCGATTTAGTTCCAATTTTTCAAAACAAATTAATATTCTTACAAATTCAAAAATTATTAAACTATGAGTCTAATAAAATATCAAATTACATAAATAAATAATTTAAATAATGATTAGGCAATTTAATTGAATAGCTCAATGAATTTATTAGTCAATTCATTTTTTAATAATACAATTCAATCACTAATTAATTCATCAAATAATCAAATAACTAATTTAGTAATAATCTAATAATTTAATCACTAATTATTATAATTCAATAATGTATTTACTAATTAGGTTAAATTTACAAATTGAATCACTAATTAGGACAATTCAATAATCTTATTATTAGTTAGGTAATTTAATGATTTTATTATTAGTTAGTACAATTTGATAGCTAATTAGTCAATAATTAAATTACTTTTTTTAAGGAACAATCAAATAATTTAATTTTAAAAAAATTGTAATTTGAATTTTGAACATAAAATAAAAGTTTTATTGGATAATTTTTTAAGTTAATTTTATTTTAATCGGTTTTTTGGTTTGGTTTGGTTCCTAGATTTCTGAACCGATACCGAATAGAATTTTTTCGATTCTTGAAAAGTTGAATCAAATTTCAGTTTCTACAGCTTAGGAACCGATCCGAACAGGCCAAAAACCTCTCAATTCGTTTATGTTCTTTATTTTCTGTTCGGTTTTACACACCTGTATTTGCACGTATGGAAAATGACAATATGGTAGTGATGACGCGCTACTTGGATTTTGAATCTTTAAACCTGATCAGGGGTGATGATTGTGTGAGTGGTGTTGTGGCTAACTGTTGGTCACTGGTCACTCAATTGACATGATGGATCTTCGGACTACAGTCACTGCTTTTCTTCAATCTCATGTGGCGTTGCTGGATCTCTGAATCACCGTCTTTTTATGGTTTGTGTCGAAGCAGTTTTGTATGACCCTCCTTTTTCACTGAGGATGTTTTTTGTGGAAAACGCTGAGGCCTATGTTCAACGTATAGTCACGTATGTACATGACAGTGTTTCATAAATTACCTCGCTAAGAGCTCGTGAAGACGGTATTTAAATAAAGTAATGGAAAGAAGTTTTCTGAATTGTTTTATAAACTCATGCATATTTGAATTTAAAGGATTGTTTTAAAATTAAGCAATGATTTGAAAAGGCAAAATAATATGGTTTTCACATGGCATGCATTTAGTACAACTTTCCTACTGAGTTAGCCACTTATCGCAAAATACCCCCTGGTTAGGATCATGGAGGCGGTTGGTGATGTTGTTTGTGCTAAGGTGGTCTTCTTTATATTATGTCCTTCTATTGAGTGTTATTCTTTTTTTGGTGAGGATCTCCCTTGATAATCTGTGACGCCCCAGAACCGTACCCGATCGGGGTCCGGGATCGGAGTCATCACACCGGACATTTTACAGAAACAAGACATATTTTTTTGTTTTTAAACTTATATGAGATCAGACCGGACACCTATAGAACTTTAAACAGAGGGAGAGAAAGAGTTCTAGATTTGAGATCACACGGAAAAGCAGTAAAAGAGATTCTGGATAACAGTTACAAATGGAAACAGGAAACAGAAAAACATCGGCGGAAGACTAAACATTACGGGCAGTGATGATTCAGATACGACAAAATCACTGACATCAGCCGGAAGAGAAGATGACGTCAACCGGAAGATAAAAACAGCAGCTCACACCGGATGAGGTGATGACGTCATCGGAAGATGTGATGACGTCATCGGAAGAAACATGCAATAAACAGACTTTAAACCAAATCGGCAGAAGGTGATGACGTCATCGGAAGATGTGATGACGTCATCGGAAGATGTGATGACGTCATCGGAAGATGTGATGACGTCATCGGAAGATGTGATGACGTCATCGGAAGATGTGATGACGTCATCGGAAGATGTGATGACGTCATCGGAAGATGTGATGACGTCAGCCGGAAGAATGGATGACGTCAACCGGAAGACAAAAACAGAAAACTCTGAATACACTGGGCGGAAGATTAGATTGACGTCAACGGAAGGACATATTTACACTGGGCGGAAGACTTATGCTGACGTCAACCGGAAGATAAAAACAGCAGCTCACACCGGAAGATGTGATGACGTCATCGGAAGATGTGATGACGTCATCGGAAGATGTGATGACGTCATCGGAAGATGTGATGACGTCATCGGAAGATGTGATGACGTCATCGGAAGATGTGATGACGTCATCGGAAGATGTGATGACGTCATCGGAAGATGTGATGACGTCATCGGAAGATGTGATGACGTCATCGGAAGATGTGATGACGTCATCGGAAGATGTGATGACGTCATCGGAAGATGTGATGACGTCATCGGAAGATGTGATGACGTCATCGGAAGATGTGATGACGTCATCGGAAGATGTGATGACGTCATCGGAAGATGTGATGACGTCATCGGAAGATGTGATGACGTCATCGGAAGATGTGATGACGTCATCGGAAGATGTGATGACGTCATCGGAAGATGTGATGACGTCATCGGAAGATGTGATGACGTCATCGGAAGATGTGATGACGTCATCGGAAGATGTGATGACGTCATCGGAAGATGTGATGACGTCATCGGAAGATGTGATGACGTCATCGGAAGATGTGATGACGTCATCGGAAGATGTGATGACGTCATCGGAAGATGTGATGACGTCATCGGAAGATGTGATGACGTCATCGGAAGATGTGATGACGTCATCGGAAGATGTGATGACGTCATCGGAAGATGTGATGACGTCATCGGAGATGACGTCAACCGGAAGACAAAAACAGAAAACTCTGAATAAACTGGGCGGAAGACTTATGCTGACGTCAACCGGAAGACATATTACACTGGGCGGAAGACTTATGCTGACGTCAACCGGAAGACATATTACACTAGGCGGAGGACTTGATTTTAAAGACAGAATTGGACCACTTTTTAACAGGAGGACATTTCAACAGGAAACTTTAAAACAGAAGGTATAAGGCTTCAAACCTTCAAACCCGATTCAAAATTTACAGATTTCTAAGAAAAACAAACTGCATGGTTAGCTCTAAATTTCGAGACTATCCATGCATGACCTGAAAAATGGAGAACTCAAGCAGTTCCAGAATGTTTTCAAAACATTTAAAATATATGGATACAATCTGTCAAATACAGAGGTTTAAAATACACCACCATTAAAACCTATACATCGTTTATAATTTACAACAGAACTAAACAGACAGGACCTACATTCCAAAATTTCACAACAAGAGTTTTGAAGACATAAAGATACAGATTTCACATTGGTTTTAAAGTTTCAAAAACTATACAGGACTTGACCTAACATTAAAAAAAATGCAATCTCACAGGGATGACATTGGTCCGACTGCAGCAACCAACCCCAGTGAGCTCAATCCTCCAACTACATCAGCTCGTCGTTTTGAGGCACAAGGTCCTCATCAAGAGTATCCGTACCTACAACAGGGAGTTCACCTATGAGCCTAGAGCTCAGTAAGAACATGAGATGCAATGGTGCATATGCTGTGCATGAACGTTTCAAATACATGAACATTACATCACTTCACATTTAGTTTCACTGGACAGGAAGGTATAAGTGGGAGGAGGAGCTGGCGCAACAGGATGTACATGCCACTTTCAGGACATAACAGGAATACTTGACAGGATGCCAGTCCTCGTCCACACTTAACCATACATTTTCTTTACAGGATTTTATCTTACTTACTTCAAAACCGGTGCTGAAAACATTTGCATGATTTTACAGGAAACGTGTATGCATGAATAAGTGAAATGCTTAAACTTAACATTCACAGATGACAGAATGAATACAACAGGAAACAGAATATAACGGAAACACGTTTAACTTAAAACATAACCTAAAACCTATCTACCCGAACCAGACCTAGTACCTCCGAGTTGTAGGGCCTTAAGGGCCAACGTAGATGCATGAACTTACCTGTGTGCAGCCAAGTAGTATGCTCGAACGTCTCTGGAAAGCTCGGACCTTTGCTGAAGAAAACGGAGAAATGCTGGAGAAACAAAGTGTGGAAGTTTTGTTTCAATCGCCTGGAAGAGAGAAAACAGAAAGGGGAGGTAGAAGTGAGCTTCACGTAGGAGGAAGAGAAGACATATCTTCTTCAACAAGTTGCCACTTGGCACCCATCCATTGGTTTGCTTCCACCTACCTTAATTACTTCCACATTTACCCTTCCATTATCTTTTAACCTAATTGATTGTTTTGGTTAGTTGGAAATTAGTTTGGTTCTCCCTTAACATTCCACCATTTCAACCAAAACATACATTGTATTATATTATTTAAAATACAATTCGGGGAGACGGTTACGTGGCAAAAATGCCGGGTGTTACATAATCTATATTTATTTATTTCTATTTTTATTATATTTGGTCTTTGTAAGTAATATTATGGGTGTTTGGTATTTATTTCCTGCACAGTTTTCTTCTTTGGATTATTATCGCATTATCATATTTTTATTTAGACTTTGGCCCATTTCTTCTGGGATGAGGCTCAATCTAAATAAAGTATTCTGTTGTATTCCTAGTCTTGGTTGGGCGATCGGGTTCTCTCAAGAATCAAGTCCCTTCACTCAGCATTTCTTTCAAGCACGCCCTCAGGTTGTGACAATTTATGGTCAAGACTAGGATGACATTTGATTATTATTTAGCCCTAAATTTTGTTATTGATTAGTGAAAATATCTTTGGTAAATACTTTCGTAGTTGTTCATCTTACAAATATCCTTGTTTGTCCTTGTTAATCATTACACCAATCCCGAAGGCTAACAAAATATGATCAAAATCCTACGACGTTATCATATGCTAATGTATACAAACTGAAGATTTTCTTTGAGCTCTCTAACGTATTTGAATTCTAGGATGAGAATCTATATTCAGTCAATTGTTTATGATTCGATACATACTATTGTAAATGGCCATATGATCTCATTAAACTTAAAAAATAGTAGAAGCATTCCTAAATTTTCTTTTGAGTATGATGAGAATGATGAGAGAAGGTTATGTCTAAATACTAAGACAATGAATACATTATAATTTACATAAATTAAAGATGAGTTTAATAGGGTTCAAGGATGTGACAAGACATATGAAACATGGCACTTACGTCAAGTTATCATGGGGGAACTAATCAAGTAAAGGCGTTTGAAATAATTTCTTTGTTATGGGGAAAGATGGGAGCATTAGTCAAATGTTCACTCACTTTATACACATACTAATAGTTTAAAAGCTTTTGGTAGGACATATCCTAAAAAAAATTTGGTAAGGAATATCGTCTGGTATCTATCAAGATTGTTCTAGCCAAAAGTAACAACTATACAAGAACCTCGTGATGTTCAAGTTTTGAAGATAGAAGAACTAATTAGATCTCTCATCAAACACGAGATCACTGTATGGCAAATGAGAGAGTAGATTAAAGAGAATGAAGCCTCTAAGAAAAAAGACATTGCACTCATAGTCTCATCAAGCAACCATCAAGATAAGGAAATGAAGGAGTTTGCTTTCATTACCAAAAAATTCAATATTCCTTCAACAGAGAAAGTTGGTAGGAAAAAGGATCTCTAGGGGAGACCATGGATAAAAGGATAATTAATCAACTTGTTGCAAATGTAAAAAGTTGGAATACTTCAACATCGAGTGTTTCCAAGCAAAGAAAACATAAAAAACCTTCAAGAAGAAGGCAATGAATGCAACTTTGGACGATAATGACGGAGATTCCTTTTCCAAAGAATAGAAAGTTGCTAACATTTGTTTTATTGTAACGCCCTGAGTTTTCTTAACCCAGTTCGCTACTCAAGATACTGAACCGAACTATAGGATTTTTGAGAAAATTCTATAACTTCACTCAATGGACAAAATTTGACATTTTACAAGGTAAACATTGAAAATTTGCAGCGGAAAAATCATTTGAGCAGAACAGAGTTGAGCAAAACTATGAAACAACGTTTGAATAATCAGCTATAATATTAAGAAATAATTCAGCCAAAAGAAATTAAGGCTTAAGCGTGAAATACTTAAAGTTCATAAAAAGTCAAACGCTTCTTTCGCTAAACAAAGTCAGCGGTGGTGGCAGAAACAGAAACAGAAGGCTTCTACCACCAAACAGTGCCAGGGTAAAAGTAGAGACAAAAGACTCAGCGGTGGAAGCAGAGACAGAATCGACACATCGAATTCACATGTCATCTGCTCACATCTGCCGACGACGCATCGGCTGCACACATCTACCGATCACAAAACGACAAAATTGACTGCATAATTCTTCCGTTTAAAACGACAGAATTACTATCTACTTCTTCCATTCACAAAACGACAAATCTACTGCCTACATCATCCGATTACAAAACAACAAATCTACTGCCTACATCATCCGATTACAAAACGACAAATCTACTGCCTACATCAATCTACTGCCTACATCATCCGATTACAAAACGACAAATCTACTGCCTACATCATCCGATTACAAAACGACAAATCTACTGCCTACATCATCCGATTACAAAACGACAAATCTACTGCCTACATCATCCGATTACAAAACGACAAATCTACTGCCTACATCATCCGATTACAAAACGACAAATCTACTGCCTACATCATCCGATTACAAAACGACAAATCTACTGCCTACATCATCCGATTACAAAACGACAAATCTACTGCCTACATCATCCGATTACAAAACGACAAATCTACTGCCTACATCATCCGATTACAAAACAACAAATCTACTGCCTACATCATCCGATTACAAAACGACAAATCTACTGCCTACATCATCCGATTACAAAACGACAAATCTACTGCCTACATCATCCGATTACAAAACGACAAATCTACTGCCTACATCATCCGATTACAAAACGACAAATCTACTGCCTACATCATCCGATTACAAAACGACAAATCTACTGCCTACATCATCCGATTACAAAACGACAAATCTACTGCCTACATCATCCGATTACAAAACGACAAATCTACTGCCTACATCATCCGATTACAAAACGACAAATCTACTGCCTACATCATCCGATTACAAAACGACAAATCTACTGCCTACATCATCCGATTACAAAACGACAAATCTACTGCCTACATCATCCGATTACAAAACGACAAATCTACTGCCTACATCATCCGATTACAAAACGACAAATCTACTGCCTACATCATCCGATTACAAAACGACAAATCTACTGCCTACATCATCCGATTACAAAACGACAAATCTACTGCCTACATCATCCGATTACAAAACGACAAATCTACTGCCTACATCATCCGATTACAAAACGACAAATCTACTGCCTACATCATCCGATTACAAAACGACAAATCTACTGCCTACATCATCCGATTACAAAACGACAAATCTACTGCCTACATCATCCGATTACAAATTGGAAGTTGGATCAATTTTCCCAAAGTCATACATCCGCTCTCTTGATTAAGGGGCGGATTAGTTCCCTTAACAACTGTTATGTTTCAATCGGTTCATTCCTCACCATGCCACTATGCATTTAAATTCATTTTCGTATACTTTCAAAACATGATACATGGCAAACTGAAAACACACAGACTATACATAATCCTACTGTTTTGTGATGTAGGCCCGAAGGCACACACGTACTCTACTTACCTGGTCTCCTGGAGATTGTCTGGTTGTTAGCTCTACTTCGGGAGTCTGCTCACCTAGAATCGTAAACAGAGCACCACATTACTAAACTTCATTCTAAACTATTTAGAAATCTTAGGGAAACTAGCTGGAAGTCCTGTTCGTTGAGCATTCCTGGTTCACCCCAAAACCCGAAACTAACTCTTACTCACAGCATTCACGAACACTCCCCTACAATCTCTCTGTTATCTAATCACTAAAACAACAAGTAAAAATGAAACAAAACTCACCTAGAAATGGAGAAAATCAGAGAGGAAAATGTCGGAAGGAAGTCTGCTGAGCTGAGCTGAAAATCAAACGAAGGGAAATGGAAATAGGGTGGCGGCTACTGTGCATTAAACGCAGAACCTCTTCCCTTAAATAGGTTATCCACTTTATATCTCAATTTACCATTATGCCCTCGCCTAGTCACTCATTAGCCTAATCACTAATTTCTCCCAATTTCATCTATAAAACATTCACTACTAGTTGACAAAATAAGTTGGCTCAATGAAACCGGGTGCTACATTTATGAACAAAAATGATGAGGTATGCTGTAACGCCCCCGAACCCGCCCCGGCTCGGTGCGTTACTTTGCTAACTCCACCCGTTTTTAAAACGACGTTTAAAATAATTTTCGATAAATTTTTGACTCGATTTTTGGGTTTTTCGAACCCTCGATTTTTGTTGGAAAACGTGCCCAAAATACGTTTAAAATACGTCAAAAAATGTCGGGTTAAAACAATTTGGAAATAGAAAAAAAATAAAAAAAAATAAAAATATTTTGTTGCTGGTGCGCGTGCACCGTGCGCGCCAGCTGCGCTCAACAGCGCACAGTGCGCCGCCTGCGCGAGCAGGCGGTGATCGTTCGGCGCCCAGTGCCGAGCGATCGGCACCCTCTCGGGTGCAAAAACTGACCCTTCTCCACTTTTCTCCAATCTTGCTCGAGCCAAACACCTCCAAATCACCTGTGTGACGACCCCAACCCGATCAGGGCCGCCACGGACGGACCATTTTGTAACCTTAACTCTAATCCCTCGGAATTTCACGTAAAATTTTTCTTTTGTTCATTACTCTAAAATAATACGAACCTAGACAATTGACCAACTTCAATCGACCCTAAATAACCTAACTTTAACTTAAACATGACGGATATAAATTAGTTAACTTTTAAATCATTGAAACGAGGTAAAAACCCCCTTTCGGAAAAATGTCGACTCGGTTTTTACACCCTTAAAATCCTTGGGGGGGGGGGGGGGGGGGGGGGGGGGGGGGGGGGGGGGGGGGGGGGGGGGGGGGGGGGGGGGGGGGGGGGGGGGGGGGGGGGGGGGGGGGGGGGGGGGGGGGGGGGGGGGGGGGGGGGGGGGGGGGGGGGGGGGGGGGGGGGGGGGGGGGGGGGGGGGGGGGGGGGGGGGGGGGGGGGGGGGGGGGGGGGGGGGGGGGGGGGGGGGGGGGGGGGGGGGGGGGGGGGGGGGGGGGGGGGGGGGGGGGGGGGGGGGGGGGGGGGGGGGGGGGGGGGGGGGGGGGGGGGGGGGGGGGGGGGGGGGGGGGGGGGGGGGGGGGGGGGGGGGGGGGGGGGGGGGGGGGGGGGGGGGGGGGGGGGGGGGGGGGGGGGGGGGGGGGGGGGGGGGGGGGGGGGGGGGGGGGGGGGGGCTTTAAATACATGGGGATCGCTCGTAAAATACGTTTAAAAAGTATCGGAAAAGGTCGGGTTAAAACGTGTTTTGAAAAGTCGAAATTTGAAAAAAACGATTTGGGGACGAGTGGGGCTCGCTAGGCACCGCGCTGGGCGCCGCGCGCGCACACGCCCGCGCGCCCCGCGCGCGCGCGTCGCGGCGTCCGCGCGCCTGGGCGCGCACTGCGCTCCCCCCATGTGCCCGGCCGCGATCGATGGCGCCCCGGGCCCGACCGATTGGGCCGGCTCGGGCTTTCTTCATCCAAATACACCCCGGCCGCGACCGATCACGCCCCGGGCCCGATCGATCGGCCCGGCTCGGGTCTTTCTCGCCCAAAAACACCTAAAAACACTCATTTTGACCCTTTTTGACTTTTCCCCATATTTCTTCCTATTTTCCCGAACCTAATACCTCCAAATCACTTGAAAGTTTACCCACACATTCCCGACACTCTTGACTCTACCTCCCGTAAAAATCTTAAAAAAAACCGACTTAAAACGGAGCACAAAACGTATCCAAAAACATATCTAATATTCATGAAAACCAACTGCGTGGATCGTTTTAAAACACGAGCATATCCTTACAATTTCAATACCTATAATCATTAAATCAATCCAATACAATCCTCAACATAATATTAAACTTAAAGGCGGAACCTCCTATAATATCATCAACGGAAAACATCTTTTAAGTCATTCTAAACAACACTATTTCGAGCCCACAACTATTATGCCATTTCCAAAATATCAACTCCACTAAACATCATAGAATTTACCTCCTCCAATATCAATCTAATTCCCACATATTTACCACAAAATACAATGGAGCACACCCACGGATTCCCTTGCCTAGCCAAAACACGTTCCGTCACCACGAGTACCATCCATCAACCATCTACACGTGATCATCAAGAGGGGGTTCCTCACCTTCGTTCTCGTCACCTACATCATACGATAAACACATTAAGCCTAATGCTTAGTAAGGAGGTGTACTAAAACATTGAAATACACAATGCATGGTCTTTCAAAATACGTTCGTTTTTCATTCATTTACTTTACATAACATATACATATATATCATTAGGCATGAGTAGGCACAGGCACACCCCGTCTACCCTATAGACCAAATACTTGCCCTGAGTTGCCATTAACGTATCGTCGTGCCCTGAGTTGCCATTAACGTGCCCTGTGCCCTACTCATCCTTCATCATTACTTAACATTACTTGAAAACGTGCATGCAAGAACATTTCATTAAACCTTAAATGAGAAAACATGATGCATGAAAAAGTGCTCCAAACAATCATCAATCATTTTATAACGTACATAAACGAGCCTAACACATAAACGAACCTATCCGACCACAAATAAGAAACACCCTAGGCTACCCGACTACTTAGAACCCCAACATCGTGAAAACATCATTAAGACGTTAATTCCTAACATCGACATAATGTAGGGCTTTAAGAGCCGGAAACCTAACACCACTTACCTGGAGTCCTAGCTATGCCGAGCACCGTCCTTTGAGAGCTTGGGTTACCTAAGGCATTTTCATAACACGTTAATAGTATCGACTCTATATTATAAAAATCAAAACTAAACGAAACCCCGAGCTAAGACGATTTTCCCAAAAACTCTTATTCACTTCTTTTGGGCATTTCGTCGAGCACAATGCGCTCACCAATAACTTAACTCCATTAATGGTGTTTTCTTCAAACTCAACCACCCAAAATTGACCAAAAATCCAACCTACATCCATCGATAACCAAAATCTCACCTAACTATCATCAATAGTCGTAAATACACCGTCAAAGGGCACTAATTTAAACATCATAACGATTTCTAACCAAGATCAAAGATTTCCAATAAAACCCTAAACCGAAATCAACCTAAAAACCACCACTAAACGAGCCCAAAGCATAAAACTTACCTAGATTGTCGATTTGGAGAAGAAAACTCGAAGAGAAGACGCCGGAATCGAAGGAGTGGATCGATCGTTGGAGGGACGGTGAAGGAGGGAAGAAAATCGCGTGGAGACCTTCACGCTCTGGAGAAAAAACTGAATGGAGGGGGAGGGGAGTTTTGGTTTTTTAATAAATTTTTAACTTTGCTAATTACTGTTTCGCCCTTCACTCAATTCCTTTAATTCATTCACTATTCCTCTATCTGTTTGGTTTTTCCGAAACTCCCTTATTCCTCCAAATATTCCAACTTATTCTTAGGGTTCTAACGAGACTAACCGTTCGCAAATTGGACCTTGTTTACTATTTTTTTACGAATTAAAACATTATAGGGCTAAAAACGGACTTTAACGTCACACCATCGATATGACTTTCTAAAAATTTACTTATTCTTCTAAAAATCCCCAAAAATTGCTAGGATCCTAATAAAACTTCTTGCTCATTAAACGGACCTATATTTCTTATTTACTAAAATACCCTTGGAGCGGAAACCCGAAAACTCGGGTGTTACAACCTGAAAATTTACCCACATATTCTCGACACCCTCGACTCCGTATCCCATAAAAATCTTGGAAAACAAACTTAAAACGGATAACGAAAAAAAATAGAGAACGTGAACCCGACGTTTGAAAACCAAAACGAGTGGCATAACGCCTAAAATTTCCAAAAACCCAAACATCAAACAAATATCTATAACATAACTTTCAAAACGTCAACCAAAAGGGTTATAAAACTCCCACCATTTCCACAAACCGAACCGAAATCTAAACTAAACTATCAAAATACAAATCCCACCAATCAACCACAATGTTTATAAACTCCAAATAGGAAAAACTATACAATTCAAAATACCGCTCTACCCACATCTTTCCAAAGATCATGGTCGAGACGCCCCGACAACTGCCTGCACCAGCATACATCATACATCAACGACTGCGTCTCAACCCTAGCTTTCCTCATAGCTCTAATCTGTACTTCCGTCGACACCTACACCACAGAACACAAAACGTAAGCCTAATGCTTAGTAAGTAGGGAATAATGCATACGAAAACATAATGCACACTGCACAAACAACCCTCACACATAACCCTAATACATGCGGTTTCTAACTCTCGGTTGTGTTCAACTCATTCTTGTTTTATTACTCTTCACTTTCACTTGTGAGTCAAGCGGATACCTATCCTAACAGGATGGTCACGTGTTGACCATGCAGAGCCAGATTCGAGGCACACATCGTGTTCACACATGGGACGGCCATACATGATCTTCTCCCACGTCGATCAATGAACCTCGTTCATTATCAACTCTCTTGTAGACACCTCCCGAACTGTCATTCTTTCAGACACTAATTCACGACGAGGTGACTCAACAAGACAACATCGTGCATCTTTTGTGATAACCTCCCGAATTGCCATTCTTTCAGGCACTATTCGCGAGGAGGCTACTCCACAAGAGACCACAACACATCTTTTATGGAACCCTCCCGAACTGCCATTCTTTCAGGCACTATTTCGCGACGAGGCGACTCCACAACAGTTCACATTGCCTCACATATCTTTACATTTCACTTTCACAAATTGCAAACGATGCTCAAAACACGTATTTCGTAGTTTGAAAACCATGATGCATGTCACATTCAATGCACAACACAAAACAAAAACAAAACAACCAAGCAAACAATTCCCTACCGTTCCATGGAGTAGGCCCGAAGGCAAAACACAAGCAATCCACTACTTACCTGAATTCCCGCACGTGATAACTCACTCCAAGTACACAATTCACTTGCTCGTTAACCTAGCACATTAATGGAGAAATCATTTAATATCACCAAAACATAAATTAAAGAATACTTACTATAATTCTCACACAACCAAACTAACTTTTCAACATAAAAACCCAAAATCCGATTTTCCCACAATTTTCAATGTCCAAACTTCAATCGATCATAACTTCTTCGTTTCTCGACGGATTTCGACGTGCCACCCCATTCTATAAACCTCTACACATCTACCATCAATTAAAACCATCAAATTTAGCAACTAAACAACTTGGAAAAGTCGAATTCTCAAAAACAGAATCGGTCAACAACTTACTAAAAATCGGTTTTACAACGAATTCCACCAATTCTTTAATCTAACCACTTAAACATCTCAAACTAACCTATCAAATGTTTAAACCGTGAAAATAGGAAGAAAACTCATCAAAGAATAAGAAAATTCGGACCTTCACTTTAGGGTTTCCAAAACCCTATCAAAAACTCACCAAAATATCACAAAAACACCACAAATCTCCATTATTATGTCTCCATAACAAAACCCATAAAAAATTACCTTGAATCTTTGAAGAAATTGAAGGAGAAAAGAAGTGGATGCTCTCCAAAGTTGCTGCAAATTTTGTGGAAGGAAGATGGGGAAGAAGAAAAGAATTTGTCTTTTTAACCTTAAATTTTTATCTCTTTTTAAAACCAACTTTTTCTCCTTTTTGATTTTTACCATCTAACTTTTAATTTTACAAAATAACCTCACCTTTTCTTTATCCAATCCAACGTGGAAGCATTCTTCTTCTTCCACTTTTCTTCAACCAATCTCCTTTCTATATATACACTTTGACTTTTCCAACTCATAATTTATAAAATATCCTCTTCTTTTATTTCTTAAAACCAACGTGAAAGACCTCCTTTTCCCCCACTTTTGTTTCACTTAAATTACTTTTCTTTCAATCATGTAATTCATTTAATCAAAGCACAAAAATCCAAATATAACACAACATCAATACGTTAATTAAATTTCCACTTAACACAAATTTCTAACCACTAAAATCATAGGGTTTCTATCAAATTACTCCTCCAAATCACTCTCTCATTTCTATATGTAGTATAGCACTTAATGAAATTTAAACTCTCATACATCCTTTTTTCTTTACAAATTTCTATACTATTAAATTAAACTACAATTTACACCAATACACTACCTAGTCTTTTATAGTTCTCTACCTACTCCTCTTTCTTGCTCATATATTTAGAAATAATTTCTAGGGTCTTTGTTAGGCTTTCCTATCATAATTAAGTCTAAGGACAACTCGCGTTGAGGGAAAAAAAAATTTCTCGGGTGTTACATATGCTACTCTTATAGTGATTCCGACGTTAATTATGATGAAAATACCCTATTAGACAATTTTGAGAAATTGTAAGAACCATTTGTTATGATTAAATTAAAATATAAATTGATAAAGAAGAACAATGTTGAAATGAAAAAGAAGCATAATTGCATTGTTTCTTCCTTGGAAAATTAAGTTAAGATTTTAAAGAATGTAAACAGTAATTTGCATCCAAATGTAGTTAAATTTACAAATGAAAGTAATATTTTTAATATGCTTCTTGGTAAGAAAAGAGTAAACTTTGGTGAGGCCAGTTTAGGTAATGAACCAAACCAAAAAAAGAAGGTTTATAAACAGTTTTTGCAAGATCCAATACTTGTCATTGTTGCAATAAAATTGGACATAATGCTATTGTATGTCCCTTTAAAATGGATAATAAAGTGATATTGTGGATGAAATGAAGTAACCAAGAATAACTCTTAAGGACCCAAGATTATTTGGGTACCAAAGAAAAATACTTAATCTTTGATTGTAAGTTGAAAGATCGCATGTGAAAGATGACTGCTACCTAGATAGTTGTTGCTCTAGGCATATGACGCGAGATATATCAAAGCTACATTCAATCTCTAAAAAGAAAGGCACGTTACATTTTAGGACAAGCAAAACGGTAAGATTATAGGTGTAGCGCCCTGCGTCTCCACGACCCAGTTCGCTACTCGTTCACTCATGTCACTCCCTGATACCACACTGTAGCGTCCCCGAGTCCTCGCCTGACTCTGGTCACCACGTCACGCTTGTCACTCGCTCGTACTCGTACCCTGCTAGAAAAATCTCATAAAAATTTAAAACTTTACTTATCTATTTAAAACAACTTCGTTTAAGACAACTAAATTATTTCAGCAGAAAACTACTTTAAAACGCGTTGGAAAACGCACGTCAAAATTTGGAAATCAAAGCGGTGAAAATCTAAAAATCCTTAAAAAGCTCGCATTGTAACGACCCAACCCCCCGATGGGCCAGGCCGTGCAGTGCCCCCCGATGGGCCCGCTGCCACGTGGTTTCTCGAAGGCCGTCCCATGTGTATTCATGATCTTCTCCCCCCCCCCCCCCCTGAAGGGAGTTTTTGCCTCCCTCCCCACTCAAACCCAAGACCTCAAGGACTGGTACCTGGGCTACAAGTGAGGAGTACCTCTTCCACATTGTGGTTGCGCCAGAGAACCTTCACAAGTGGAATCTCCTTATTACGCAACACCTTCACGGCATAGTCCAGAATCCGCACTAGCTTCTCCTCATGTGCCAGCGTTGGTTGAACTTCGACATCCTGCTGTTCTACGACATGAGAGGGATCACGCATGCACTTCTTCAGCATAGACACGTGAAACACGTTGTGAATCCCGTCCATAGAAGCAGGCAATTGCAACTGATAAGCTGATTTTCTAATCCGCCCAGTAATAGGAAAGGGACTGACATATCTTGGACTTAACTTGCCCCTTTTTTTGAACCTCATTACGCCCTTGGACGGCAAAATCTTAAGGAAAACTTCATCGCCCACATCAAATTCCAATTCCCTTCGTCTTCTATCCCCATAACTCTTTTACTGGCTTTGCGCTATCAAGATCTGTTGCCGAATAAATGCAACCTTCTCTGCTATCTGCTGCACAACATCTGGACCTGTCAATCTAGCCTCACCGACATCCTCCTAATATAGCGGAGACCTGCACTTCCGTTGTAACGACCCTTAATTTACCCAAAATATTAAGCCTATAAATGTCATAAAAATTTAAACTTTTCATCTAATCCATTTCATTCATTTAAAATCAATTAACTCATTCAGCGGAAGACTATCTACTTGTGGAAACCTCAGTAAAAATTTAAACTTAGGCGTCAATGCTAAAACAATAAAGACAGGTAGAGAATTAAGTTTTTCCTCTCAGGTTTCATCGAAGGAACAGTATTTTTCTTCTCAGGTTTCATCGAAGGAACAGTATGGGTTGACAACTCTTTCTATCGGGTTTGGACAAATGGTACAGTGGGGTCGACGTGGTCTCAGTAAAGAGATCGGTCAATGTCTATAAAACAGGCGGGAATTAATTTCTCTCGGGTTGCAATGCAGTCGTCCACTGACATTTTCGTCCATAGACGTAATCGTTCAAATATGTAAACGTCCACGAAATCGAACATGGGCGCGCCCAACATTCAGGTTTCGGTCGACGTCCTAAACTTAATGGGATTCATTTCCTTCCCATCGGTTTATGTCAACATTGGCCAAATTGGTCGATGTCAACATTGGTCAAAATTGGTCGATGTGGCCTCTGTAATGAGATCGGTCGACGACACTTAACTAAATTTCCTCAAAATTACTCTAATATACTGGGGTCGACAACCACGACCGATTCACACTTAAAATCGGTCGATGTGGCCTCTGTAATGAGATCGGTCGACGACACTTAACTAAATTTCCTCAAAATGACTCTAATATATACTGGGATCGACAACCTCGACCGATTCACACTTAAAATCGGTCGAAGTAGCCCCCATCAGTTCACTTAACCTTACTTAGGTTGAATCGTCCACAACATCAACCGATCGATCGCTACCACAGGCGATCGATCGGCAAGCTCTCTGGATTTTAATTCCAGAGAGCAGCCTCCTTCTTCTTCAATACACTGCACACCACACACATCACAATTTAATAAACATCCTCAAAATATCCATCCATAAACCAAACTTCTAAATTCTGAAATCATCAAAACCGACCCTAAATAACACATTTGTCTCAAAACGATAGCCCAACTCTAAATCATCCAAATTCCACATAAAAGCATTATTATCGAATTCATTTCATCAAAACGTCAACGTGTACACTATCTAGGCACCAAGAATCCTAAAATGAGTCATCTATACATTTTTCTATATCATCTACACCTAACATACCAAAATCCCAAAATACCTATACATCTTTCCCCCACAGGTCAAAATCGCACCGACTGCACCAGCGCACACCCACGGGCATTCTTCTTCAACCAGATCAAGCTACGGGTGGAAGAATCTCATCCTCACCTGTATCAAAATTACCTACACCATAAAGGCAACTATGAGCTAAAGGGTCAGTAAGCTTCGTAAATGCAAATGCATGCTGTGCATATGCGGTTCATAAATCATGTAGACATGTTTATCATTTCATTACAGAAAAGAATGTCACCGAGGTCTAACTCTCACCAGATGGAGAGGGCACGTCTGGTGGTTAGACAGCCATTTCGATCTACCAGGGGGAAAACATGCTTCCATCCGTAAACAGCCATGTCTGAACCCTACCCCGTCGTGACCAGATTACGTACATTCGTTTCTTTAATTCATTTCTTTTCTTAAACACGTGTAGAAATCTATTTTCATGCTATTTTGAAAGAGCGTGATGTATGTACAGAAGAGACATAATGTAAACATAAAGCATGAGTACCATCAAAACATAGCAAACATAACCTATAAAAACTCTAATCCTAAACTACCCAACCAAAGAATAAAAACATACATAACTCCAAAATCCTCAACAACAAACTCGACATATGGCATAGGCCTATCGATCCACAATAAGTCACAAAGACTTACCTCGCGTCCTTGCAAATTCAAGCTCCGTCCACGAGCGTTGTTCACCTATGGAAATTCACAACCATCGTCATTAAAACTGAGTTTAAACCGTTAAACTTCCAAACTAACGAAACCCTAATCGTTTAACCACTCGAAAAACGGGAATAAACTTTCCAAAATCATAGAACCTTACCAAGGGTGTCGTTTGGAGAAGGAAACGTGAAGAACGAGTCACCGGAGGAAGAGTTTCGGTTGTCGGGAGAGAGAACGCGTGAGGGAGGGAAAATGTCGCAAAGCTCTCTGGAGCTTTTCATGGAAAGCGGAGAGGATTTTCGTGAAATGTTGAGGAAGAAAGAAGCTTTTGCCTATTTAAATGCCAAATGACCCCTTTCGCCCCTCCATCTGATTTTCCTTTTGTTTTGTTACTTATTTCGTTATTTAGCTAACGATTCATTTTCTCTAGATTTTCATATTTGACCAATAATTTCAATTTATTACTAGGGCTCTATTAAAACTTTTCGTTCGCAAAACGGACTTAATTTGACACATTTACAAAAATGCGATTATATAATGGAAATTCTTTAATCCCGTAAAATCGGGTGTTACATCCGCCATAAAGAGCCTCGTATGGAGTCATCCCTATAGTAGCCTGGTAGCTGTTATTATAAGAGAACTCCACCAAGGGTAGGTACTTGCTCCATGAACCTTGAAACTCCAGTACACAAGCTCAGAGTATATCCTCTAACGTTTGAATAGTTCTCTCAGACTGTCCGTCGGTTTGAGGATGAAACGCCGGACTAAAACTGAGCTGCGTACCTATAGCCTTGTGCAGACTCTTCCAAAACTTTGATGTAAACCTCGGATATCTGTCTGACACGATCGAAGTCGAAACTTCATGTAGACACACAATCTCCTGGATAAACAGTTCTACAAACTGGTCCATCGAGTAAGTCATCTTCACCGGTAGAAATGGGCTGATTTGGTTAGCCGGTCCACAATCACCCATATTCCGTCATAGCCCTTAGTAGTTCGTGGTAATCCAACTACAAAATCCATGGAGATTTGCTCCCATTTCCACTCCAGAATTGGCAAAGGCTGTAACTTTCCTGCTGGCCTTTGGTGTTCTGCCTTGACTTGCTGACAGATCAAGCATGTCTCCACGTATTTTGCCACTTCTCTTTTCATGTTGGGCCACCAGAAATGTGTCTTCCAGTCCTTTACATTTTCGTGCTCCCCGGGTGCACAGAGAACTTAGAAGAATGGGATTAAAAAAAATCTCCTTTCGAAGCTCTTCATTGTTCGGCACGTACCACCTATTTCGGAACTTCAAAACTCTGTGGTCCGAACATTTAAACTCCGATCTATCATCCTAAATCATGCTCAGCTTAAACTTGTCGCACATCGGATCACTCTCCTGAGCATCCTTGATTTTATCCAGAATAGTCGGCGTCAACGACATAGCAGAGAGCACTGCTGTCAAGTCTGAAACTATCTCCAAACAAAAATTTTGGACCTCCGTACTCAAGGCTGATGGCATTGCTGGCACCTTAGCGGAAATAAATGCGGACACCCTGCTCAATGCATCTGCCACTACGTTTGCCTTGCTAGGGTGGTATTTGTTCTCGAAGTTAAAGTCCTTTACAAATTCTAACCACCTCCGTTGCCTCATGTTAGGCTCATTTTGAGGAAAAATATATTTCAGACTTTTGTGGTCCAAAAATATCTCACACGGCTATTCATGTAACACCCGACAATGTTCGGCCAGGTATTTTTTTAACAGCTCTAACTGTCACCTCCACCATTAACCTTTACAATTTTGAATTTAAATGCCAAAGCTTAATTGATTTTATTTGTGTGATGGAAGAATTGTAAATAAGATGGATTTCAATCGATATAAATAGAAATTGGAAATCCTTAAACCTCACTAAAACCTCACTAAAACCCCACTGTAGCCGATACTTTCCTTCTGCGATTTCTCAACCTCTAGAGCTCTCCTTCTCTTTGCCAGCGACTCCTTCGTCGGCGACCGATTCTTCAGTCTCCACCCCGACAATCCACGCTCTAGGTAAGGCTTAGACAATATAGCTGCTGATTAGTTACTTAGAGCTCTGTTTTCAGCTAGAACTTGAAGTTTCGGATTCTTCAATGGCAGAGTTATTATAGTAACATTTACAATCTGCGTTTAGCAATGGCATTTTTTATTCGATTCTGGACATTAAGATAACCGACTGTGTTTAGTTGCTAGGTTGAATCTGGGCATTTTAGGTTCTGGAAACTTGATCTACGCACATAAGGTGCTTGACTAAAGAACTTAGAAGAATGGGATTAAAAAAAATCTCCTTTCGAAGCTCTTCATTGTTCGGCACGTACCACCTATTTCGGAACTTCAAAACTCTGTGGTCCGAACATTTAAACTCCGATCTATCATCCTAAATCATGCTCAGCTTAAACTTGTCGCACATCGGATCACTCTCCTGAGCATCCTTGATTTTATCCAGAATAGTCGGCGTCAACGACATAGCAGAGAGCACTGCTGTCAAGTCTGAAACTATCTCCAAACAAAAATTTTGGACCTCCGTACTCAAGGCTGATGGCATTGCTGGCACCTTAGCGGAAATAAATGCGGACACCCTGCTCAATGCATCTGCCACTACGTTTGCCTTGCTAGGGTGGTATTTGTTCTCGAAGTTAAAGTCCTTTACAAATTCTAACCACCTCCGTTGCCTCATGTTAGGCTCATTTTGAGGAAAAATATATTTCAGACTTTTGTGGTCCAAAAATATCTCACACGGCTATTCATGTAACACCCGACAATGTTCGGCCAGGTATTTTTTTAACAGCTCTAACTGTCACCTCCACCATTAACCTTTACAATTTTGAATTTAATGCCAAAGCTTAATTGATTTTATTTGTGTGATGGAAGAATTGTAAATAAGATGGATTTCAATCGATATAAATAGAAATTGGAAATCCTTAAACCTCACTAAAACCTCACTAAAACCCACGTAGCCGATACTTTCCTTCTGCGATTCTCAACCTCTAGAGCTCTCCTTCTCTTTGCCAGCGACTCCTTCGTCGGCGACCGATTCTTCAGTCTCCACCCCGACAATCCACGCTCTAGGTAAGGCTTAGACAATATAGCTGCTGATTAGTTACTTAGAGCTCTGTTTTCAGCTAGAACTTGAAGTTTCGGATTCTTCAATGGCAGAGTTATTATAGTAACATTTACAATCTGCGTTTAGCAATGGCATTTTTTTATTCGATTCTGGACATTAAGATAACCGACTGTGTTTAGTTGCTAGGTTGAATCTGGGCATTTTAGGTTCTGGAAACTTGATCTACGCACATAAGGTGCTTGACTAAAGAACTTAGAAATACATGTACGTTAGATTCTAGGATGACTTTTGGGTCGAACTTTTAGGATTTTGTTTTAACTCTGTAATGTGAAATGTTTTAGGTGAAGAAAAATCCGAGGTGAAGTGCTCAAGTTGCTAAGGGAAACCAGGTAAGTGAGTGTATAAGATTCCCGGCCATTAAGGCCCTACATCACAAGGGTACTAGGTAGAAGTTGTCTATAATGTTTAAAGGTTATCTGTGCTATTGTCTGTTTGGTTATGATACTCGAGTTGATAGTGTGATCTTTTGATGAATGAATGAGCTGTCTTTTTGTCTGAGGAAATGAGAGTACTCATACTCATGCTTCACGATTGTTTTCCTTTTCAAGCATATGAAAATATTTTAAGTGCATGTTTTCCTTCACGATCAAGATATGAACATGAAACTTATGCAACAAGGATTAAGAGAGGGTTGGGGGCGGTTTGGCGTAGGTCACTGTCCAAAAGGAGGACCATGAAGACGGCCCGTAAGGGACTATGTACACTTTCACTGTCAACCTCCTTTTCGGCACAAATCATCCCTTAATCCACATGATGTAAATGATGAACAAGAACGTGATGTAAATGATAAAAACGATGAATAAGAAAAAGAACAAGAAAAGATCATGAACATGTGTTTTCCTTAAACTGTGCATTCATGAATACATGTTAGCATTGCACTCCTTACTAAGCATTAGGCTTATAGTTTAAACCTTATAATGTAGGTGAAGAACTACCAAGTGAGGATTCCAAATTCAGTGAGGATGTCTAAGACTGGTTGCTGGATGGTGCTCAGGGTGATAGATTTGTGGCTGGAAAGGCGATTATGACCCCTGGTTACTACTCTTATGATGTTAGTAAGGATTATGAATACTGAAGTCTAATATGATGAATTTTCTTAAAATGAGGGGTATTGGAATTTGTCTAACTTAAATCTTGAGTTTGAGAATGATCATGAAATGATAGAAAGGTCTGTTTTATTTAAGTTTTACCGCTACACGTATTTGGATGAGTCTATGGATTATATTGTGTAAGTTTACATCAGTCATGTCAAAGTTTGTAAAAGTCAGGATGTCTTCTATCAGTACATGTTGCTTATTACTTTCGGTAGCTCATCGGTAGAAGTTTTCTATCGGAAGAGGTTTAATGAGTCACGTGGGATGCACATGTCAATCGGAAGATGTAGATTTTTCACTACCGGTAGAAGTGAGTATAATTATCGGTAGATGTTGTTATTTCTATCGGAAGAAGTTTAATGAGTCACGTGGGATGCACATGTCAATCGGAAGATGTAGATTTTTCACTACCGGTAGAAGTGAGTATAATGTCTTGTCGTTTTGTGATCGGTAGATGTCGTTTTGTGATCGGTAGATGTCGTTTTGTGATCGGTAGATGTCGTTTTGTGATCGGTAGATGTCGTTTTGTGATCGGTAGATGTCGTTTTGTGATCGGTAGATGTTGTCTATTTCTATCGGTAGATGTTGTTATTTCTATCGGAAGAAGTTTAATGAGTCACGTGGGATGCACATGTCAATCGGAAGATGTAGATTTTTCACTACCGGTAGAAGTGAGTATAATGTCTTGTCGTTTTGTGATGGGTAGATGTTGTCTATTTCTATCGGTAGATGTTGTTATTTCTATCGAGTGATGTTTAATGAGTCACGTGGGATGCACATGTCAATCGGATGATGTAGATTTTTCACTACCGGTAGAAGTTAGTATAATGTCTTGTCTTGTTGAGATCGGTAGATGTTGTTATTTCTATCGGGTGATGTTTAATGAGTCACGTGGGATGCACATGTCAATCGGAAGATGTAGATTTTTCACTACCGGTAGAAGTGAGTATAATGTCTTGTCGTTTTGTGATGGGTAGATGTTGTCTATTTCTATCGGTAGATGTTGTCTATTTCTATCGGTAGATGTTGTTATTTCTATCGGAAGAAGTTTAATGAGTCACGTGGGATGCACATGTCAATCGGAAGATGTAGATTTTTCACTACCGGTAGAAGTGAGTATAATGTCTTGTCTTGTTGAGATCGGTAGATGTCGTTTTGTGATCGGTAGATGTTGTCTATTTCTATCGGTAGATGTTGTCTATTTCTATCGGTAGATGTTGTTATTTCTATCGAGTGATGTTTAATGAGTCACGTGGGATGCACATGTCAATCGGATGATGTAGATTTTTCACTACCGGTAGAAGTTAGTATAATGTCTTGTCGTTTTGTGATCGGTAGATGTTGTCTATTTCTATCGGTAGATGTTGTTATTTCTATTGGGTGATGTTTAATGAGTCACGTGGGATGCACATGTCAATCGAAAGATGTAGATTTTTCACTACCAGTAGAAGTGAGTATAATGTCTTGTCGTTTTGTGATCGGTATATGTTGTCTATTTCTATCGGTAGATATTGTTTATTTCTATCGGAAGAAGTTTAATGAGTCAAGTGGGTTGCACGTGACAATCAGTAGTTGTCGTTGTTTAATACTATCAGTAGAAGTGGGAATTATGTTTTGTCGTTTTGCGATCGGCAGATGCGGGAAGAAAGTTTTGTCGTTTGCGATCGATAGATGTCCTTTGATTTTCAAGTCCCTCAGTCAAAAGTCTTAACGTTTTGTCTATTTATAAATGTCGTTTACATACTGAGTTTTCCGCTGCATAATCGAGGATTAAAGGTAGAATTTTCATCATTGAGAGAAAGTTTAAAATTTTCTGTAAATTTCTTAGTCCAGTCCTATGACATGGGTAACAATCTGGTTTGGGGAGACTCGGGTTGTTACAATTATGGTATCAGAGCAAAACCGGGTCCTAAAATCGATTCTGCAGACTGCCTTCTAGCACAGATTATCACATGAGCACACTCCAACAACTGTAAGTGTCTATGATTTTAGTAATGTCATTACGTTAAGATGTGTTTATGATTACTTGTTTAAGAATCTCAAAATGGTAAGAGGTCAACAAAAAGAGAGCAATGATGTAACGCCCCGAGTTTTCTGAACCCGGTTCGTTACTCATAGCTCGAACATAATTAGACAACTTTGGACTAAATTTAAAACTTCGCTCGAAAGTCAAAATTTGACATTTTCTAAAACCTCAAACGTAAAAAAAAAAAACTTGCAGCAGAAATCATTTGAGTAAAAATAGAGTTAAATAAAACTATAGAACAATGCTTGAATAATCAGTTGGGATGTTAAGGAATAATCGGCCAAAAGAGATAAGGTTTAAATCGCAAAATACTTCATAAGTTTCAAAAGTCAAATGCGTCTGCCGCTGTACAAAGTCAACGGAAGAGACTAAAATAGATAGTAGGAGACCTCTTCCGGTGTTAAAACGACAAAACATATTACTCACATCCACCGATGGTTAGAATACTCGACATCATCCGATAGGTTTATCAAACGACATCCACCAGTGACTAAACGACAAACTTCTTCTACATCATCCGATGGATTTTACACACGTCGTCCACTGGTCACTAAACGACAAAAGACTTTCTACATCATCCGATGGATTTAACACACTACATCCACCGGTGACTAAACGGCAAACTTCTTCCACATCATCCGATGGATTTAACACACTACATCCACCGGTGAACTTCATTCACCGATGGTGAAATTTGCAATCTTTACTCAAAACATTCAAAACCACCTGACCCTAAATAACTTCATAAAATCCAACAGAAAACAGAACAACATTTCAACTACCCAAATTCTATACGATAACAGCTCTAAGTACGAAAACCTGTTTAATTCACTAAAACCATTCAATAACAATTCAACTCCTTTCACTACTCGAAATCCAGTAAAAACAAATATTAAAACCAATAGAGTACTAATATTAGAGAAGTCTCAAAAATGCTTTTAGACCTTAAAATCATTTCTGTCATTAGAGGAAAACTCGACATACTTAAATGAAACCATGGTTCAATAAACCTCCTTATCTACAGACACCAGTTAAACCACCCCATCAGTCCACCAAGTCGAGGCATGAATGTGCTACTCCAACCAGCCTATTCTTTAGCAAACTCAGAGAATTCACCTGCAGTATCCTCAACACCTACATCACAAAACTCATCTATTAGCCTAATGCTAAGTAAGTAAAGCAATAATGAAATGAAATGCTGAAACGTAAATTCCTAAACATGCAATTTCTACTTTCTCATCTCAATTACATTCACATTCGTTCATAAGCTGATCTGATCCCTTGGTTCCCTTGGGAGTGGGATCAATTCTCCCAATGTTATACATCATTTACTCGATTAAGGGGCGGATGAATTCCCTTAATAGCTGATCTGATCCCTCTGTTCCCTTGGGAGTGGGATCAATTCTCCCAATGTCATACATCCTCTACTCGATTAAGGGGTGGATGAATTCCTTTAATAGCTGATCTGATCCCTCTGTTCCCTTGGGAGTGGGATCAATTCTCCAAATGTTATAAATCCCTTCATAAGTTAAGGGGTGGATTAGTTCCCTTAATAGTTTGTCTGTCACATTCAGTTCATGCCTTACCATCCTTACATGGAAGTTCATTTTCGTAATCTTTCAAAAACATGATGCATGACATACAAAATCATTCACAAGATACATAACCCTACTGTTTTGATATGTAGGCCAGAAGGCACATGCATACTTTACTTACCTGGCTTCTGGAAATTGTCTGGTCGCTAGCTACTTCGGGAATCTGCTCACCTAAGTTCATAACAGAATATAAATCAAGACTTCACTAAACCTCACCACGAATCAAACAGTGGTTCGAGGAATCCAGTTAGAAACTCTACTACCCGAGCATTCCCTCCTTATCACTAAAACCCGAATCTACACTCAATCTTAGCATCCTCAAAATCCTCTCATTGAACTCTTTCAGGTATTTAACCACTATATCATAAGAGAAATGAGGAAAACTTACCTAAGTCGAAGGAGAATCGGGCGAGGAAAATCGCCTAGAGAGCTCGACTACTAGAGAGCTCGGCTACTCGAGTTGATAGTGTGATCTTTTGATGAATGAATGAGCTATCCTTTTGTCTGAGGAAATGAGAGTACTCATACTCATGCTTCACGATTGTTTTCCTTTTCAAACATATGAAAATGTTTTAAGTGCATGTTTTCCTTCACGATCAAGATATGAACATTAAACTTATGCAACAAGGATTAAGAGAGGGTTGGGGGCGGTTTGGCGTATGTCACTGTCCAAAAGGAGGACCATGAATACGGCCCGCAAGGGACTATGTACACTTTCATTGTCAACCCCTTTTTCGGCACAAATCCTCCCTTAATCCACATGATGTAAACGATGAAAACGATGAATAAGAACAAGAACAAGAAAAGATCATGAACATGTGTTTTCCTTAAACTGTGCATTCATGCATACATGTTAGCATTGCACTCCTTACTAAGCATTAGGCTTATAGTTTAAACCTTATGATGTAGGTAAAGAACTACCAGGTGAGGATTCTAAATTCAGTGAGGATGTCTAAGACTGGTTGCTAGATGGTGCTCAGGGTGAAAGATTTGTGGCTGGAAAGGCGATTATGACCCCTGGTTACTACTCTTATGATGTTAGTAAGGATTATGAATACTGAAGTCTAATAGGATGAATTTTCTTAAAATGAGGGGTATTGGAATTTGTCTGAATGAAATCTTGAGTTTGAGAATGATCATGAAATGATAGAAAGGTCTGTTTTATTTAAGTTTTACCGCTACACGTATTTGGATGAGTCTATGGATTATATTGTGTAAGTTTACATCAGTCATGTCAAAGTTTGTAAAAGTCAGGATGTCTTCTATCAGTAGATGTTGCTTATTACTTTCGGTAGCTCACCGGTAGAAGTTTTCTATCGGAAGAGGTTTAATGAGTCACGTGGGATGCACATGTCAATCGGAAGATGTAGATTTTTCACTACCGGTAAAAGTAAGTATAATGTCTTGTTGAGATCGGTAGATGTCGTTTTGTGATCGGTAGATGTTGTCTATTTCTATCGGTAGATGTTGTTATTTCTATCGGGTGATGTTTAATGAGTCACGTGGGATGCACATGTCAATCGGAAGATGTAGATTTTTCACTACCGGTAGAAGTGAGTATAATGTCTTGTCATTTTATGATGGGTAGATGTTGTCTATTTCTATCGGTAGATGTTGTTATTTTTATCGGGTGATGTTTAATGAGTCACGTGGGATGCACATGTCAATTGGAAGATGTAAATTTTTCACTACCGGTAGAAGTGAGTATAATGTCTTGTCGTTTTGTGATAGGTAGATGTTGTCTATTTCTATCGGTAGATGTTGTTTATTTCTATTGGAAGAAGTTTAATGAGTCAAGTGGGTTGCACGTGACAATCGGTAGTTGTTGTGGTTTAATACTATCGGTAGAAGTGGGAATTATGTTTTGTCGTTTTGCGATCGGCAGATGCGGGAAGAAAGTTTTGTCGTTTGCGATCGATAGATGTCCTTTGATTTTCAAGTCCCTCAGTCAAAAGTCTTAACGTTTTGTCTATTTATAAATGTCGTTTACATACTGAGTTTTCCGCTGTATAATCGAGGATTAAAGGTAGAATTTTCATCATTGAGAGAAAGTTTAAAATTTTCTGTAAATTTCTTAGTCCAGTCCTATGACATGGGTAACAATCGAGTTTGGGGAGACTCGGGTCGTTACAATTCATACAAGTAATGCTTCCAAATTTTTAGCGCAAATACAACTGCTGGTAATTCCAAATCGTGGGTCGGATATTTTTGTTCATAAGTCTTCAACTTCCTCAAAGCATAGACAATTACTCTTTCGTTCTACTTCAAAACACATCCCAACTCAACTTTGGAAATATCACAGTAAATGCTGAATTTTCCATCCTCAACTGGGAGTGTCAAAAGCGAAGTGGTAGTCAACTTCTATTTTAACATCTGAAAACTATGCTCACAGTCATCTGACCATAAATACTTCACATTCTTCCTTGTTAACCGGGTTAGAGGTGTTGTAATCCTTGAAAATCCCTCAATGAACCTTCTGTAATAGCCTGACAAACCCAGAAAACTCCGAATCTCACTCACATTTCTTGGCTGCGGCCACTCTTTCACTGCTTGAATCGTTGCTGGGTCTACAGATATATCATCTCTTGAAACCACGTGACCCAGAAAGTGGATCTTGTCCAGCCAGAACTCACACTTAGAAAACTTTGAATACAGTTGGTGCCGTTTCAAAGTCTCCAATACCAACCTCAGATGCTCCATATGCTCATCCTCGGTGCGAGAGTAGACCAAAATATCGTCGATAAACACTATGACAAATTTATCGAGATATTCGTGGAACACTCTGTTCATTAAGTCCATGAAAGCCGCTGGAGCATTTGTTAATCCGAACGACATCACTAGGAACTCGTAATGCCCGTACCGTATTCAGAAAGCTGTCTTAGGAATATCTTTGGGCCTGACCTTCAACTGGTAGTAGCCCGATCTCAGATCGATCTTTGAGAAAACCCGTGCACCTTGAAGTTGATCGAATAGATCGTCAATCCTTGGCAAAGGATACTTATTCTTGACGGTCAATTTATTCAACTCCCAGTAATCAATGCACATGCACAAAGATCCATCATGCTTCTTGACAAAAAGGATCGGTGCGCCCCACGGTGAAAAACTGGGGCGTACAAACCCTTTTTCCAAAAACTCCTTAAGCTGCTTCTTCAGCTCTTTCAGTTCTGTCGGTGCTAACCTATATGGATTCTTTGATACAGGCTCGACGCTTGGATTCACATCAACTACAAACTCGATCTCCCTATCCGGCGGCAAGCCAGGTAGATAGTCTAGAAATACTTCTTGGAAATCTCGAACAACTACTACATCCTGGGGCTTTGTTTCCACTAACATGCGAGTATCTACAATGCTCGCAAGAAAGCTCAAAGACTCACCATACGCATAATGCCAAGCCCTGACGGATGCCATAACAGATAGCTGCCTTGTGTTCTTTAGGGCTTGCAGAATATGTTTCTTGCCATCTGAGGGTTGAAAACTCACTATTCTCTATCTGCAGTCTATCGTTGCATGATGCTTGAACAGTCAGTCCATCCCCAGAATCACGTCATAACCCGTGATCCCCATCATGATCAAGTCAGCTAGTAGGCTCTTGCTTCCCACTGACACCATACTATCACACACCACTTGATTAGAGTGCATGCGATCACCAGAAGATAACGTAACCACATACACATGCTCAGTTGATGTAGGCCACAAATTTAATTTGACGGCGAACGTCGTTGCAACAAAAGACTATGTCGCTCCGAAATCAATTAAAGTATACGTAGGCACCGTATTAATCAGCACAGTACCTGACACTACGATGGGGTGGTCATCGTCTCCGGACTCGATCATAGCGAAAACTCTAGGTGCACCCTAGTTGGGCCCTTCTTTGTAGTTGGACAATCTCTAGCCATGTGCCCGACCTCATTGCAATTGAAACACCGAGTCACCCTCGGCTTTGGACAATCTTTGGAAATATGCCCGACTTCATTGCAATTGAAACACCGGCCTGAATTTGTTTGACACTCGTTGGGTGAAACCTCATACACTTCTGACACTGCGAAAACTTTCCAGACTCTTGATGATGTTTGTCGCTTCTTTGATCGCTAAGGTTATCGCCCGGTCTCTTCGTGCCCCTCTGTTGTTGTTGCGGTGTGATATTCCCTGAAAAATCTCTTGGGAGCTTCACGCTGCCTGACACACTTGAGATCTGCCTCTTCCACCTCCAACGCTTTCTCCACCACCTGACTATACGGCACTCCCTTGGTGCCTGCTATCTTCACTCCCTTCTAAATTTCCAGTTTCAGCCCTTGCACGAACTGAATAATCTTGTTCTCCACCTTACTGACCAAATGACTAGCAAACCGTGACAAGGCTTCGAACTGACGGATATATTTAGACACAGACCCTGTCTGCTTTAGTTGCAAGAACTCCATCATTTTAGTCGCCTATACCGTACTGTTGAAATACTTCTCGTAGAAAGTATCTTTAAACTCTTTCCATCTCATAGCTTGAACATCGACGGTGGCCTCTACTATGTCCCACCAGTATCGGGCGTCCTTAGCCAAGTGGAAAACTGCCAAATAAACCTTGTCTGCCTCATCCACCTTGGCACACTTGAACATCCCCTCGATCGTATGAACCCATTCCTCTGTAGCAGTCGGGTCCGACGATTGCCCTTCAAACGTTGGTGGTCTCAGCCTCCGAAATCTTTCGCCACCATTGTCGCTCGAGGAGCTAGCCCCTGAATTCCATTGGCCCTCGCAATTCAATAGAATACTCAACTGTTGCGACTGCCTAGTCACCAACTCTGACAACTGCCTCATCGTCATAGGCTCGTCCTCGTTTCCTGCTCTAGTCATTTCCCTAGGCACTCTCAATCGTCCCAGTCATCTCGGCATTGTGCTAGTCCTGGACAAGTTAGACACAACCCATAAACATCTACTAACTCGAGCTAAACATAACCACTTACAGTTGTTGGAGCACTTTCATGTGGCGATCGGCGTTGTTAGGTAATCTTCTGAACGATTTAACCCTATGGCTCTGATACCACACTGTAGTGCCCCGTGTCTCCACGACCCGGTTTCCTACTCGCTCACTTATGCCACTCCCTGATACCACACTGTAGCGTCCCTAAGTCCTCACCCGACCCGGGTCGCCATGTCACGCTCATCACTTGCTCGTACTCGTACCCTTAAACTGTGCTAGAAAAATCTCGTAAAAATTTAAAACTTTACTCATCTATTTAAAACAACTTCGTTGAAGACAACTAAATTATTGCAGCAGAAAACTACCTTAAAATGCGTTGGAAAACGCACGTTGAAATTTGGAAATCAAAGGGGTGAAAATCTAAAAATCTTTAAAGAGGTCGCACAGGGGGAACCGGTCCACATCTGGACGCTTCGGTCGACACCAATTCCTCTCGAGTTTCAACCCTTCGCAACTTTGGTCGACATTTCAACCAATCGGTCTACACTTCTCACAGCTTAACGCCCTTGGGGGTCGACACCTGAACACTCGGGTCGATACCCCGTTGCCTCTGTTTTCCGTTTGCACGAGGACTGGTCGACACCCACACTCTCGAGTCGACACCTGAAGGAAAGGGGTCGACACCTACAGGCATAGGTCGACACCTCCTCCTCTTGGGTTTCAATCCTTCGCAACTTCGGTTGACACCTCCTAAAATGGGTCGACACCTCACATGGCTTAACACCCTCGGGGGTCGACTCCCACCCGTTCTGGTCGACACTTCGACCCTCATACATAAAAAAAGGGGTCAACACCTGTGCTAATTGGTCGACACCTTCTTCACTAACTACTACAAATCCTTCGAAATTTTGACAGCATAACATTTAAATCTCTTAACCCTCAAAACCTACATTTTCAAATCCAAACTTCCTACTTTTTCAAACCGTCACAAAAGACTACCATTAAAATACACTTTCATTTCAAAATACACTTGTTCATCAAAATGACTTTTTACGTTTAAAACATCCACTACATATCAACTATATATTTTTCATCCTAAAATTTCCAATTCGAAATACAATCTCCCAATCCTTTTTCAAAATATAAATCCCCCTTGCTCATACCAAAATGCAGCCACTCGCACACCGAGTCAAACCACCCAAACAATCAGCCACTTCGTCGCATGAGGTACTTCTCCAACCACCCTACTCCTAGGCACGCTCTGGGAGCTCACCTGTCAAATCGTCATCACCTACATCACAGAATTCATCTATTAGCTTAGTGCTAAGCAAGTAATGCAACAATCAATATAAACACTTCACATCCCAACACATGCAATATCCCACCATCTCCTACCATACCCACACTCGTCTCGTTCAAATCGTTCATTCTCTTTCTTCTTATCCTCCGACCCAAGTCCCACCAGGGATCCACGGAGCACGTCACATCCGGCCTGAGTCCAACCCAGATTTCACGGAGCACATCACCTCCGACCTGAGTCCCACCCGAAATTCACGGAGCACACATCACCCTCCAGCCCGAGTCCCACCCGGAATTCGCAGAGTACACATCTCGTCTCTTAGTTAATTACGTACGTTAGGATTCGTTCATTTTACCACGCCACCCATAAACACACCACTACACACTCTACCAACATACCGTAATCATACACTATAACATACAATACACATACATAAATTTCAACCATACATTCCTAGCGATCTGTGACGTAGGCCCGAAGACAAAATACAAGCATACATTACTTACATGGCCTCCTTAGCGAAGCACGTACTCGTACACTAGACCGAAGGCTCGTTCGAACCTAGAAACCACAACACCATACATAAATTAATCTTCTCAAAACTCATGCATCCACTCTCAAAAGAAAGCTAAAAACCTATTCACAACCTCAAGACCCGAAATTCCTCAATTTTGGCCAAACTTTAAAATCGTGCAACTAATCCTACACTTGTCCGTTTTGGACAATTCAAGGTTCTACGGACTCCTTGGGACATTTACTATATAAAAGTTCAGGACCGCTTAGCGAACTAACGCAATTGGCTTGGTCATTTTCCACAAAACCCGAATCTGCCCTGTCACTAAATATTTCCAGATTTTTAGAATCTACCAAAAATAAAACCAATCATCCATACTATCCTCTAATCATCCATAATCATTCAAAAATCAAAGAACACTAATTAAAAGTCCTAAATTTTTGTGAAACCCTCAACTTCCATAAAACCCTAACTCAAAATTTTCTCAAAACTTGTAACACCCGAAAAATTTTGATAACGTATGTAGCCCTACTATTAGGAGAGTTTAAGGTTAGTTCTAATATTTTCTAGCAAGTTGTATTAGTATATTAAGTTGGAAGAGAAAGGGCGAATAAGTTTATGAAATTAGAAGTAAAAACAAATGGTTGAAACGTCAAAAATGTATGAACCAATAAGAAGTGAATATTTAAATGAATGCAATTAAATGGAAGAACTGGTTTAGGGAGTGAACCACGTTGGATTAATGAAGGAATGAAGAAAGGATTGAATGTGGAGAAAAGGAGGTTTGACCATTCAAACCCACATGTGTTTGAAAAGTCAAAAGTTATGTATAACCAATAGAAAGTTAGTTAAAAAGTTAAATAAATGAAATAAATGAATGAAAAAGTGGGGATTAAAGGTTCATTTCACGTTGGAGATTGGAAGAGGAAAAGAGAGGTTGATTTACAATTTTAAAGAAATTAGTGGTGGAAATTTAAAAGAGAATGAAATTTTGGTTAAAAAGGTGTTATTTCTTTGTTTTCCCCTTCATTTCCATCGAAGCTTTCCCTTCCTCCATAGCTGCTTTTCTCTCCTTCTTTTCATCAAGGATTAAAGAGTTTTTGAGGTAAAATTAAGTGGGTTTTTAATTGTATACAAATTAGGGTTAGTTTGTGATGTTTTTAGGGTAGTTTTATTAGTTTTGGTTAGGGTTTGGAAAACCCTAACCATGGAGTCCTAAAATTGAGTTTAAGTGTTAGTTTTCTTTCCAAATTTAATGGTTTCATTGTTGAATGGATTGGTTTAGGTTATTTTTTAGGGAAGATTTGAGTTTTAGGACAAGTTGGGAAAAAACCGGTTTTAGCAAATGTGTACCCGGTTCTGTTGTATGTAATTCGGTTCGGCCAAGTGGTTTATTTGCTTAATTTAAGTGTTTTAATGGATATTAGACATGTAGAGGTTTCCGAATTGGGGTGGCACGTCGAAATTTGTTGAAAAACGAGAAAGTTATGGCCGTTTAAAGTTGGACGTTGAAAATAGTTAGAAAAATCGGATGGAGACGCATCTTGGGAGCAAGACTTAGATGTGATTGGGTAGTGCCCTCTTGGGAGCGAGACTCGGAGGGTTAGGGCCATCTTGGGAGCGAGACTCGGATGGATACGCATCTTGGGAGCGAGACTCAGATGTGTAATAGGTGATTGGGTAGTGCCCTCTTGGGAGTGAAACTCGGAGGGTTAGGGCCATCTTGGGAGTGAGACTCGGATGGATACGCATCTTGGGAGCGAGACTCAGATGTGTAATAGGTGATTGGGTTAGGGCCATCTTGGGAGCGAGACTCAGATGGAAATGCATCTTGGGAGAGAGACTCGGATGCATGTTAGGGAATAGGGTAGAGCCATTTTGGGAGCAAGTCTAGAATGGGTGTTAGGGTTGTGTGAGAATCATGTGTGCATGTTTATATATTTGTTTTCCTCTACTTGCTAAGCGTAAGTTTACGTGTGTGTGCATGTTCTATGGTGTAGGTAACAACGCGGATACAAGTGAGCTAAGCGAGTGAGCCAGGACTTGGGAGCAGTCAGAGACGCACGGGGTGTGCCGGTGCGGGCAGTTGTTGGGGCGTCTCGACCATGGTCTTCGGGATGTATGTGGGATTTGTATTTCGATAGTTTAGGTTAGATTTCGGTTGTGGGAATTAGGTATTTTGGGATTTTGTATAGTTCTCTAACTATTTTGGATATTTGGGGTTTTAATGTTTTTGTTGGTGGATTTCGTACTGTGGTTAGTGATGGCTTTGTTGGATAGTTGGTATGAAATGATAGTGTTTTAAGGCTTTGATTTAAGGTTTTGGGTTTTTGGAAATTTTAGGCGTTATGCCGCTTGTTTTGGTTTTAAAATAATTAACGTCGGGTTCACCTTTCTCTATTTTTTTATTAACCGTTTTAAGTCGGTTTTTCAAGATTTTTACGGGACACGGAGTTTAGGAGTCGGGATTGTGTGGCAAAAATTTTAGAATTTTTGGAGGTGTTTGGCTCGACGGAAATTGAAGAAAAGTGAGAAAAAGTCGAAAAACGGCAAAATGGGGCATGTTGGTGCGCTGGCACCCGAGAGGGTGCCGAGCGTTCAGCGCTGGGCACCGAATGCTCGGCGCTGCGCTCGCGCAGGAGGCGCGCAGCGCGTGCCCTCCGAGTCCAGCACCTTGTTTTTTTGAAAATATTTTTTTAAATTCCTATTTCTACTATGTTTTGACCCGACCTTTTCCGACGTATTTTAAACATATTTTGCGCACGTTTTCCAACATTTTTCGACGAAAAACCCAAAAATCAAGTCGAAAAATTTACGAAAATTATTTTAAACGTTGTTTTAAACATGGGAAGTGTGTGCAAAATAACGAACCGAGCCGGGGCGGGTTCGAGGGCGTTACAAAACTCCTCAAAACCCACAACAATACTCTCCTCTAGCTTAAATACTAACAACCCACGAAAATTTGAAGAAAACTAACCTTGAATTGAAGAACTCGGTTGAAGGAAAATGCCGGAGGAGGATTCTGTAGAAACGTCGACGAGAGAGAGAAGAAAGGAAGAAGAATGAGTGTTTTACGTTGAGGTTCACCCTTTCCTTTATCTTTTTATTCACTTCTTTTTTTTTCTTTTAATTTAATTTTTATTTAAATTACTCATATGCCCTTGATTAATTACACCTTGCACTTAATAATCATGTCATCTAACCTTGGTTATTTCAATAAATTGCAATTTCACCAATATTCGACACAAAATACGAGTCGATAAATTGTCGGGGGCTACAATAGGTATATGCGTCATTAGGAATGTTTCAAACCATATAAATGAAAACGTTTTATTAGTTGATAATTTGAAATATAATCTCTCAAGTGCTAATCAAATTTGTGATAAAAGGTTATAAAGTTACTTTTTAATCTAAATTTGCATGATCGAAGATAGTAAAGATGGTAGAATTTTGTTTATGGATATATAAATAGAATGTTTATACTAATTATTTCAATAATTATCCTAGTTTGATGAGAATCTTTTTGTGAGAAATCATTCATGCAATGAAAGCTAGCCACGATATAGGGATTAGGGCACGTAGATATGGACATCATTGCTAAAATCTCAAGGAATAACTTAGTAAAAGGATCACCCAAAGTCCATTTTGAGAAAGATAAGATATGTGGTACTGGTAAAATGGATATGCAAATTAAGAGTTCATTTGCATATGAATATAATACCAAGTGATCGAAATACAAAACCCTAAAATGTCAATATGGATAGGCAAATGTAGAAAACCCTAATAAGATATGTGATACTGGTAAAATGGATATGCAAATATAGAAAACCCTAATAAGTGACAATATAAAAAATATGGAAACCCTGAAACGTCAAAAAAATAAAAAAATAAAAAATTGGAAAGTTTGGTGTGCGGATGACAGGGCTGGCTACGCAGCGCCTGCATGGCAATCGCACGACTCGCATGCTGTCGGGTGCCCTGCGCACTTGTGCTCACCCCGCCGCGCATTTTTATGCATTTTGATCTTTTTTGCCAATTTTTCTTTCATGGATTCTTTCAATATCTTGAAATGGTTCATGGGCCTTTGTTTTGAGCTTGGTTGCACCTTAGTTTGTAATTAAAAACTCTTCTTTTACACTTGCAAAGACATCATCTTCCTTTAATGACTCTTTATCCGTGCTTGAAAAATCTTTGATTGTAGCTTCAATTTTTGACCACCATAGGTTTGTGTCACATCTCGTAAATAATCTCACTTAAATGCGATAAAAAGGATTTTCAAGAATCTAAATAAAACCTTTGATTTATGTTTATGGTATCCCAAAGGAATATCCTTTAATTTAGTAGGATATTCTAACTGTTGCTATACCAATTGTCTTCTGGATAGGAAGAGCACAAGTGTATTTTGTCAGTTCCTTAGAGAATCTTTTGTGTTTTAGTTCTCTAAGAAACAAAACTCAGTGGCTCTTTCTAAGGCTGAAAGTAAATATATAGTCGTCGACAATTGTTGTGCTTGAATGCTTGGATGAAACGAACTCTAGAAGACTGATCAGTTTTATGAACAAATCCCTATTAGATGTGATACATTAGTTCCATTAATATTTCCAAAAATCTCATCCAACATTTTAGGACTAAAATTGATATAATTTCATTGAAGATCACGTGCAAAAGGGAGATGTATCAATTGAGTCCGTTAATTTTGTTGATCATCTAGTCGATATCTTTACCAAGCTTTTACATGACAAAGTATTCAATGGTGTTAGAATAAGAATGTGGTTGATTAAATTTGATCAAAGTTGGGTCGACACTCGGATTCCTTTGTTATTTTAAAAAATGTTAATTATGTGCAAGTGTTGACCCATTCAGGGTCCTCTAGAAAACTCTAACTTTGTTAAAGTGTCGACCCATGATGAATGTAGTCGACACCTCAATTATGTTGGAAAAATAAAAAATCTTTATTTGCATATGACAGGTTGACAAATGTTAATGAAGTTTCGACTGCTACGTCAATTCAACCCCCTACACAATCAATTTACAAAACTCCTAAAATGAAGCTAACCATTTACTCAGACTTAGCTAAATCCGAAATTCCACCATTTTTGGACCAAACTTCATAATTGCGTAACTACTCTGATACTTCTCCGTTTTGGACAATTCAAGATGCTACGGACTCCTTAGGACGTCTACTTCCTAATGGTTTAGACTGTTTCTCAAACTAACGCAAATGGCACGACCAAATTCAGCCAAAACCTAAATGCCCTGCACACCCAATTTTTGGTTTTCTCCAAACCTCAACCATTCATTCATTCTATCATCTAATCATCATTAAACACTCAATCTAAGAAGACTTCAGCAATTCCCTCACTATTTTCGTGCAACCCTAAATCACACACCAAAACCCTAGCTAAAACTCATCCAATGTTCAATCTAACTTTAGCAATAACCCTCTCTCAACTAGAAATCAAAAACTCATAAGAAAATAGATACAAAGTGCCTTAGATTGAGGAATCGATTGAAGAAAATCGGAGACGGAGAGGAGAGTTCTGCAGATTCGTCGAAGAGGGAGAAGGAGAGAGAAGAAAAAAAAAGGGTTTTCCTTCTCTCATAAATACCCCTTCTTCTTCTCTTTTCATTTCTTTTATTCTTATTAATTCATTTTACTTTTATACCTTTTTTATCTCTTCATTAAATCCTTAACTACTACACTCATTCATTTAATCCAACACTTATCATAAAGTTCCATTCCATAAAATTGTAATTCACCATGCATCCATAAAAACTGAGCTGATAAATTCTCGAGTGTTACATACAACCTCTTGTCGAGAGATGCCTTTTAATATGGGGGCATATCATACTTCAGCACATGCTACACATTTCCAGCAACTCTTCCAAATCACTTCCATTTAATCTCGAATTGATGCGTATTTTTTGAGAACTAGGATTGTTATTCCTTTAAATGAGCCTCCTAGGCAGTTGAGAGTTGTTTATGTTTATACCATACACACTCTGGCATAGATGGGTATGGTTCGAGATGGAAATGACAATTGCATTTTCAAAAAAAAATGTTTCAATAGCTTCATTCTCTGAAGATCTTTCTGAGTCTCCCATTCACAACGTTGAGTGTGATATGACTGATGCTCCAACTTAGTCTCTTCCTCACTCTGATCGCGCTTCCTCTTAAGGTAGACTCTCCAAGCTGAAGGAGAAGATTGATCTTATTTTTGCATGCCTCTCTAGCCTTAGTACAAGTATGGAGCATCGTTCTAAGATCAGACTTCCTTCTTTGCATGTTTTCAAGCCGAGGTCACATCCCGCTTTGATTCCCTTGACCATCGTTTTGAGGAGTTCTGTATCTCTTATTGGACCAACACCTTCATCAATGAACCTCCCTCCACAACTAATTCAACCACTGACATTCCTCCTTCATATTTTTAGTTTGGCTTTTAGAACTTAAGTTTGTTTTATTTTGGATATCTTGGTTGTAATCTAGATATAACTTTTGGTATAACTTTTTGGGATATTTGACATTTTTCTTTTGCTTGTTTTTTCATCTAAATGAAGGTCATTTTGTTTGGGAAATGTTATATCTTGACCTGTTATGTTTTGGATTGGATTGTATATTTTTATTTGGCTAAAGGAGAGTCTATAAAGCAATGTTACTCTGCCGAATTTTTTTTTATAATGACAAAAAGAGGGAGAGATTAATATTGAACTTAAGATTGGTGTAGGGGAGGAAGAACGATATCACATGAATATCATAAATATATATCTCATATTTGTTACAAAGAAAATTAAAAGAGATATAGCATATGTTAAGGGGAGAGCTCGGATAAACAGATTAGAATAAGCGTTGAGAGAATTAACTTTTATTCTAAGCTTAATTCTCTTTAAGTTTAATACTCTTTAAGCTTACAATCTCTCTCTTTTTGCCTTTTTGTTAAAGAGAGTTAAGCTTGGTTTTTTTTTTTTTTTTTTATGATGAGTATGGTCAATTGATTAATTAATTCTAAGATTTTTTATTGTTTAACTACGCATAAATGTTGCATATCTATCTTTTTCAAAAATACTCTTGATGAGGCATATTTAGTTGTGTTAATATTTTTTGCTTAAGTGCTTTAAGTAATTGTTAAAGTTCATATGACTTCAATGATAAAAATATAATGAGATGTGCATGTCGTTAGTGTGAAGAAATTTTTTAAAACTCAAGAGCAACAAGTGTCGGCTAGTCCAGCAAGGTGTCGATCAGTGCAACACTAAAAGGCATCACAAAAAAATGAAAGGAATCATTGCAACAAATTCAAACTCGCTCTACCTCCTCTTTTTTGTTAGAATGTCCTTCCTCAAATTTGCATAATTAGGCATTCATTCCAATGTCTCAACTAATGGGACATTAATGTTACACTATTTTGAAACATCCAGAAACCTTTTGTAATCTTTGTGCAAAAGGAGGTTGTGGTCTAGCAACTTGCTTTCTAGCTTAGCAACTATTCTTCAGCCAATTTTTGTGTTGGCTTTTCTTCCACTATTTCTCCTGTAGGATGCACTTTTGCATCTACTGTAGCTTACTTCTGTTGTCTTTTTTGTGCCTCAATAGTCTCAATGATATTTCAATTCCTTAAGGTGATTGCTTTGCAGTGCTCCTTATTTTGAATTCGTGGATTTTCAGTGTTGCTTGGGAGAGCACCATGAGGTCTTGTACTTATTGAACTTGCATATTGTCCAACTGGTATTCTAAATTCCTCAATGATGCAACTTGACTTTATATTATTGCTCTAGTCTTTTTCTAAAGATAACTCTTGTTGTTGATATTCATTTCGTAGCACGAAACGATGTGGATTTTGAGATCTATTTTAGGCATTAGAGGGTCTAGCTCCTTGGTTTTCACTTTGAGAACTCCAACTCAAATTTGGATGTTGTATCTAGCTTGGATTGTAAGTGTTTGAGTAGGCATTGTTATTCATGTTGAAGTTCTAATTCTGATTGTAATTTTTGATATAGCATATCCACTCAGGATTCGAAGGACAGACTTCAAAGGAATGCTCTCCTTCATAACATGCGCACAAAATTTCTATATCATAGTGTTGGTCGTTGGGCTCCAGGTTGCAGATTATTGACAATGTTGGTTAATGAGGAAATATGGGCATGGATTGATGTTATAACATACACTTCGTGTACTCCTGCAACCTGTTGAGTCGTCGCTCTTTTAGTAGGCCATATATAACAATTACCTGATATTGTCTCTAAAATTTTGTATGCCTCATCACATGTCTTTGCTAAAATAGTACCATTTGTTGTAGCATCAATAGTCCATTACGAAACATCTCCAAATACATCCATTCAAGTATCTTATATTGTGGACATTGACGTAGCAAGAATCTTGGCTTAAATTTGGTAATCCTTGCGATTTGATTTGTTAACTTTCTAAAAATTCTTCTTTCTTGAGCGGCAGCATTCGAGTTATTTTCTTAAATCTTTTAGAAACTTTCCAAAAATCTTCTTTTCTATTCTTTTATGCAGACGAGAATTTCCTTTTCTCAAGAAGTAAAATAAACTAGGGAAAAGTATCATTTAGACCCTAACGTATGGAGTCAGTGACTATTTGGTACCTAACATTTGTTTTGTACTCAATCAAACCCTATTGTATAAAACGTTTGCAATTCAAACCCTACCGTTAAAAAAGCCGTTAAAATTGACACGTGCGCCGCATGTGCGATGATTAATCCCCAAAATACCCTCCTCTTAAATTGTAAAAGTTAAAAAAATTGGCCGAATCCCTAACTTTTTGTCGTCGCTGGCGCCACGGACAACCTCCCGCGACTTCTACAAGCATATTATTTCCGCCATTAATAAGATTGAGAGAAGCCCAATTCAGACGAGGAAGGCAAGAAGTGAATTCGCTAAGGGATTAAGTGAATCTAGTGAGAAAATTGAGAAGAATTCAGTTTAAAACAGAAAGCTAAAACCAGATTCAGTAAAGACGACAAAGACGAACAAATCTGGCAATTTTATTGAAAAAATAAGTGAAAATTTGAATGCCAAATCTGAGAAGAATTCCGACGAAATTGAGAAAACCCAATTGGCAATCAGTGCAAATGGAGACGAAGAAACTTGCAAAAAGCTAAAAGTATCTGAAAAAAAGATCATTCCGAATAGTAGAAGCTTCGAGTATGAAGAAGAAGAAGACGAAGATTACGAGGAAGAAAATGGAGGAGACGAAAAGGAAGAAGATGAACCAGAATCTAAACAAATCATCAGTAGAGGTTCTGATTCCTTGTTTTTTCTGCCCAAGTTTTAAATCAGATCGAAGTTGTCAAATGGAACGTCGAGGCCTGTGTAAATCAAGAATCAGCGAAACTTTTCTGCAGCTGAATCCTTCTTCTTCTTCCTTTTTTTTTTCTTTTCGCTTTTGAATTATAATATTTTTCTGTGATCACTACTCTGTTTTTTGGAAAAGGGTGCTCAAGAAAAGAGTGCTCAAGAAACTTTACTGGCTTCATCGGAGACGAAGAAGTCGCCGGAGGTTGTTCGTGGCGCCAGCAACGACAAAAAGTTAGGGCTTCGACCAATTTTTTAACTTTTACCATTTTAAGAGGAGGATATTTTGGGGATTAATCATCGTACGTGCGGCGGACGTGCCAATTTTAATGACCTTTTTAACGGTAGGGTTTGAATTACAAACGTTTTATACGATAGAGTTTGAATTGGTACAAAACAAACGTTAGGTACCAAATGACCACTGACCCCATACGTTGGGGTCTAAATAGTACTTTTCCCAATAAACTATTAGAATCTATCCCAAATAATCAAAAAAATATATAGAAAGTTAACTAATTTCACAAAATATCTCTTTAAATTCAGAATTCTACTTTGTTGTATCAAAAAAAAAAAAATTATTTTCTATAAAAACTACTAAAATAAATATCTTTTGGCTAAAATCCATGCAAAATCTTATTATAATAACTCAAAAATATAGAGTCAACACTCAACACTTTAAAAACATCTTCATTGTTGATTTGAGAAAGGATTGAAACCATAGAAAATGTAAAGGCTCGATGCCTTGAATATCAATCAAGAGTAAAAGACTTTAATAGTGGTATTGAATTTTCAAGAGAAGGATCGGGAGTGCAAATGCATGCAGTCTGATCGAACCACGTTAACAAATTGTGCATACATTCTCTTTCCCTCTCTTTATTATTTATTTGTTTGGTTCTGTTTATTAATAGTTTGATATTCAGTGAAAACTACTATAGTTAGTGAAATTGTTAAAGAAATCATTTGCAAAAACGCTTTATAACCTAACTCGATCTCCCCCTCCTCCCTCATTCTTAGGTTATTTGATCCTACATCTTTAAGGCTACTCTGTGTGATGTATTTATGAAGATTTTTATTTCATAACTTAGAACCATGGATTCTATTTCTAGACCATTAAGAATATATTATGACAAATCATCTGCAGTTTTTATATCTAAAAACAAGAAAAGTAATAGTCGAAATAAACACATTAACATTAAATGTTTAGGCATAAAAAAAATGTTAAGGATAATACAGTGTTCATTCAGCACATTAGCACTGAACTAATGATTGACAATTCTATAACTAAAAGCGTATCACCGTCAAAATTTAAGAATCGTGTAAATAAAATGGAATTTGGTTCCTATATGTGGTTTTATGCCTAAGAACGAATGTTGATCTAACTTTTATTATTATATATTTCTCATATTGATTTCGATTGTATGCACATTTATTCTTTTAGAATCATACTTAACAATTGGACATAAACTAAACATAAGGTTTATTCATGAAGTTTATAGGACAATATGAAAAAAACATAATCCATAGCGAATAAAATAATACTAATCTTATACAAAATCTACTACAATGATTCAAATATTTTCTTTCCTCGCTAAAAATTAATGTAATATTTGGACCAAGTATGAGAACGTTGACAGTTTTAGCTTTTTTTACGTTTTCCACCTTCAAAAGAACCACCCCATGTGGTTCCGATAAATGAACATCTAAGGATGAATGTCTCTTGAGCTATAAAACATCTTTTACAAAAAGCCACACCATCAATTTAAGATTATTTTAAATTTTAAAATAGACTAAACCAGAGAAAGCGTGAATCAAGTCTTCAACAGCATCAATAATGAAGAGACTAATTTTAATTTTATTCCTCTCACTTTATTTTAAATATTTTAGTTTTTAATATATAATTTGCATATATGGTTTATAAATTAAAAGAACATTTAATAATCTTAACTTTACAATAACTACTTATCCAAAAAGAGGGATGATACGATGAAAACTACGGGTATATCAAACTCGAGACCCTTCAACAACGTGGTATAGAAATTCAAGAATATTTTTGAATCAAGTAAAAAGGAACTTGATCACGATCGAAGCTTGTCAATGGAACCAAAGTTATCAAACAAAAGTTTGATCCAGATCAAAATTGTTAGTAAGAACCAAATCTATCAATTTGATCTTTCAAGTTTTACTTTGAAGAAGATTTAGTTCTTCACAAAGAACCAAAAAAAAAATTCTTTAAAAAACTCAAAGTTTCATCATAAATTATTTTCGAAGGGTTACAACTTTAGCTTTTAAATAGACTAAAATAAATATTAAAAGTAATAAAAATATTCCTAAGAATCTTAAAAGTCTTATAGAAAACTATATAGTGTTAAAGAAACTTAATTAATCCATAAAAATAGGAAGAAAATAATGAAAATAAGAAAAAATGTAATTTTTGATGCGGAATGTCGCGCTGGAGTGCGCAGGGGAGCGGGCGAGCGTACGCTATAACTTTCAAGGGCACTGGAATGCAAGGCGAGCAGGGGACGCGCGGTCGTTCGTGGGCTGCCTGCTGGGCGCGCACTGCGTGCTGGAATATTTTGACATTTTTTTTGCAACTACATACCTTTTCATGCATTTTCACGCAACTCTATGCATTTTTTTAGTTTTTTTGTATAATATTTGACTCAAAAATATTTATTTTTCACTTTTAAAAATATTACTTTCTTATAATGGATCTTTATTTGTATTTCGATAATTTTTTTGTTGAATTTTTAATTTTCGGTTTTACTTATCATGATATCTTTGTGGCTACAGCGTCGCATAGGCTTTAGTTTTGGATAAAGTAACAGATGTCACCTTCTAGGGACGTGAAAGACACTAAACCCTAAGAACTGAAAGGATAGTGGAAGAGGGCTGCCAATTTTGGCAGCTACATTCTACAAGTATCGAAGTGCAATGAACTTCAGATGCCATGATTACACTGCTTTGTCATTTCAGAAGAAAGAGTGATGGAAAGTGACTCTGCAGTCAGCATGTAGACTCAGCATGGCTCTTCACTGTTTGCCTTTGTGTCGGCCTCTTTGCATAAAGATCAAATGCCTTGTGCCTCTCTATAGATCATATCAGATCTCTCTCTCTAGACCGGGTTATTTAATCTTCCATTGTCTCCATCCTATGTAATTTCCACCAACATTCGAAGCTGTAAACCTTGCTAGTGGTGGATTGGTGTCACTTTAACAATGAAAAAGCTCACGAGGGTATCTTTGTTTTTATTATTGTTAATACAATAAGCATTATTAGATCTGAATCTGAGACAAATAAAGCAAATTTCGTCCAAGTAAAACACATGCTCCAAAATTTAGTTAGAATTTTCTTGGTTAAATTCAAATATTCGCCAATTTTGAGACCCTTCTTTACATTAAATCCACGGAGAAATCTGTTAAAATCCAGCTTCCATCGCCAACTTCAAGCTGGCTTGAGTTTTTTTTTATATGCATAGTCTTTCGATCAGAAACTCGGCCCTTTAACCAATGTCACGCAACACCTCGAACCACACTCTAAGTACTTCTAAATATCTCCAACATTTCTCGATCATATGACATCAAACATATGTCATCTAAGTTTGTCAGTTGAAAACAAAACAAGGTTTACTATATTGCCAGTTTCCTGATCGGCTGATACATTTTCATATGATTTCAATATTTCATCTTCTGTATTTTGCATTGCTTTTCTGTTCTACAGACTTATTAACCCAAAAAAATTAATATAATATCTTCAAATTCTAGACCATTTTGCAGCATTACAGCAGACATGTTTGCCTTCAATGTTTTAAGCTTCCCATGTTAGTGAAATTCATTTGTTTTGTCTAACATTTGACGCACTTCCATCTCTATAACATCGTCACGTGGCCATGCAAGAAGAGACAAGTACAACAAAAGGAACAAAGTTTCCCTTCTCAACACTTGTCTGTTTCAAAGCCTTTGTCTTTGTACTTGTCTTCCAACTTTTCTTTACTATTTTTCTCTTTCTGTCTTGGTTCCAACAACTGAAACGTGTCGAGAAGCCATGTTCTTCTTTTTATGACTTGAGTCACATGCATTCGTAAATAATTTATGTAATTTGTCATGATTTTTATTCTGAACAACGTTGTATCCTCCCCTAATCCCTGTCTATAATCTCTCTTTTTTACTTGATTCCTAGAGGCGGATGTTTAGAAAAAGTGGAGATTCATTGTATCAAAGCCCCATAAATACGGAAAAATCACGTGTTTTCGGTTGTTCTTCTCCCTCTAACCTAATCAGCTTACTTTGATCTCATGATCAATCAAACGACAATTCCAGGCTTAATAGTGGTTTAGTTTCAGTTTATAATCTTTTAACTAAACTTCCTTAAAACGAAATTGCATAAAGTCTCGATTCTAATATATAATATTATCCACTTTCTACTAAAATCTACACGATTTTGTTCTCATATTACCTAAGAACATGTGGTACTAGGTTGAAAAAAAAATTTTACTTGTGAATTATTCACTTACACTTTTTCGTTCAACTCTTTTTGTATATGTTGTGCTCTTACATTTATCTGATCTTCTATTGTTTTTATTTTAACATGGCAGATTGTGACATGTGATCTTTGTCATGACCAAGAGGTAGGCAAACATAAACATCATGTTAAAGGACCTGATGTAGAGAGAGGATCTGACCACCAAGCTGAGGCATGTTTCATAGTTTGCAACGGAAAAATTAAAATCAAACATAGTTCACATGAGATAGGCCGAATTCCACACAGATCACAATAATATAAATAATCAAATAAATCAAATCCAATAGATATGAAAATAATGTGCAATAATTGAAATGTGCAACACCTAATATAAAATTATACAATCCCCAGAGCAAAGAGGTAAAATAAAATGAGTTTTCGCCGAGAAAAAGAAATACAACACTATAAAGGAAAGGAGTACAAAAAGGGAACTCCATGCAACATCAACTTTGATAACTGTTAATGAAGATATGTTGGAAGATGTTTTTTGAAAAATATATTTTTGGATATTCATGTTAGATGAACAAGTCGACCGATTGCAGATGTGTTGGGTGAAGAGGTTGACTGTGTTGGGTAAATAAGTCGACCGATTGCAGGAGATCTGCGAAGTCGACCGATATTCATGTTAGATAAACAAGTCGATCGATTGCAGATGTGTTGGGTGAAGAGATCGGTAAATAAGTCGACCGATTGCAGAAGATATGCGAAGTCGACCGATTGCAGTTGTTCTGCAATGTCATCGACCGATTGTGATTGCAGAAGATTTGCGAAGTCGACCGATTGCAGTTGTTCTGCAATGTCATCGACCGATTGCAATTACAGAAGATCTGCGAAGTCGACCACTTGTTCTTGTTCTGCAATATCAACCGATTGCAATTGTTCTGAAAGTCGACCGATTGCAGGAATAAAAGATTGGTCGACTATTATGCTATAATGTCTTCCCTGATGAGGAATATTTTGCAAAATATATAATCATAACAATCAAGACTATATTTCTGGAGTGTTCGGATTGAGTTTGCTTATTTGAATGATTTCCTTCCAAAAGTATTACATATGATGTCACTCACGCAAAATAGAAAAGTTCGGTAATGTAGCACCCGGCTCTATTAAACCAAATTTAATTGTCAATTATAATGTGTTAATTTTATGGAAGAATTGAGGGAGAAAGTGATTAGGTTAGTAAATAACTATGTAAGGACAAAAGGGTAATTAGCAATTTTATAAATGGATAACGTATTTAAGGGAGGGTTTAATGAGGTTTAGCCGCCACTGTTTTCCCTCATTTTCCCTTCTCGGTAATCAGCTCAAGCACAGTAGAGCTCCAGGCGATTTCCCTCTCCGACCCTCATTCCTCAAACTAGGTGAGTTTTCCCATTTTATTTCTCGAGATTTTAGTGGCTAGATAGCAGAGATAGTGTAATGCGCGTATTTTGTTAATATTGCGAGTGGGTTGAGTTCGATTTTAGTATTGAGCCGAGAGTGTATGATGATTAAAGATTTCAAACGAGCCCCATAGGTTTTAGAACGATTTAGGATAAGGTTAGTGGTGATCTAATCGGTATTTTTGCTTATGAAACTAGGTGAGCAGGGTTTCCAGAGTAGTTGAAACCGAGCGATTTCTAGGAGACCAGGTAAGTAAAGTTTGCTTGTGCCTTCGGGCCTACATCACAAAACGTTAGGATTGTGTTTACTTGGATGTGTCTGTGTGTGTTATGCATCATGTTTTAAAAGTATACGAAAATGAATTTGAATGCATATTGGCATGGTAAGGATTGAACGTATTGAAACAGTTATGTGAATCAGTTTTACTGTTAAGGGAGCTAATCCAACCCTTAATGAGACAGCGGATATTTATACTTTGGGAGAGTTGATCCAACTCCCAATTTCACAGGGGGATCTGAACAGAGAATCAACTTCACTGTTAAGGGAGCTAATCCAACCCTTAATGAGACAGAGGATATTTATACTTTGGGAGAGTTGATCCAACTCCCAATTTCACAGGGGGATCTGAACAGAAACAACGCATGAACAACTGAGAGGAGAAAGTAGAAATTGTATGATTAGGAATTTATGTTTCGGCATTTCATTCTTTTCTTTCTATCATTGCTTTGCTTACTTAGCATTAGGCTAATAGGTGAGTTTTGTGATGTAGGTGAAGAAGTGACAGCAGCTGAATCCTCTGAGTTTATTGAGGGATAGACTGGTTGGGGAGCACACTCATGCCACGAACCTGGTGAACTGATGAGGCGATTTAACTGATGTCTGTTGGTGAGAAGGTTTAGTTGACAGTGTTTAAATTTAGAAATGTTAAGTTCCCATAACAGTAGTGGTTTCAGTACTCTGAACACGTTTTGAGATTTTTCTGATAACGGTGATCTGTTGAGTTTTAAATGTTATTTTTACTGTATTTGATTAATGTAGTGGTTTGAGTTGTTTCTCAATGGTCTTGGAAAAGTAAGCAAATTCATTTCTGTAATTAGTGTTTTGTATTGTATAGTGAGGAATGGTTGAAATGTACTCTGTTTTCTACCGGTAGTTGATGTCTATCGGTAAATGTTGAGTTATGCTGTCTATCGGAAGATGTCTTCAGAAAAGCCATCGGATGATGTAGGTTTAAGTCCATCGGAAGATGTCTTCAGAAAAGTCATCGGATGATGTAAGTTTAAGTCCATCGGAAGATGTCTTCAGAAAAGCCATCGGATGATGTATGTTTAATTCTATCGGAAGATGTCTTCGGATAAGCCATCAGATGATGTAAAAACTCTTTTGTCGTTTAGTGACCGGTGGATGTCGTGTGTAAATCCACCGGATGATGTAGAAAGTCTTCTGTCATTTAGTGGCCGGTGGATGTCGTGTGTTAATCCACCAGAAGATGTAGGTTTAAATCTATCGGATGAAGGAAATCATCTGGCTGACGTCATCTGAATTTGTAGAGAGTATTTTTGTCGTTTAGTCACCGGTGGATGCCGTGAGTAAAACTACCGGAAGATGGAGAGAATATTTTGTCGTTTTATGACCGGATGATGTCTTCTGTTTTCTGTTTTTAGCCTTTTCCGTTGACTTGGTTCAGCGGCAGGTGCGTCTGACTTTCGCCACCTTTAAAGCAACTCGCGGTTTAACCTTTTATTTTCCCTTGGTCAACTATTTCTAACATTTCGCCCGATTATCCAAACATTTTTTTTACGATTTTGTTTAACTCTATTTTTGTTTAAATGATTTCCGCTGCAAGCAAAAAAAAATGTGATAGAAAGTTTAGTCATGTACGGGGTTTGTGTGACCAACCGGGTTCAGATAACTCGGGGCGTTACAGGTAAAACAGGAAAGTTTCGGTTTCCTTTATTTGCTCACTCAGGTTATTAAATATGGTATTCAGAATAATTTTTGCACACATATATGGTACATAATATTGGGACGATACTTTCCGTTGGGAGCGTGCAGAATGATATATGATGTGAGTTTTATTGTCGTTTGATTTGTCTCTCTAAATTACTTCTCTATATTTGTCGATCTGAGAGAAGAGGTTATATGCACTCTGTTTAGTAAGCAGTCTTCACCATCATCAGAGCGTATTTGTGTTTTGTATCTGTGACGACGACGGAGTTTTGATTTTTGCGTAAGAAGGTTTCTTCGTTTTTTAAACCGTCGTTTTTCTTTCACTCCCTACGTTTCTGCGTATGGGTTTGTGATTGTTTTACACACTCTACATAATCTGTGGATTTTATCGTTTTATTGAGTGTGTCGATTATTGCGTCCAAAGACAACTGCCTGGTGTTCCAGAAGGTGTCATACGAGACAATCTTTTTGTTTTTTCATTAAAACTCAGTCTCGGGAGGAGACTGCCTGGAACTCGGGAGGAGTTCTGATCGTGGGCAAGAGGATCTTTCCATACACGGATTTCGGGAGGAGTCATTAACGATAATGGGAGCTTGTTGCATTCAGATTCTAGGAGAGATCGATCTAAAGTCGAGGGGAGCTCGCAAAAAACAGATTCATTGAGGAAGTTAGTGAGAGGTGGTGACAAAAACAAGAATGAGTCTTTATTTGTATAAACCCGGTTGTCTTGTAACTTTGTGAACTCTTTGAAATGTTTTTATGTCTGGGCGTGGCCCCGCAGACGTAGGTAATTGCCGAACTGCGTTACCAATCTCCTGTGTCATTATTTTCTACACTTTATCATTGTCCATTATCACGAAAATAAATTGGTGTCCCACCTAGTGTTTCACCTACACTAGGACATCAAGTAACTAACCTTGATCTTTCAATAACCATAGTTCTTTTTTGAGAAAAATAAGTGGTCTTTTAATGAGCACTAAACTCAGCATAGTTCCCACAACTATGCAAGAAAAAACTGATTTTATCTTTTATCAATGTAAAACGTGAGCTCATGAAATATGCACGCATTGATTTATATTACAAAAAAAATTACATGTTAAAAGTAGTGCTACATACTATATCGTAACCATCAATCGAGCGAGTTTTGAATAGTAGTTCTACATACTATATCGTAACCATACAAAAAATAGTGCATCCACCTTTTTTTCTAGAAAGCAGTACCAGTAAAAATACGGTTACTCAAGAACTTCTACACAATTATGCTCAAATGCATGCAAGAAGGAAGAAGTGAGTATTTGGAGATGAGTCAAGACGTGAATGAAACAATCTCACGAGGTTTAGAAGTTTTCACCAAGGGACACGACATTGAAAGTTACCACAATACTATATCACTCATGACAAACAAATACCTTTTCATAATAGAGTGTGTGTATCAAATAAATTATCCAGATCACATACCGAAAATAACATAAAACTATATCCACTTTAACATCAAATGAAATATCATGTATGGTAAACATGTAAAAAACCAGCGTACATATAGTAAAAACTAAGAAATAGTTTAAAACAAGACATGTTTGTGATCTTTAACAAAAGAAGGTTTTGAAAATCCTTATACATGTGTGAATATACTAAAACAAACTCATACATCGATGACAGTTAGTCTTCCTACCTCTGAAAATGGTATGCTCAATAATATGTTAAAAGTCAAAGAACTTGTCGGAACCTACAATAGTAACAATGTCATAATCTTTTCTAAAACTCTAGGGATAACGATTGGGTTCTGATTAGAAGTGTTAAATGAGTAGGCTCTCGACTGACTCGGCCTTGTAGCAGGCTTGGTTCGGCTTGGCTCGCAAGCCGACTAGGGTTGTATTTTTTTTTTTAGATATGCTTATTAAGCTCGGCTTGTTAGACTTGTGAGACTCTTTAGACTCAACTCGTTTAACTCGTTAAATTCATTGAACAAGACTTTTTCAGGGTTGGCTTATCTTGGCTCGGTTGGCTAGTTTGTAACTCCTAATTACAAATTATTGACAATTAGATATGCATCAATTTAGTTAATATGTGTATAATTTGTAATGATACAACTGTCAAATATGTGTAGTGATATTCGTGTGATATTTTTTTATTAGATTCTTTCAAATAATTTTTTTCCCATATAGATGTCATTTTATATAATAATAAAATAATTTTATTGATTAAACGATTAACTATTATATTTTTACATTATAATGATAAATCATTATAATTTTAATAACTAAAACTTTTTAAAAATATACATTACATTTATATAAATTAAAAATATTTATTTATATTTGATTCATTACGCTCGGTTGGTTAAGACTTGTTAGGCTCGTTTAACAGGCTCGTCTCATTTAACATTGACTTGTGACCCAGATCGGGTTGAATTTTTTTTTTATTGAGCTCATTAGGCTCGGTTCGTTGAACTCCTTACACTTTGCTCGTTTAACTTATTAGGCTCGGCGAGCTAAATTTTTTCAAGCTCAACTCGACTCGACCAATTCATATTACATTTAATATGATATTATACATTAAATAAATTTCTATATTTTGATTTTTTTTAAAATTCTAAATGTTTTTTCTGCCTAACTTTAATTTATCTAACAGTATTTAAGTTTGTAAGTGCTTGGTAGACCCCAGTTTTCCCCTTTTGGCCATTTAACTGAAATTTACATGTGTGCGCATCAGTGATCAATTATGAAATTTACTCGAAAATTTTATGTATTAAAAATTCACAGCTTTTATAGTTTTAATAACATTAAGAGTCTTTCATGGTTGTTTAGATTTGCTATCTAATTTTTTTTTGAAGATAAGATGGATGAGTGCGTGCAGCAGTAACATTTCATGCGAGAAAGATCAACAAAGGAATGACGGCGAGATAATCAAATAAGCAAAACATGAACCGTTGAGAATTTAAAGACTCGATCTTCATGTTTCAACTAGATCAGTTTACCTAGAAATATCGAATAATTGATAACTATATCATATGGTCTTAGTGTAAGGAGATTCCTTTATCTAGTGATTTTCATATCATTGTTCCATTTGCCAATGTTTCTATCCTCGTCATAAAAGTAAAATGTTGCTTAAATACCAGATTATGTAAATCTATTTTAAACTTGGTTTCTTAATTATTTATTTAATTCTAAATTTTAAGAACTGTTCATCAACTAAAAATCAACGTTCTAGATTATTTTTAACACCAAATAGTCCTCAACCAACGTCCATCAAAAAAATCAAACGGTTTGTGACTATCCATTTTCCAAAAGTGAAAGATCCTAGTTTTTACTTTTCAATAATATTTGCATTGAAAGTCATTAAAGATTGTCGTTAAAAGAATTAATAATGGGTAATCATTTAAATATCGATACGTGGTCATGTATATTTTTAATTTTTAAGTAATTATTTATACTAATATATTTTAATAAAAATAATAATAAATTTACTATTTTATTCTACTCTCTAAACATACTCATTGATATATCAAACAATAATTTGTGTAATTAATATAATAAATTATAAATAGTTAATTTATTACATTAATTGTACCAATCATTGTTTGATACATCAACAAGTTCTATTTCTTCGTAGAAATTTTAGTCTTTGATTATGTAAAATCTCTCTGTGCTCCCAATACAATATTATCTGCTTTGAGCTAGAGCGAAACAAAATTTATTTTTGGGATTAACTCAAAACACGTTGTACTAGATAGGGAGAGAAATTTAATTTATAAATCATGCATTTTTACTCTCTCAAATGATGTGAGATTGTACGCTCTCACTAGTATGAGTTGGACCCTCACACTCGGCTCCCATTGCCTTCATATGGCCGGCTATCACAATCACCCACACCCCCCCACCCTTTCTTCGATGCCTGACATCCTCGTCGGCCACACTTCTAATTAGGCAGTAGCTCTGATACTATTTGTCACATCTTCTGATGCTCCCAGTACAACATTATCCGCTTTAATTCGTAGCTCACACAGATTTGTTTTTGGGGTTAGCTTAAAATACGTTGTACTAGGTAAGAAGAACTCTACTTAAGTCATATATTTTCTACTCTTTCAAGCAATACAGGATTTTACACCGTCACTGGTATGACCTGAACGTTCACATTGGACCCTCATTGACTTCACATGGCAGATTGTCACAATATGTAACGACTCAACCCCCCGATGGGCCAGGCCGTGCAGTCCGGCCAGCTAGCCATCCGACACTACCACGTGGTAGTAGTTCAAGTGGTACTCCTCACTTGTAGCCCAAGGAATATGTCCCGGAGGTCTTGGGTTCGAGTGGGGGGAGGCAAAAACTCCATTTCAGGGGGGGAAAAGACCGTGAGTACATGTGAGATGGCCTGAGAGAAACTACGTGGCAATGTCGGATGGCTAGCTGGCCGGACGGCACGGCCTAGCCCATCGGGGGGTTGGGTTGTTACAAAAAAAAAATGCCTTTTTTTGTAACGACCCGCCAGGCTCCCCCGACAGGTCGTGCAGTCCCGGCTCACACAGGGCCCTGCCACGTGGTTTCCCGAAGGCCGTCCCACGTGTACTCACGATCTTCTCCCACCTTGAAGGGAGTTTTTGTCTTCCCCCCACTCGAACCCAAGACCTCAGGGACTAGTACCTGGGCTACAAGTGAGGAGTACCACTTGAGCTACTAGCTCAAGTGGTACTATTCACTTGTAGCCCAAGGATTATGTCCATGAGGTATTGGGTTCGAGTGGGGGGGAGGCAAAAACTCCCTTTCTGGGGGGAGAAGACCGTGAGTACACGTGGAACGGCCTAAGAGAAACCACGTGGCAGTGTCGGATGGCTAGCTAGCCGGACTGCACGGCCTGGCCCATCAGGGGGTTGGGTCGTTGCACAATATATCCTCCTTCGGGGCCCGATGTCACAATGTGTGATGGGGCAATGACTCTTGTAACACCTGGATTTTGGGATTTCGTAAATAAATAGTATAATGGCATTTTGTAAATATGTCAAATTAAGTCCGTTTCGCAAACAGAAAGCGTTATTAGAATCCATATTAAGTATAAGGATTCTAATAACGCTTTCTGTTTGCGAAACGGACTTAATTTGACATATTTACAAAATGCCATTATACTATTTATTCACGAAATCCTGAAAATCCAGGTGTTACATTTCATCCACCTTATTTAAAATTTTGTCCTCAAAATTTGATCATACAAACAACTCGGGATACCTAGTCATCATATCTTGCTGTCTCTCCCAAGTCGCTTCTTTAACCTCGTGGTTTCGCCATAGAACTTTGACTAGCAGGATTTCTTTGTTGCGCAAAACCTTTGATCGAAGATTCCAAAATACGTACAAGCTTCTCCACATAAGTCAAGGTAGGCTGTACCTCGATGTCTCTCGCCTCTACGATATGTGATGAATCGCGTAAACATTTCTGAAGCATAGACACATGAAATACGTCGTGAATACCTTCCATTGAAGCCGGAAGCTGTAGTCGATACGCCATCTTCCCGATCTTCTTCAAAATAGGAAAAGGCCTCACATACCGAGGGTTCAGCTTGCCCTTCCTTCCGAATATCATAACACCTTTAAACGGAGAAACTTTCAAGTAAACCTCATCACCTTCTTCGAATTCCAATTCCCTCCGTCTCGTGTCAGCATAGCTCTTCTGTCGACTCTGAGCTATCTCAATACACTGTCTAATAATGTCAACTTTCTCTGCCGTTTGCTGTAGGATCTCGAGACCAACAATACTAGCTTCACCAACCTCGTCCCAATACAATGGAGATCTACACTTTCGCCCATACAAAGCCTCGTACGGAGCCATACCAATGGTAGCCTGGAAGCTGTTGTTGTAAGAGAACTCGATCAGTGGCAAATACCTGCTCCACTGTAACACCCGGTTTCTATTAACCGATTTACCTTTTTCCATTTATAGAGGATGTTTTATAATTGAAATTGAGTGATTTAGTGATTAGGTTAATGAGTGAATGAGTAAGGACAAAATGGTAAATTGTAATTTTATTGTGGATAAAGTATTTAAGGGAGGGTTTAATGAGATTTAGCCACCGCTATTCCCTCGTTTTTCCTTTCTCGGTATTCAGCTCAAGCTCAAAAGAGTTCCAGGCGATTTTTCCCCTCCGATCTCCATTTCCTCAAACTAAGTAAGTTTTCCCTTCGTTTTCTCGAGATTTAGTGGCTAGATAGCAGAGAGAGTGCAATGAGTGTATTTTTGAGAATGCTGTAAGTGAGTTGAGTTCGGGTTAGTGTTTTATCATGAATGTGTGATGATCCGAACTTCTAAACTAGCTCCTTAGGTTTGTGAATGGTGTAGGATGAGGTTTAGTGAAGATCTAAATGGTATTTTGTTTATGACATTAGGTGAACAGGGCTTCCAAAGTAGTTGAAACCGAGCGATTTCCAGGAGACCAGGTAAGTGAAGTTTGCTTGCGCCTTCGGGCCTACATCACAAAACATTAGAAACATGTTTATTTGAATGTGTCTGTATGCTATGCATCATGTTTTAAAAGTATACGAAAATGAATTTGAATACATGTTGGCATGGTAAGGAATGAACATAATGAAACAGCTATGCGAAAAAGATTTACTGTTAAGGGAAATAATCTGCCCCTTAATGAGACAGTGGATATTTATACTTTGGGAGAGTTGATCCAACTCCCAATTTCATAGGGGGATCGGAAACAGCTATGTGAATCATATTACTGTTAAGGGAAGTAATCCGCCCCTTAATGAGTCAGTGGATATTTATACTTTGAGAGAGTTGATCCAACTCACAATTTTACAGGGGGATCTGAACAGAAACGATGAATGACAACTTAGATGAGAAAGTAGAAATTGCATGTTTAAGATTCAGATATCAGCATTTCATTTCATTACTGCTTTACTTATTTAGCATTAGGCTAATAGATGAGTTTTGTGATGTAGGTGAAGAAGTTACAGCAGGTGTGTTTACTGAGTTTGTCGAGGACTAGTCTGGTTGGAGGAGTGCATCTATGTAACATTCTGGCAGTTGATGGGGCGGTTTAACTGGTGTCAGTTGGTGTGAAGGTTTAGTTGATAATGTTTCAATTTAAGTATGCTGAGTTTTCATGACAGTAGTGTTTTTTTTTTATATTTTGAATACGTTTTGAGATTCCCTGATAAAGGTATTTTGTTGAGTTTTTAAATGTTGGTTTTTACTGGATTTGGGTAATGCAATGATTCGAATTATTTCTGAATGCTTTCAGTGGAGTAGTAAATTCTTTTCTGTACTTAGAGTTGTGTTTGCATAGCAAGAAATAGTTGAAATGTCACTCTGTCCTCTATCGGTAGATGATGTCTATCGGTAGATGTTGAGTTATAGTTATGTTGTCTATCGAAAGTAAAGCCATCGGATGATGTCTCAGTAAAGTCATCGGTACATGAAATTTATTCAATCGGATGATGTAGATTAAATTCTATCGGAAGATGGAGATTTTACACTATCGGTATGAGTGGGTATTATGCTTTGTCGTTTAGTGATCGGTGTATGCAGTTTATTCTATCAGAAGAAGGGAATGAGAGATTTTTGTCGTTTTGCCGTCGGTAGATGTGAGTCGTAAAACATGTCGTTTTGCGATCGGTTGATGTTGGATAATTGATTTATCCGGCTGACGTCATCGGTAGATGCAGTCCACCGAGAGATGTCTTTTGTTTCCAACTCTTCTAGTTGACGTCATCGGTAGAAGCCTTCTATTTTCTGTTTCTGCTTCTTCCGATTGACTTATTTCATCAGCAGATGCGTTTGACTTCTGCAACTTCTCAAGTATTCCACGGTTTAAACCTTTATTTCCTCATTGATGATTGTTTCTTAGCATTTCAAACAATGTTTCGCAGTTTTGTTTAAACCCTATTGTCGCTCAAATGATTTCCGCTGCAAATTTTTAATTGTATTGAGATTTTAGCAAAATGTCAAATCTTGAATGTTGAGAGAAGTTCTAAAATATGGTTGAAATTTATTAGTCGTGTACGGGCTTTTGTGTGACGAACCGGGTTCAGATAACTCGGGGCGTTACATCCACGATCCCTGAAATTCCAATACACAGGCTCTGAGCATATCCTCCAGAATCTGATTCGTCCTCTCTGTCTGACCATCAGTCTGAGGATGAAATGCCGTGCTGAAATTCAGCTGAGTCCCCATAGCTTTGTGTAGACTCCTCCAGAACTTAGAAGTGAATCTCGGGTCTCTGTCTGAGACAATAGACACCGGCACTCCATGCAGTCTCACAACCTCCTGCACATAAAGCTCGGCAAGCCGGTCCATGGAAAACGTCATCTTCACAGATAAAAAGTGAGCCGACTTTGTCAATCGGTCCACAATCACCCAGATGCCATCATGGCCCTTCGTCGTCCTCGGGAGCCCCACAATAAAATCCATGGAGATCTTCTCCCTTTTCCACTCCAGAATATGCAGTGGCTGTAATGTTCCGACCGGCCTCTGGTGTTTTGCTTTCACCTGTTGACAAATTAAACAGGTTTCAACATATTTGGCGACCTCTCTCTTCATGTTTGGCCACCAGAAGTGTAGCTTTAAGTCCCGGTACATTTTGGTACTTCCGGGGTGCACAGAATAAGCTGAAGAATGCACCTCAGCCAATATCTCCTTCTTTAGCTCCTCATCATTAGGCACGTACCACCTGTGCCTGAACTTCAAAATACCGTCATTCGACAGGTTAAACTCAGATAAGTCTCTAGATGTCATACTCAATCAAAGCTCTCCACACTCCACATCATTCTGTTGAGCTTCACGTATCTTATCCAGAATAGTCGGCCTGAGAGAAATGTTAGTGAGCATACTGGACAACTCTGCCACTATCTCCACATCGAACCTCTCAATCTCAGACCGTAATGTAACTGACATCGCTGCAAGCGAAGGCTGACTAGCAGAGGGCATCCTGCTCAAAGCGTCTGCAACTTTATTCGCCTTTCCTGGATGGTACTTTATCTCAAAGTCATAGTCTTTGACGAACTCGAGCCACTTTCTCTGTCGCATATTCAATTCCTTCTGCGTAAATAAATACTTCAAGCTCTTGTGGTCTGAAAATATCTCGCACTGCTGCCCATATAAATAATGTCTCCAAATTTTCAGTGCAAAGACCACGGCTGCTAATTCCAGGTCGTGCGTAGGATAATTTTGCTCGTATGGCTTCAACTGTCTAGAAGCATAAGCAATCACCCTGCCTTCCTGCATAAGCACTCATCCGAGCCCAACTCCGGACGCGTCGCAATATATACTGAATTTATCACCTTCAACAGGCAATGTCAACACTGGAGCTGTGGTCAATCTCTGCTTCAATTGCATAAAACTATTGTCACAAGTAGCCGACCATACAAACTTCTCATTCTTCCGAGTCAAGCGTGAGAGGGGAACTGCAATCTTTGAAAATCCCTCTATAAATTTTCGATAGTAGGCAGCTAATCCGAGAAATCCACGTACTTCACGCACGTTCTTAGGCTGTGGCCAACCTCTGACCACCTGAATCTTGCTCGGATCTACAGAAACCCCTTCTTCTGATATGATGTGGCCAAGAAAACTGACCCTATCCAGCCAAAACTCGCACTTAGAGAACTTCGGATACAACTGGTGCTGGCATAGAATCCTCAGAACTATTCTCAAATGCTCCTCATGTTCTTTCTTCGTCTTTGAATAGATTAAGATGTTGTCAATGAAAACAACAACAAACTGGTCCAAGTACTCCTTGAAGACTCGGTTCATCAAGTCCATAAACGCTGCAGGGGCATTAGTAAGTCCAAATGACATAACTAGGAACTCATAATGCCCATACCTCGTTCGGAATGCTGTTTTCTGAATATCCTCTTTACGGACCTTCAACTGATAGTAGCCCGAGCGTAGGTCAATCCTGGAAAATACTCGGGCACCCTGTAGTTGATCAAACAAATCATCGATCCGTGCCAGTGGATACTTATTCTTCACTATAAGCTTATTCAGCTCCCTGTAATCCATGCACATCCTGAGGGTCCCATCTTTCTTCTTGACGAATAGAACGGGTGCACCCCAGGGTGAAAAACTAGGTCGTATGAAACCCTTGTCTAGCAACTCCTCCAACTGAGATTTCAACTCTTGCAACTCAGCAGGCGCCAATCTATACGAATTCTTTGACACTGGCGCCGAACTAGGATAAACATCAATTACAAATTCAATCTCCCGGTCTGGTGGTAAACCAAGGAGATCATCGAGGAAGATCTCAGAGAATTCTCTGACGATAGGAATGTCACTCGGCTTTAATTCACTGAGTAACTGAGTATCAAATACCGTGGCCAAATAAATAGAGCACTCACCTTTAAACTGCTCGTTGACCTTCATAGAATAAGAAATAGGCGATCTACTCAATCTGTTCATCGCCTAATATGAAAACTCGGCTTTACCCGGGGGTTGAAAGGTCACAATCCCGGATCGACAATCGATGGTGGCGAAATGCTGTGAAAGCCAGTCCATCCCTAAGATAAGATCGTACCGCTCTATGCTCAGAACTATCAGACAAGCATAAAGGGTAGCATCCCCCACTGAGACGACATTGCCCTGGAGAATACGATCTGACTGCATATGCTCTCCCGAAGGCAGCATCACTCTAAACTCAACCTCTGCTAACTCAGACGCTAACCCCAATCTAGCCATGCAAGCAGTTGAAATAAAAGAATGCGTAGCTTCAGTGTCTATCAGCGAAAATACAGCTACGCCCATAATCAATATAGTATCTGCTATCACGGAAGGCTGAGTCTCATCATCGAAATCACCAGGTTCGATAAAGGCAAAAATCCTGGGCATGACTCTCCTTTGATCCCCGCCCAACTGATCTCGGCCGGGCTTTGGGCAATCCCTGACATAATGGCCGACTTCACCACATCTGTAGCATTTGTTAGTGCCTACTCGGCACTCTCCACTATGTTCTCGCTGACATATGGGGCACCAGGGTATTTGAGAAGTCCCATGTACCTGCTTGCCCTTGCCCCGATCGCTGCCTCCCTCTAGAGGCCTCTTTACACCTCTATGTTGTTGTTGGGGCTGTGGTGCTCTAGGCTGCCAACCCCGGTTCTGTGACTGAGGGCGGATCTCTCGGAAGAAGCCCTTAGCTGGCTCCCTCGGCCTAATTCAAGTAGCTCTGGCAGCCTCAAAGTCCAGAGCTCTGGCTACAATGTCAGAATAGAGCACGTCTATAATACCCAACACAATGATGTTCATCTTGATCTCCAGATTCAGTCCTTCCATAAATTGATACACTTTGTCTTCATTGTCGCTGACAAGACGCGGTGCAAATCGTGATAAAGCCTCGAACTTCTGAATATAATCAGCAACTGAACCTGTCTGCTTTAGCTGCGTAAACTCGTTTCTCTTAGCCACCTTCACCGTGCGGCTGAAATACTTGTCAAAGAATACGATCTTGAACCGTTCCCAGGTCATAATCGATACATCCGTCGTCGCCTTGATCGAATCCCACCAGAAACGGGCATCCAACGCCAAATGGAAGGTGACATAGGCCACCTTGCTCCCGTTCCCAACTTTTGCATAACCCAGCATATCCTCCATAACCCTGATCCATTCCTCAGCAACTGTTGGATCAGATGATCGACCGTCGAATACTGGAGGTCAGAGGCTTTGAAACTTCTGCATGCCCTGGTTGTTAGGAACCACCAAATCTTGGGCCCTCTGGTTCTCTCGGTTCACCAGGTTCTCGATTTGTTGTGCCTGTTGGTCCATGTGTTGAGACTGACGGTCCAACAATTTCGTAAGTCTGTCTAAGGCGTCGTCTCTAGGATCTCTTCATCGAGTCATATTGTGACACGGGATCCCTTAGAAAAGGATCCGTGTTTAACCCACAAAATAATCAAGATAAGTGCTCAGTTGTGTGGTTGTGTAAAATGATAAATAAAGGAAAGAAAAATGCTAGAAATAAAATACAAGAAACTAAATAACGGAATAATGTTACTATGGCCAAAGTTAGTATGATGAATGATAGAATGAAAGATAAAGAAAATAAGAAGAAAGATATGAAGAAGAGATATATGGGTGAAATGAAAAATGCAATGCAAAAATATAAGAAAATGACAATAAAATAAAAGTGATGGTGTGTGAAAATGGAGCTGAAAATAAAGAGTGGATATAGTGTGAAAGTGATGACAATAAAATAAAAGAAATACCCTTGGCGGATTCGTAGAGCGATCTTACGGGTTAAGCTCTCGGATAAACGTTTTCTGGAGGAAAACGACCACCGTAGGCCGGGGATTTTCGTCCTCAGTCCAACTCCCAATGGAGAAGGTGAGGGGATTAGTAAGAGCTATCCTAGCAACCCAAGCTAGGTTAGCAATGGAGGACCACTCCACTTGGTTCAAAGAACCAAGGAAAAACACTCCTAAGGATACCCTCCTTTGAGTAGAGAAATAGAAATTTTATAAATGGGCAAAAGTTGTCTACAATCACTAATACCATGCATTTATAGAAGTCCTAGGTGGATTAGGGCCCTTGGATCAAAAAGGATGGATGGCCAAGATCAAGACAAACAAGCACACATCCTAGGGAGGAGATGAATGTCATGCCTAAATGGATCAATGGAGGGAATCTTGCCACATCATCAATCCATGTTGCCACTAACTTTTGTACTTGCAAAATTATACTTTTTTGTGGGCTCTTCTTTGGGCCAAGGCTTCCATTGGGCTCCATTTATTGTAGGGCCTTTTCCTTTGAATATTTTGTTGAACTTCCTCCAACCCAAATCCACCACCATACATCTAGTCCTAACCACACAATCTAATGCATGAAATGCAATTATAAAATCCATACAATAAAGGCGAATGTATGCCAAATAAGTTCAAAATAAAAATTACAAATTATTGGGTCGGGAAGACAAATTCCCATGAGCCGGATGGTGATTCCTCCAAGTACTCCTTATGTATTCCTTCCATAAATTATACCTACAAAAATAAAAAACACGTAATAAATAGAGAATTTAGATAAAGCACGGGATTTTACTAAGTTTCTTTTAAATGCAACCCGAGGCACGTCATATTGTATAAAACCTAAAAAAAATTAAACAGATAATCCTAAGAAATAAAAATAATGAAATAAAACAGAACATACTTACAGTTGAAGAAGGACGTTCGCGTAGTGGCATGCGCAGTCGAGCAGTCTACAGAATCGTTTTTAAAACCCGGGGGCTCCGTACGAGGCTTTGTATGGGCGAAAGTGTAGATCTTCATTGTATTGGGATGAAGTTGGTGAAGCTAGTATTGTTGGTCCCGAGATCCTACAGCAAACGGCAGAGAAAATTGAAATTATTAGACATCGCATTGAGATAGCTCAGAGTCGACAGAAGAGCTATGCTGACACGAGACGGAGGGAAATGGAATTTGAAGAAGGTGGATAGGTTTACTTAGAGCCGAGCCTAACGAGCCGAGCCTAACGAGCCGAGCCTAACGAGCCGAGCCTAACGAGCCGAGCCTAACGAGCCGAGCCTAACGAGCCGAGCCTAACGAGCCGAGCCTAACGAGCCGAGCCTAACGAGCCGAGCCTAACGAGCCGAGCCTAACGAGCCGAGCCTAACGAGCCGAGCCTAACGAGCCGAGCCTAACGAGCCGAGCCTAACGAGCCGAGCCTAACGAGCCGAGCCTAACGAGCCGAGCCTAACGAGCCGAGCCTAACGAGCCGAGCCTAACGAGCCGAGCCTAACGAGCCGAGCCTAACGAGCCGAGCCTAACGAGCCGAGCCTAACGAGCCGAGCCTAACGAGCCGAGCCTAACGAGCCGAGCCTAACGAGCCGAGCCTAACGAGCCGAGCCTAACGAGCCGAGCCTAACGAGCCGAGCCTAACGAGCCGAGCCTAACGAGCCGAGCCTAACGAGCCGAGCCTAACGAGCCGAGCCTAACGAGCCGAGCCTAAAAAACACGTAATAAATAGAGAATTTAGATAAAGCACGGGATTTTACTAAGTTTCTTTTAAATGCAACCGAGGCACGTCATATTGTATAAAACCTAAAAAAATTAAAAGATAATCCTAAGAAATAAAATAATGAAATAAAACAGAACATACTTACAGTGAAGAAGGACGTTCGCGTAGTGGCATGCGCAGTCGAGCAGTCTACAGAATCGTTTTTAAAACCCGGGGGCTCGTACGAGGCTTTGTATGGGCGAAAGTGTAGATCTTCATTGTATTGGGATGAAGTTGGTGAAGCTAGTATTGTTGGTCCCGAGATCCTACAGCAAACGCAGAGCCTAACGAGCCGAGCCTAACGAGCCTGGCGAGCCCAACGAGCCGAGCCTAACGAGCTGACCTTAAAAATTTTTCAACCCAAGCCAGCTCACGAGCACGAGCCTAACGAGCCGAGCCGAGCCGGCCCAACGAGCCTAACGAGCCGAGCTTAACGAGCCGATCTTACATAAATAATATTATTTTATATAGTCGTGTAAATAATAAAAATCTTTAATTAATATAAAAATGACATTTAATTATAAAAAATGGGAGAAAAAAATATAAAAAATATAACATTAATTATAAATTTGACATTTGCATCACTACAAATTAGACACATCCCAACTAGGTTGGCACCCATCTAATTGTCAATCATGTGCAAAATGTCAAAAAAAAATTACAAGTTCAAAAAATACTTCAAAATTAAGATTACAATGCTAATCTTCAACATCTAAATTTTTAAAGTCTTCAAGTATTTCGTCCTCTCGTTGTTGGTTCCTCGTAATGGCGTCGTTCCAATCCTTCATGCAAATGAGTAATCCTTCATGCAAATGAGTGCCTCCACAAGATCAGGTGCAAGTCGTCCTCGGCGTTCATCATACACACGTCCACCTGCACTAAAAGCAGACTCCGATGCTACGGTAGAGACCGGAGGTGTTAGTAGATCACGTGCCATTATAGAAAGAATAGGATATGTGGTGGAAAACTTTTTCCACCAATCTAAAATATCAAAGTTTTCTTCACGAGAAAATTGATATCGAGTGTCAAAATAAATATCTAGTTCATTTCGTATAGAACTAGAGTAAACATCCGTATCTAATTGATTCCAAATATCATGAATAGCACCCAATTGTGAACCTACAACATTTCTACCACCACTAGAACTAGCATGTGAAGAAACACGTGAACGACTAATAGTAGAATATTTAGATTCATAAGAAGAATATAAACTAGTAATTTCATGTGTTATTTGATCCATGGAAAATAAAGAAGTAGTTTGTAAATTATTAGAGATTTTATTAATCATTAGACATACTCCTCTTAACTTATATCTAGGATCCATTATACATGCATACAAAAAAATAGAAGGAATGTCAAGCCAATATTTTTTAAATTTTGCTTGCATTTTATCAAGTATTTGACTAAATTCATTTATTTGTCGATATTGTGCAAAACTACTCGTTAAGTTTATAAAAATTGGGAGAACAAGATGAGAAGTGGGATAGTAAATTCTCGAACACTCATTTGTAGCATCATAAAATGGTTTTAAAAACTCAAGAAATATATTAGCTATATCACAACTAGATTTATCAAGATTAATAGTTGGTGATTTCTCATTAATAAAAGCACAAATAACTTGCCAATATGGCTTGGCATTTTCCAACATTAAATAAGTAGAATTCCACCTATTATCTACATCGGTTTTTAATTTTCGTGGTTTAAGTTGGGCAGTTTTACAATAATCTCTATATTCTTGTTGCCTCGAATTAGATCCAATTATATAAGAAATTGCGGATCTAATTATTTCAATATGAGGCGCAATAAATGTCATACCATCTTTAACAACTAAATTTAAAATATGACAAACACATCTCATGTGGAAAAGAGAATCGCGAGTAGGATCTAATTGAAAATAACTTTTAAAATGATAAACAGCAGCATCGTTAGCACTAGCATTATCAAGTGTTAGGCTAAATATTCTTTCTCGAATAGAATATTCTTGCAATATCGTTACAATATATTTATAAATAGTAATACCAGTGTGAGGATATTCACAATTACGAAATCCTAAAATTCTTTTGTTTAATTGTCAAGAGTTATCAATAAAATGAGAAGTTACAACGATATAGCCTATAGAATTACGTGCACTCCATAAATCAGAGGTGATACAAATAGACATTGAAGGAGCGCTTGAAAAAAATGAAATTAGTTCATTTTTCATATTATTAAACATTTTAATAATATCATTTATAGTTGTACTTCTAGGCACACGTTTAAAATTAGGAGTAGCATACTCTTTCATAAAATTTTCAAATTCATCACTATCGGTGAATGATAAAGGCAACTCACATTGTGATATAAGTTTTGCTATTCCTTCTCTCATTTTATTTTGTGAATATAAAAAAGTGCCACTACCACTAGCATTCAACAATCTTTGTGTAGGGTCTCTAACTTGCTCGTTTAAGTGACATTTTTGATAATGCCTAAGGAGTGTGCTAGTTGAACTACCAAAAATATATGAATAATTTTTAATACAATAGTTGCATTGACCTCTAGATTCTACTTTGCTTCCAATTTTAATTTCTTTCATTGTAAAATGTTTCCCTACTTCAGACGTTTTGTTTCTTTTTTTTGAGGTGATGAAGTGGATGCTTGTGCAGATGATGATTGTCCTACAGAAAATGTAGGAGTAAATTCTCTAATCTCTTCTACATTATCATCATCATCAATAATATAATCACGAATATCCATACTAATTACTAAATAAACTAAATATAAAATTAAAAATTGAATAATAAATTGATACCACAACGTCAATGTCCAACAGAAGATTTTAGGTGTTGTGAATTTATCAACTCCACGTACACAAAACCTAAACAAAAAATCATCAAAAAATAATTTTGTTAATATAATAAATTATAATTAAAAATGATGTAAATCAATACATACATGTAAAATCATTAAAACATTAAAATAATAAAAATATACCTTTGTTGGCTGATTCAGATTGTTGAGCACACGGAAAGGAAGGAAACAAATGGTAAAAAGAGAGAGATCGAGAGATTGAGTTGAGAGATTGAGAGATTGAGAGAAAATTGTTGGTGAAATAAAATGAAAGAAGAGTTTGTATTTATAGGAAGAGCCAAAGAGAAAGGGGGATGAGTTTCTTCAGGCCATCAACTGCCTGGAACGGTCATATGACCGTTGCCTGGAGTGGAACGGTCATATGACCGTTGCCTGGAACGGTCATATGACCGTTGCCTGGAACGGTCATATGACCGTTGCCTGGAACTGGAAGCCTGGAGTGGAAGCCTGGAGAGTGGAGCCTGGAAAGGGAGAGATCGAGAGATTGACAGAGAAAGCCGAAAGGGGACGGCGAGCGAAAAATCGACGGACCGTGGAACGGGGCAGCAAAAATTGATGGCCTCATCGTCATTCTGATTTCTGCTCATCGTCATTCTGATTTCTGCTCATCGTCATTCTGATTTCTGCTCATCGTCATTCTGATTTCTGCTCATCGTCATTCTGATTTCTGCTCATCGTCATTCTGATTTCTGCTCATCGTCATTCTGATTTCTGCTCATCGTCATTCTGATTTCTGCTCATCGTCATTCTGATTTCTGCTCATCGTCATTCTGATTTCTGCTCATCGTCATTCTGATTTCTGCTCATCGTCATTCTGATTTCTGCTCATCGTCATTCTGATTTCTGCTCATCGTCATTCTGATTTCTGCTCATCGTCATTCTGATTTCTGCTCATCGTCATTCTGATTTCTGCTCATCGTCATTCTGATTTCTGCTCATCGTCATTCTGATTTCTGCTCATCGTCATTCTGATTTCTGCTCATCGTCATTCTGATTTCTGCTCATCGTCATTCTGATTTCTGCTCATCGTCATTCTGATTTCTGCTCATCGTCATTCTGATTTGAGAGATTGAGAGATTGAGAGAAATTGTTGGTGAAATAAAATGAAAGAAGAGTTTGTATTTATAGGAAGAGCCAAAGAGAAAGGGGGATGAGTTTCTTCAGGCCATCAACTGCCTGGAACGGTCATATGACCGTTGCCTGGAGTGGAACGGTCATATGACCGTTGCCTGGAACGGTCATATGACCGTTGCCTGGAACGGTCATATGACCGTTGCCTGGAACTGGAAGCCTGGAGTGGAAGCCTGGAGAGTGGAGCCTGGAAAGGGAGAGATCGAGAGATTGACAGAGAAAGCCGAAAGGGGACGGCGAGCGAAAATCGACGGACCGTGCTGCTCATCGTCATTCTGATTTCTGCCGAGCCCACTGCCGAGTGCTGAGTTCCGACTTCCGAGTGCCGACGTCCGACTGTCTGAGGAGAGGGGGGGCGCCGGCGTGGGTATGGCCAGGGGGCGAGGCGGCGAGCCCTGTCCAGTGGGATTTGCCGATCTGGGAACTGGGAAGGGGCGAAGGGCGAAGGGGGCGATGGCCGACGGGGCGAGCCTCCCCTGTCCCGACTCCGAGCTGAGGGGCGAGCCAGGCGAGCCTGGCTCGCCGGGCCAACGAGCCGGCCCGTTGGCCGGCTCGTTTGGCCCGTTTGCTGGCGGGCTCGCGAGCCCAAAATATGGGCTCGGCTCGGCCCGCCTAGCGAGCCCGGGCCATGCCTGGCCCGCTACAGTAGCGAGCCGAGCCTGGCTCGGCTCGCTACTGTAGCGGGCCGAACGGGCGGGCTGGCTGAACCCTCGGTATGTGGGGCCCTTTCCTATTTTGAAGAAGATCGGGAAGATGGCGTATCGACTATAGCTTCCGGCTTCAATGGAAGGTATTCACGACGTATTTCATGTGTCTATGCTTCGGAAATGTTTACGCGATCCATCACATATCGTAGAGGTGAGAGACATCGAGGTACAGCCTACCTTGACTTATGTGGAGAAGCCTGTACGTATTTTGGAATCTTCGGTCAAGGTTTTGCGCAACAAAGAAATCCCGCTAGTCAAAGTTCTATGGCGAAACCACAAGGTTAAAGAAGCGACTTGGGAGAGACAGCAAGATATGATGGCTAGGTATCCCGAGTTGTTTGTATGATCAAATTTTGAGAACAAAATTTTAAATAAGATGGATGGAATGTAACACATGGATTTTCGGGATTTTGTAAATAAATAGTATAATGGCATTTTGTAAATATGTCAAATTAAGTCTGTTTTGCAAACAGAAAGCGTTATTAGAATCCTTATACTTAATATGGATTTTGGGAGAATTATGAGAATTTAAAGAATTCAAACCGAGATATAATACTTAGCTTTCCGGTTTTGACCCTATGAAGGCTTAATTCGTATAAATAGCAAATTAAATCCGTTTGACGAACGGAAAGTTTTATTAGAGCCCTAGGAATAAATTAGAATTATTAGTGAAATAAGAAAATTTTGGAGAAATCAAATCGATAGACGAACAATAGGAAAAACGAGAGATTTAGACCGAAGGGCAAACTTGTCATTTGCCAACCCAAATTAATTAAAAGCCAAAACCCCCAATTTCATTCACACTTCACGTTTCTTCCCCTTTTCTTCTCCTTCTCAGCCGACGCCTCTCCTCTAACTGCGACGCTTCTTCTCCTTCAACGCCGGTTCTCCTCCGCTCCGATCTTCAACGTTCTTCACGTTTTCTTCTCCCCTCGCGATTCTAGGTAAGTCTCTAGCGTTTTCCTGCCGTTATTCTCGAGTTTTAGAGGTTTGAACGTTTAGGGTTTCGTAGGAATTTTGTAGAAATAGTCGGGTTTTGTTAGGAAACGTTAGAAATCACCTTATTAATGATTATTGGGCGAAATAATGGATGATTTGGGCGTTAGTGTTAAAAAGTGGGGTTTGAAGCTTTAGAAAACCCCCATTAATGGAGTTTTGTGAATGATAAGCGCAAGGTGCTCGATGAAATGCCCGATAGAGTGAAATTAGAGATTTAGGAAATTTCTTTAGTTAAGATTTCGTTAGTTTGGACGTTTAATGGTTTAAATCTCGTTTAACGACAATTACTGTGTTTTGCCTCAGACAAACGACGCTCGTGGATGGAGCTGGAGCTCGAAGTTCAGCGCGCACGAGGTAAGTTCTCGTGACTTACTTGGCCGAGTGGCCTACACCGTATGTCGAAGTCGCGTCGAGGATCTTTGGAGAGTTGTTTGTTTATATGCTTTGGTCGGGTAGATAGGGTAAATTCTTTTATAGGTTATGTTTTTTTATAGTCTTGATGGTATGTATGATGTTTGTTTATTTTATGTCTATAACTGTTCATGCATCACGTATTTTAAAATAGCATGAAAACGGACTTCTGCACATGTTTAAGAAAATGAAATGAATGAACGTAATGAATCAATGTAATCTGTATCTGGTTACACGAGGTGGGGCTCAGGCACGGCTGTTATGGGTGCGAGCATGTACCCCCCCTGTTAGGTGAAGAGGGCAGTCCGACCGCGGGATGTGTCCTCTCCATCTAATAGGCTGAGACCTCGGTAACATTCTGTCTGCGACGTAATGAAAAGAAAATGTTGCATGGTTTCTGAAACTCATACGCACAGCATGCATTTACATTTATGAAGCTTATTGAGCCTTTAGCTTATAGTGTGTCTGTATGGTGTAGGTGATATCGAAGCAGGTGAGGACGACGTTCCTCCGCCCGATGTACAGGATGGTTGAAGAAGAACGGCTACGGTGGTGTGCATGGGCAGTCGACGCGTGTTTTGACCCGTGGGGGTAATGGTTAGGTATTTTGAGGGTTTTGGGCGAATTGGGTTGGTTGTGAATTGTGGTATAGCTAGAAACATTTTAGGAATTTTGGTTTCGGATAGTGGATAGGATATGTTTTGAGTTCTTAAACGTTTTGAAATGTATTTTGTAAATGCTTGGTAATTCGCTTTATAGGGATATGTTCGGGTTTTAAACATATCCACGCGGTTTGTTTTTATACAGTCATACCACGTTTTTAAATGTTTTGAGTCGGTAAAAGAGGGAAAAATGTTGTTATATTGAAGGTATCACAATCGATCATGATCTGTAGAAAAGAGAAAAAAGGCCTATCACAATCGATCATGATCTGTAGAAAAGAGAAAAAAGGCCTATCACAATCGATCATGATCTGTAGAAAAGAGAAAAAAGGCCTATCACAATCGATCATGATCTGTAGAAAAGAGAAAAAAGGCCTATCACAATCGATCATGATCTGTAGAAAAGAGAAAAAAGGCCTATCACAATCGATCATGATCTGTAGAAAAGAGAAAAAAGGCCTATCACAATCGATCATGATCTGTAGAAAAGAGAAAAAAGGCCTATCACAATCGATCATGATCTGTAGAAAAGAGAAAAAAGGCCTATCACAATCGATCATGATCTGTAGAAAAGAGAAAAAAGGCCTATCACAATCGATCATGATCTGTAGAAAAGAGAAAAAAGGCCTATCACAATCGATCATGATCTGTAGAAAAGAGAAAAAAGGCCTATCACAATCGATCATGATCTGTAGAAAAGAGAAAAAATTTGAGTCGGTAAAAGAGGGAAAAATGTTGTTATATTGAAGGTTGTTATGAAATGTATAGAGGATGGATGAAAGAAAATTGGTTAAGTGCTTAAGTTTTTTGGTGTGTGTAGTAAGGAGGTTGTGCAGGAAATCACGATCGATCGTGATCTGCAGAAAATAGAAAAAGGCCTATCACAATCGATCATGATCTGTAGAAAAGAGAAAAAAGGCCTATCACAATCGATCATGATCTGTAGAAAAGAGAAAAAAGGCCTATCACGATCGATCGTGATTTTACCACGATCGATCGTGATCCGAGAAAAATTTTCTCATGGATTCCAGAGGCGGCCCGATCGATCGGGCACACTACCACGATCGATCGGGATCAATTCAGCGTGACCACAATTGATCGTGATAATACCACGATCGATCGTGATTGCAGGAAAATGTTTTAATTTCATTTTTTTTAGCTGATCACGATCGATCGTGATATGACCACGATCGATCGTGATTGCAGAAAAATGTTTAAACTCAATTTTTATAAATTGTTTTATTAAGTCCCTATAAATGATTTTAAACGGTTTTCAATTCTCTGAACGATTTTAACTATTTAAATTTCCGCTCAAATGTTACAAGGATAAAAAAAATATATATAGGAAAAAATAAGGGTATAGTGTTAGGGTCGCTACAACTCTGATACCATTAGTAACGTCTCTCGGTACTCACAGTACAATATTTTCTACTTGTAGCCGAAGTCCGCACGGGTTTGAGGGTCCAACTCATACTAATGAGGATACACAATTTTATATCGTTTGAAAGAGTGGAAATTGAATGGTTTATAAGTAGAGTTATACTTTCTATCTAGTACAAATCCTTTTAGGCAGGCCAAAAATTGTGATTAGTGAATTTAAATAATCTTCTAGTTGATTTTAGTTTTCGTAGTTAATAACTAGGTTAAATGGATAATTTTTTGATTCAAATACTCGAAATTGATGGAAAGTAAAAAAATTACTCGAAATTGATAGAAAGTAAAAAAATTATTACGAAGATTAAACATGAAAATAATTTTTGGATCAGTTTAAATTTTTGATGAAACAGAATTTTCAGATATAAAAAAAAATATCAATAAAGTAATGATTTTATTTAATGAAAGGTCTCGTGCCTTTGTTCCTCGACAGAAAAAAGAATAGAAGTGGTGAGAAGAGAGTGACCATAAGCTGGAGAGGAATTTTCAACGCCAGATTCTCGCTATCAACATCTTAATCTTCATGTTAAAACAACAATATTCAAGAGTGCATGATTTCTAGCCCGATTTCATTCAATTTTTCATTATGTTTTGGTAATTTTCATATATTTATATCGGAATTTATTTCAAGCGTTGGCAATTTGTATGTTATGGAGGTATTATTGTGGGATTCGGGAAGAATTAGTAGAAAGTTCAGAGTTTTACAGAATCCTAGCAGGTGAAAACCCACGAGTTCCACGATGCTCGCCTTTTATATTTTACAAAGAGCATCGTGGCGCTAAGGGTGTAGCACAACAACATTGAGGCGTGTTGTCCACATCGACAGAACCAAAGCAAACAGTCTTATATAAATATAAGAGAAATTCTCTCACTCATTGAATTAGTTTTTTGATTGAGTTCTACTTTCTTACTTTTTATCATGGTATCAAAGCTAAAACTGTACGATGTGAGGACTGATTAAACACACTAGACGTGAAGGAAAGAAAAATCTATCACGCTAGACGTATGGACGAGTGTTGTCCTACATCGACAGAACCAAAGCAAACGGTCTTGTATAATTATAAGGGAGATTCTCTCATTCATTGAGTTAACTTTTAGAGTGAGTTCTACCATCTCACTTTCTATCAAGGTGCGGCATAGTTTTTAGATCTGGAAATCTAGTTCGCATCGCAACCTCTATTGATGCTAGCCATGGTGCTGCGCTATTCCTCCAAATTACTTAGTATTGAGCCACTGTCTACCCACGAACGACTAAGGTTCTGCATCTCAACCATGCATTGTCGTGGCGCCAATGCTTCTTTAGCCCATTTTTATCTCTTTTCCTAAATTGTTTTAGTGTTTGTTCATATTCCTTGTGTAGTATCCTACCATTAATTTTTTTTAAGAGTCATAGAGAATTTTCTAGTCGAATTACAGTTTCATTTACCTCATAAGTTTTAGTGTTTCTAGCGGTAAAATGAATCACGATCATAAAGGTAGGAATTTATTTACTTCATTCAATCATGCATCATGATGGTCTTTACATCCTTATTTTGTATCATATCTGCAAAATATCTTGACATATTTTGTGTCGTAGCATTTTATTATACCATATTTGCGTTTGGTTTGAGAAATAAACGATATCATCATGTGCTAAACATGAATTCGTCAAAAAACAATAAACTCCTTGAAAATAGAAAATTAACAGTTATTGGTGATGTGATTAATAAAGGATAATTATTATTACATAGAAAATGATTATTAGAATGTAAGCTAACTACCAATCGTGATTAAGCACGATAATACTATTAACGATGTTGAATAACTTTTTTTCGAGCTTACCACCACCGTTTGAGGCTGATCACGATGGAAACAATGAATCTAAGGTATTTACTCAGTTGACTTCCAGTTTGTGTCATTGAATTTGGATTTAGGAACCATGGGCAAATCTTTAGATCTCTTGAGTGTCAGTGTAAATAGACTTGGAATAAGATTTTTGTAGGATTGGTTGACTTATTTTGAGGTTTAAATTGAAAATCAGAAAGTGGTCTTTGGAGACTACCTATTTTTAGGTAAAAAAGATCAGGTCACTACCATGTCGACGGCAAAACAAAGGTCCAATGCAGGTGTCAAGCTCTTGGGTTAAGACGCTCGAATTAACTTGGGTGCGAGTGGTTTAAGATCGGGGCCCCTATGCAATATTGTACATTTTTTGAGGATGTTCAAAACATTTCGAAGATGGCTTTAAATGTATAAAATGACAATGAAATGATACAATTAATAGATTCTTATGGAACTTGAAAAGTGAGTTCCATGTCAAATGGAAGTTAAGAGATGAAAAAAAAAATAGAAATTTTAATTATGAATAAATTTGCCTTTATTCTTTTATCTAATCTCTTCAAATACTCGTTGCCAAATAATTATTAGCGCAATTAATATAATAAATTATTAATCGTTAATTTATTATATTAATTGTATTTATTATTACATGACACGAGTATTTTAACAGAGTAAACGTAACACTATTTTTTATTTATTAAATAAAATTGGGTTTTAAAATAAAACATATCCATGCATTTTCAGCTTCAAATCAGTTTATTTAACAAAAAAAACATGATGACACACTAATCATTAAAATTGAAAGACGTGCAAGAACTAAAAATAGATATATATGGCAAGAATACACTATGAATGAAGTTTCTTTTAAGAATATGAGTTTGAGTATTCATAATTTATTAAATTTTTAATATTCTATTCTATATTTTAATAAGTAATTTATTATTAATATATAGTTATTGATTTTCTTCCATTGATTAATTGAATTTGTTTTAATAAAAAAGAAAAATAAAGAATAAGCACCTGATTTTAGAGGAAAACCTTAAAAAGTAAATATCCAACAAGCCTATGAAAGAAATTTACTAAAAATTTCTTAAGTAAATACTCATAATCAAGATAAACATTAAGCAATTATTCCGTAGCTTTCATTATAATTATCCATTAAAAATAAAAACAAGAAATTTATATTTTTTGAGCCATGAAATTGTATTATTGAGCGACATTTATAGTGATCAGTTTCTTATTACTTTTACAATTTACATACAAATCTACAATATAAATTTAGAGATTCATGAATTCATTCATAACCCAGTTAGATTTCTTTTCTCTCAGAGAGAAAATCTAAAGAGAAAATCAATTGTAATTTGTATTCATTCATAACGCAGTTAGATTCTCGGAGTTTTGCCTTTGTAAGAAAAGTAGTCTTCTTCTTCCCCACAAGTGATTTTCCTTTGTAAATTTCTTTATCCTTCGTTGTAGCTTTCCAATACCTATATTCAGTCACTCATTCCAGAAGCAGACTCCCAGACTCAAAAATTTTAAGGAAAAACTAGACAGAGAGTTTACGTTTTATGAGTGAGAGTCTGTTGAGGTTATTTTGTTGACAGATCATAGTTTAAGAGTGAGTTTGTTAATAAATATATTTTAACATTTGTTTTGTTAATTACCTAAATTACAAAATATTGGGTTGATTAAAACTATAATTGATAAAAAGATTAATTCTCTAAATTTCATGAACGAAAATTAATTCAAAAATAATAAAAGAATGACTTGAGGAACTGTTTTGCTAACAACTTGAAATACAATTACTAATTATTCAAATTTTAAATCAATAATTTTATGTGACATCTAAATTTAGAGGTTATATTGCGTCTAACCTTAAAAATTAAGGTGTCATGTGCGGTGCACATTACGAATTTAATGATTTTTGTGATGGCAGAAGCCATTTTACTAACAACTCATAATACAATAACCAAATTGCCCGAAAAAATTGTTCGGATCATCAGTTGTTCTTGACCTCTCTATTCCTAAGTTGTATTCCACTTTACCATTTAATTAATTATTTGTATTAAAAACTATGAGTAAATTCTTATTGTTGAAGACTTTATCTAAATGTTTATTCACATAATAACAAACTACACTAAGATAAATTTACCATGTAATAATGTAGTAAACACACAAAGGATTTACATTAATATTAAATTTATTGGCAACTACAAAACTATTCCCTTCGATCATATTAAAAAAAAAAAAGATTCTATAGCATTGAAAATCATTCTCGATAATACTTTTTTAAATATATGATTGCGTAAGACATTTAATTAGCTTAATTTTATACCCAAAAAATCATATTTCAAATAACGATATTAAATTATATCATTAGATTGCACACATACATTACTCGAAGTTAATATTTTTAAGTACGTCATTTTCAAGATCATTTAATTTTTGGGAAGATACACATAACCTAAACATTTTTAGGCATGTATTATAATACAATTATTCGATTTTTTGTCATCCAAAAGTAGTCAAGCCATAAAAAGATGTAATTGTTATAATCAAGAGCATTATAATATAAAGAATATTAGGCTTAAGTTATCTAATAATCAATTACACAATATAGCGTCAAACCCACAACCCAAAAACTTCTATTTTTGTTTTGGAAACTAGTTCAAGTTGCTATCATTCAAACATAAACACTCTTAATCAATCCATAATTCTTACTCTTTATTTTAAGAATTGTGAATATTAATTAACTTTCCAATGTGACATCCATTAACTTGATAATATATGGTCAATAATTCATTTGTTAGTAAACAAATAGGTGTCAATTCCAATAAATTTTAACCTTTTCTTTATATTTTATAGTTTTAAATTATTAAATTTATAGGTGTTATCAAGTAGATTGGGAGATTGACGTGTGTTTGTAATTCTTTTATTTTTGTAATTCACATTTAAAAATAATAATTGGAACTATTACATTAAAATAATTCGAATGAGTATCAAAGGAAACTTCTGCTTAGGTTCGTGCACAAATGAATTTGACCATTAAATTCTTATAATGGATTCTATGATGTGGTTGATATTGGTTTCCAATTGGACAATATTTTATATTTTATCAACTGTCACGTTATAAATTCTTTTTAAAATTTGAAGATAGTAGAGTTCTATAAAATTTTATCAAAGCTTATTTTCGGAGAGTAGACTTTTGTTAACTTTTCGTGACGGATTTTGGCAACCAACTCTACTCGAATATAGGATATTTAAATATAACGATTAACTATTGTAACAGTCTCTACGCGAAGGCAAAAAGAGCTCAGAGTTAGGACTCAACCTATATCAGTGAAGGTGCACAATCTTACATTGGTAAAATTATGTCATTAATTATTTGACCAACAGAAATTATAATGATTTCTTCGAAAAAATGGAGAATCAAACGGCTTGGAAGGCATCATTTATATGAATATTTTTAAGAGAAGATTATTATGTAATTAATGAATTATTAGTATTTAATGAAAATCATATAAATAACTTGATCTTCATCTGGAACACCATAAATTATGGTAGGACTGCGCCGCACATTAATAATCTCTCTCTCATGATGACGAGCCCACAAAATCTAGCTGGCCGGGGTGAGAGAACATCTGGGCCGTTCACATCAATTTCCACGGCATTAACTATTCGATGGTGAAATTGACGGTGGTGATGGTCAGTAGGGCAGCCACTCTACGGTACCTTTTGCACTTTTCAGGGCCGCTTCGAGTAAGTTAATTGAAAATCAACGGCCGTAAAACCTGGGAGCTGCTTGCGGTAACGAACGGCGGATCTCCAGCCACGTCGTAAGTTTTGAGCTTCCGTTTCGAATTTTAGCATTGTAATTTCCATTTATGCCCTTTCTGCTCCCTCATCATCTCGTATCCATCATGAACATTATATTTATTTAATATTCACATTATTATATTTACAGCAAATTTTAAAAAAAATTATACGAAAGAATGACGTCAAGATAAAAAAAATGGAGGGTCAGGATTAGTTTTCTGGAATAATTAAAGTTCAAATCAGTTTATTAATTATATTGCTAATGACGATAATCGAGTTTGATGGCGATGGTGGGATAATAATGGGTAGATAGGGGAGGGAAGGTGGAAGGAAGCAGTACAAATGGGTGATAATGATGGGGAAATTACAAAATGATTAAAAAAAAACAAGAGGAAATGATATCACTCACAAGACTGCGCAGCCACAGCCGCCATTCTTCTGTGTAATTATGATTATATAAAGATTAATCACTATCCTAATTTCATTAATGGTGTTTCAATAATTGCTAATACCAGAGGAAAAAGATGTAGAGACAGAGGGGGAAGCGGTGGGGACGTCGAAGAGAGCACTGAATTAAATAAAATAAAGGAGAGAGAGAGAGAGGAGAGGGAGAGAGAAGACGAGGTGGGTTTGTTTTTAGGCACTATAAAAGGAGCTTGGACCTCTTCATCAGTGGTGTGAATTGTGAAGTAGAGCAGTGGTAGTACAAGGACTGACTACCTAAGATTTGAAGAAGACAAAAAAAAAATACAGAAAGTTTAACGGTTCCTCTCTGCTTTTATTCCCTTTTCCTAAATTTCTGTTTTCCTCTTCCGGTGTGATTCTTTCATTCTCGATTCTAGACTGATACTAGAGTCTATCTTATAATCTTGGCTCTGTAGATCAGTTTGGAACTTGATTGGAGAGTGGAAGGATCTGTGATTTCATCATTGTCGTTTATAATCTCTAGTCTCTGTTTTTGTTCCTTCTTCGGATTCTGTTTTTGCAGAAGTTTCTTTCGGGGGCGGAGTGATTTTTTTGTTTTTGTTCTTTTTGGGTGATTTGAATTTGTAGCTTGTGAAAGATAGAGAACTGATAGGATTAAGAGAGAGAGAGAGAGAGAATGGTAGAGGAGAGAGAAGAGATAGTGGTGAGAGAGTTCGACCCAAGCAGAGACAGGGTGGAGGTAGAGGATGTGGAGAGACGATGTGAGGTCGGACCGAGCGGCAAGATCTCGCTCTTCACAGACCTTATGGGCGACCCAATTTGCAGAGTTCGCAACTCCCCTGCTTTCCGCATGCTGGTATTTTGTTCTTTCTACTATTCCATTCCCTCTTTCCCAATCTTCCCCATTTTCAGACCTCGAAAGAATCATGGCGTTTTATCAGGTAGCTGTGATGGGCGCTGAGAAAGAAATCGTGGGTATGATCAGAGGCTGCATCAAAACCGTCACCTGCTGCACAAAACTCACTAGAGCGAGAAGAAACTCCATTAACAGTGACAGCAACGGCGGCGCTTTGAGGCCTGTCCCTGTCTACACCAAACTCGCCTACATCTTAGGCCTTCGAGTCTCTCCCTCCCACCGGTACGCAATCAGACGTACAAATATTTGTTGATTTTCTTAACTTTTAACATCGTCATCATCGAAGATTTTGTTCTTATTGAGAATCGTCATTCATGCAGGAGAATGGGAATAGCGTTGAAGCTGGTTCGTGGAATAGAGGACTGGTTCAGAGAAAACGGAGCTGAATATTCGTACATAGCCACCGAGAACGATAACGTCGCCTCCGTAAAGCTTTTCACCAACAAATGCGGCTACTCAAAGTTCCGTACGCCGTCGATCCTCGTCAATCCCGTCTTCGCTCACCGAGTCGGGCTATCCAATCGAGTCACCATCCTTAGACTCTGTACCTCCGACGCCGAAACGCTCTACCGCCGGCGGTTCTCCAGCACCGAGTTTTTCCCCCGGGACATAGACTCCGTCCTCAACAACAGTCTCAGCCTCGGCACGTTCCTGGCCGTGCCACGTGGCACTTACTGCGCGAAGTCCTGGTCCGGGTCGGATCGGTTCTTGTGGGACCCGCCGGAGTCGTGGGCGGTGGTGAGTGTGTGGAACTGCAAGGACGTGTTCACGCTCGAGGTGCGCGGCGCGTCGCGAATGAAACGGACGTTGGCGAAGACAACGCGGCTAGTGGATAGAGCGTTGCCCTGGCTGAGGCTGCCGTCTGTCCCCGACGTGTTCAGACCGTTCGGGCTGCACTTTATGTACGGGTTGGGAGGTGAAGGGCCGCAAGCGGCAAAGATGGTGAAGGCGTTATGCGGACACGCGCATAATCTGGCCAAGGAGCGGGGGTGTGGGGTGCTGGCGACGGAAGTTTCCAGCCAAGAGCCGCTCAAGCTAGGCATTCCCCATTGGGAAATGCTATCATGCGCCGAGGATCTCTGGTGCATCAAGCGGCTAGGGGAAGATTACAGCGATGGGTCGGTCGGCGACTGGACAAAATCGCCGCCAGGTCTGTCAATTTTCGTCGACCCTAGAGAGTTCTAAAAACCCCCCATTAATATTTAACCCTCCCGTCCAATCCTCCATATCCAAGAAGAAGAAAAACTAGAGAGAAACGAGGAAGACGATCCGCAGAGTTAAAGATGAATCACCTAATTCTGTTTAGCTGTGGTTCCAACCTTGTTTTGTAAAAATTTGAAGGATTTGTTGGTTGAATTAGAATATAGTGGTGAAATTATTCATACACAGCTTTTTCTATGCTCCATCTTTTTGGAATCATTCTGTCCTGTCCTTCATTTTGTACCCAAATGTGAGGGGGGACCTTATCCCTACGCAATCAATCTTAGTATATTACTAATTTAAAGGCAGTGGGAATCCATTGTTGGACCATTCTCTTTAATTCTTAATCTCCACTTATATTTCCATAACAGGATTGATGGGAAGATTAGGGCATGATGATATTGATGGAGGATGGATTCCTACTTCTTTTTTGGGTTAAATACAATTTGATCCCTCTAATGTAGTCGGAGTTTAATTTGAAATAATTATTAAACTAATAATTTTAACTATTAAAATCTTAATCTATCCAAAATATAACAAATCAAACCCTGGCAAGGAGTCGATCACCCCATGTTTTCAATTTACTTCGATATTGGGGGGCCAATCTAAATTGAACGGCCCTTTGATCTGTCGAGTGCTTACGTGACAAATGACATATTTGGCCGGAGTGTCGATGTGGGGGGTGGAGACTCCCCGTTCAACGTGCACCGTAGGTGATTCTAGATCGGAGGGGACATCGCCACAGATCGGCCTCCAGTTGTTGGTCCTAACTTTTTGGTAAGATTGAGAATGATGGTCGCCGCCCCCGAAATGGGCCCCCCGATCTCAATTCTGTTGCCTGAAAACGGTGGTCGATGTGGGGGGTGGAGACCCCGTTCAACGTGTACCACACGTGATTCGAGAACGGGAGGTCACCGCCCCGGATTGGCTCCCCATTATCGGTCCTAACTTTTTGATAAGACTGAGAATGGGGGGTCGTCGCCCCAAAATGACCCCCTATTCTCAATTATTTTGCCTAAGAACTGTAAGCCGATATCCGACAACAGCCCCCCGTTCTCACCCTATGCTAGCAAAAAATACCCTCAAACCTCTACTCTTTCTTGCTCTGGCGAATTTTCTTTATATTAACGACGTCGATGGATTCTGATTTGAGTAGATCGATTGATTTAGAAGAGACAACAACTTGTGATGCCAATATGAACTGGTATTGGTACTCCATGTGTGATAACTCAAATGGACACATATGAGGAGGAACCACCTAGTGCTCCGTGAATCTCGAGTGAGACTTGGACCTGAGCGTGACGTGCTAGGTTAAAACTCTGCGGATCCCGGGTTGGACTTGGGCCAGAGGGTTCGGTCGTAGAAAATGGGGTCGTCACAATCCCACATCTTTTGGGGAAGTATATGGAAATGAAATATATGTAAAGAGACTCTTCCAAGATAGTAAGACGCGTTTTGGAGCACAATTGACAATGGAGCCCATAAGAACTCCGAAGTTAAAAGTGCTTCGGCGAGAGTAGTACCAAGTTAGGTGACCGACTGGGAAGTCCTTGCCAAACAAAGCCTTGAGGGTAGGATATTGGGCTACGGCCCAATCCGTAGAGCGGACAATATCTTACTAGGAAAAAAGGGTCGTTACAAATGGTACCAGAGACTGTACCCAACCGAAAATGTGGCCAATGAGGACGTTGGTCCCCCGAGAGGGGGTGATTGTGATGACCCGAATGGACACGTATGAGCAGGAACCACTGTCACGACCCCAATAGGTCGCGGCATATTCTTAACTTAAACTTAATCATTTTATGTCATGGAACTACTTCTTATAAATTCTTTTTAAAACTCGTGGACGTTTAAAAGGAAAACAAACTAAAACCTTAAACTCAGAACTCGACTCTATCATATATCTGACGGCGTATTAATCCTCAGAATTGAACGACATAAAATCGGGAACAATCTTGTTCATAAGATCGATCAACTTAATTGTCCACGGACTACTTTGGTGTCATCGTTTACAGACAGCACATTCGTTATCGTTCACAGACTATCGTCCACGGAATACTCAGACTTTATCGTCCACTATGTAATGCCTCGAATTATATAAACCCGGTTCGTTACTCATAAACTCGAACTTGACTAAGAAACTTTGGACTAAATTTAAAACTTCGCTCAAAAGTCAAAATTTGACATTTTCTAAACTTCAAAACATTTGAAAACTTGCAGCGGAAATCATTTAAGCAAAAATAGAGTTAAACAAAACTATAGAAACAATGTTTGAATAATCAGTTGGAATATTAAGAAATAATCGACCAAAGAAAGTAAAGGTTTAATCGTGAAATACTTGAGAAGTTACAGAAGTCAAACGTAGCTGCCGCTGAGCAAAGTCAACGGAAGAGACTGAAACAGAAAACAGAAGGCTTCTTCCGGTGACAAAACGACAAAAACTTTGGCTATGTCATCCGGTGGATTTAACAAGCGACATCCACCGGTGACTAAACGACAAAGTCCATTTTTTTCCTTCACAAGACAAAACAAAACTGAATACATCGCCCGGTTACTAAGTGACAAAACCCATTGCTCGCAACCACCGGTCATAAGACGACAAAAGTCTTCCTACATCTACCGATGATGTCAGCTGGATGATTTCCTTCATCCGATCGACTTTATCTCTCATCCACCGGTGACGTCAGCTGGATGATTTCCTTCATCCGATCGACTTTATCTCACATCCACCGGTGACGTCAGCCGGATGATTTCCTTCATCCGATCGACTTTATCTCAACATTGGTTAAACTTACAAATTTCACTCAAAGCATTCAAAACAACCTGACCCTAAATAACATCTGACATTCAACAAATAACCATTAACAAAAGAACAACATCTGTATTCTCGACATAACTTTGGAAATAACAAACTCCAACTACATTTAAATCACGTTTTTCTTTGGCAGAGAAGAAGTTCCCAAGGGTATCAAAACATCAAATAACTACTGAAAAATTCACTTACAGACAAGTGTTAAACCGCCTCATCAGAACACCAAACCGTGGCAAGAATGTGCTTCAACAACATCGCCTAATCCTCAGTAATTTCAGAGAACTCTCCAGTGGTTACCTCAACACCTACATCACAAAATTCATCTATTAGCCTAATGCTAAGCAAGTAAAGCAATAATGAAATGGAATACTGAAACATAAATCCTAATCATGCAGTTTCTACTTTCACAACTCAGTTGCAATTTCGTTCATTCACTGAAATGATCCCTCGGTTCCATTGGGAGGTGGATCAACTTTCCCAAAGTCATACATCCTCTTCTCAATTAAGGGGCAGATTAGTTCCCTTAACAGCTGATTTGATCCCTCAATTCCATTGGGAGTGGAATCAGTTCTCCCAAAGTCATACATCCTTTTCTCAATTAAGGGGCGGATTAGTTCCCTTAACAGCTGATCTGTTTCAATCTGTTCATACCTTGCCATAACATTTCATGTAAATTCATTTTCGTATTTCTTCAAAAACTTGATGCATGACAAAAAAGAAAACACTCAAACATACATAAACCTACTGTTTTGTGATGTAGGCCCGAAGGCACACACAATACTTCACTTACCTGGTCTCCTAGAAATCGCTCGGTTTTAACTACTCTGGAAGCCTTGCTCACCTAATGTCATAAGCAGAATACCGATTAGATCATCCCTAAACTTATTATATATCATTCAGAAACCTAAGGAGCTAGTTTGGAAGTTCGGGTCATCGTACATTCTCGGCTCAACACTAAACTCGAACTCAACTAACTCACCGCATTATCAAAAATACATACATTGCACTCTCTCTGCTATCTAGCCACTAAAATCTCAAGAAAACAAGGGGAGAACTTACCTAGTTTGAGGGTTGAAGATCGGAGAGGAAAAATCGCCTGGAGCTCTGCTGAGCTTGAGCTGAATACCGAGAAAGGAAAAATGAGAGAACAGTGGCGGCTAAACCTCATTAAACCTTCCATTAAATACGCTATCCAAAATAACATCTCAAATTACCATCATGCCCTTACACACTCATTTAGCTCCCAATTCATTCATAAAACATCCACTAAAATTTGATAAAGTAAACTGGTTTAAACGAAACCGGGTGTTACACACTGACTACTTAGTTGTTATCGTCCACAGACTACTTAGTCGTTATCGTCCACAGATGCTATCACTTCAAACGACATCGTTCTAGTCGACATTACAATAGACGATAACTTTGGACGATACATTGTCTACAGACCACGTGACTTTATTGTCCATGGTCCACGTGACTCATCATTCACGGGTTACACAGACTCGTGCGTCCACATCATTAAACCTTCCATTAAATACGCTATCCAAATAACATCTCAAATTACCATCATGCCCTTACACACTCATTTATAACCTAATCACTAGCTCCCCAATTTCATTCATAAAAATCCACTAAAATTTGATAAAGTAAACTGGTTTAACGAAACCGGGTGTTACTCGTCCACAGACTACTTAGTCGTTATCGTCCACAGATGCTATCACTTCAAACGACATCGTTCTAGTCGACATTACAATAGACGATAACTTTGGACGATACATTGTCTACAGACCACGTGACTTTATTGTCCATGGTCCACGTGACTTCATCATTCACGGGTTACACAGACTCGTCGTCCACAGACTTTATCGTCTACAATATCAACGTTCATAAACGTTTTCATCCGCAGAGAGGACAACTATCTTCACTTACAAATTGGACGACTACTTTTTGCTTACCAGCATGGATGACTGTTTTCACTCATCAAATCTTACTATAACTATGGACGATGACTCATTCATAACTTTAGACGATTGTTTTTACTTACAAAATTGAACACATAGACAACCGATCAATCGCCCTCCTTGGCGAACGTTCGGCTAATTCTCTAGAACTGACTCTATAAATATTCTCACATCTCATTTCAAATGAAAACCATTTTTATTCATAAAAACTTAAACATGCGTAGCGGAAGACTTAAAGAAAAACAGATGAACCTTTAGTCTTAAAATCCTCTTTAAACATTAAATTGTACCAGACAACCCCAGCATTCATCATCATAAGAAAAACTTATCTGACTTATACTTCAGTATCATTAACCTTACTAAAACATGCTACGAGAAACACTCTACGGGTAAAAAATCACCACCAAGCCACAAATCATCGCCATGAGCACCATCCAGCAACCCATCTTAGGCATTATTACTTTGATTGAGATCCTCACCTTCCAATTCGTATCCTACATCATAAGGTTCAAACTATAAGCCTAATACTTAGTAAGGAGTGCAACATATACGTCAGTGCTCATGAATTCATACTTAATAAAATCATATTCACATTCTTTATTCAAATCATGGGAGACATGTTCATGTTCGTGTTCTTGATCATATCATGGGAATCATGTTCTTGTTTGTGTTCTTGTTCATATCACGGGAATCATGTTCTTGTTCATATTCTTGTTCTTATTTCGTACATAAAGGAAAGGGGGGGGGGGGGGGGGGGTTTACATAAGAGTAGGCACATGCACTAACTTGCCCTCGTCTACCTCGTAGACCACATAACTTGCCCTCGTCTACCTGGTAGACCACATAACTTGCCATAAACATGCCCAGTGCCATACTTGCTTACTACCCGCACTGATCCATTATATACATTACATAATCTTAGTCTCTTCTTTTCAATTCTTTACATAGATCATACATGTAAAATATTTTCGTATATCAGTGGATAAAGCATGATGCATTTACATGAATGGGTAAGAGAACATTACACTACAGGAAGCAAACCATCATCGTATAACATGTCATGAAACTATACTTATCACAGCATAACATTCAACGGGTCACAGACATCAAACAAATCACCAAAACCATAATCCTAGTATCCTTGTGATGTAGGGTCCCTAAGGCCGGGTCCCTAACACACTCACTTACCTGGACTCCTTAGCAATGCCGTGCCTTCACTTGAATCCTTCTCCACCTAAGATATTTCATACTTCAATGTTAAATATATCCTGAATAATCTAAACTCAAAGCTGGTAAAATCTTAGCTAAAGAAATCATCCTAGAATCTAGCTGATGCAAACCTCGGATCGAAAGGACCCGGGACCCGACAACAACGCGGAATAATTCAAAGGAACGCCTTTTCGATTCAAGAATAAAGTAAGAAACTAAGACCCCAATCGAAGAATTCAATGGAACCCTAGTTATCAACACAGGAGCCTGACCCGAGCCATACCTGTTGGTTGAACCAAAGCTATCAAAACAAGAGCTTAACCCAGACAAAACTCGTTGGTAAGAACCAAAGCTATCAAGCGAGATTCTTCAAGCGTGACTTGAAGAAGATCGTTGTTCTTCGCAAAGAACTAAAGAGAAATCCTCTTTAAAAACTCAATCTTTTTAATACAAACTTGTTCATTTATTAAATTAAATAGTTTTACCATTAAATAGGCTACACATTAAAATTAAATTAAATAATTAAAAAAATAAAAATGAAAATAAAATAACTAATAAAAATCATGAGATAATGATCCTTGGCATAATCAGATATCATCTCACGTTTAAACTACGTTTGAATATGATTTGAATTGATTTGAGTAGATTCTGTCGGATAAGATCTCTCATACGTGATTTGTTTGAATTTGCATGTGCTTCGCATGTGACTTTTTAATTCTTACACGTGCATGTGCATGGCACATGTAAATCTTTATGCATCTTTGGCCTCCCTTGCTTCAACTTGATTTTGATTATCTTCAATCCTCGACACATTCAATAGTTTTAGATCAAGTTGTCGGGGTTCCTCTCTCCCTTGGATCTCTAAAATTAATCCTTGCAAGACCTCACGCATCTTCTTAACTTTGGACCGTGTCATTGGGCCGCCAATGTCCTCAATTGGATCATTGCTCTTGGGCTTAGGCTTGGGCTTGGTTGATGCTTGGATCACATCATTACCTCCCTCTTCGAAATGATTCGTCCTCGAATCTCCTGCATCATATAAAAACAATTTAGTAAAATTAAAAGATATGCTTACATTACCGTATTCACTCGGTAGGTCGATCTTGTAAGCGATGTCGTTGATGCGCTCTAGGACTTGAAAATGTCTATCTCCTTGAGGTTGTAGCTTGTTGTCCCATTTGTTTGGAAACTTTTTTTTTTTGTAGACGTAGCCAAACCAAATCTCCGGGTTCAAAAATGAGTCTTACCATTATATGAAATTTCTTAGCAAATTCATCTTTTTTACTTTTATGCACAAGAACAAACTTATTAGTAAACGGAGTTAATAAATCTAACGGATTTAATAGATTAAAATCATCAATAATATCAAACAGTGAATAATATCGAATAGAAACAAAATCCCTTAAAACACTAAAATCAGATTTGAAACTCACAAAATATGTATCTACAATTTTGTCATAAGCCAAGTTTTGTGCAAAGTAATCAATGACAAATTTTTCAATTAAATAATTATGCATATTATCTATCAGCCTTAAACATATAATAGGTGCAATATAAGAATCATATGGTCTTCCCAACCACTCAAACCTATTTGATGTTTCCGGTCGACTTGTAACTAGCGTACTCGGTACGAGGTTTTTATGCTTCTCAATCTCTCTCAAAGGAGAAATTTCTCTTCGAAACTCCTAGGAAATTTCATATTTATTTTTCTGCAAAAGAAAAGAAACAACACTTGGAAGAAAACTTGGTAAGTCGTTAGATGATAAATAAACATCTTCATATAAAAGCAAAACCATCTCACGCTTATCTTCACTTTTGTTCATCAACGCAATTTGTTTTTCACTCGACTTTTGTTCTCTCTCTCCCTCAAATTTTCTCTCTTTTTCCTTGACTTTTCTCTTTTTTCCCTCGGCTTTTCTCTCTTTCTCCCTCGGTTTTTCATCATTCTTTGTACTCTTTTCAGCTATTTTCTTTTCACCACTTTCTCTCTCCTTTTCAACTAATTTCTTTTCACCTTTTTCTTTCTCTCTCTCGTCCTTTATGATTTGAAATTCCTTCGTGATCCTCTCTTGATCTTCAATTGCCTCCCATGGCTTTAATGGTGTAAGGATAACAGTTTTTCCATTGTAAACCAACGAACACTCATTCTTGTAACCATTATGCTTGACGTTTCGGTCAAATTGCCAAGGCCTCCCCAAAAGTATGTGTGTAGCTTGCATCGGCACTACATCACATAAAACTTTATCATGGTACCTTCCAATTGATAAAGGAATTTTCACCTGTTTAGTCACCTTGATTTCTCCATAATCGCTTAACCATTGCAACTTGTATGGTTTTGGATGTTGCTCAGTTTTCAAGTTCAACTTTTGGACTAGTAATGTGCTTGCTACATTGGTGAAACTCCCACTATCGATGATCAAACTACAAACTTTGTTGTGCACATGGCATCTTGTATGGAATATATGCTCACGTTGTACTTTGTCTCTTTCTTCCTTAGTTTGCACATTCAATACTCGTCTTGTGACTAAAAGATCTCCTTTTACTGGTTTTTCTACCTCAACGTCACTACAATCCTCAAGTGGTGGCGTCTCACCATCACTCGAACTCACACTCTCCACATCGCCATTGTCCCTTAAAATCACAGCTCTTTTATTTGGATAATTTGAAGCTATGTGTCCGAATCCTTGGCATCGAAAGCACTTGATCTCTCGGGTTCTAATTGGATTTGAAGTCTCAGCCTTAGCTTTTTGTGGTAACACTTGATTGTTGGACACGGTTTTTCCCTTAGTCTTTAGTTGCCGCTCAATTTTCATTGATTTGTGTAGTAACTCCTCCAAGTCGATGTAGTGTTGTAGATCCACCGCATCCGCAATTTCTCGATTCAATCCCTCAATAAAACGAGCCATGGTTGCTTCCTTATCCTCTTCCACATTAGCCCTTATCATGGCTACCTCCATCTCTTTATAATATTCCTCCACACTTTTGAAACCTTGTGTCAAATTTTGGAGCTTTCGACACACGTCTCTATAGTAGTATGATGGAACATATCTTTTTTTCATGTTGTTCTTCAAGTCTTCCCATGTGTGGATTTTTGCTTCACCATTCCTCCTTCAGTTCTTACCTAATTGATCCCACCAAATACTTGCATAGTCCGTGAACTCCATGGTGATCAACTTAAGCTTCTTATCCTCCGAATAATTTTGAAACTCAAATACCAAGTCTACTTTTCATTCCCAATCCAAATATCCGTCGGGGTCGTTCTTTCCTTGGAAAGGTGGAATATTTACCTTGATATTTCATAAATCGTTGTCTTCTTGGTTTGTCCTCTCATTTCTTTCCTTTGGGTAATAACCACTATACTCTTCGAATTCTCCATCAAAATCCTTCCTTTGTCGAGCATGACTAGGTGTCGGAGTTTCCAATCGTTCCATTCTCCGATTTAGAGCCGTGAATTGATCTTGCATGGCTCTCATGAAAAATTTTAAATCAACATCGTTGTGTTCTCCACTCATGATATTCTTTTTTGACCACAATAATAAAATAAAAGAAAATTGTTAGAAGTAAAAGAAAAAATAATCAAGTAATGAACCTTATCTCTCCCTCACGTGTTTGCTCTCGATAAATGTCATTCCACTCGTGTTTCGCTCAAAAATTAAGGCTTTTTCTATAATAGTCTCATCCTCTTGCCTTTTACCTCTAGATCTCTCTTCTAGTTCTTTAAGTAAGAACTTGGTTGATGATAAATATTCAATAAGCCAAACTATAAAAAATCAAACTTTAAAGCTTAAAGTTCAAACTTGTAAGGATGACTAAATCAATGGTATAATTAAAATAAGACAAAAGTTTGGATGATGACAATATTTCAAATGAAGATTCAACAATTTGAACCTTCAAAGAATAAATTTGGATAAAGACAATATTCCGAATGAAGATTCAACAATTTGAATTTTCAAAGAACAATTATCTACGAATTTAAGAACGAATTTTTGAATTTAAAAGGATAGAATTTTCAAAATCTCTAGACAAAATTTCGATTTTTTTTTTGACTTCTCACAACTCTTTTTTTTTTTACTTTTGACAACTCTTTTTTTTTTTTACTTTTGACAAACTCTTTTTTTTTGTACTTTTCAAGAAGACAAATTCACGACACAAAAAAAGAATCAATGATAAAATTGAAACTTTGATAAAAAGAATGAAAAAAAAATGAGTTCTTTTATTGTTTTTTTTTTTGACTAGTAGGGCGAATACAATAAGATGAAGAAAAGATGGATAACAAAAATTAAAGATAGCTTCTTGAATCAAGGAGCTGAAGCTCTGATACCAACTGATGCGAACCTCGGATCGAAAGGACCCGAGACCCGACAACAACGCAGAATAATTCAAAGGAGCGCCTTTTTGATTCAAGAACAAAGTAAGGAACTAAGACCCCAATCGAAGAATTCGATGGAACCCTAGTTATCAAAACAGGAACTTGACCCGAGCCATACTTGTTGGCTGAACCAAAGCTATCAAAACAGGAGCTTGACCCAAACCAAACTCGTTGGTAAGAACCAAAACTATCAAACGAGATTCTTCAAGCGTGACTTGAAGAAGATCGTTGTTCTTCGCAAAGAACTAAAGAAAAATCCTCTCTAAAAACTCAATCTTTTTAATTCAAACTTGTTCCTTTATTAAATCAAATAGTTTTGCCATTAAATAGGCTACACATTAAAATTAAATTAAATAATTAAAAAAACAAAAATTAAAATAAAATAACTAATAAAAATCGTGAGATAATGATCCTTGGCATAATTAGATATCATCTCACGTTTAAACTACATTTGAATATGATTTGAATTGATTTGAGTAGATTCTGTCGGATAAGATCTCTCATACGTGATTTGTTTGAATTTGCATGTGCTTCGCATGTGACTTTTTAATTCTTACACGTGCATGTGCATGGCACATGTAAATCTTCAATCATCTTTGGCCTCTCTTGCTTCAACTTGATTTTGATTATCTTCAATCCTCGACACATTCAATAGTTTTAGATCAAGTTGTCGGGGTTCCTCTCTCCCTTGGATCTCTAAAATTAATCCTTGCAAGGTCTCACGCATCTTTTTAGCTTTGAACCGTGTCATTGGGCTGCAAATGTCCTTAATTCAATCGTTGCTTTTGAGCTTGGGCTTGGTCACTGCTTGGATCACATCACTAACTTAAACCTCTAAGGCACTTCGCTGAGCACCTAGTGTGCAGAACTTAACTTTCATTAACATTAATGGCATTAGCGTCTATACTACCATATCCATACCAACATCAAATTTCTCAAGGTCTAAACATCGACAACGTCAGAATCCTCTCCTCAATGCCATTAAATAAGGGAACTCGAAAATAAAGCTGTGAATCTGGCATCGACCGATTCTCAATCTTCAGACATCAACCAATAATCATTCCTAAATCGAAGACTAAATAGATGAATCACCTAAATCTTACCTAGAGCTTTAGTTTCTGAAAAGAGTGGAGGAAGAGCTGATCAATGGTGGAGGAAATCGATGATTGCTGTGGGAGAGGAGGTCTTGAAGAAGATTGCCTGGAGAGGGAAGTCAGCTATAGGATCGGGTAAGAGGTTTAAGTGAGGTTTTAGAATTTCCATTTTCTATATATATCAATTAAAATCAACTTTATTTACAATCTTGCCACTATACCTACATTTCACTCAAACCAATAATATCCATAAATTTAGATCCTCGTAAATTTCTTATTCCTCCAACCGTATCAAAAGAAGTCTTAGAATAAATACCTGACTGAAGTGCTGGTTGTTATAACCACCCAGTGCTCCGTGAATCCCGAGTGGGACTTGGGCCGGAGGGTGACGTGCTGGGTTAAAACTCCGTGAATCCCGAGTTGGACTTGGGCCAGAGGGTTCGGTCGTAGAAAGGGAGATCGTCACAATCCCACATTGTTTGGGGAAGTATATGGAAATGAAACATATGTAAAAAGACCCTTCCAAGATAGTAAGACGCGTTTTGGAGCACAATTGACAACGGATCCCATAAGAACTCCGAAGTTAAAAGTGCTTCGGCGAGAGTAGTATCAGGTTGGGTGACCGACTGGGAAGTCCTTGCCAAACAAAGCCGTGAGGGGAGGATATTGGGCTACGACCCAATCCCCAGAGCGGACAATATCTTACTGGGAAAAAAGAGTCATTACACCATGCCCATACATGGTGATACTCGGGCATTTGATCACCTTGAAGGTAATGAAGAAATAAAGGTGCAATCGAAGTTAAAAACTCTAGTTGATGAGCTTCAAATATTGGTCGATTCGGAGAATGATGAAGTGGAAAGCATACCGTTAAGAGAAGAAATTTTGATAGAATTTTATCTAAGAAAAAAATATTGCAAAGCGAAGAACCTTACCAGGGCTTGACATGCCGCGAATCCTCTTGAAAGAGAGGGGTTCCTTTGGGAACGTGGACACAGGTGGTGCATGGCTGTCGTCAGCTCGTGCCGTAAGGTGTTGGGTTAAGTCCCGCAACGAGTGCAACCCTCGCGTTTAGTTGCCACCGTTGAGGTTGGAACCCTGAGCAGACTGCCGGTGATAAGCCGGAGGAAGGTGAGGATGACTTAAAAGCAATTAGAGAAGAAATAGTAAAATATGTTTTAAATAATGGTTATGGTATCAAATTCACTAAAAGTGAATCTCAGCGTTTGACGGTAGCGTGTGAAGACGGATGTGATTGGCGAATGCATGGTTTAAAGATGCAAAATGAGCTTACGTTTCAAATAAAAAGTTTCAACAATTGTCACAGTTGTTCAAGAAAAATTGAGAATAGACACGCTACTGCAAAATGAGTGGCAAATCATTATTTGGATAGATTCAAAAGTCAATCTACGTAGGAAATTCCTTCAATTATCAAGACAGCGAGGAAGGATTTGAATGTCAACATTACATCAAGTCTTGTCAAAAGAGTAAGTAGTGAAGCTCGAAAACTTAATGAAGGGAATGACAACGAACAATACAAGGTATTGTGGTCGTACTCAGAAGAAATTTGTAGATCAAATCTGGGTAGCACATTGGGCCTACAGACTTACTTGGTGGGTTCTGCCGATAATGAGTAATATGTATTCGAAAGAATGTATATGTGTATGACTGTTTGCAAAACATGTTTGTTGCAGTGTAGTAGACCTATTATATATTTAGATGATTGTCATCTAAAGAGCTACTGGCCTGACCAATTACTAACAGCCGTTAGTATTGATGACAATGTGAAATCAGAGTGTATGGATTCATGGACGTGATTTTCAAAATTATTAAAGGAAGACCTAAATACTGAATCGAAATATGGATAAACATTTGTTTCGAATCGACAAAAGGTATAATATATTTTTTATTGTTCTTTAAAATATTGGGGCGTTGTGGTAGTTATATTATTTTATGTTGATTTTGTTGTTCTTTCAAATATCAGTGGTTGTTCCCTGCTATGTAGAAAGAATTAACTTCAACCGAACACCGCTACTGCCTCCGGCATATGTATACAAATTTCAAAAATCAATTTCAGGACAGAGTATACAGAAATACAATGTGAAATGCGGCTAGGGCAACCGTAACTTTTTATTTCGAGAGAGAAATGAGGAACTGCCAACTTTTTATTTCGAGTGTGAGATGTCGATGAACCGCCAAGTTCGACAATTAATAGAAAGAACTCAACGATGTCGTATGATATATGTCGGCGTCATAGGCATAATAGACGCACTTATCTTAATAGGGGATCTACTTCAGACGCTACTTCCGCTTCTGCTTTGCAAAACACATTCATGGGTTTCCACACATTTAACGGGACGTAGGTACATTTCAATACATTTTGCTTATAAACATATTTTCATTATTGTCTAATATAGTTTTCATTATGTGCATGAATCTTCTACACTCTGCAGAGACAGAAATATATGACTATTTGGGCTGTAATTTATATATTTATTATACTGTATAATGTGTGTATTTATTATAATGTGTAATTTAGTGAGATAAAGTTGTAAAAATTGGCAGAATTTTCTTTGTTTTATAACTAAAACTTCATGCATATTTAAATCACAATTTTATAACCAACAACCGGTTTCAGGTAATTAAGTACCACTCAAGTACAATCATAAAGTAAAATATAACCATACATCACATATCATAAACTAAATGACAAGCACAAACTAAAGTACAATCATAATACTCATAGCATAAAATAAAGTACAAACATAAAGTAAAGTACATAAAATGAAATGCAAAACATAAACTAAACTACTGTGGGACATCATCGTCGTCTTGTTCCACCTAATACATGAGAAATTTCTTCAGCTCTCTGTCCAAGTCAGCTAGCTCTCTCTGTGTCATGGTGAGCTCTTCGACTCTGCCTATGAGGAAAACAAGTCTCTGCTCCATCCTGTCTCACCTACTAGCCATTTGGGGGGACAATGTCCGAGCGGGGGCGTCCTGCATAGGAACATCTGCTGAGGTGGAGGCTTCTTGATCTCCCTTGAACATCCAAATCTCGTCGACTTCAACTAGGCTCATCTGAATCAAATGAAGTTTATCAAATACATCACTGGATCTCTGTGCTCTCATATGCTCTCCAGTCGGTAGCTAAATCCGACGTTGCTCGACGATCTTTTGTATTAACGTGCCGTACAACAGATTCTTGTTGAACATCCGATTGATCTCATGAATGTGACCTAAAGTCACGAAGCCAGGGATCGTCGAACATCTCCTCATTGTACAGCTTCTTCATCGCATAGAGATTCATGTAGCTCACGAGATCTCTATGTACATCCCGAGGTAGAATTGTGTGAGTAATCAGATTGTGAATAACCCGAGTTCTGACGTTCACATCCTTAGATTTTGGCTTCATGAACCCAGCGATGTTGGAATTGTGATGAATTTTCCTAAGGAACTCTAGTCCCTCGGCCGATCTGAAAAAATTGCAATCTCAGAAGCATGGTAGTATCTCTTCACATCATTCCTTTCTCCGGTAAACCCGAACAATTCATTAATTAATTATGGAGGTATAAAAATCTCTGTACCAAGGATGTAAGTCTTCAAACATCCTACCTTCTTGGTAGAGGTCAAGTTTGCTTAAAACAACCGAACAATTTGGTCGCAGCTGTCGCCCCTCAATCGGTACACCCCATGTAGGGTGATTCTGTCGAACATGTCTTTGATTTGCAATGACTCCCAACCTCTAAAATTGACTGTTTTCGAATGAATAACCGAGCGGTTTGATATATCCTGCTTAAACTGCTCTTGACACATCTGATTTTGAAATTCAATCGAAATAGACCCAGTTGGCGGTCGTCGTGCTTGAACTATAGCACCTTGTGACCGCGGTGCCCAATTTGTCGGACCTCCTTGAGATAGTCCTCCTTGTGAAAACGATGAGAAATTTGGCGGAGCACGTTCGGTCGGATCATTTGAGGAATTTTGAGGATTTATGTTGAATTTGGAATTTGGACGATTTAGGGCTCGGATTTGTGAGATTTTTTTGATGATATTTGAAGAAAACGATTAGGGGGCGTGAAATGATCGAATTTTGGGTTAGAATCACAGTGGGGTCGAAAGAAAATCAAGTTTTTTGGCAGCGGGAGATGAGAATGGAGGGTCGGTTCCTTATATAGAGTCAGAGATCGGTCCATCGATCCGGTGCAGTGACCCCCCTCCCCCCCCCCCCCCCCCCCCCCGGTTCTCAACACCAATTTTTACAACGGGGGGTCACCTTCCCAGATCGGCCATCCATTCTTAAAATGAGATATGGGAACGGGGGGCCGATCTGGGGTGGTGACCTTGTTTTTGAGAACCTTGAAAAAGAAAAGGCAGGGAATGAGAGGTCGATCCAGGGCGGTCCCCCGGTCTCGAATCACGTGCAGTGCACGTTGAACGGGAAGTCTCCACCCCCACATCGACCATCCGACCCAATATGTCCAGTGCCACGTAAGCACTAGACAGATCAGAGGGCCGTTCAATGTAGATCGACTCCCTAATCTCTGCGTAAATTGAGAACGGGAGGTGATCGGCTCTCCGCCAGAGTTTGATTTTTTTACATTTTGAATAGTTTAAATTTTTAGTTGTTAAAATATTTAGTTTAGCAATTATTTCAAATTAAACAAATACTTTGAGGTTAAAATTGATTTTAATCTTACCCTTTTTTTTTTTTTTGTGGAAATAATAACTAATCTCGATAAGTGAGTGTGATAAGAGGTTTTTGTTAATCAAGAGTTTGTTTGAAAATAATTAATATTGATGGTCGATGGAAAAGGTGAAGTGGGACGATGGATGTATTCGCTTCCTCGTCATTGCTTTCACTACGTGCCACCTGGCCTGTTGATTGACAACGTTGATAGAAGCTGCTCTCGACACTCGCAAAAGAGGAGGAATATTACACTTTTTATAATACAAACAAAACCTTCTACTTTGAGCATTTTTAAAATCAGATTTTGTTTAATGGAACGGATCTGGAGTTTAATTTTAAACTTTTAATTTTGTAAAACAAAATAAATTTTAAATTTTACACTGTGTATTTTGATTTTACAAATCAAATTTGATTCGATTTTAAATTTGTTTGTTTAAACGCAGTTTAAGTTAATTTGAACTCATGTTTTGGTTAGTTTAGTCTATTTAAGCTTGTTTGTCCCATTTTGATAGATTTTGTTCGGCTTTTTATGATTTTCAAAACTGAAACTTTTTTTAATTTTTCAACCGAGAATTTCGGTTTTAATCGGTTTGATTTGAAAATTGATTTTTAAAGATTGAAATTGAACGAAATAGTAAATAGTCTAACCTTATTAGGTAATAGTTAATAGTCTCTAGAATTGTGCAGAAACTTCTTACACAACCAGAGGGTGAGAAGAAAATATATGAAATCATTATAGAATTTGTTTCTCTCTCGTCTTCTCGTTTCTCAGCTTCTTCTTCTTCTCAAGTTCACTCAACTCAACTTGGTATCACAACCAAGAGTATGACGTCCTCCAATAGCAATGTCCTTCCTACCTCTGCCCCAACTATTGTTTCTGCCCTTCTTTATTTTTCGGCGATGAATCAAAATCTTACTGTGAAATTTGATGCTCACAATTACTTGGTGTGGAAAAACCAACTTCTTAAAATTGTCGTCGCAAATGGTTTGGAATCCTTTCTTTATGGGTCTAGGATCTCACACGAAAGGATTGACATTAAGACTCAAACCTCGTCAAGGCGATAAAATTTCCCCTAGATAAAATCAGTGTGGGCTTCGAAATGCACTAAAGGGTCGACCGCTCAGAGCAATGGTTGACCCTTGCTCCACACAAGACACAACAGGGGTCGACATCTTGAGCACATGGCCGACCATTGCTTCACACAAGACACAACTTGGGTTGACACCTTGAGCAAAGAGTCGACCATTGCCTTAAACAAAACACAACATGAGTCGACACCTTGAGCAAAGGGTCGACCCTTCGAGCACGCTGGACACAGCAAGGGTCGACACAGTGAGCAAAAGGTCAACCTTGACCTCATCGGGTATGACAATTGCACCTTACAGTTTGGCTGGGTCAACACTTGCTGAGGTTTCAACCATTGTTCAGCTTTGCCATCGCCATCGGTCGGCACTTGCTCGACAAGTGTCGACCGTTGTGTTGATTTTTGGCGATAGGGAGCACGAAATCTTGCCTCTCTCGTCGATTTCTGCCTCCAATCGACGTTATAATCTGGATAAACTTAAAATCTACCAAAAAATAACACAGAAATAACTAATGAATTTGAGTTTCCAAATTCGAATCTAAAATCAACAAAACCCTAACTTTTGAACTTAAAAACAAAGTTAAAAATGACTTACCTGCGACAATTTTTTGCAAAACTTGATAAATTGACGGGAGAGACATGAACACAATCCAAGCGTCAAAAACCCTCCGTTCTGCGCTCAGACCTCACTCTCTCTTTCTCCCTCTTCTCTTTTGACTGCATGCAAGGAATGAAGGACCTCTTAAATAAAAAATTAATTAATTTAATATATACAATACAATATAATATTATATATATTAAATAAATCATCGAATCCTGACTTCCCAATAATCTAAATCCTATAAAAAATTCCCAACATAATCGAAAATAATTCCTAACTCAAAACAAAAATTTTCCTGGGATAATTTGATTTATTTAACAAAATTCATTGGACTCAACTACATAGAAAATCCCAAAATTTAGTGAAAACTCAAATGCTTCAAGAATCTCTTTTCAACAAAGTCGATGACCAAAATGACTAATTTACCCAACACAAAAGTTCAAAATTTCACTACGAGGGACACCAAAACTAACATTTTTACCAATTTGACTGAAAGATTATATGTAGCCAAATGGCAAAGAAACAAGACAATTTGAATCAAAACGAAACAAGTTGATTTCAAATCACGCAAAAATTTTACTCGAAAAAATTATAAACAGAAAATTGGCAATTACATACACTCCGTGACATATGCTCATTGGCACGTTGTGAAGAGCATTTTTCACTATTTAAAAGGGACTTCAGATTTCTTGTTGATTTTTTCTAAAAATACATATAACTCTTTGAGGTGTTTTATGCATGTGGATTGAGGTTTTTGCCTTAATAATCGTAAAAGCACAAGTGGTTATTGTGTGTTCTTTGGCTCCAATCTGGTTTCATGGTCTTCGTCTAAACAAAAGTCCTTGTCTCGCTCCAGCACGAAGGCCGGATACCATGCCATCGCTAATGGTGCTGCTGAGTATTTGTGTTAGGCTCATTAATATGAGAATTAGGCTGATTGGTTCATCCTCCTATTATCTTCCTTAATAATGTCAGCGCTACATACTTGTCTTCCAATTTGCTTTTGCACTCAAAATCCAAGCATGTTGAAATCGATTTATATTTTGTAAGAGATAAAGTTGCTCAATAGCTGTTACAAGTTAAATTTGTTCCATCAACTCAACAACTTGCCGAGTGCCTCACAAAGCCGCTTCCAGCAGCTAGTTTTCAATTGCTTCGTTCCAAGCTCTCTGTTTTTTTTTTTTTACCATCAGCTTTCGGGAGGATACTAGGCAATAGTAAATAATCTATAGGTTGTGTAGAACCTATTAGTGAAAATTCCCACTGAAAGCAAGTGTATGTGTCGCTAACAAAGTGTAGAACCCCGAACCCGCCCCGGGCCCGGTGCGTTACGTTGAAACAAAATCCCGTGTTTAAACGACGTTTAAAAGTAATTTAAATAAAATTGCCGACTCGATTTTCGGGTTTTCCAAACCCTCAATTTTTCTTGGAAAGCGTGTCTAAAATACTTTGAAATACGTTGGAAAAATGTCGGGTTAAAATAGTTTGGAAAAATGAAGTTTTAAAAAAAATTTTAAAAAAAATAAAGGAGGGGCGCTGCTGGGCTCCGCGCGCGCGCCACGCGCCCCTGGCGCGCGCGCAGAGCGCGCCTAATGCGCGCCCATGCGCCCATGCGCGCCTAGCCTGTGTCGGAGGCGATTATTCGCCTCCCGGTGGCGATTACTCGCCACCTTCTCTGCCGTTTCAGCCAAAAATCGCCCCAGAGGCGATTGCTCGCCTTCCCACGGCGTCCACTCGCCACCTCCTCGGGTTTTTGACCCCAAAACGCCCAAAAACTTGACTTTTTCCCGACTTTTTGACTTACCTTCACTTCCTTCATTTTTCTACGACTAAAACACCTCCAAAAATTCTGAAAATTTAAACATACCTTCCCGACACCTAAACCTTCAAAGCCCATAAAAATTTTGGAAAACCGACTTCAAACGAAGAAATACAAAAATAGAAAACTTAACCCGACGTTAGTTATTTTAAAACCAAAACGGGCGGCGTAACGCCTAAATTTCTTTAAACCAAAACCTGAAAATTTACAGCAAAAATATACTATTTCAAACCCCAAACACTAACAACCATTACAAAAATAGTTTCAACCAAAACGACACACAAAATAAAATCATTTACCACGAAACTGTACAACCGGTACTAAAACATTTATAACAAACCGTTCCCCACTTGTTCTATCTTACTTCCAACATACAAAAACATTACAAACGCGAAAACAACCATCTATCAAAATGTTCACCTCCCACACTACCCGAGGAACAGTGGTCCAGATGCCCCGACAACAGCCTGCACCGGCGGACTTCGTACTCCTCCGACTGCGGCCTAATCCTGAGCTGTCTCATCGACCTCACCTGTATAACACTCGTCACCTACACCATAGAACACAAAAAAAGGTAAGCCTAACGCTTAGCAAGTAGGGAAATAATGCACAACGACACGCTAAATGCTCGACTCAATCCTAACATGCAGTTTCTACACACTCAGTTACTTTCTTTTCATTTCAATTGCATTTATCTTTCACTTCCAGGTGAATCAAGTAGGCACACGCCCCCACACAGTCCAGGACGGCCACGCCTTGATCCACGGAGCTAGACCGGAGGCACACGTCCCAACACAGTCCAGGACGGCCAACACGAATCTCCCCCAATCGATCGTAGAATCCTCATTGTGCACTTCAAGCACGAACAGGTCGAGGAATTCATACTCACGACACATTACGTACATTAACAGGGCATCTCGAATAGAATCTCTCGTGGGGTGCTCAACGAGCCACTTACCCGACGAAGCTATTCTACTCGAGACCAAGTTGCATATCACTTCTTATCTTTCTTCCACATCATCCTCACCACTCAAACATGCAAAAACACGTGATTTCGTAGTTTAGAAAACAATGATGCATGACACCCGATGCATAACAAAAGCAAAACATAACAAACAAACAACCAATCCCTACCGTTCTATGGTGTAGGCCCGAAGGCAACAAACACTCATCCACTACTTACCTGGTTGCTGCTCGATACTTCCTCGTTCACACCGTCCAACAAAATCACACGTTCGATCACCTAACAAATAACGAACATTCACTCAGTAACAACCTAAATAAATTATAAGGATTTTTCTAACTAAACTAATCACACATTTCAACCTAAACTCACAACTTAACTCCAAACCCGATTTTACACCAAAATTGACCGTCCAACTTCAAACGATCGTAACTCTCTCGTTTTTCAACGGATTTCGACGTGCCACCCCAGTTCGGAAACCTCTACACGTCTACTATCCATTGAAACACCCAAATTAACCAAACAAATACATTAGCCAACTCACAAATCCAGCAAACAGAATCAGGTATATAGGTGTTCTTCAACCATTTTTGTGGAACACTTCACCAATCTTCAATCTAACCCTCAAATCTACCTAAACTAAGTCATCCAACAACAAAAACATCAAAATAGGGAAGAAATCTAACATCTAGACTCAATTTTCGGAATCCCTAACCTAGGGTTTTCCAACATTCTTAAAATCCAACTAAAACTCCCAAAAACACTCTCAAACTTCATCTAAAACTATGCAAAACAAAACCCAATCGATTTTACCTTGAAATCGCCTTGAAAGATTGAAGAAAGAAGGAGAGGAAACGTCGGCTATGGAGGAAAAGAGAGAGACACGATGGAGGAGAGGAAGATGAGTGAAAAATAAACCATTTCTTTTCTTTTTATTCCTTCATTTAATTCACCAAGTCAATTTACCATTTAACCCTCCACTTTTCACCTTTAATCCAACGCCAAACCCACCTCTAAACCACCACTTTTTCTTCTCATCACCTTCACAATTTGATTGGTTAACACACATTAACACATTGACAAGTCACACTCAAACTCTCCACCAATGACAATTGGGTTTGACTTGTCAAACTTTCCACTAATCACCTTTCTCTTCTAATAACCTTCTAAACCCCTCACAAAGCACTCTCATACATCACTAACTTAGGTCTAGACACGTAGTCAAAATTTTCCTGGTGTTACAATCCACCCTCCTTACAAAAATTTTGTCCTCAAAATTTACGTACCTGAAGAGCTCACGATAGCGTTCCATCATGTCCTGTTGACGCTCCCACGTTGCCTCCTCAACGTTGTGGTTGCGCCACAGCACTTTCACCAGTGGAATGTCCTTGTTGCGTAATTTCTTCACTGCATAATCCAATATTTCCACCGGTTTCTCCTCGTAGGACAATGTAGGCTGTACATCGATGTCCTGCTGCACCACGACATGCGATGGATCCCTAAGGCACTTTCGCAGCATCGATACGTGAAATACATCATGCACACCCTCCATAGAAGCAGGCAACTCTAATTGATACGCCGTCTTTCCTATTCGCTTTACAATCGGGAATGGACCAACATATCTCGGAGTCAACTTCCCTCTCTTCCCGAATCTCATCACGCCCTTAAACGGCGATATCTTCAAGAACACCTCATCTCCTACCTTAAACTCCAGCTCCCGCCTCCTACCATCTGCATAACTCTTTTGGCGACTCTGAGCTGTCAAAATACGTTGCCGAATGAACTGGATCTTATCTGTAGTTTGCTGAACGATCTCCGGTCCAATCAAACTAGATTCTCCGACTTCGTCCCAGTAAAGAGGCGATCTGCACTTCCTTCCGTATAGAGCCTCGTACGGAGCCATTCCAATAGTATCCTGATAACTATTGTTATATGAGAACTCCACCAAAGGTAAATACCTACTCCAGGAACCCTGAAACTCCAACACACACGCTAGGAGCATATCCTCAAGAGTCTGAATAGTACGCTCAGATTGTCTGTCCGTCTGAGGATGAAAAGCAGTGCTGAAATTCAATTGATTCCCCATCGCCTTATGTAGACTCTTCCAAAATTTTGAAGTGAACCTTGGGTCCCTGTCAGATACAATCGAAGTCGGCACACCATGTAATCTCAAGATCTCCTGTAAGTAGAGTTCGGCAAACTGATCCATACTGTATGTCATCTTCACTGGCAGAAAATGGGCTGACTTCGTTAAACGATCTACAATCACCCATATACCGTCAAATCCCTTCGTCGTCCTAGGCAATCCAACAACGAAATCCATGGAAATCTGGTCCCACTTCCACTCAGGAACCGGCAATGGCTGCAACTTTCCAGCAGGTCTCTGATGCTCTGCTTTCACCTGCTGACAGATCAAACATGTTTCCACGAATTCAGCCACTGACTTCTTCATGCCGGGCCACCAGTAATGCTGCTTGAGGTCCCTGTACATCTTCGTACTGCCTGGGTGCACAGAAAACCTCGACGAATGAGCTTCAGCTAAAATCTCCCTCCGAAGCTGTTCACTGCTCGGAACATACCATCGATTACGGAACTTCAAAATACCATCATCCGAGTAGCTGAACTCCGTCCTATCGTCAGACACCATACTCAGCTTAAATTTATTGCACTCTGCATCTCCCTGCTGAGCTTCTCTGATTTTCTCCAAAATGGTAGGCTTCAGAGATAAAGCTGATAACACAGCAGTTGCATCAGAAATTAACTCTAAATCAAATCTCTGAAACTCCGTGTTCAACTCCCTAGACATCTCCACCTTCATGGCTGCAACGGATGTAGAAACGCGGCTTAAAGCGTCTGCAACTACATTGGCCTTCCCTGGGTGGTATTTAATCTCCAGATCATAGTCCTTCACGAACTCTAACCACTGCCGTTGTCTCATATTCAGTTCCTTCTGAGTGAAAAGATATTTCAGACTTTTATGATCTGAATATACCTCGCACTGCTGACCATATAAATAATGCTGCCAGATTTTCAAAGCAAACACCACAGCAGCTAACTCCAGGTCGTGGGTCGGATAATTCTTCTCATAAGATTTTAGCTGTCTGGAAGCATATGCTATCACCTTATCATTCTGCATAAGCACGCAACCCAGACCAATCCGAGAAGCATCACAATAAATACAAAACTTCTCCTCAGCTACAGGCAACGTCAAAATCGGAGCTGTAGTCAATCGCTGTTTCAACGTCTGAAAACTTAACTCACACTCTTCAGACCATTCATACTTCACGTCTTTTCGTGTCAGACGAGTCATAGGTGCTGCAATTTTAGAAAACCCCTCAATAAATCTTCGGTAATAGCCCGCCAATCCCAGAAAACTCCGAATCTCGCTAACATTCTTCGGTTGAGGCCATTCATTAATTGACTGAATCTTGGCCGGATCCACTGATATTCCGCCACTGCTAATAACATGGCCAAGAAAATGCACCTTAGTTAACCAAAATTCGCATTTAGATAATTTAGCATATAGTTGATGCCGCTTCAGAATTGCCAAAACTATTCTCAAATGCTCTTTATGCTCCTCTTCATCACGGGAATAAACTAAAATATCATCAATAAATACAATTACAAATTTATCGAGATATTATCTGAACACTCGATTCATTAGGTCCATAAAGGCGGCTGGAGCATTCGTCAAACCAAACGACATAACCAGGAACTCATAGTGTCCATACCGAGTCCTGAAAGCTGTTTTCGGGATATCCTGCGATCTGACTTTCAACTGGTAGTATCCCGATCTCAGATCAATCTTAGAAAATATCCGGGCTTCTTGCAGCTGATCAAACAAATCATCTATCCTTGGCAATGGATATTTGTTTTTCACCGTTAGTTTGTTCAACTCCCGATAATCAATGCACATTCGAAGTGACCCGTCTTTCTTCTTAAAAAATAGCACGGGCGCTCCCCAGGGCGAAAAACTAGGGCGTATAAAGCCCTTATCGACCAATTCCTCCAATTGCTTTTTCAGTTCTTTCAACTCAGGAGGAGCCAACCTGTAAGGATTCTTCGACACCGGCTCTGCTCCAGGATAAGTGTCAATTGCGAACTCGATTTCCCGGTCCAGAGGTAGACCAGGCAAATCATCTAAAAACACTTCAGGAAAATCACGAACAATATCTATCTCCTGAAGCTTAACTTCTACCAAAGACTGAGAATCTACAATAGTGGCAAGAAAACACGTAAACTCACCAACAACAGATTTCCGAGCATCCATGGGTGCCATAATTGAGAACCTCTTCATGTTCTTCAAAGCTTGAAATGAAAAATTTTCACCGCTCGGAGGTTGGAAATTTACAGTCCCTGCTCTGCAATCAATCGTCGCATGGTGCCGAAACAGCCAATCCATACCGAGTATCACATCATACCCGGTTATCCCCATAACGATTAAATCAGCAGGTAAAGTCTTCCTTCCGACTGTCACCAAACTGTTAGGAACTACCTGCGCAGAATGCATATACTCGCCGGATGGTAATTGCACAGTATACGCACTTTCCGTCAGCTCTACCTCTAACTGTACTTTCGCCACAAATGCTACCACTACGAAGGAATGGGACGCTCCTGAATCAATCAAAGTAAATGCAGGCACCGAATTAACAAATACAGTACCTGAAATAACGGCTGCTCGATCTTCTCCCTCAGGCTCTATCATCGCGAAGATTCTGGGCCTTCCCTTGACTGGTTCTTTCTTCGCTGTAGGGCAATCCTTTGCCATGTGACCAGGTTTGTTGCAATTAAAACATCGAAGAACTTTCGGCTTCGGGCAGTCTCGAAACATGTGACCAGACTCAAAGCAATTGTAACATTTTCCTTCGTACTGTCCGCACTCTCCCGGGTGCGACTTTAAACATTTTGGACATTGTGGAAACAACTTTCTCTGTTGTGATTGTTGCTGAGGCTTTTTGCCTCCCCTTTGATCTTTCAGATTTCCTCCCGGTCGTTTCGTACCTTGAGACTGAGAAGAGGATCCGCCTCTGCCAAACTATGCGGTAATATCCTTGAACATCCGTTTTGGTGCTTCTACGGATTTAAGAATCTTACCAGCCGATACCTCCACTTCTATAGCTTTAGCCACCACACGGTTAAACGGCACGCCATCAATCCCGAAAGTCTTTACTAACATTTCAATTTCTGGCTTCAACCCTTGTACAAACTGAAAAATCTTATCTTCCTCTCTGCTGACCATATGGCTGGCAAACTTGGACAGTGCTTCAAACTGCTGAATATACTCCCCCACAGACCCGGTTTGTTTTAAAGCCATAAACTCCGATCGCTTTTCGGCTTGAACCGTTCGGTTGTAATATTTCTCGTAAAATAGTTCCTTGAATTCCTCCCAATTCATACTCTGTACATCTGTCGTAGCTTTTACGGTTCCCCACCAGCTTTTGGCACTACTAGACAGGTGGAACGTCGCATGTTTCACCTTGTTCTCATCCTCCACCTCCGCAACACTAAACATCTCTTCAACTGTACAGATCCAACTCTCAGCAGCGGTCGGATCCGTCAGACGCCCTTCAAAGGCCGGAGGCTTTAACCTTCGAAGCCTTTCTCCACTAGAGTCAGGTCCAGAGCTGGACCCCGCTCCAAGGCCTCCCTGTAATCCTTGATTCATAAAAACACCGAGCAATTGAGCTTGCATAGTCAAAAGATCCCTGAGTTATTTATTAGGGTCCTCAGGTGGCTCGGGCTCATTCCGGGGTCGTCCAGGTCGTCTTGGCTGTCCTGGGTTTCTAGGCATTCCTAATGCGCGCCCAGCGCGAGCCCATGCGCGCCTAGCCTTTGTCGGAGGCGATTATTCGCCTCCCGGTGGCGATTACTCGCCACCTTCTCTGCCGTTTCAGCAAAAAATCGCCCCAGAGGCGATTGCTCGCCTTCCCACGGCGTCCACTCGCCACCTCCTCGGGTTTTTGACCCCAAAACGCCCAAAAACTTGACTTTTTCCCGACTTTTTGACTTACCTTCACTTCCTTCATTTTTCTACGACTAAAACACCTCCAAAAATTCTGAAAATTTAAACATACCTTCCCGACACCTAAACCTTCAAAGCCCATAAAAATTTTGGAAAACCGACTTCAAACGAAGAAATACAAAAATAGAAAACTTAACCCGACGTTAGTTATTTTAAAACCAAAACGGGCGGCGTAACGCCTAAATTTCTTTAAACCAAAACCTGAAAATTTACAGCAAAAATATACTATTTCAAACCCCAAAAACTAACAACCATTACAAAAATAGTTTCAACCAAAACGACACACAAAATAAAATCATTTACCACGAAACTGTACAACCGGTACTAAAACATTTATAACAAACCGTTCCCCACTTGTTCTATCTTACTTCCAACATACAAAAACATTACAAACGCGAAAACAACCATCTATCAAAATGTTCACCTCCCACACTACCCGAGGAACAGTGGTCCAGATGCCCCGACAACAGCCTGCACCGGCGGACTCCGTACTCCTCCGACTGCGGCCTAATCCTGAGCTGTCTCATCGACCTCACCTGTATAACACTCGTCACCTACACCATAGAACACAAAAAAAGGTAAGCCTAACGCTTAGCAAGTAGGGAAATAATGCACAACGACACGCTAAATGCTCGACTCAATCCTAACATGCAGTTTCTACACACTCAGTTACTTTCTTTTCATTTCAATTGCATTTGTCTTTCACTTCCAGGTGAATCAAGTAGGCACACGCCCCCACACAGTCCAGGACGGCCACGCCTTGATCCACGGAGCTAGACCGGAGGCACACGTCCCAACATAGTCCAGGACGGCCAACACGAATCTCCCCCAATCGATCGTAGAATCCTCATTGTGCACTTCAAGCACGAACAGGTCGAGGAATTCATACTCACGACACATTACGTACATTAACAGGGCATCTCGAATAGAATCCCTCGCGGGGTGCTCAACGAGCCACTTGCCCGACGAAGCTATTCTACTCGAGACCAAGTTGCATATCACTTCTTATCTTTCTTCCACATCATCCTCACCACTCAAACATGCAAAAACACGTGATTTCGTAGTTTAGAAAACAATGATGCATGACACCCGATGCATAACAAAAGCAAAACATAACAAACAAACAACCAATCCCTACCGTTCTATGGTGTAGGCCCGAAGGCAACAAACACTCATCCACTACTTACCTGGTTGCTGCTTGATACTTCCTCGTTCACACCGTCCAACAAAATCACACGTTCGATCACCTAACAAATAACAAACATTCACTTAGTAACAACCTAAATAAATTATAAGGATTTTTCTAACTAAACTAATCACACATTTCAACCTAAACTCACAACTTAACTCCAAACCCGATTTTACACCAAAATTGACCGTCCAACTTCAAACGGTCGTAACTCTCTCGTTTTGCAACGGATTTCGACGTGCCACCCCAGTTCGGAAACCTCTACACGTCTACTATCCATTGAAACACCCAAATTAACCAAACAAACACATTAGCCAACTCACAAATCCAGCAAGCAGAATCGGGTATATAGGTGTTCTTCAACCATTTTTGTGGAACACTTCACCAATCTTCAATCTAACCCTCAAATCTACCTAAACTAAGTCATCCAACAACCAAAACATCAAAATAGGGAAGAAATCTAACATCTACACTCAATTTTCGGAATCCCTAACCTAGGGTTTTCCAACATTCTTAAAATCCAACTAAAACTCCCAAAAACACTCTCAAACTTCATCTAAAACTATGCAAAACAAAACCCAATCGATTTTACCTTGAAATCTCCTTGAAAGATTGAAGAAAGAAGGAGAGGAAACGTCGGCTATGGAGGAAAAGAGAGAGACACGATGGAGGAGAGGAAGATGAGTGAAAAATAAACCATTTTTTTTCTTTTTATTCCTTCATTTAATTCACCAAGTCAATTTACCATTTAACCCTCCCCTTTTCACCTTTAATCCAACGCCAAACCCACCTCTAAACCACCACTTTTTCTTCCCATCACCTTCACAATTTGATTGGTTAACACACATTAACACATTGACAAGTCACACTCAAACTCTCCACCAATCACAATTGGGTTTGACTTGTCAAACTTTCCACTAATCACCTTTCTCTTCTAATAACCTTCTAAACCCCTCACAAAGCACTCTCATACATCACTAACTTAGGTCTAGACACGTAGTCAAAATTTTCCGGGTGTTACACAAAGTAATAAAGAGAGCATGAATCGAACCCACGATGATAAACTTAGTCGAATTATATTGTATAAAACAATCTAAGATGTAACAATAACTATTTGACTTTTAAAGAAAATATAAAATAACAGATCAAATCAAAATTGGGTTGGTTTTGATATTGAGAAACTTGGTCAGGATTGATTTTCTTATTACGTAAATTTCACTAGCAACGCTACAGATTTCTAGATCAATTTGTTCGAACAGCAAGAATTCAATGAATATCAAGATTCCTTCGTATTACTTGGTGGTTTATTTTAATCTTCTCTTCAATTTATAGACAGAGGAAGATTAATATGAACCTCAATGATGTCCTATTCTAAAGGCAATACAAATCAAATGTTAATAACTTGGTAAAATTCAATTCGTATAATTTAATATGCATCTCATAATTCTTATTTATTTCTTAATATAACAAGAACATATATAATCAAAATTGTCTGTCGACATAAATTGAATTAAACCATAATCATTATAATAAATTATTCGAATAAAAACAATCAATCTTAGCAAGAATGAAATTGTTGTAAAAAGTACTTTCTCTCCTAACTAAAATAAGTTCTTAGCCTATAATCATGAAATTAGAAAAAATAATTGTATAAAAAATATCCGTAACATAAGTTATCAAAGACAAAAGGTAGAGAAATCTCTAAAAAAATGGGTAGAAAAAATAGAAGGCAACAACTTTCTCCTCGGGATTGCCTTCACCCAGTTGAAAAACCCTTTCTTTTCTTCTTCTCCCACTAGCCTCCTCTTCTATCACCTTAATCTCATTCTTCATTCCCTCAGATATTTCTTCTTTGAATCTTGAGATTTTCTCTTTTGTTTCCTTTTTTCACAATATTTCCCTGTTGGTTACTAATTTAAATCTTTCAATGAGATCTTTTGCTTCATCTTCTCGATTTCCATTTGGGTAGTCTCGCTAACATCCTCTACATGACATTAATAATTATTTTAGTGCTAATAATATGATATTCCTGGAAATATACATAAAATTATTTTATTCTTTAAAACAGATAATGTTGTAGCAACTTATAGCAATTCGTATAATTTTGATCTAAATAAATCATCATTCACTCGAATCAAGTAATTTTCATATACCAATATTAACCTAAAATAACTCTTTTTCAAGAATTATCAAACACCCCCAAACTTGAATCATTACTCGTCCTCGAGTGATGCATAAATTGATCAAAGATTATAGAATTTCAATGCACATTATTAGATTTCATGTATTCTCAAGAATGCTTCAAAACTTGTAATCCTATAAAACTTTCACCTAACACATTAAAAACAACATAACATAGAATTATCACCAAATATAATAATTTTCCATAGTGTACATGTGCTCAAATTCCTCTACAACTTCCTAAGTTCAATCATTTCAAATTAAATTTAATAATTTATATTATAGATTACTGAATTTTCCATGTCTTCTTTAGATAACTAAATTCCAAAATTTTTTGTATTAAGGGGTATTAATTATATATATATATATAATTGAACTTTTTCTTATAAATTACACTACATTTTAACGCGATTGACAACATTGGTAATGATGGCCTACGATTACTCAGTAGTGTCACTTAAAAATAAATACTCATATAGTGATATAGAGGAGTATAGTCAATATTATTGCAATGAAGTTCCTCTCATAGTCCCTCTATATGAATTCTACCTATCGAGTATCTAAAGGACTCACTTGAGATTGAAAGTAGATTAGGGCATTGCAATTGTTATTATTATTACTTCTTTTCTGTTTTCTTTTTTTCGAATAACCCCCAAACTTATCTCTTCATATTCCTTGTAAATCACGCCAACGTGTTCACATAATCACGTTATCAATGAAGGAAATAAAAACTACCCTTTCAGCCTTAGAGTAGCAGCATAGAGAGTTCGATATATCATGTCAATATTAATATATTAATACATTTTCCAGTTATAATGTAATAGAGCAAAACTGTTCTATCCTTAGTTGCATTTTTCCCATGAGATGAAGGTAAAATTCGATTCTTAATAAAGTAATACCATACTTTCGCTTTTGGTACCAATGCGATTTGAAGAATAAAAAATTATTCTATTTTAGATATAATCCATTCAGTGTCTAGTTCGAAAATCTCCTTAAAAAAACCTTTACAAAAAGGAGATGAGTGGTTATCAGAATGGGCATGGAACTCGTCATCCTTTTCCTCCAAGTTTTAGAATGAATTGATGGCTGATGTGAGAGATTCACATTTTTGTGCCATATCCGCACTGCTTCAGGTTGGTCTCCTGCAAAATTAGCATAAAATTCACAAACCAGATTAATTACGACATCATCATGTTGAACGCAAAAAGTTGTCCAGTCGTGTTGCTGAATAATTGAAGCTACGTAGCTTGGGTAAACCGTGAATTCGTTATTAGGGAAGACGAAACCCTTCTAAGACATTAAGGTTTTCTGTTGTATCCCTTGTTTAAATCGAAGCTTGGCTTCCTCTAAAATGAATTTAGGTTGAGCTGAACGTGATAAAGGTTTCTTCCCTACGCTTTTGGGCCTCATCTTCTCCTGCGAAAATTCCACACAGATATCTGGATTTGATCAAGTGGTGTGATTTTTATCTCACACCACTGTAGCATTTTATAGGCAATAAAAGATAGGGGAAAGAATCTGAATAATTGGTGAATTGAGCAGTGAAAAACTACAGAGGCGGTAAAACATAAATAAATAAATATATTTATAAATAAACATAATTATTTAATACATTTTATTTCTCTTTTTTTTATATGTGATGCGACAGCAATTGTTGTAGCATCAACATTATTTTATTGAACCTTTAACATATAAAATGATACTGAAAATTGGGTTGCCTCCCAATCAGCCCTTGATTTTAGAGTCATCAGCTTTACATCACGTGCTTCACTTTGCTTCTTCTAAGTTTAGAGAAATTAACATTTGTTCTGTCAACTTTTCTCCAAAATACAGCTTCACTCTTTGTCCATTTACCTTGAAACTTTGTCCACTCTTCTCATCTCATAATTCCAATGTCACATATGAGTAAATTTTAGCTATCTCAAAAGGTCTAGACCATCTAGATTTAAGCTTCCCTGTAAAAAGTTTCAATCTGGAATTATACAACAATATTTTTTTACCTTTTTCAAATGTACGCTTTTAAATTTTTTTTGTCATGTCATTTCTTCACCTTTTCATTATAAATTCTGGCATTCTCGTATGCTCTCAATCTTAATTCATCTAACTCCTGTAGCTGCAACAACCAATTTTTTCCTGCTAAACTTAAGTCCCAATTGAGTTTTTTGATCGCTCAATATGCCTGTGTTCAAGTTCCACTGGTAAGTGACAAGTCTTTCCATAAATCAGTCTATATGGAGTTGTACCAAGAGATGTTTTATATGTTGTCCTATATGTCCACTGTGCATCATCCAATTTTAAAGATCAATCTTTCCTCTAGGGTTTATCACTTTTTTCTTGAATTATCTGTTTGAAACTTTGATTTTCCCATTGCTTTGAGAATGATATGCAGTTGTTACCTTATGATGTACTCCATATTTGTTCAATAATCCTTTGAAAAGCTTGTTATAGAAGTGTGAACCTCTATCACTAATTATAGCTCTGGGTGTTCTAAACCTTGTGAATATATTCTTTTGTAAAAATTTGATGACAACTTTTCCTTCCTTACTATGTTTAATCTTCTTTGTTGCTCTATAGATGTGCGGTGGCCTTCTTTCAGTAATAGTTTGTACGTGCAAATACTAGGGCTAATTCACTTAATAATATCTCTAACTGTCCATACCAGAGCTTTCTTAAAATTCTTCAGCACTTGCAATAACTCTTCTTCTTGCATTAAAGACAAAGCAGCTGAAATGATAACAAGTAACATTTCCTTGTGTCCGAGATATGCATATTTAAGATGTGATGGCAGCTATTTTAACTCCAGTATTGGTGCCTCCTTGATGGATGGCTTTAGAATTTCAACTTGATGGTCTGTTCTTTCCTATGGTTAGAACTTTTTGTTGTAGCTTTAATGAACCTGCTTTAATTCTTCCTTATCTTCTTCTAATTCAGAATTTTCTTTCTTTGTTACTCCCTCTGTTATTGAAAAGCAATCTTCTTTATCATATGGGCATTTCATCGCTTTTAATACATTGAAGGTAATTTGTTGGTTATTTGCCCTCATTGTGAGCTCTCTTTTTTTTAACATCAATCAATGTCCTTCCTGTAGCTAGAAAGAGTTTTCTCAATATGATGGTACTTCATGATCTGCCTTATAATCCAGGATAATAAAATCTGCTAGAAAGATAAATTTATCCATCTTTACAATAACTTCTTTTATCTTTCCTTGAGGGTGCAGTGCGTCAATGATTGATCAGCTAACTGAAGTGTCACTGTTTTTGGCCGAGCTTCACCTATTCCCAGTCTTCTAAAGATAGACATAGGCACGAGATTAATACTAGCTCCAAGGTCGCATAAAGCTTTTCCAAAATAATTATTGTCTATCGTACATGGGATAGTAAAACTATCTGGATCCTTCAATTTAGGTGAGATCTTGTTTTGCAGAATGAAGCTAGTTTCCTCTTTCATTGCCACAAGTTCAAATTCCCCCAACTTCTTTTTCTTCGATAAAATATCTTTCATAAACTTTGCATGATTGGGCATTTGTTCGAGAGCTTCCACTAAAGGTACATTGATGTGGAGTTATTTAAGGATATCAAGAAATCTCTTGAATTGTTTGTCCTGGTTATGTTTTTGCAACCTTTGGGGAAAAGGTGGGGGAGGTCTCTCATTCTATAGTTTTTCATTTGAATGTTGCAGCTTAGCTATTACATCAGTAACTTTTTCATGTTTTTCTGGTTCAATCAGATCCTCTTGCTCTTCTAGCTCAACTTGCTTCTCTGAAATTTTTTCTTTTTTTCTGTTTCATTGGAATCTCAAACTCTATACTATTTCTCAAAATAATAGCATTGCAATGCTTTTTTCCTGATCTTTGTGATACTTCTGTATAACTAGCTAGTTGTCCTAAATTCCTTGTATTTATCGATTGAGTAATTTGACGTACTTGATTCTCCACATTTTGCAAGTTAATGTCTCCTTTTGATGCACACTCTCTAGCAAAATTTTCTGATTTAACATGAGGCATTGCAATATGTGTTGATTGTGAGAAACCTGGAGGATAATTTGTTGTAGGTTTGCTTTGTGTTGGAGCATCCTGTTGCTATGAATTCCTTGAAAGTAGGGTGTTGTTTCTAGCCAAGATTATACATGTGGGAATATGGGTTGTTGTTCCCGTTATATCCTACATAGTTACTGATTCTGGATTAGTAAGACATAAACTTGTCTCAAGCCTCATAAAGTAACTCACCATCACGTTGTTGTAAACTTGTAACGTCATTCCTTATCTTGGCATTTCTTATAGGTGGGTAATATTTTATAATGAATTTCTTTGTCAAAACTCCTCATGTAGCAATAGTATTTCATGGAATAACATTTAACCAATCTCATTCTCTAACTCTCAAGGAATATGGGAACAATTTGAGTCTTAATGCTTCTGCCGAGACTCTAGGAAAATTAAATGAATCACTCACTTTACCAAAAACATTGAGATGACGATGTGGATTCTCAGATACCATGCCACTAAATTTTTCAACATTCTAAAGCATTTGAAACATCACTAGCTTAAGTTCGAACTGTATTGCATGTAAGTCTAGTCTCACAATGCCAAGATTTAGATCGTCCACCATAGGAATAGCAAAATCCGAACTGTATTGCATGTAAGTCTAGTCTCACAATGCCAAGATTTAGATCGTCCACCATAGGAATAGCAAAATCTTGAATACGTCGATCACTATCATCAATAATTATTTTAGGAAGATTTATTCTTTCTTCTTGTTCATCCATATTTTCTTCCTGTGATGACCTATATGTGTAAGTATGTGTACGATGGCTGCACGAACCGGAACCCGGATGGCGGTACGTCCGCGCGGGCGAACCGAAAGGTGACAGGTCGTAAAAAAGGGGTCGTCACAATCCCACATCGCTTGAGAAAGTACATGAAAATGAAACATATGTAAGAGATCCCTCCCAAGATAGTAAGACGCGTTTTGGAGCACAATTGGCAATGGATCCCTTAAGAATTCCGAAGTTAAAAGTGCTTCGACGAGAGCAATTCCAGGTTAGGTGACCTTCCGGGAAGTTCTTGCCAAACAAAGCCGTGAGGGGAGGATATTGGGCTGCGGCCCAATCGCCAGAGTGGACGATATCTTGCTGGGAATAGGGGTCGTTACAAATGGTATCAGAGACTGTACCCAACCGGAAATGTTCCCAATGAGGACGTTGGGCCCCCGAGGGGGGGTGATTGTGATGACCCGGATGTGTAAGTATGTGTACGATGGCTGCACGAACCGGAACCCGGATGGCTGTACGTCCGCGTGGGCGAACTGGAAGGTGACAGGTCGTAAAAGGGGGGTTGTCACAATCCCACATCGCTTGGGAAAGTACATGGAAATGAAATATATGTAAGAGATCCCTCCCAAGATAGTAAGACGCGTTTTGGAGCACAATTGGCAACGGATCCCATAAGAACTCCGAAGTTAAAAGTGTTTCGGCGAGAGCAATTCCAGGTTGGGTGACCTTCTTGGAAGTTCTCGCCAAACAAAGCCGTGAGGGGAGGATATTGGGCTACGGCTCAATCCCCAGAGCGGACAATATCTTGCTGGGAATACGGGTCGTTACACTTCCTCCACGAATGGGTGTTGTTCTTGTTGTCTCCTTCTTACACGAAATGTTCGTTTAATCTCTTAATCGTACGGCACAAAATCCTAGTCGTTCTCATCAAGCATTAAGCATATGGTACCTTAAGAACAAAAAGAAATTATTTGAGGAAATGTTTTATAGTAAAATAAAATAATTCAGAATTATCCCTGACAACGATTCCAAAAACTTGTTAGTGAAAATTCGTACATAATGCTAGTGCACGTGTCGCTAACAAAGTAGTAAAAAGAAGTATGAGTCGAGTCCATAAAGATAAACTTAGTCAAATTATATTGTATAAAACAATCTAAGATATAACAATAACTTATTTGATTTTTAAAGGAAATGTAAAATAACAGATCATGTAACACCCGAGTTTTTCGGGTTTTCGCTCCAAGGGTATTTTTGTAAATAAGAAATATAGGTCCGTCTAACGAGCAAGAGGTGTTATTAGTGTCCTAGGGATTTATGGGGATTTTTAGACGAATAAGTAAAATTTTAGAAACTCCATATCCATAGTGTAACGTTAGAGTTCCGTTTTTAGCCCTATAGTGTTTTAATTCAAAAAAAAAAATATAGTAAACAAGGTCCAATTTGCGAACGGTTAGTCTCGTTAGAATCCTAAAAATAAGTTGGAATATTTGGAGGAATAAGGGAGTTTTGGGAACCAAACTGATAGAGGAATAGTGAACGAATTAAAGGAATTGAACTAAGGGCAAAATGGTAAATTAGGAAGTCAAATTTTTATAAAACCTAAAACTCCTCCTTTTCTTCTCATTTCTCTTCTCCTCCACGTAAAGCTCTCCTCACGATTCCCTTCTCCTCTCCCTCCCTTGATCACTCAAGTTCCGATTTTCGGAGAGTTTCTCTTCGGTTTTCTTCAACAAATCAACTCTCTAGGTAAGTTCTATACTTTGGGCTAATTTAGTTGTTGTTTTAGGGCACTATTCGGTTAGGGTTAATTTGAGTTAGGGTTGAGAAATTGGGGGTTTTGGTAGGAATCGATAGTTTGACAATATTAATGCCCCATAGGGTTGTATTTATGATTATTGTGGTAGTTTGTGTGAATTAATGGTGTGGGTTAATGTTTAAAGTGAAGTTTTGGTGGTTGGAAGGTTGTTGGAAGCCATTAATGGAGTTTTTGAATTAGTGAGCACAATGTGCTCGACGAAATGCCCGAAGGAAGTGAATAAGAGTTTTAGGGAAATTTGTCTTAGCTCGGGTTTTCGTTTAGTTTTGTAATTGATGATTTAGAGTCGATACTAATGACATGTTATGAAAATGCCTTAGATAACCCAAGCTCTCAGAGGACGGTGCTCGACATAGCTAGGATTCCAGGTAAGTGGTGCTAGGTTTCCGGCCCTGCCGGCCCTTACGGCCCTACGTCATATCGATGTTAGGAATTAATGTCTTAATGGTGTTTTCACGATTTTGGAGTTCTAAGGAGTCGGGTAGCCTAGGATGCTTCCCATTTGTGGTTGGATGGGTTCGTTTATGAGTTAGGCTCGTTTATGTATGTTAAGAATTGATTGATGATTGTTAGGAGCACTTTTTCATGCATCATGTTTTTCTCCTCTAAGATTTAACGAAATGTTTTGCATGCACGTTTTCAAGTAAACGAAGTAAAGTAAATGACGTTAAATGAAGTTGGAGGATGAGTAGGGCACGGGGCACGTAAACGGCAACTCAGGGCAAGTGTTGGGTCTACTGGGTAGACGAATGGTGCCCGTGCCTACTCATGCCTAATGATATATATGTATGAGTTATGTAAAGTAAACAAATGAAAAATGAACATGTTTTGAAAGACCATGCATCATGTATACTAATGTTTTAGTGCACCTCCTTACTAAGCATTAGGCTTAACGTATTTATCGTATGATGTAGGTGACGAAAATGAAGGTGAGGAAATACCTCCTGATGATCAGGCATAGGCGGTCGGTGGACGGAGCTCATGGCGACGGGATGTGTTTTGGTTAGGCTGGATGATCCGTGGGTATACTACGAGTATTTTGTGGTAAATAGGTGTGAAGTGGATTGATTTTGGATGAATTTTAGGGTGTATAGAGAATTTAGATTTTTTGATGAATTATGGTGGATAATGAATTGGAGTGAAGGGTTATTTTGTATGATTTGCTAAATGAATTTGTTTTGAAAAGATTTAGAAAATTCTAGTGTTTATAATAGTGTTTGATTGTGGATTTGGTTGGATTGTTGTTTGACGATTTTAGGTGTTTGGAATTGTATGGATTCGCTCGAGTTCTAGTGCGATCCACGTGGTTTATTTTCATGAGTTTTATACAAGGATTTGGGTATGTTTTGAGTTGGGTTTTTCAGGAGTTTGAAGGATTGTGAGTTTAATGTAGTTGTGAACGTTTTTGGAAGGTTTAATGTAAAAAGGAGAATTGGATAAAGTGTAGAAAGGGAGGGAGCAGGGCGCAGGCGAGCGTGCGGCCAGGCGCTGGTGCGCGCTGGCAGGGCGCAGGCGGGCGCGCGGCCAGGCGCTGGTGCGCGTTGGCAGGGCGCGCGCACGCAGTGGGCGCGCACGGCGTGCCTAAATGTGTGCCATCACGATCGGTCGGGCTTGTAGCGCGATCGATCGTGATTGAAGGTTGATTTTAAATTGGAAGACCCGAGAAGGCCCGATCGGTCGGGCTTGAAGCGCGATCGATCGTGGGTGATGTTTCGTTTTTAATCGGGAAACCCAAGCCGGCCCAATCGATCGGGCTTGAGGGTGCGATCGATCGTGGTCAACGTGTGATTGATTTTCCGACTTTTCGAAACTTGTTTTAAACCCGACCCCTTTTTACGATACTCTTAAATGCATTTTAGTAACGGCCCTCATGTATTCTAAAGGATTTTAAGGGCCCAAAAACCGAGTCATCATTTTTCCAAAAAATGATTATTTCCTCGTTTTAAATGATTTAAAAGTTGACAAAATATTATACCCGTTATGTTTAAGTTAAAGTTAGGTTAATTAGGGTTGATTGAGGTGGGTCATTTGTATATATCCGATTGGGGTTAGCGTGTTGTTTAAAAGTGAAAAATTTATACGTAAAAATACGAGGGTTTGAAGTTAAGATTTCTTTATGGTCCTTCCGTGACGGCCCTGACCGGGTTGGGGTGGTTACAGTTATGGTATCAAAGCAATTGAGTTTTAAAAGCGATTCTGAGGATTGCCTACCAAAATATACTGCCGCACGGGAACTCTCCATCAACTGTAAGTGTTTAAGTTTAATTATGATTCTTAGATATTTATATTGTTATATTGTCTAATGTGTCTAGGAAGGAGAAAATGCTGAGAGCACCCAGACAAGACGATGAGATCCCTAATAGTCAACTAATGGAAATAGTCCGTCAACAGTCCGAACAAATAGGAATCTTACTCAGTAGGGATGGAAACGGTGGTGGACAAGGTAGTAATTCCCGGGAACTAAGTGGAGAGAGGTTCAGGCGGCTTAGGCCCCCAACTTTTGACGGACAGTCCTCGGATCCCACTAGTGCTGAGGAGTGGATCCGTAAGATTGAGAGTATGTTTAATTATGCGAAGGTAGAGGAAGCGGACAAAGTAACGTGTGCGGTGTTCAACCTGGAGAAGGATGCCGTGTTCTGGTGGGATTCAGTGATGGTCACTACCGATGTAGGGGTCATGACATGGCAGAGGTTCAAAACAATATTCTACAACAAGTATTTCAACCGTGCCCTTCGTGCCAATAAGAGGGCCGAGTTTTCTCAGCTACGCCAGACAGGATCCGTGGCCGAGTATGTACGCAGGTTTGAGTCATTGTTCAGATACGCAGGTACGATGGTCAGTGATGAAGAAGACAAAATATACCAGTTTGTTCAAGGTTTGAAATTGGAGATTTTGAAGGGGGTGAAGACGGCGGAAGTTGAAGATATGCCGTATCATCGATTTGTAGCTAAGGCCCTCGAGCTTGATGACATTGAAATGAAACTGCAGCGACAAAGAGAAGTGCCGAGGAGGTTCATTAGAGAGGTGCAACCGCAGCAGAACAGAGGATGGCAGCCACAGCCACAACGTGGTGTCAAACGGGCGAATGAGATGCCTAGAGCTCAAGACAAGGGCAAAGGCCCTCAAGGGGCACCACAGGCTCCTTTGTGCCCGGTCTGTCAGAAATATCATCTGGGTGATTGTAAGTTATATACGGGCCGATGCTTTAGGTGTGATAAGGTGGGACATAAGGCCGTAGATTGTCCTGGATCGGCCAAGAGACCACCGGGTGGTCCTCCTAGGATTTTTGCTCTTATTGAAGATGAGGAGGCTGCTCAGCCTTCTGTTGTTTCAGGTATTGTTCTGGTTTGTGGGCATTCAGCTCACGTTTTAATTGACACGGGGGCAACCCACTCATTCATAGCACAGTATTATGTATCTAAGTGGAAACTACATTTCGCTCCAGCTGATCGTAGTTATAGTGTCATGTTGCCCTCCGGGGAGCTTTTAGATTCCGACCAAGCAATACAAGGGGAGGTTATATCTATTGATGGTCGACAGCTTTATGCGAACCTGATCGTCATATGTATGAAGGGGTACGATGTAATCCTGGGCATGGATTGGTTGTTTTGGCATTATGCCACAATCAATTGCCGGTCGGGTGTGGTAGATTTTAGGCCCCCAGGTGGAGAGGATTATTTCTTTCGAGCAACCCTTTGTTCGAGTAGGATGCCTCTAGTAACGTCGATGTGTGCTCTGTACTCGGTAAAACCTAGATGTTTCAGTTTTGTAGTGAGTATAGTGGATGTGAGAATGCAGAATGAATTAAAGCCGTGTGACATTTTGGCAGTTGACAACCTTAAGGAAGTGTTCTTAGACGAGTTGCCTAGCTTGCCTGTGAATGCCCTATATTCGATGAAGCATGGATGTTTTGGATTTATAGCAAGCGTTGAGGAAGTGAATATGAAAAATGAGTTGAAGTTATGTGATATTCCAGTAGTTAAGGACTTTACAGAAGTGTTTCTGGACGAATTGCCCAGCTTGCCTCCAGATCGAGAAATAGAGTTCACGATTGAGATTATGCCTGGTTCGGCACTAGTATCTAAGAATCCTTATAGAATGGCACCGGTTGAATTGAAGGAGTTGCATGTTCAGTTGAAGGAACTGACAGACAAGGGTTTTGTACGGCCGAGCGTTTCTCCTTGGGGCACTCCGGTCTTGTTCGTAAAGAAGAAAGATAGCTCATTGAGGATGTGCGTGGATTACCGAGAGCTGAACAAATTAACCATCAGAAATAAGTATCTGCTATTGAGGATTGATGATTTGTTTGACCAGTTGCAGGGGGCCAGTGTGTTCTCGAAGATTGATTTGCGGTCCGGGTACCACCAATTGAAGATTAAGGCCGATGATATACCAAAAATCGCATTTAGAACGCGCTATGGGCATTATGAATTTAGAGTTATGTCCTTCGGTTTACCGAATGCCCCGGCAGCTTTTATGGACCTCATGAACAGAGTGTTTCGGGAGTTCCTAGATAAGTTTGTGATAGTGTTCATAGATGACATTCTGATATATTTCCAAAATGACGAAGAACACGCGAAGCACTTAAGGGCTGTTTTGGATACATTGAAGCAGCACCAATTGTATGCTAAGTTTTCTAAGTGCGGATTTTGGCTGAATCAGGTGAATTTCCTAGGCCACGTGATTTCGAAAGAAGGAGTTTCAGTAGATCCGGCTAAAGTTCAAGCCGTGAAGGAGTGGCCTAAGCCGAGAAATGCAATTGAAGTACGAAGTTTCATTGGCCTGGCTGGGTATTATCGGAAGTTTATCGAAGGGTTTTCAATCATAGCCAAACCTCTGACGAACTTAACGAAGAAAGAAGTGAAATACCAGTGGTCGGAGGACTGCGAAGAAAGTTTTCGGACCTTAAAGCAAAAGTTGACCACAGTGCCATTGTTAATTCTACCTGTGGAGAATGGAACATTCAGTATCTATTGTGACGCATCCAAAGTAGGATTGGGGTGCGTACTGATGCAAGACGGAAGAGTAATTGCCTACGCCTCAAGGCAATTGAAGACTTACGAACAAAACTATCCGACACATGATTTGGAATTGGCAGCGGTGGTATTTGCGTTGAAAATATGGAGACACTATCTTTATGGCCAAAAGTGTGAAGTGTTTTCAGACCATAAGAGTTTAAACTATCTCTTTACGCAGAAAGATTTAAACATGAGGCAAAGGAGATGGTTGGAATTTGTGAAGGATTACGACTTTGAAATCAAGTACCATCCTGGAAAGGCAAATACGGTGGCAGATGCGTTGAGTAGAATGCCTAAGACCAAGGAGTCAGTTGTTTGCTGTATGCCAGCTTCATTGAGAAATGAGATTCAGAGGCATGAACTCGAAGTAGTTTCGGAGCTTTCGGCCCTACTTGCTGACTTGACTATACGGCCTACTCTTCTGGATAAAATTAAGGAGGCTCATCAGATGGATTCAGAAGAAAAGGAAGCTATTGTGACCAAGTTGACCGATACACCTTCCGAATTCAGTTGCTCGGAGGATGGCATTTTGAAATTTCGGGACCGTTGGTATGTTCCAAAGGATGAAGAGTTGAGGAAATTGATTTTGGCAGAGGCACACTCATCGTCGTTCTCAGTTCATCTGGGTAACACCAAAATGTACAGAGATCTGAAGGTGCTTTGTTGGTGGCCGAATATGAAGCATGATGTGGCCAATTATGTACAGTCTTGCCTTGTCTGTCAACAAGTTAAGGCAGAACACAGAGACTAGGTGGAATTTTACAACCTCTACCGATTCCCGAGTGGAAGTGGGATCATATTGCAATGGACTTTGTAGTTGGATTACCGAGGACAATAAAAGGACATGACAGTATATGGGTAGTAGTTGATAGATTGACAAAGACAGCTCATTTCCTTCTAGTAAAAATGACTTACACGATGAATCAGTTCGCAGAGCGTATGTTCAGGAGATAATAAGGTTGCACGGGGTTCCGGTTTCAATTGTTTCGGACAGGGATCCAAGATTTACTTCGAGGTTTTGGAAAGGTTTACAAAGCGCTATGGGTACTAAGTTAGCTTTTAGCACGGCATTCCACCCACAGACTGACGAACAGTCTGAAAGGACGATTCAGATACTTGAGGATATGCTGAGAGCGTGCGTGCTAGAGTTTCAAGCATCTTGGAGCCAGTATTTGCCGTTGGTTGAATTTGCGTATAATAACAGTTATCAGTCCACAATTGGTATGGCCCCGTACGAAGCGCTGTATGGCAAAAAGTGTAGGTCGCTACTATATTGGGATGAAGTGGGTGAAGCTAAGTTGATTGGACAAGAAATTTTACAACAGCTATCTGAGAAGGTTGCTCTAATCAGACAAAGAATGGAAACTGCACAGAGTCGCCAAAAGAGCTATGCCGACCGAAGAAGACGAAATTTGGAGTTCTTAGTTGGTGATGAGGTGTTTTTGAAGGTTTCACCATTCAAGGGCGTGGTTCGTTTTGGTAAGAGAGGGAAGTTGAATCCACGGTTTGTTGGACCGTTCCTGATTACAGAGAGGATTGGAGCTACAACTTACAAGCTTCAGTTGCCGTTGTTTATGGAGGGTGTTCATAATGTCTTCCACGTGTCGATGTTGAGGAAATGTGTACGAGATCCGACGCACGTGGTAGAACTAATCAGTCTTGAAATACAGCCGACCTTAACTTACGAAGAGAGGCCAGTGCAAATTATGGAGTATGCTGTGAAAGTTTTACGCAATAAGTCAATCCCACTGGTTAAGGTGTTGTGGAGGAACCAAAACGTAGAGGAAGCGACGTAGGAGCGTCAACAGGATATGATGGAGAGATATCCAGAATTGTTCAGGTACGAAATTTTTGGGGAAAAAAATTCTAAATAAGGAGGAAATGATGTAACACCCGAGTTTTTTGGGTTTCCGCTCCAAGGGTATTTTCGTAAATAAGAAATATAGGTCCGTCTAACGAGCAAGAGGTGTTATTAGTGTCCTAGGGATTTATGGAGATTTTTAGACGAATAAGTAAAATTTTAGAAACCCATATCCATAGTGTAATGTTAGAGTTCTGTTTTTAGCCCTATAGTGTTTTAATTCAAAAAAAAAAAAATATAGTAAACAAGGTCAAATTTACGAACGGTTAGTTTCGTTAGAATCCTAAGAATAAGTTGGAATATTTGGAGGAATAAGGGAGTTTTGGGAAACCAAACTGATAGAGGAATAGTAAACGAATTAAAGGAATTGAACTAAGGGCAAAATGGTAAATTAGGAAGTCAAATTTTTATAAAACCTAAAACTCCTCCTTTTCTTATCATTTCTCTCCTCCTCCACGTGAAGCTCTCCTCACGATTCCCTTCTCCTCTCCCTCCCTCGATCACTCAAGTTCCGATTTCCGGCGAGTTTCTCTTCAGTTTTCTTCAACAAATCAACTCTCTAGGTAAGTTCTATACTTTGGGCTAATTTAGTTGTTGTTTGAGGGCACTATTCGGCTAGGGTTAATTTGAGTTAGGGTTGAGAAATTGGGGGTTTTGGTAGGAATCGATAGTTTGACAATATTAATGCCCCATAGGGTTGTATTTATGATTATTGTGGTAGTTTGTGTGAATTAATGGTGTGAGTTAATGTTTAAGGTGAAGTTTTGGTGGTTGGAAGGTTGTTGGAAGCCATTAATGGAGTTTTTGAATTAGTGAGCACAATGTGCTCGACGAAATGCCCGAAGGAAGTGAATAAGAGTTTTAGGGAAATTTGTCTTAGCTCGGGTTTTCGTTTAGTTTTGTAATTGATGATTTAGAGTCGATACTAATGACATGTTATGAAAATACCTTAGGTAACCCAAGCTCTCAGAGGACGGTGCTCGGCATAGCTAGGACTCCAGGTAAGTGGTGCTAGGTTTCCGGCCCTGCCGGCCCTTACGGCCCTACGTCATATCGATGTTAGGAATTAATGTCTTAATGGTGTTTTCACGATTTTGGAGTTCTAAGGAGTCGGGTAGCCTAGGATGCTTCCCATTTGTGGTCGGATGGGTTCGTTTATGAGTTAGGCTCGTTTATGTATGTTAAGAATTGATTGATGATTGTTAGGAGCACTTTTTCATGCATCATGTTTTTCTCCTCTAAGATTTAGCGAAATGTTTTGCATGCATGTTTTCAAGTAAACGAAGTATAGTAAATGACGTTAAATGAAGTTGGAGGATGAGTAGGGCACGGGGCACGTAAATGGCAACTCAGGGCAAGTGTTGGGTCTAATGGGTAGACGAGTGGTGCCCGTGCCTACTCATGCCTAATGATATATATGTATGAGTTATGTAAAGTAAACAAATGAAAAATGAACATGTTTTGAAAGACCATGCATCATGTCTACTAATGTTTTAGTGCACCTCCTTACTAAGCATTAGGCTTAACGTATTTATCGTATGATATAGGTGACGAAAATGAAGGTGAGGAACTACCTCCTGATGATCAGGCATAGGTGGTCGGTGGACGGAGCTCGTGGCGACGGGATGTGTTTTGGTTAGGCTGGATGATCCGTGGGTATACTACGAGTATTTTGTGGTAAATAAGTGTGAAGTGGATTGATTTTGGATGAATTTTAGGGTGTATAGAGAATTTAGATGTTTTGATGAATTATGGTGGATAATGGATTGGAGTGAAGGGTTATTTTGTATGATTTGGTAAATGAATTTGTTTTGAAAAGATTTAGAAAATTCTAGTGTTTATAATAGTGTTTGATTGTAGATTTGGTTGGATTGTTGTTTGATGATTTTAGGTGTTTGGAATTGTATGGATTCGCTCAAGTTCTAGTGCGATCCACGTGGTTTATTTTCATGAATTTTATACAAGGATTTGGGTATGTTTTGAGTCGGGTTTTTCGAGAGTTTGAAGGATGGTGAGTTTAATGTAGTTGTGAACGTTTTTGGAAGGTTTAATGTAAAAAGGAGAATTGGATAAAGTGTAGAAAGGGAGGGAGCAGGGCGCAAGTGGGCGCGCGGCCAGGCGCTCGTGCGCGCTGGCGGGGCGCGCGAGCGCAGTGGGTGCTCACTGCGCGCCTGAATGTGTGCCATCACTATCGTTCGGGCTTGAAGCGCGATCGATCGTGATTGAAGGTTGATTTTAAATTGGAAGACCCGAGAAGGTCCGATCGGTCGGGCTTGAAGCGCGATCGATCGTGGGTGATGTTTCGTTTTTAATCGGGAAACCCGAGCCGGCCCGATTGATCGGGCTTGGGGGCGCGATCGATCGTGGTCGACGTGTGATTGATTTTCCGACTTTTCGAAACATGTTTTAAACCCGACCCCTTTTTACGATACTCTTAAATGTATTTTAGTGACGGCCCTCATGTATTCTAAAGGATTTTAAGGGCCCAAAAACCGAGTCGTCGTTTTTTCGAAAAATGATTATATCCTCGTTTTAAATGATTTAAAAGTTGACAAAATATTATACCCGTTATGTTTAAGTTAAAGTTAGGTTAATTAGGGTTGATTGAGGTGGGTCATTTGTATATATCCGATTGGGGTTAGCGTGTTGTTTAAAAGTGAAAAATTTATACGTAAAAATACGAGAGTTTGAAGTTAAGATTTCTTTATGGTCCTTCCGTGACGGCCCTGACCGGGTTGGGGTGGTTACAGATCAAATTAAAATTGGGTTGGTTTTGATATTGAGAAACTTGGTTAGGAATGATTTCCTTGTTACGTAAATTACACTACCAACGCTACAATTGCTATAGCAATTTGTTCGAACAACAAGAATTCAATGAATACCAAGATTCCTTCGAAATGCTTGATGGTTCATTTTAATCTTCTCTTCAATTTACAGATAGAGGAAGATTAATATAAACCTCAATGATGTCCCATTCTAAAGTCCATACGAATCGAATGTTAACAACTTAGTAAAATTTAATTCATATAATTTAATATGGATTTCATAATTCTAATCTATTTATCAATATAACAAGAACATGTATAATCAAAATTGTCTGTCAACATAAATTGAGTTAAACCATAATCATCATGATAAATTATTCTAATAAAAATAAGCAATCTTAGCAAGCAATGAAATTGTTGTAACAACTACTTTCTTTCCTAACTAAAATAAGTTCTTAGCCCATAATTATGAAATTATCAAAAACAATTGTATCAAAAAATATCTATAACAGAAATTATCAAAGACAAAAAAAGGTAGAGAAATCTCTAAACAATGGATAGAAAAATAGAAGGCAATAGCTTTCTCCTCAGATTGTCGCCGCCTCCTCTTCTCTCACCTCAATCTCTTCCTTTATTCCCTCAGATTTTCCTTCCTTAAATCTTGAGATTTTCTCTTTTGTTGCCCCTTTTCACAATGTTTCCCTGTTGGTTATCATTTTAAATCTTTCAATGAGATCTTTTGCTTCATCTTCTCGATTTCCATTTGCGTAGTCTCGCAAGCATCCCCCTATATGGCATTAAGAATTATTTTAGTGCTAATAATCTGATATTCTTGAAAATATACATAAAATCGTTTAATTCTTTAAAATAGATAATGTTGTAGCAACTTGTAGCATTTCATATAATTTTGACTTAAATAAATCAACATTCACTCAAAACAAGTAATTTTCATATTCCGATATTAACCTAAAATTACTATTTTTCAATAGTTATCAGAACCTTCTTGCACGTGTGTGTTAGTTGTGAATATGTAAACCAAAGGTGTGAAGAAAATATGCGAAATCATTATAAAATTTCCCTCTCTCTCTCTTCCTTGTTTCTCTTCTTCTTCTTCTCAACTTCACTAACCTAACTAACTTGAATTGATTCTACTAGGGGTGAGTAGAACCGGCCCAAGACCGAGGAACTGGACCGGACCAGACCGAGTGTTTTGGTTTGGTTTCGGTTGGTACTCATAGAGCGCCGACGCTACCCTTCGAGTTCGCACTACTCTTCCCACCTCGTAGGTGGCTCGCTACCCTTCCGAAGTCCGAACCGAAGTCTAAATCTTCATGCTGCTCTGCCCTTCCAAAGTCTGAGTCTTCCTCTGCAACTAAAACTACCCTATCGATGGTTTGCTTCAGCCTCATGGTAGATTTTCTTTTCTTTTTTTTTTCTCTCTTCGAGCTTTCCTTAATTGGATGATTGGGGAGAGTTCAGAGATCTAGAGAGAGAATTGAGAAAAACTTTCCTCTGACCAAAAATGGGGATCCCGTCGATTGCAGGGCTGATCACAATGTCTTGCTTTCTGCTTCTCATCAGTGCCCATAGTTGCAGGTAATATGTCTTATTGCAAATATTTTTTATCTATTTCATGACTGATTTTTGGTTTCAATCTTAAGATTTGATCTCTCTAAGCATTTTTTTTATGATGTAGTGTAGCACCCGGTTCTATTAAACAAATTTTTATTCCGTCATTTAATAGTAAACATGTTGTGGAGAATTTTGAGGAAAATATTAATTAGGTTAATGAGTGACTAAGTAAGGGCATAATGGTAAATTGAGAACTTATAATGGATAACCTATTTAAGGAAAGAGGCTTTGTGATTAAATGCACTGTAGCTGCCACTCTTTCCCTACTCTCCTCTCTCGGTATTTAGCTCAAGCAGCAGAGCTCTCTAGGCGATTCTTCCATCCGATTTTTCTCCAAACTAGGTGAGTTCTATTTCGATTCCTTGCTGCATTGGTAACTATCGATGATTTGGAGAGTGGATAAATGTGAGTTTCGAGAATGCTGTGAGCGAACTAGTTCGGGTTTTGTGGTAATCGGAGATGTATAACGAACTAAGCTCCTAAACTAGTTTCCTTAGGCTTCTGGATAGTGTAGAATGAGGTTTAGTAAAATCTAATAGATAATCTGTCCATGGTTTTAGGTTGAGTAAGCTCCCAAAGTAGTTTGCAACACCGAACATTTCCAGGAGAGCCAGGTAAGTGAAGGATGCATGTGCCTTCGGGCCTACATCACAAAACAGTAGGATTATGTATTGTGTGAATGAGTTTGTATGTCATGCATCATGTTTTTTTGAAAGATTACGAAAATGAATTTCCATGTAAGGAATGGTAAGGCATGAACTGAATGCGATAGACAAACTATTAAGGGAACCAATCCACCCCTTAACTTATGAAGGGATTTATAACATTGGGAGGATTGATCCCACTCCCAAGGGAACTGAGGGATCAGATCAGCTATTAAGGGAATTCATCTGCCCCTTAATCGAGTAGAGGATGTATAACATTGGAAGGATTGATCTCACTCCCAAGGGAACCGAGGGATTAGATCAGTTAATGAATGAATGTGAATGCAACTGAGATGAGAAAGTAGAAATTGCATGTTTAGGAATTTATGTTTCAGCATTTCATTTCATTACTGCTTTACTTACTTAGCATTAGGCTAATAGATGAGTTTTGTGATGTTGGTGTTGAGGATATTGCAGCTGATTTTCCTGAGTGCACAGATGAATAGATGAGGTTGGAGGAGTACATTTATGTTTCGGCCTGGTAAACTGATGAGGCGGATTAACTGGTGTCAGTGGATGGAAAGTCTAGTGAACCATGATTCAATTTGAGTATGTCGAGAGTTCTTATGAAAATGGTAGTTTTAATGTTTTGAAATACCTTTGAGACATTTCTTATTTTAATACTCTGTTGGCTTTAAAAGTAGTTTCTACCAAATTCTGGAGTAATATATGGATTTAAGTAGTTTTGAATGTTCTTTTGCAAATGCTCAAATTCTTTTGGAAGTCAGAGCTTGTAACACCCCGAGTTATCTGAACTCGGTTCGTCACACAAAAGCCCGTATACGACTAAGAAATTTCAACCATATTTTAAAACTTCTCTCAACATTCAAGATTTGACATTTGCTAAAATCTCAATACAATTAAAAATTTGCAGCGGAAATCATTTGAGCGACAATAGGGTTTAAACAAAACTGCGAAACATTGTTTGAAATGCTAAGAAACAATCATCAATTCGGAAATAAAGGTTTAAACCGTGGAATACTTGAAAAGTTGCAGAAGTCAAACGCATCTGCCGATGAAATAAGTCAATCGGAAGAAGCAGAAACAGAAAATAGAAGGTTTCTAGTGATGACGTCAACCAGAAGAGTTGGAAACAAAAGACATCTCTCGGTGGACTGCATCTACCGATGACGTCAGCCGGATAAATCAATTATCCAACATCAACCGATCGCAAAACGACAAGTTTTACGACTCACATCTACCGACGGCAAAATGACAAAAATCTCTCATTCCCTTCTTCCGATAGAATAAACTGCATACACCGATCACTAAACGACAAAGCATAATACCCACTCATACCGATAGTGTAAAATCTACATCTTCCGATTGAATAAATTTCATGTACCGATGACTTTACTGAGATATCATCCGATGGCTTTACTGAAGACATCTTTCGATAGACAACATAACTATAACTCAACATCTACCGATAGACATCATCTACCGATAGAGGACAGAACGACATTTCAACTATTTCTTGCTATGCAAACACAACTCTAAGTACAGAAAAGAATTTACTACTCCACTGAAACCATTCAGAAATAATTCGTATCATTGCATTACCCAAATCCAGTAAAAACCAACATTTAAAAACTCCACAGAATATCTTTATTAGGAAATCTCAGAACGTATTCAAAATATTAAAAACCACTACTGTCATGAAAACTCAGCATACTTAAATTGAAACATTGTCAACTAAACCTTCACACCAACTAACACCAGTTAAACCGCCCCATCAACTGCCAGAATGTTACATAGATGCACTCCTCCAACCAGACTAGTCCTCAGCAAACTCAGTAAACACACCTGCTGTCACTTCTTCACCTACATCACAAAACTCATCTATTAGCCTAATGCTAAGTAAGTAAAGCAGTAATAAAATGAAATGCTGATATCTGAATCTTAAACATGCAATTTCTACTTTTTCATCTCAGTTGTCATTCATCGTTTCTGTTCAGATCCCCCGGTAAAATTTGGAGTTGGATCAACTCTCCCAAAGTATAGATATCCACTGACTCATTAAGGGGCGGATTACTTCCCTTAACAGTAATCTGATTCACATAGTTGTTTCCGATACCCCTGTGAAATTGGGAGTTGGATCAACTCTCCCAAAGTATAAATATCCACTGTCTCATTAAGGGGCAGATTATTTCCCTTAACAGTAAATCTGTTTTGCATAGCTGTTTCATTATGTTCATTCCTTACCATGCCAACATGCATTCAAATTCATTTTCGTATACTTTTAAAACATGATGCATAGCATACAGACACATTCAAATAAACATGTTCCTAATGTTTTGTGATTTAGGCCCGAAAGCGCAAGCAAACTTCACTTACCTGGTCTCCTAGAAATCACTCGGTTTCAACTACTTTGGAAGCCCTGTTCGCCTAATGTCATAAACAGATTACCATTCAGATTTTCACTAAACTTCATCCTACACCATTCACAAACCTAAGGAGCTAGTTTAGAAGTTCGGATCATCGCACATTCATGATTCATCACTAACCTGAACTCAACTCACTCACAGCATTCTCAAAAATACACTCATTGCACTCTCTCTGCTATCTAGCCACTAAATCTCGAGAAAACGAAGGGAAAACTTACCTAGTTTGAGGAAATGGAGATCGGAGGGGAAAAATCGCCTGGAACTCTGTTGAGCTTGAGCTGAATACCGAGAAAGGAAAAACGAGGGAATAGCGGCGGCTAAACCTCATTAAACCCTCCCTTAAATACTTTATCCACAATGAAATTACAATTTACCATTTTGTCCTTACTCATTCACTTATTATGTAACACCCGAGTTTTTCGGGTTTCTGTTCCAAGGGTATTTTTGGTAAATAAGGAATATAGGCCCGTTTTGTGAGTGAGAGGTTTTATTAGAGCCCTAGAAATTTATGGGGATTTTTAGAGGAATAAATTGGAATATTTGGAGGAATAAGAGAGTTTCGGGGAAACCAAACCGAGAGACGAATTATGAACGAAGTAAGGGAATTGAACTAAGGGTAAAATGGTAATTTAGGAAGTAAAAATCTATTTAAAACAAAAACACCCCCCCCCCCCCCGATTTAGCTCCTCCTCCAGACGCCATTCCCTCCCTCCCTTTGGCGATTTTCTTTTCTCCCCCATCGCCGGTTCTCAAACGCCATCGACTCTTCCGATTTCCGGCGAGTTTCTCTTCGGTTTTCTTCAACAAATCAACCCTCTAAGTAAGTTCTATTCTTTGAGTAAGTGTGGTTTCGATTTTAGGGTGTTTTTCGATTTAGGGTTTTATGATAAATTTCCAGATTTGTGAGAAATCGATAGGATAGCGATTTTGTTGTCCTTTGATACTATTTTGTTGTTATTTGAGTATATTGAATGGATTATTGGTGTTTGGGTGATTATTAGGCTAATTTTGGTTGTTGGAGTTTGTTGGAAAACCATTTTATAGAGGTAAGGTATTTGGTGAGCACCACGTGCTCGATGAAATGCCCGAATGGAGAAAATAGAAGTTTTAGGAGAAATTGTCTTAGCTAGGAACTTAGTTTAAGTTTGGAATTCGTTTATTTAGGATTGATTTTAATGCCTTTATTTATGAAATGTCTTAGGTGGAGACGGCCTTTGGACGGTGCTCGGCTTTCTAAGGACGCCAGGTAAGTGGTTTTAGGTTTCCGGCCCTTACGGCCCTACGTCATATCGATGTTAGGAATTTAATGTTTCGATGATGTTTTCGTGATTTCGGGGTTCTGAAGAGTCGGGTAGATTAGGACGTTTCCTATGAGTGGTTGGTAAGGCTCGTTTATGTACGATATGATTGCTTGGAGCACCTCTTTTCATGCTTTATGATTTCTCCTTAAAGATTTAAAGAAATGTCCTTGCATGCACGTTTTTTTTTAAGTAAACGAAGTAAAGTAAGTAATGTTAAGTAAAGTTGGAGGATGAGTAGGGCACAGGGCACGTTAATGGCAACTCAAGGCAAGAAAATGTGTTAATGGCAACTCAGGACAAGAAAATGTGTTAATGGCAACTCAGGGCAAGTGTTTGGTCTACAAGGTAGACGGGGTGGTGCCTGTGCCTACTCATGCCTGAAGATATATATGTAAATGTTATGTAAAGTAAAGAAATGAAAAATGAACATGTTTTGAAAGACCATGCATTATGTATACTTATGTTTTAGTGCACCTCCTTACTAAGCCTTGGCTTAATGTATTTATCGTATGATGTAGGTGACGAGCACGAAGGTGAGGAATCCCCTCCTGATGAATTGACATAGATGGTCGATGGTCGGAGCTCGTGGCGACGGATCGTGTCTTGGCTAGGCTAAAGAACCTATGGGTGTGCTTCAAGTCATTTTGTGGTAATCGGATGTAAGTTGATGAACACTGGGTATTGGAAGGATCTTAGGGTGTATGTAGAAGTTTAATGTGTTGGAAATGTCGTAATGAATGTTGGTTTGAAGTTGGGTGTTTTAGATTAGGTTGGAAAATGTATTTGTTTTGGTGATGTTTTAGGAAATTCTACGTTTAAGTTTAATATTTGAGTTGTGGAGCTTGATTGGTTATGATGATTTTTAGGTGTTTAAAACTTGGAAGGTTATGCTCGGTTTTTAGAACGATCCACGCAGTTTGTTTTCATGAATTTTAAATAAGTGTTTGGGAACGTTTTTGAGTCGGGTTTTTGGAAGTTTTGATGATTTTATGTTCGAAGAATTTGGGTAATGATTTGGAGGTATTAGGTTCGGGAAAATTTGGAAGAAATACGGGGAAAAGTCAAAAATGGTCAAAATGAGTGTTTTTAGGTGTTTTTGGGCGAGAAAGACCCGAGCCGGGCCGATCGATCGGGCCCGGGGCGCGATCGGTCGCGGCCGGGGTGTTTTTGGATGAAGAAAGCCCGAGCCGGCCCGATCGGTCGGGCCCGGAGCCGGGCCGATCGATCGGGCCCGGGGCGCGATCGGTCGCGGCCGGGGTGTTTTTGGATGAAGAAAGCCCGAGCCGGCCCGATCGGTCGGGCCCGGGGCGCGATCGATCGCGGCCGGGCACATGGGGGGGCGCGCAGTGCTCGCGCGCGGCGCCCAGCGAGCCCCACTTGTCTTCAAATCATTTTTTTTTTCAAAATTTGACTTTTCAAAACACGTTTTAACCCGACCTTTTCGATACTTTTTAAACGTATTTTACGAGCGATCCCCATGTATTTTAAAGGATTTTAAGGGCGTAAAAACCGAGTCGACATTTTTCCGAAAAAGGGTTTTTACCTCGTTTCAATGATTTAAAAGTTAACGAATTTATGTCCGTCATGTTTAAGTTAACGTTAGGTTAATTAGGGTCGATTGAGGTTGGTTTTAGAGTGTTAAGTAAAAATGAAAAATTTGCACGTGAAAGTTCGAGGGTTTAAAGTCAAGATTATGTCATGGATAGTCCGTGGCGGCCCTGACCGGGTTGAGGTCGTCACGTATTAACCTAATCACTAAATCACTCAATTTCAATTATAAAACATCCTCTATAAATGAAAAAAGGTAAATCGGTTAATAGAAACCGGGTGTTACAATCTACCCTCCTTAAAAGAATTTTGTCCTCAAAATTCAGTACCTGAATAATTCTGGATGTTGGTCCACCGTGTCTTGATGGCGCTCCCAGGTTGTCTCTTCTATGTCCTGGTTGTGCCATAAGACTTTCACCAGTGGAATCTCTTTGTTGCGCAATACCTTCACTGCATAGTCTAAGATCCTTACTGGTTTCTCTTCATATGTACGGGTAGGATGAACTTCAATACTTTGCTGTTCTACAATCTGAGATGGATCTCGTACACATTTCTTCAACATGGAAACATGGAACACATTATGGATTCCTTCCATAGAGGTTGGTAGCTGTAACTGGTAGGCTGTCTTTCCAATCCTTTTCAGGATTAAGAATGGTCCAATAAACCTGGGGTTCAACTTTCCTCTCTTCCCAAATATCACAACTCCTTTGAATGGTGACACCTTGAGAAAAACTTCATCACCTATCACAAATTCCAATTCTCTACGCCTGCAATCTGCATAGATTTTCTGTCGACTCTGAGCTGCCAAAATTTTCTGTCGGATGAGGGCAACCTTCTCAACAGTTTGTTGCACAATATCAGGACCGAGTAACTGTGCTTCACCAACTTCATCCCAGTACAAAGGTGATCTGCATTTTCGTCCATATAATGCCTCGTATGGTGTCATTCCTATGGTGGCCTGAAAACTGTTGTTATAAGAGAATTCTACTAAGGATAGATACTTGCTCCAAGAGCGTTGAAAATCTAATGTGCATGCACGAAGCATATCCTCTAATGTTTGAATGGTTCTTTCAGACTGTCCATCTGTTTGAGGGTGAAAAGCTGTGCTAAAACTAAGCTGCGTACCCATAGCCTCGTGCAAACTCTTCTAAAACTTAGATGTAAATCTAGAGTCTCGGTCTGAAACTATAGAACTTGGAACTCCATGAAGTCTAACAACTTCATGCACATACAACTCAGCAAGCTGATCCATCGAGTAAGTCACCTTTATCGGTAGGAAGTGAGCTGGTTTGGTTAGGCGGTCAACTATCACCCAAATTGCATTATATCCCTTTGCAGTTTTAGGCAATCCCATAACAAAGTCCATCGCTATTTGTTCCCATTTCCATTCGGGAACTGGTAATGGCTGTAAGCTTCCTGTAGGCCTCTGATGTTTAGCTTTAACCTATTGGCAAATCAAACACGATCCTATATATTCTGCCACACATTGTTTCATACCTGGCCACCAATAACGTTGTCTGAGATCCCTGTACATCTTTGTACTCCCAGGGTGAACGAAGAACCTGATAGAATGTGCTTCTGAAAGAATCTCATCTTGAAGTTCTTTAACGGCAGGAACAAACCACCAATCTCTAAATTTAAGGATTCCATCGACTAAATAGTTTAAATCCGAATTAACAGTAGATCCTATGCTTAATTTGTATTTGTTACATTCCACATCATTTGCCTGAGCTTCCTTTATTTTCTCCAGAATAGTAGGCTTTAAGGTTATGGCTGAGAGTATAGCTGATACACTAGATACTGTTTCTAGATTAAACCTCTGGAATTCTAATTCTAAGGCTAATGACATATTGAAAATCATAGATGGGGTTGATGTTGTTACTCTACTCAAAGCGTCTGCCACAACATTTGCTTTACCGGGATGGTATTTTATCTCAAAATCATAATCCTTGACAAATTCCAACCATCGACGCTGCCTCATGTTTAGTTCCTTTTGTGTGAAAATATACTTCAGGCTCTTATGATCTGAAAATATCTCACAAGATTGTCCACACATGTAATGCCTCCAAATTTTAAGCGCAAATACCACTGCAGCTAATTCTAAGTCATGTGTAGGATAGTTCTTCTCATGTGTTTTCAACTGTCTAGAGGCATAAGCTATCACTTTTCCATTCTGCATTAACACACAACCAAGACCAATTTTGAAAGCATCACAATAAATACTAAATTTACCATCTTCGACTGGGAGGGTTAAAATTGGAGCATTGGTTAGTTTCTGTTTCAAGGTCTGGAAACTATGCTCACATTTCTCAGTCCATATATACTTCACATTTTTCCTTGTTAACTTAGTAAGAGGTGTAGCAATCTTCGAAAATCCTTCAATGAACTTTCTATAATACCCTGCAAGTCCAAGAAAACTCCTGATACTTGTGGCATTCCTTGGTTGGGGCCATTCCTTAACTACCTGAACCTTAGCTGGATCAACAGATATCCCATCCCCAGAGATAACATGTCCTAAAAAGTGAACTTGGTCCAACCAAAATTCACACTTAGAAAACTTGGCGTAAAGTTGGTGCTATTTTAATACTTCCAACACCAAGGTCAGGTGCCTAACATGCTCATCTTTAGTACGGGAATAGATCAGAATATCATCAATGAACACTATAACAAATTTATCTAGGTATTCATGAAACACCCTATTCATAAGATTCATAAAGGCAGCTGGGGCATTTGTCAACCCAAAGGACATAACCAAAAACTCATAATGTCCATACCTTGTGCGAAAGGCAGTCTTTGGGATATCTTCAGATTTAACCTTCAACTGATAATAACCAGACCTAAGGTCAATCTTAGAGAAAACTCTTGCACCATTAAGTTGGTCAAATAAATCATCAATCCTTGGTAAAGGATACTTGTTCTTGACAGTTAACTTATTCAATTCTCTATAATCAATGCACATACGCATTGATCCATCCTTCTTTTTGACAAAAAGGATAGGTGCACCCCACGGTGAAAAGCTAGGGCGTATGAACCCTTTCTCCAATAAATCCTCCAACTGTTTCTTCAATTCCTTAAGTTCTGTAGGTGCTAGTCTATATGGATTTTTAGACACAGGTTCGGCGCCGGGGTAAACATCTACAACAAATTCAATTTCCTTATCTGGTGGTAAACCGGGAAGGTCATCTAAAAGCACTTCGAGAAAGTCTTGGACAATTAAGACATTTTGAGGATTTGCTTTTCCTACAAGCTGTGCGTCTAAAACGCTAGCTAAGAAGCACGAATACTCTCCACACAGGGAAGATCTAGTGTTAATAGAAGTCATCACAGACATTTCCTTACTCTTCCTTGAAGCTTGAAAGGTATGTTTTAAATTACCAGGGAGTTGAAAGCTAACTATTCCAGTTCTACAATCAATTGTGGCATGGTGTTTAAACAACCAGTCCATACCTAGGATTACATCAAATCCTAATATATCCATAATTATAAGATCAGCAGGTAGACTTACGTTCCCTACTAACACGACAATGTCAAGCATCAGTTGGTTAGAGTGCATGCGTTCACCAGAAGGTAATGCAACACTAAACACATGCATGGAAGGGGTAAACTGTACACCTAACTTAACAGCAAATGCAGATGCTATGAATGAATGCGTCGCACCAGAATCTATTAAAGTAAAAGCAGGCATAGAGTTAATCAATATAGTACCTGACACAACAGCGGGCTGTTCTTCACCCGACTCCGTCATGGAGAATATTCTTGGTTTAATCATAGCAGGACAATTCTTAGGAACTGGACAGTCTCTACTAATGTGGCCAACCTTGTTACAATTGTAGCATCTGGTGATTCTTGGCTTTGAGCATTCCTTGAACGTGTGTCCAACCTCCTCACAGTTAAAGCACTTCCCAAAGCCCAGTCTGCATTCCCCCGGGTGGTTCTTCAAACACTTAGGACACTGGGGAAATTTCCTGACATTCTGTACCTTTCCTCCTGCTCCTTGGCTATTTTGGCCTTCACTTGGCCTTTTCGTTCCTCTTAGTTGGTGTGGCTGGTTAAACCTTTGCGGGACCTCCTTTGGTCCAGCACATTTCCTTTCAGCTTCTTCCACTTCTAGAGCAGTGGACACGACCTCGCTGAATGTCAAGCCTTTAATACCATAAAATTTAACCCCTCGGTAGATTTCTGGCTTCAGCTCATGCATAAATTTAAGCACTTTATCCTCTTCCTTGTGAGAAAATGTCCAGCAAACCTGTACAAGGACTCAAATTGTCTACTATACTCGGCCACAGACCCTGTCTGCTTCAAGTTTAGAAACTCCAATTTCTTCGCGGTTTGGACTGTACTGTTAAAATATTTCTCATAGAAGAAGTCCTTGAACTGTGACCAAGGCATCGCCATAACATCAGTGGTGGTCTCTATTGTTTCCCACCTGAGTTGAGCTTCTGTAACGCCCCCGAACCCACCCTGGCTCGGAGCGCTACTTTGCTAACCAATCCCACATTAAAAACAAAATTTAAAATAAGTCTAGACTCGTTAATTTCCCTTAATCCTAACCGCTAAGCACCACGGCGTCTTTCCCGAAAATTTCGGCAAAGTAACGCTTGAAAATGGCGCCTCCAAAATGCTAAGTACCTGCAAACAAATAAATCCCAACCAGATCCAAATACATTTACTCAACTATCCAGCCCAACTAACCAGTTCACAAAATCTCCAAGTAAAGCGGGAAACTATAATACTAACATCCCTAAAAGAAGAAAGTCCACAATATAGGGCGACACATCACCCTTTACTATAACTATATACAACAAATCCAAATAGCTATACTATAACTCTCAAAACATTAACCAAAAATTGTCATACATTCCCTTCATTTCCACAACCAGTTCCACAACCAGACATTTACAATCAACTACCAAAATGTAAAGTCCCACATTCTCCCGAAGACCATGGTCGAGGCGCCTCGACAACTGCCCGCACCGACATACAGCGTACATCAACGACTGTGTCCCAAACCTAGCTTTCCTCGTAGCTCTAACCTGTACTCTTGTCGTCACCTACACCACAGAACACACACACACACGTAAGCTTAAGCTTAGCAAGTAAGGGAAAACAAATATCAACATACACACACAATTTCCACACAACCCTAACATACATCCGAGTCTAGCTACCACACACGACTCTCACACAACCCAAACACACATCCAAGTCTAGCTCCAAAGATTACTCTAACCCAAACACCTATTACACATCTGAGTCTCGCTCCCAAGATGCGTATCCATCCGACTCTCGCTCCCAAGATGGCCCTAACCCTCTGAGTCTCGCTCCCAAGAGGCACTACACAATCACATCTTAGTCTCGCTCCCAAGATGCGTATCCATCCGAGTCTCGCTCCCAAGATGGCCCTAACCCTCCGAGTCTTGCTCCCAAGAGGCACTACTCAATCACATCTGAGTCTCGCTCCCAAGATGCGTATCCATCCGAGTCTCGCTCCCAAGATGGCCCTAACCCTCCGAGTCTCGCTCCCAAGAGGCACTACTCAATCACATCTGAGTCTCGCTCCCAAGATGCGTATCCATCCGAGTCTCGCTCCCAAGACGGCCCTAACCCTCTGAGTCTCGCTCCCAAGAGGCACTACTCAATCACATCTGAGTCTCGCTCCCAAAATGCGTATCCATCCGAGTCTCGCTCCCAAGATGGCCCTAACCCTCCGAGTCTCGCTCCCAAGAGGCACTACTCAATCACATCTGAGTCTCGCTCCCAAGATGCGTATCCATCCGAGTCACGCTCCTAAGATGGGCCTATCCCTCTGAGTCTCGCTTCCCAAGAGGGCCTAACTCTAATCCCCTTACCTTTCAAACTAACTCTACCATTTCTTTCACATTTTCAACTTACCACTTTTTACATTTCTAACTCAACGCCAAAACATACTCAAAACCATATAAAGCAACCACTCAACCAAAACAATACACAACAATCACACCACCAAAACAATACAAGGTAACCACACAACCACATGACAAACAAACACCATGCTTAATCAACCAAGAAGGGAAAACAATCAAACAAATACAATGCTTAACTAGACCAGCCAAGAATCTCTTATCGTTCCGTGGTGTAGGCCCGAAGGCAAAACAAACGTCCTCTACTTACCTGAACTCTGACACCGCACTTACTCGCTTTGGCTATGGAAATTTCCCCACTCGGTAACCTATCACATTCACAAAATTCACTTAAGCATCACAATTCACTTCTAAAGAATATTTAAGCTAACTTTAACTACAAATATTCAAACCTCATTAAATTTAAGTCTATATTCACCAATTACTCTCAAACTATTATTTCTGGCCTAATCCAACTAAAGCCTAACTAAATGGGCCACCAATTTGGGTTCGGTAAAAACCGACCCGAACTTCAAACGCGCGTAACTTTTGCGTCGGATATCGGAATCGAACGATTCCAGCGGCCACGTACTCCTCTAATAACCTATTTTAACCTGCCAAAAGGAATTTGAAAACAAACAACCCTAACTAGGTCAAATATCCAAAAACCCGAACTGCCCTTCACCCGAAAATTTCCCCCAACTCAATTTTTCATCAATTTCCATCCATTTCCTCACCAATCAATCACCCTCATACCCAATTAGCATAATCTAACAAAACCCTACTGTTTTAAACCAGAAAATCGAAGCCCCCAATTTGGAGCCCCTCTGTTTTTTGCCCTATCCGAGCTCCTTGATGCTCGGCACTCTTTGTCGGCATTATGCTCGGTAAGATGACGCCGAGAACAGCCAGAAACGGCCGGCGATCGGAGCTCTAGCAGCTCGACGATCCACGGCCTCGAACAGAGAAGAAACAGGGGAAAATCGAGCTTACCTGTCAGATTTGCGCACGGAGACGGGCCAGAGTCTACTCGTCGCAGTCTCCTGGCCGGAGAACGCTGGAAAACACCGGTGATCGCCGTGCTCCGTCGATCGTTGCCCTAGCCCTCCCCTATTAGCACTCGGCCACGAAGAACACTGAATGGCGTCGATCGCCATTCAGTTGTTTTAATAAAAAAAACAAATAATAATAATAATAATTAAAACATTAATAATTTCTCTTAAAACATTAATAAAATAACATTTACCGTTTTGCCCTCTCATTTTTCCGACCATTTCGACTTTCGTTAAAATTTCGTTCTTAAATTATAACTCACGGCTTAATTTCACTCGGACCCGAACTTAAATTAGAAACCTCACTTTTCTTTTAAACTAATTAAAATAACCTATTTATTAAACAATTACCTTATCATTTTATTTTCTCTCCAATTTTTCCTTCTTAAAAAAAAATCTCGGGTGTTACAGCTTCACCAGCCAAGTGGAATGTTGCCAACGTGACCTTGTCTCTTTCTCCAATATTGGCACACCTAAACATACTCTCAATCTTTCTAAGCCATCCATCAGCAACAACTGGATCAGATGACTGTCCATCAAACGTGGGTGGTCTTAGTCTCCGAAATCTATCTCCAGAATGTTCATTGCTAGAACCCGAGTTGGCACTTCCTTGCACCTCTCGGTTCAACAGTACTCCTAGTTGGTCAGACTGTTGGCGCACTAGGTCAGTTTGCTGACGCACTAAATCCGTCAGCTGCCTAATCACACTAGGCTCCTCTTCCTCTCTCACATTTGGCATTTCTCTTGGCACTCTAGGTCTCCTTGGGCGTCTGGTCATTGTACTAAATTCCTGCACAGGGTTATTTACACTCTTAAATATCTATTAACTAAGGTTAACATAAACAATTACAGTTGTTGAAGTACTTCCATGCAACGATTGACATTGATGAGTAATCTTTTGAACGGTTTAACTGAATGTCTCTGATACCATACCGTAACGCCCCGAGTTATCTGAACCCGGTTCGTCACACAAAAGCCCGTACACGACTAAGAAATTTCAACCATATTTTAAAACTTCTCTCAACATTCAAGATTTGACATTTGCTAAAATCTCAATACAATTAAAAATTTGCAGCGGAAATCATTTGAGCGACAATAGGATTTAAACAAAACTGCGAAACATTGTTTGAAATGCTAAGAAACAATCATCAATTCGGAAATAAAGGTTTAAACCGTGGAATACATGAAAAGTTGCAGAAGTCAAACGCATCTGCCGATGAAATAAGTCAATCGGAAGAAGCAGAAACAGAAAATAGAAGGCTTCTACCGATGACGTCAACCAGAAGAGTTGGAAACAAAAGACATCTCTCGGTGGACTGCATCTACCGATGACGTCAGCCGGATAAATCAATTATCCAACATCAACCGATCGCAAAACGACAAGTTTTACGACTCACATCTACCGACGGCAAAACGACAAAAATCTCTCATTCTCTTCTTCCGATAGAATAAACTGCATACACCGATCACTAAACGACAAAGCATAATACCCACTCATACCGATAGTGTAAAATCTACATCTTCCGATTGAATAAATTTCATATACCGATGACTTTACTGAGACATCATCCGATGGCTTTACTGAAGACATCTTCCGATAGAAAACATAACTATAACTCAACATCTACCGATAGACATCATCTACCGATAGAGGACAGAATGACATTTCAACTATTTCTTGCTATGCAATCACAACTCTAAGTACAGAAAAGAATTTACTACTCCACTGAAACCATTCAGAAATAATTCGTATCATTGCATTACCCAAATCCAGTAAAAACCAACATTTAAAAGCTCAATAGAATATCTTTATCAGGAAATCTCAGAACGTATTCAAAATATTAAAAACCACTACTGTCATGAAAACTCAGCATACTTAAATTGAAACATTGTCAACTAAACCTTCACACCAACTAACACCAGTTAAACCGCCCCATCAACTGCCAGAATGTTACATAGATGCACTCCTCCAATCAGACTAGTCCTCAGCAAACTCAGTAAACACACCTGCTGTCACTTCTTCACCTACATCACAAAACTCATCTATTAGCCTAATGCTAAGTAAGTAAAGCAGCAATGAAATGAAATGCTGATATCTGAATCTTAAACATGCAATTTCTACTTTCTCATCTCAGTTGTCATTCATCGTTTCTGTTCAGATCCCCCTGTAAAATTGGGAGTTGGATCAACTCTCCCAAAGTATAGATATCCACTGACTCATTAAGGGGCGGATTACTTCCCTTAACAGTAATCTGATTCACATAGCTGTTTCCGATCCCCTTGTGAAATTGGGAGTTGGATCAACTCTCCCAAAGTATAAATATCCACTGTCTCATTAAGGGGCAGATTACTTCCCTTAACAGTAAATCTGTTTCGCATAGCTGTTTCATTATGTTCATTCCTTACCATGCCAACATGCTTTCAAATTCATTTTCGTATACTTTTAAAACATGATGCATAGCATAAAGACACATTCAAATAAACATGTTCCTAATGTTTTGTGATGTAGGCCTGAAAGCGCAAACAAACTTCACTTACCTGGTCTCCTGGAAATCGCTCGGTTTCAACTACTTTGGAAGCCCTGTTCGCCTAATGTCATAAACAAAATACCATTCAAATTTTCACTAAACTTCATCCTACACCATTCACAAACCTCAGGAGCTAGTTTAGAAGTTTGGATCATCGCACATTCATGATTCATCACTAACCTGAGCTCAACTCACTCACAGCATTCTCAAAAATACACCATCGGATGATGTCTTCAGGTAAAGCCATCGGATGATGTCTTCAATGAAAATAAATGAGAAATATAAACTGAAAGACATATTGAAAGAAAGGTTACGGTGAATACCGGAATCGGGTGATCTATGGTAGAAGGAGTAAATAAAACGGGGCGGAAGAATTAGGCAGATGACGTCAGGCGGAAAATGTAGCGACCCTTACCCGTATCCTAATTTTACCGTATAAATTTTTCATTTTATTTTACAGCTTTAGCGGAACTTAAACTAAAATCAAAATAGTTAACGTTGTTTGAAAAATCATTTAAATCTAAGTTGTTAAACTATTTAAACAATACTTAAAACAAATAATAAACAACTGAAATAAAATTATTAAAATCATTTTAAACAATTAAAATCAAAGCGGGGACAAAAAGGGACATTGTCCCGAAATGTAAAGGGGCAATCGATCGCCATGCCTCAAAAGTGAAGGGGCGATTGATCGCCCAAAACCGGCAATCGATCGCCATCATCAAAATAGGAGGGGCAATCAGATCTGTAATACCTGGCTTTACGGGATATTAATATTTTAATATAAATGGTATTTTTATAAATATGTCAAATCAAGCCCGTTTTACAAAAAGAAAGCGTTGTTATGATCCTAATAATTAATATGAATTTTAAAAAAATTATGGAAATTTTAGGAGTCGTGACACTAAATTACGAGAATTACGTTTCTTGTAATATAAATGACGTTTTAGTAAAAATAGTAAACGATGTCCGTTTTGCGAACGGATAGTTTTATTAGAACCCAAATAATAAGATGGATTTATTGGTGAAATAAGAGGATTTGGAGAAACCGAATAGTTAGCCAATTAATGAAACAAAGGACGAAACAAATAGAAAAATCAATGAAGGGCAAAACGGTCATTTACAAGTCAATAATATTAATTTGAGAAAAAGCTCCCTCCTCCCTTATTCTTCTCTGCCCGCGAACCAGAGAGCTTCCAGGCGACGAAGCTCTCTCACGCACGAGCTCTGCCGACGCCCGTTTTCTCTCCGATCGATCTCTGTTCTTTACGTTTTCTCCTCCGATCAACGCCCTAGGTATGAACCTACGATCTTAGAGCGTTTATTTCAATTTTTACGGAGTTTGAACAATTGGGGTTTCATCAAAAATGCGAATTAGGGTTCGAAATCGATAGGTTGTCGTAGTTTATGGACGTATTGAACGTATGAGAAGTTATTAGATGAATTTATACCGATATGTGTGAAATGTTAAAATTGGAGAATTTAGGGATTTTCGAAAAAACTCATAATTAGGATTTGAGGTGCCGAGCGCGTAATTGCTCGATGGAATAGCTCGATGAATTGGATTAAAGCTTTAGGAAATTCCTTAGTTAAGGATTTTGTTAGTTTTGGACATTAAATTGTTTTAAACTCGTTTTAACGATAATTTGGTGAAACTTGTAACACCTGGTTCTATAGAACCAAGTCTTTTTCTTTCTAAATTAATGACACACTTTAATGACAATAGTAAAAGTGGGGTTAATGGATGACTAGGCAAGGGCATAAGAGTAATTGGAAATTTAAAATGGACAAGGTATTTAAGGAATAGGTTTTTGGATTTAATGCATTGTAGCCGCCACTGTTTTCCAATTCTTTTCGACTCTCAGCTCCTCAGCTTAGCAGAGTGCTCTAGGAGGCCCTCCCTTCGATTTCTCCAGCGATTTCTCCGACTTAGGTGAGTTCCTTCATTTTTCCTTATGACTAGACGGTTAGATAACAAAGGGAGTGCAATGTGTGTGTTTTGGGAGTGTTGCGAATGAGTGTAGTTTCAGGTTAAGTGCAGAATCGGGAATGCACGAAGATCTGACCTTCCAAACTAATTTCCTTAGACTCCTGGATAGTTTAGAATGAAGTATAACTAATACACTGTCTATGGTTTTAGGTTTGAGCAGAACCCGAAGTGGTTAGCAATCAAACATTTCCCCAGGAATCCAGGTAAGTGAAGTATTGTGTGTGCCTTCGGGCCTACATCACAAAACAGTAGGTTTATGCATGCTTAAGTATTTTCTGCGTGTTATGCATCATGTTTTTGAAAGAATACGAAAATGAATTTATATGTAGTGGCACAGAAAGGCAAGTACAGATTGAAATGTAATAGCTATTAAGGGAATTCATCCGCCCCTTAATCGAGTAGAGGATGTATAACATTGGGAGAACTGATCCCACTCCCAAGGGAACTGAGGGATCAGAATAGCTATTAAGTGAATTCATCCACCCCTTAATCGAGTAGAGGATGTATAACATTGGGAGAATTGATCACACTCCCAAGGGAACCGAGGGATCAGATCAGTAAACGAACGAATGTACAAATGAGATGAGAAAGTAGAAACTGCATGTTTAGGTTTTATGTTTCAGCATATCATTTCATTATTGCTTTACTTGCTTAGCATTAGGCTAATAGATGAGTTTTGTAATGTAGGTGTTGAGGTAACTACTGGAGAGTTCTCTGAATTTACTGAGGAATAGGCGAAGTTGTTGAAGCACATTCATGCCACATTTTGGTATCCTGATGAGGCGGTTTAACTGATGTCTGTTGGTGTGAAGGTTTAGTTGACAATGTTTCAATTTAAGTGTGTTGAGATTTCATGACAGTAGTGGTTTCAATATTTTGAATACGACTTTGAGATCTTTCTGATAATAGTATTTTGTTGAGTTTTAATGTTGGTTCTTACTGGATCTTGAGTAATGCAATGTTTTGAATTGTTTCTGAATAGTTACAGTGAAGTAAGTAAGTTCCTTTTTGTAGTCAGAGTTGTGTTTGTATAGCAAGGAGTAGTTGAAATGTCGCTCTGTTCTCTATTGATAGACGATGTCTATTGGCAGATGCTGAGTTGTTGTTCTGTTGTCTATCGAAAGATGTCTTCAGTGGAAGCCATCAGAAGATATAAGTAGAAAATTTGTCGTTTTGTGACCGGTGGATGTCAGGTGTTAAATCCATCGGAAGATGTAGAATGTAATTTGTCGTTTAGTGACCGGTGGATGTCGAGTGTTAAATCCATCGGATGATATAGTAGAAGTTTTGTCGTTTAGTCACCGATGGATGTCGTGTGCTAAATCCATCGGAAGATGTAGGATGTAAATTGCCATTTTGTAACCGGATAATGTCGAGTATTTTATACCGGAAGGCGTGAGTAAAAGACTTGTCGTCTAGTGATCGGCTGAGGCTGGATGAATGAATCATCCAGCTGACGTCACTGGTAGATGCAGTAGCAAAACTTGTCGTTTTGCAATCGGCTGAAGCTAGAAGAATAACTCTTCCGGCTGACGTCATCGGTGGAGACCTTAAGTTTTATTTCTGCCCTCTTGTTGACTTTGTACAGCGGCAGACGAGTTTGACTTTTGCAACTTTCAAAGTATTCCGCTATTTAAACCTTCATTTCTTTTGGCCGAATGTTCCCTAACATCTCAACTGATTATTCAAACATTGTTCTATAGTTTTGTTTAACTCTATTTTTGCTCAAATGATTTCCGCTGCAAGTCTCTAAATGTTTTGGGATTTTAGAAAATGTCAAATTTAGACTTTCGAGCGAAATTTTAAATTTGGTACAAAGTTTCTTAGTCAAGTTTGAGTTTATGAGTAACAAACTGGGTTCAGAAGACTCGGGGCGTTACAAAACTGTTTAGGTGAACAACGCCCGTGGACGGAGCTTGAGCTGCAACGGACACGAGGTAAGTTCTCGTGACTTACTCTGGCCGATTGGCCTACACCGTACGTCGAAGTCGCGTCGAGGATCATTGGTGAATTGCTTGTTTAAATGCTTTGGTTGGGTAGTTAGGATTAGTTCTTTTGTAGGTTATGCTTTGAGTGTCTTGATGGTACGTATGATGGTTGATTATTTTATGTTTATAACTGTTCATGCATCATAGTTTTAAAAACGTCATGAAAACAAATTTATGCATAGTTTTCATGAAAAGGAAATGCACGTAAAGTCAAGTAAAGTATCATATAAACAACCCTCTGTATGTGGTTATCGGGGTGAGGTTCAGACCCGGCGTTCCATGGTGAGCTGGTTTCCCTCCCTTCAGATGGTGTGGGCTGTCTAACCACTTGACGGGCCCTATCCATCTGCCGAGTGATAGGCTTCGGTAACCAAAAGAATGTCACGGTGAGAATGAATGAATGAATGAATGAATGAAATGCATGAGTGACGATGTTATAAAAATTGCACAAACATGTTCATGCATAAGCATTCACGTAGACTTACTGAGCCTTAAGCTCACGACTTATTTTTGTGGTGTAGGTGACCTCTACACAGGTGAGGATGAGATCCCTCCACCCGATGCATGATCGGTTGAAGAAAGATGGCCCGTGGGAGTGTGCTGGGCAGTCGGTGCGCATTTTGACCCGTGGGAATGTAGGTATATGTTTTGGGGACACGATATGAATTGTATAGCTTAGCATATTAGGATGTTTGGATCTGATAGTGGATAGGTTTATGTTTGAAGTTTTAAACGTGATGGAAACCTGTTTTATAAACTGTTTTGGTGATCTTTAAAATAGGTGGAAATGCTCGGTTTTTAAACAGATCCACGAAGTTTGTTTTCACGAAAGTTTATTATGTTTTAAACACGTTTTAAAATATGTTTTGGGTCATTTAATCCGTGGTTGATAACATGAAAAAAGAGTTAAGTTTTGTTGAAGAGTTTATAGCGTATATGGATGAGAAGAAACGTGAATGGAATGAGAAAAGAATGAAGGTAATGTAGAAAGTTTGCTCTCTGGAATCGGATTCCAGAGAGTAATCTGGATCGCCCAAGTGGGCGATCGATCGCCCATAATGTGGGGCGATCGATCTCCCCTTAATGGTTGGTTTGGGCGATCGATCGCCATGGTGAGGGGCGATCGATCGCCCCTCCTGTTGTTGACCTCGGCGATCGATCTCCTGAAATAGGAGATCGATCGCCCCTTCAATTTGTGAGGGACAAAGTCTCTTTTGTCCCTCGGCCGCTGATTGTTTTAATTAAAGTTTTATTTAATTGTTTTAATTGTTAAATGTTTTATTAATTTGAAATATGTTTAGTTTTAAACGGTTTTAAGAATATAGACTTCAACGTTTTTAATTCCGATTCTGATTCCAATTTAAACAGTTTTAATTCCGCACAACGTTATTAAAGTTTATAAATATATGTAAGGATAAAAAAAAAAAATAAATAATACGAGAAAATTAGGATACGGGTAAGGGTCGCTACAATTATTGTATCAGAGCCCCCGGGTTTTAAAATCGATTCTGTAGACTGCTCGACTGCACAGCCACTACGCGGACATCCTTCCTCAACTGTAAGTACGTTTACTGCTTTGTCTGATTTAGATTTCTTAGAATTGTTTGCTTTGATTTTTTTAGGAGTTATAAAATATGGTTCGAGGAAAGGATCCTAGAGATGACGCGTTAGATCGACTTACAGAGTTGCTGGACCGTCAGTCTCAGCACATGGACCGGCAAGCACAACAAATCGAGAACCTAGTGAACCGAGAGAACCAGAGGGCCCAAGATTTGATAGTTCCTAATAATCAGGGTATGCAAAAGTTCCAAAGCCTGCAGGCTCCAGTGTTCGATGGCCGATCATCGGATCCAACTGTTGCGGAAGAATGGATCCGGGTTATGGAGGATATGTTGGAGTATGCCGAGGTGGGGAATGGGAGAAAGGTAGCTTATGTTACCTTCCACTTGGCGATGGATGCCCGTTTCTGGTGGGATTCGATTAAAGCTACTACGGACGTGACGATTATGACATGGGATCGGTTCAAGGCCATATTTTTTGATAAGTATTTCAGCCACACAGTGAGGGCGGCAAAGAGGAATGAGTTCACACAGCTAAAGCAGACAGGTTCGGTTGCAGAGTATATAAGGAAGTTCGAGGCTTTGTAACGATTTGCACCACGTCTTGTCAGCGACAATGAAGAAAAGGTGCACCAGTTTATGGAGGAACTAGATCCAGAGATTTGGATGCACGTTATTGTATCAGGTATTATTGATGTACCATATTCCGACATCGCAGCTAGAGCTCTGGACATTGAGGCTGCCAAGGCGACTTGTGTTAGGTCGAAGGAGCCAGCTAAGGGCTTCTTTCGTGAGCTCCATCCTCAGACCCAGAATCAAGGCTGGCAACCGAGAGGACAACAGCAAACACAACCACGGGGAGCGAAGAGGCCCTATGACGGAACGGGTGACCAAGGAAAGGGAAAGCAAGTCCAAGAATCTACTCAGAAGCCTATATGCTTGAAGTGCTCGAGACCTCATTTTGGTGCCTGTAGATTTGGTACGGACAAGTGCTACAGATACGGAGAGGTGGGCCACTATGCCCTACATTGTCCAAGGACTGCTACTGACCAGAAGAAAGTTGTCCCAAGAATATTTGCTTTTATTGAGCCCGGTGACGTCAACAATGGCGTCCAGCCATCTCTAATTGCAGGTACCGTCTTAATTACCTCTATGACAATATGTGTATAATAAATATATATATATTAATAATAATATTAGGTTCAGAAATAGAAATGTAAGAAAATAGAAGGGGGGTAAGAAGAATTACTAGGCTAACCTCGAAGAGAAGACAGTAGGCTACATATGGGACAATAAAGACCATGTAAAAATATAGTTATACGTTAGTAGGATTAGTTTGACTTAATCAACGGAGTTTGCGCACTGAAGGTTTAGTAACAATTAGAGGAATACACCCTATGAGATATGGTTTTTAAGTAGGTAGGGATTATGTCTAATTGGCAACCCCTTAGAGTATCAGAATACGACTAATTGAGAAAGATGAAAGTTAAGATGTAAACCTATAGAGGGATGCCCTAGACTGTTGAAATGTTGAGTGTGTGTTTAAATAGATGAAGGGGTACCGAAAAATTCGTATATTGGGATTCGTGTGAAATTGAGAGTGTCTAGACGACGATAGAATACAAGAGCTAAACTTAGGATAATTGTTGAGAAGAATAGTTAGAACCTGACAAGGAAGAGCAATAAGTGGTAAGATTAGTTAGTAGATTCGATGTAGTCCTTGTGTGAATTTAGGAAAGAAGTAAAAGAGATTGTTGGGATTAAATGAGATGTTAATATTGGAAGTATAGGTTGGCATGTAAAGGTCTGCAAATTGCGAAATTTGCAATTTATAGAATAAAGAGGGTGAGAATTTTCATAAAAACTATCTAAATAAGCTTAGAAGTGAGGCGAAGTTAGCGAATTTCTTAGAGATCGACTCGTGTTTGGCAAGTCGAGACAAAATAATGCATAAATGACTTAAGGTTGGAATGACTTGTTTAGAGTGCATCAATGAGGAGACTTAGAGACTTGACCGTGCTCAGAGCAAATAGAGATTTAAGTTAGATAAACCAACATAATTTAGATAGTATGAAGAATTCAGTTAAAGACATAACGAGGAAAGTTCGTCAACGTAGTTAAAATGACGTATGACGTTCGTAGGATGTTATTTATAAAAGAGATAGGATCCTAAGTAAGTAGCGACTGTAGCTCCTAGTTTGACTCACATAGACCAAGTAGTGTTATAGTCGTAAAGTTACAGAGTATAACAATGAGGACTTAATTAGGAAACCCACACCGAAATAGTCTTCAAAGGTGAATGGGTTACCCAAGAAGATAGGTGACCAGGAAATCCTATGGATGATACAGTTACAAGGAATCGTTACCCGAGCGAATATAGAAATTTGGGTCGACATGAGTTTCGACTACAGACGAAGCCAACGAAGTTATGGAGAAGTTTGGGCAAATTGATTGGAGATTTAAGAAATTAACTAAGCTCATTACTTTAGTAAGGAAGTGTACGGTCAGATCGAAGGTAGAGAATACAAGTTTAAGGCCGATATTGGAGGGTACAGTGGAGAGTTTTGGTTAAGAACCACGAAGAATGACCGTAAGTACAGATGATAATCGAAGCGTAAGGCCGCGTGACATGAAACATTAACATCAAAGGCTATAAGTTAGGGCAAATTTTGAGGACAAAATTTAAATAAAGTGGATGGAATGTAATACCTGGCTTTACGGGATATTAATATTTTAATATAAATGGCATTTTTATAAATATGTCAAATCAAGTCCGTTTTACAAAAAGAAAGCGTTGTTACGATCTTAATAATTAATATGGATTTTAAAAAAATTATGGGAATTTTAGGAGTCGTGATGCTAAATTACGGGAATTACGTTTCTTGTAATATAAAGGACGTTTTAGTAAAAATAGTAAACGAGATCTGTTTTGTAAACAGATAGTTTTATTAGAACCCAAATAATAAGATGGATTTATTGGTAAAATAAGAGGATTTGGAGAAACCGAATAGTTAGCCAATTAACGAAACAAAGGACGAAACAAATAGAAAAATCAATGAAGGGCAAAACGGTCATTTACAAGTCAATAATATTAATTTGAGAAAAAGCTCCTTCCTCCCTCATTCTTCTCTGCCCACGAACCAGAGAGCTTCCAGGCGACGAAGCTCTCTCACGCACGAGCTCTGCCGACGCCCGTTTTCTCTCTGACCGATCTCCGTTCTTTACGTTTTCTCCTCCGATCAACGCCCTAGGTATGAACCTACGATCTTAGAGCGTTTATTTCGATTTTTACGGAGTTTGAACAATTAGGGTTTCGTCAAAAATGCGAATTATGGTTCAAAATCGATAGGTTGTCGTAGTTTATGGACGTATTGAACGTATGAGACGTTATTGGATGAATTTATACCGATTTGTGTGAAATGTTAAAATTGGAGAATTTAGGGATTTTCGAAAAAACTTGTAATTGGGATTTGAGGTGCCGAGTGCGTAATTGCTCGATGGAATAGCTCGATGAATTGGATTAAAGCTTTAGGAAATTCCTTAGTTAAGGATTTTGTTAGTTTTGGACATTAAATTGTTTTAAGATCATTTTAACGACAATTTGATGTAACTGCTTAGGTGAACAACGCTCGTGGACGGAGCTTGAGCTGCAACGGACACGAGGTAAGTTCTCGTGACTTACTCTGGCCGATTGACCTACACCGTACGTCAAAGTAGCGTCGAGGATCATTGGTGAATTACTTGTTTAAATGCTTTAGTTGGGTAGTTAGGATTAGTTCTTTTGAAGGTTATGCTTTGAGTGTCTTGATGGTACGTATGATGGTTGATTATTTTATGTTTATAACTGTTCATGCATCATAGTTTTAAAAACGTCATGAAAACGAATTTACGCATAGTTTTCATGAAAAGGAAATGCACGTAAAGGCAAGTAAATTATCATGTAAACAACCCTCTGTATGTGCTTATCGGGGGAGGTTCAACCCGTTGGGTGAAAAACCTTGTGCTTACGGGGTGAGGTTCAGACCCGGCGTTCTGTGGTGAGCGGGTTTTCCTCCCTTCAGATGGTGTGGGCTGTCTAACCGCTTGACGGGCCTTATCCATCTGCCAAGTGATAGGCATCGGTAACCAAAAGAATGTCACGGTGAGAATGAATGAATGAATGAATGAAATGCATGAGTGACGATGTTATAAAAAATTGCACAAACATGTTCATGCATAAGCATTCATCGTAGACTTTACTGAGCCTTAAGCTCACACTTATTTTTTATGGTGTAGGTGACCTCTACACATGTAGGATGAGATCCCTCCCCCGAGGCATGATCGTTTGAAGAAAGATGCCCTGAGAGTAATGCTTGCAGTCGGTATGAATTGTATAGCTTAACATGTGGGGATGTAGGTATATGTTTTGGGGACACGATATGAATTGTATAGCTTAACATGTGGGGATGTAGGTATATGTTTTGGGGACACGATATGAATTGTATAGCTTAACATGTGGGGATGTAGGTATATGTTTTGGGGACACGATATGAATTGTATAGCTTAACATGTGGGGATGTAGGTATATGTTTTGGGGACACGATATGAATTGTATAGCTTAACATGTGGGGATGTAGGTATATGTTTTGGGGACACGATATGAATTGTATAGCTTAACATGTGGGGATGTAGGTATATGTTTTGGGGACACGATATGAATTGTATAGCTTAACATGTGGGGATGTAGGTATATGTTTTGGGGACACGATATGAATTGTATAGCTTAACATGTGGGGATGTAGGTATATGTTTTGGGGACACGATATGAATTGTATAGCTTAACATGTGGGGATGTAGGTATATGTTTTGGGGACACGATATGAATTGTATAGCTTAACATGTGGGGATGTAGGTATATGTTTTGGGGACACGATATGAATTGTATAGCTTAACATGTGGGGATGTAGGTATATGTTTTGGGGACACGATATGAATTGTATAGCTTAACATGTGGGGATGTAGGTATATGTTTTGGGGACACGATATGAATTGTATAGCTTAACATGTGGGGATGTAGGTATATGTTTTGGGGACACGATATGAATTGTATAGCTTAACATGTGGGGATGTAGGTATATGTTTTGGGGACACGATATGAATTGTATAGCTTAACATGTGGGGATGTAGGTATATGTTTTGGGGACACGATATGAATTGTATAGCTTAACATGTGGGGATGTAGGTATATGTTTTGGGGACACGATATGAATTGTATAGCTTAACATGTGGGGATGTAGGTATATGTTTTGGGGACACGATATGAATTGTATAGCTTAACATGTGGGGATGTAGGTATATGTTTTGGGGACACGATATGAATTGTAATTAGACTTAACATGTGGGGATGTAGGTATATGTTTTGGGGACACGATATGAATTGTATAGCTTAACATGTGGGATGTAGTATATGTTGTGGGGACACGATATGAATTGTATAGCTTAACATATTAGGATGTTTGGATCTGATAGTGGATAGGTTTATGTTTGATGTTTTAAACGTGATGGAAACCTGTTTTATAAACTGTTTTGGTGATCTTTAAAATAGGTGGAAATGCTCAGTTTTTAAACAGATCCACGAAGTTTGTTTTCACGAAAGTTTATTATGTTTTAAACACGTTTTAAAATATGTTTTGGGTCGTTTAATCGGTGGTTGATAACATGAGAAAAGAGTTAAGTTTTGTTGAAGAGTTTATAGCGTATATGGATGAGAAGAAACGTGAATGGAATGAGAAAAGAATGAAGGTAATGTAGGAAGTTTGCTCTCTGGAATCGGATTCCAGAGAGTAATCTGGATCGCCCAAGTGGGCGATCAATCGCCCATAATGTGGGGCGATCGATCGCCCCTTAATGGTTGGTTTGGGCGATTGATCGCCATGGTGAGGGGCAATCGATCGCCCCTTCAATTTGTGAGGGACAAAGTCTCTTTTGTCCCTCGGCCGATGATTGTTTTAATTAAAGTTTTATTTAATTGTTTTAATTGTTAAATGTTTTATTAATTTGAAATATGTTTAGTTTTAAACGGTTTTAAGAATATAGACTTCAACGTTTTTAATTCCGATTCTGATTCCGGTTTAAACAGTTTTAATTCCGCAGAACGTTATTAAAGTTTATAAATATATGTAAGGATAAAAAATAATAAATAAATAATACGGGAAAATTAGGATACGGGAAATGATCGCTACAAGATCGCCCCGCGATCGATGGCCAGGCGATCGATCGCAACACTCTATGGATTTTTTCTAGAGAGTGGTGACCAAAGAGGCGATCGATCCCCTCCTTAGGAGATCGATCGCCACCCTCCCTGGAATCCAAATTCCAGGGAGTTGCCTCCCTCCTTTCTTCTTTTCTTCTTTCTTCTTTGTCCGCTCCTTCTTTTTTTCCTTTTTCTCTTTCTTTTCCCTACATACTTATACACATAACATACTCTAAAACATCAACATGCCCTACTCCATAAACACGTTTAAACGTAACCCGATTTCGTAAAAACGAACCGCGTGGATCCGTTTAAAAACTTAACATTTCCTCCTGTTCAAAATCACCAAGCGGTTTATAAAATAGTTTCCAAACGTTTAAAAAACATCAAAACGTAACCTATCAACTAATCAGACCCAAGCATCCTAATATGTTCAACTATACAATTTTATCTAATTACCGTGTTCCCAAAACATACACTTAACTTCCTTCACGGGTCAAAAGGAGCATCAACTGCCCAGCGCACTCCCACAGGCCATCCTCCTTCAACTGCATCATTCCTCAGGTGGAGGGATCTCGTCCTCACCTATGTCAAGATCACCTACACCATAAAGACACCTATGAGATAAAAATCTCAGCAAGCTCTACGTAAATGCTAATGCATGATCATGTATGCTCAATGCTATGAAAATCGTCCATGTCATTTCATATATCAGTACGTGTCAGTCAATGGTTATCGGAAACGCTCGACAGATAGATAGGGCACGTCCAGCGGTTAGACAGCCCACACCATCTGAAGGGAGGAAAACCCGCTCATCACGGAACGCCAGGTCTGAGCCTCATCCCCGATAACCCCATGTCATGGTTGTTTACTGTGATACTTTACTTGTCTTTACATGCATGTTCTTTTCATGAAATCCATGCATAAATTTATTTTCGTGACGTTTTTAAACCATGATGCATGAACAATTCAATTCAAACATACAACATGAGCATACCATTAAAATCCTACAAATACCATCAAACCATTACAACAATCAACCTATAAAACAACTGAACCTAAACTATCCAATCGAAACAATTAGACGAAACAATGACCAACTTAAACAAACAAAACACCAACATATCCTCAACAACAAACTCTGGCTTATGGTGTAGGCTAATCGGCCACAGTAAGTCACGAGAATTTACCTCTTGTCCGTTGCAACTCTAGCTCCGTCCACGAGCGTTGTTCACTTTAGGCAAATTTCACCAAAATTATCGTTAATACGAGTTTAAATCATTGAACGTCCGAACTAACGAAACCTTAACTAAAGAAGTCTCCTAATGTTCTAATTTAACTAATCGAGACATTTTATCGAGAAACTCATGCTCGATACCTCAAAACCTCCATTATCGAGTTTTTCCAAAAACCCCTAAAATTCTCAAACTTTAACACTTCTCACAAATCGACTTAACTTCGTCCAATAATGTTCAATACGTCCTTTACACTCGCACCTACGGTAAACCTATCGATTTCAAACCCTAAATCACATTTTTAACGAAACCCTAAACAAACCCTAATCGTTTAAACTCCGTAAAAATTGAAATAAACTTTCCTAAAATCTTAGAATTGTACCTAGGGTCAGGATTGGGGAAGAAATCGCGAAGAAAAAGGGTCGCCGGAGGAGAGTTCAGTTGTCGGAAGGAGAATCGCCGTGAGGGAGGAGGAAACCATCGAAGGAGGGAGAGAGTTCGCAGGGAAGAGAGAGGGAAAAATCATGGATGAGGGAGAAGAGAAGAAAATTATGTTTTTAATTAGATTTTTGACTTTGTAAATTACCATTTCGTCCTTCACTTGTTTTTCTACTAGTCTCGTCCTTTGTTTCGTTAATTAACCGACGATTCGGTTTCTCCAAATTTCCTTATTTCACCAATAACTTCAACTTATTATCAGGGTTCTATTAAAACTGTCTGTTCGCAAAACGGACCTCGTTTACTATTTTTACCATAGTATCCTTTATATTACGATAAACGTAATTCTCGTAAAATTAGCGTTAAACTCCTAAAACTCCAAAAATTTTCTTAAATTCCTTATTAATTATTAGGATCGTAATAATACTCTCTTTTCGAAAAATGAACTTGATTTGACATATTAACAAAATGTCATTATATACTAAATTTACAAAATCCCGTTAAAAATCGGGTGTTACAGAAGATGTAGCTAAAATGGGTGGAAGATGTGGATGAATCACGAAGCAGAAAATGTAAGTAAACTGGGTGGGCGATATAGACTAGCGGTAGATGTGAATAAGGTATGTTTCATCATACTACTATAGAGACGTGTGTCAAAAAGCTTCAAAATTTTACACAAGATTTCAAAAGTGTGGAGAAATATCACAAAGAGATGGAGGTAGCCATGCTAAGGACTAACGTGGAAGAAGATAAGGAAGTAACCATGGCTCGGTTTATTAGGGGATCGAATCAAGAAATTGCGGATGTGGTGGATCTACAACACTACATCAACATGGAAGAGTTATTACACAAGTCAATTAAAATTCAGCGGCAACTAAAGGCTAAAAGAAGTACTAGGGTTGGTACAACATCAATCGCAACGTGACAAACAAATTGGAAAAATGAGAAACCAAAACCAAGAGAAGATTCTAAGGGAAAAACCGTAGCAAACAATCAAGTGTTACCACAAAAAGCTAAGGCCGAGACTTCAAATACAATTAGAACTCGAGAGATTAAGTGCTTTTAGTGCCAATGGTTCGAACACATAGCTTCAAATTGTCCAAATAAAAGTGCTATGATTTTGAGGGACAATGACGATGTAGAGAGTGTGAGTTCGAGTGATGGTGAGATGTAACGCCCCCGAACCCACCCTGGCTCGGAGCGCTACTTTGCTAACCAATCTCACGTTAAAACATAATTTTCTAAACTTCAAAAGATAAAACTAAACTGACACAGCTGAAATTTAAACCTAAATCTCCCGATGCTCTCTTACTTCATACCTAGCTGCATAGATTCACTAATTCTCTTACTCCTAACCATTAAGCACCACGGCGTCCTTCCCAAAAATTTCGACAAAGTAACGCCTGTAAATAGTGTCTCCAAAATGCTAAATACCTGCATACAATCCAAACCCAACCAATCCAGAATATTCTTACTTAAATAACCAACATGCGAAATCTCCAAAAAGCAGTAAAGAGGAAACTAAAATACTAACATCCCTAAATGAAGAAAGTCCACAGTATAGGGCGATACATCACCCTTAACTATGACTATAACTTTCCAAACATCAATCCAAAAGAGTTATGAATTCCCAAACTTAACTAAAACAGAAAGCTAAAAATAAACTATCAAAAATACAAATTTCCACATTCCCCGAAGACCATGGTCAAGGCGCCCCGACAACTGCCCGCACCGGCGTGCTCTGTGTGCCACCGACTGCCGCCTAATCCTGGCTCCCACGTCTAGCTCACCTGTCACTCTGTCGTCACCTACACCACAGAACACGCACACACACGTAAGCTTAAGCTTAGCAAGTAGGGAAAAGAAATATAAACATGCACGATGCACCCACACCACCCTAACACATGCAGTCTCTACTCACTCTGTTGTTTTCGTTTCGTTTTCGTTTTATTAAATCTTTCCACTTTCACACGTGAATCAAGTAGGCACACATCCGAGCTCCCCGTTCATTGGACGGCCACGCCTTGACCCACGGAGCAAGATCGGCCAGCTCACGCCCGGGTCCCCCCATTGGACGGCAGCACACAATCTCCTCCCTTCCCCTGTCACATGTGAATCAAGTAGGCACACATCCGAGCTCCCCGCTCATTGGACGGCCACGCCTTGATCCACGGAGCAAGATCGGCCAACTCACGCTCGGGTCCCCCCCATTGGACGGCCGCACACAATCTTCTCCAACAGCACTTACGTATTTTCAACTTTATATCTCGAGTAGAGTCCCAACTCACTGCCTCCCCGGCAAAATGCCTCCCCGACATGTTACAAGTGCCTCCCCGGCAACTTGCCTAACCTGGCGACTCTACTCACTTTATTTTTGCTTAATCTTTCTTGTTACGTTTCACACTCACCTTACACGTCATGCACAAACTCATTTTCGTAACGATACTCAACACGTGCTTAACATAAATAAACCAAGTAACTTAAAAACAATGCATGATACTGTCACAACCCTTACCCGTGATATCGTTTTTTTTTTTTTTTTTTAAACTTTCACTTTAACTGTACTTGAGCGGAAATCTTAATCAAAATCGAAATCGGAACTGAAATCGAAGTTTGTTTAGTAACTCTTTTAAAACAATCCATAAAACCATTAAAACTTAAAATAAATAAAACCTTTAAAACAATTAAATAATAAATAAAATTTTAAATCCTTTTTTTTTTATATAAGTGGGGTGGCGATCAGTAGCCACAAAAGTGGCTATTGATCGCCCATACCTTTCTTAGGTATGGCGATCAGTAGCCACAAATGTGGCTACTAATCGCCCCATGGGCGACTGCAACTGGCGACTAGTCGCCTGTTGCATGTCGCCAGTGGCGACTTATCGCCACAATTGTGGCGATTAGTCGCCACGCTCTCTGGATTCTCTCCAGAGAGCAACGCCACATTTCTCCCAAGGGGCGATTACTCGCCTCCCAAAGGCGAGTAATCGCCAGGCTCTCTGGATTTTCTCCAGAGAACCGAGCTTCTTCTTTCCTCTCTTTCTTTTTCTTTCATTTTCTTCACTTCGCCCCTGCTCTCCACATAAAATCCAAAACTCACAACACCAAATACACACAAAGCCTAACACTCATCAACCCCTTCTCTTCTTTCATTTTCTCTTCAAACAATTATCTTACATACATCCTTAAAACATACTTCAAACATAACATTTATCCAAACCTCCAAACACAACACAATTCATCACGTACTTCTCACACTAACACTTCCACACTAAATTTACCCAAAACTCATAACCAACACAAATTACTTTAACATACAAATGAATTTCAAATAAACGAACCGCATGGTTCTGTTTAAACGTTTAACAATCCTACCTGTTTTAAAAACAATCAAAAACGTTTCAAAACACTATACAATCACCCAACATCCTAAAACATATCTAAACGTACTAAAAAAAATCCATCAAATTCATCATTATCCCAACAATATCCAAAAACTCTCAAAACACCTAACTGTGAGTCAACCCGCCCTGCCAAAACACGCTCCACCGCCACGAGCTCCGCCACCGACCATCTATACTTGGTCATCGTAAAGAGGTTCCTTACCTTCGTTCTCGTCACCTACATCATACAATAAATCCATTAAGCCTAATGCTTAGTAAGGAGCGTACTAAACATAACTTTACATATATGCATTACATTTATAAAACATTTTTGTTTCATTTCTTTTAAACCGTTTTCTTGCCCCGTAGTACATTCATGACTTGCCCCGTAGTACATTCATGACTTGCCCCGTAGTAACATTCGTGACTTGCCCCGTAGTAACATTCATCATTCATCATTCATTATCGTTCTTTAATTCAACATTTTCATAAAACATGCTCATAAATAGTTCGTATGCACTTTAGTAAAACATGATGCATGAGGTATAACATACGTAAGGAAAAACCTATCAAACGAGCACTACTTAAATCACTAAAGCACTACCTAAAACTACCCGTCCTTTCTACCAACCCCTATTTCCACCTTTTTCATCACATCAAACATCATCAACATTGTACGACGTAGGGCCTTAGTGGCCGGAAAGCCTAACGCTCACTTACCTGGCGTCCTAAATATGCCGAGCACCGTCCTTTGAGCTTGGGTTACCTAGAGCATTTAACAACACATCATTAATATCGACTTTCAAACATCGAATCTAAACAATCGACTTCTTGAGCTAGGACAAACTCTTCCAAAAACTCTAATTCATTTTCTTCTAGGCATTTCATCGAGCACGTGGTGCTCACCAACTTCAAAACTCCATTAATACTTTACAAATCATTTTCAACAACCTAAACTTAACATTAAACCTCAACCAACATCATCAATCTACTCCAACAACCTCAATAATTACTAATACATCATTAATGAGTAATAAATAAACAACCCTAACGATTTCTAACAAAAACCCTAAGTTTCTCCACAAACCCTAACTAAAAATAGCTTAAAAAACGAACAATATCTTGACTAAAATGTAGAGCTTACCCTAAGAGTCGATTTGGGGAAGAAACTAGAGGAGAAACTCGCCAGAAACAGAGGAGTCGTCGGCGTTTGAAGGAATGGCGATGGAGAAGGAGCAAATCGCGAGGGAGAGGGAGAGTATTCGTGAGGGAGAAGGAAAGTGAGGGAAGAGAGAGAGAAAACTCTTTTTAACTAAAATCTTTGATTTTCTAAATTACTATTTTACCCTCACATAACTTCTTAACTTAAATCACTATTTGTCTATCGGTTTAACTTCTCCAAATTTTCTTATTTCTCCAAATATTTCTATTTATTCTTAGGGCTCTAACGAAACTCTTCGTTGGCCAATTGGACTTAATTTATATATTTCTACGAATTATTGCTCTATAATGCTTAAATACTTAATATTCGAAACTTAAAGCTCGGAATCCTTAAAACGAAATTTCCGGGTGTTACAGATACTAAACACGTGCTTAACATAAATCAACCAGCCAACAAAAATCAAACAACAACCAATATTAAACACCAAACAACAACACCACTAGCAAACAATAAATCCCACCATTCCACACATCACTCAAACACCAAACAACAACACAACTATCAAACAATAAATCCTACCGTTCCGTGGTGTAGGCCCGAAGGCAAAACGAAGGTATTCCACTACTTACCTGACTTCCTGCTCGGCATTTGCTTATTCACTTCGTCCCTTAAAATTACTCGCTAGACAACCTAATAAATAGAGAGAAAATAAATTAGCATCAACTTAAGAAAATCTAAGGAACACTTAAACTTAAAACTAACCACATTTTTAACCAACTATGCAAACCAATTTAAACTATAAGCCCTAAACCCGAAATTCCATCAATTTACTCTCAAACTACTATTTCTAGCCTAATCCAACTAAAACCTAACTAAACGGGCCATTAATTTGGGTTCAGTAAAAACCGACCCGAAACTTCAAACGCACGTAATTTTTGCGCTGGTTATCGGAATCGAACGATTCCAGCAGCCACATACTCCTCTAATAACCTATTTTAACCTGCCAAAAGGAATTTGAAAACAAACGACTCTAGCTAGGTCAAAATAGCAAAAACCCGAATCTGCCCCTTGATCAGAAATTTCCCCCTTTTCGATTTTCCATCAAATTCCACTCAATTCCTCACCAATCAAACCCCCTAACAACCAATTAACATAACCTAACAAGAAAACCCAGAATTCCACACAAAAACCCAAGCTCCAAAAACCTAGCCCTCGGTTTTTCACGCAATCCGAGCTCACCATTGCTCGGCAACCCTTGCCAGCACCGAGCTCGACAATTTGACGCCGAGAGCAACCTAAAACGGCCGGCGATCGGAGCTCTAGCAGCTCAGCGATCCACGGCCTCGAACAGAGAGGAAAACAGGGGAAAAAAATAGGGCTTATCGTTCGGTTGTGCGCGAAGACGGGCCGAAATGCTAGCCCTGATTTCGTCGCCGCCGTCTGACCGGGAAGACGTCGAAATCTCCGGCGGTTTGCTCCGCCGATCGCCGCTCGCTCGCGTCTCCTCTTCCCCTGACTTCGCTGCTCGACGTCGAACGACAGAATGGCTCCGGCCATTCTGTCGTTTTAGTTTTATTTTTATAAAACTAATAATAATAATAATAATAATTTCTATTAAAACATTAATAACATGACATTTACCGTTTTGCCCTCCCGTATTTTCCGACCATTTCGACTTTCGTTAAATCTCATTATTAAATTATAACCCACGGCTTAACTTTACTGGAAATATCCGAACCTAAATTAATTAACCAATTAGGCTAACCAAATTTATTCACTTTTCTTTTAAATTACTTAAAACAATTATTTATTAAACAATTTATCTTAACAAAAATCCCGGGTGTTACATGAGATGCCACCACTTGAGAATTGTAGTGACGTTGAGGTGGAGGAACCAGTAAAATGAGATCTTTTAGTCACCAAGCGAGTATTGAATGTGCAAACTATGGAAGATGGAGACAAAGTACAACGTGAGCATATATTCCATATAAGATTCCATGTGCACAACAAAGTTTATAGTTTGATCATTGATAGTAGGAGTTGCACTAATGTAGCAAGAACATTACTAGTCCAAAAGTTGAACTTGAAAACCGAGCAACATCCAAAACCATACAAGTTGCAATGGTTAAGCGATTGTGGAGAAACCAAGGTGACTAAATAAGTGGAAAGTCCTTCATCAATTGGAAAGTACCAAGATAAAGTTTTATATGATGTAGTGCCGATGCAAGCTACACACATACTTTTGGGGAGGCCTTGACAATTTGACCAAAACGCCAAGCATAATGGTTACAAGAATGAGTATTCGTTGGTTTACAATAGAAAAATCGTGATCCTTACATCATTAAAGCCATGGGAGGCAATTGTAGACCGAAAGGGAATTGCAAAAGAGTTCCAAAAGATTAGGACCAAAAAAGAAAAAAAAGTGGTGAAAATAAATTAGTTAAAAAAGAGGTTGAAAAGAGAAAGGAAGTGGAGAAAGAAAAATAGTTGAAAAGAACACAAAAACAAATGAAAAATCGAGGGAGAAAGAGAAAATCGAAGGGAAAAGAGAGAAACTGAGGGAGAAAGAGAACAAAAGTCGAGTGAAAAATAAATTTTGTTGATGAACAAAAGTGAGGATAAGCGTGATATGATTTTGTTTTTATATAAAGATGTTTATTTATTATCTAACGATTTACCAAATTTTCTTCCAAGTATTATTTCTTTTCTTTTGCAGAAAAATAAACATGAAATTCTCGTGGAGTTTTGAAGAGAAATTTCTCCGTTGAGGGAGATTGAGAAGCAAAAAGATCTCGTACCAAGTACGTTAGTTTCAAGTCGACCGGAAACAACAAATAGATTTTAGTGGTTTGTAAGGTCATATGATTTATATATTGCACCTATTATATGTATAAGGTTGATAAATAATATGTCGAAATATTTTATTAGAAAATTTGTCATTGATTACTTTGCAAACAACTTGGTTTACAACAAAAAATTAGATACACATTTTGAGAAATTCAAATCTAATTTTAACATTTTAAAGGATTTTAATTCTATTAGATATTATTTACCGTTTGATATTATTGATGATTTTAATCCATTAAATCTGTTAAATTTATTAAGTTTGTTTACTAATAAGTTTGCTCTTGTGCATGAAAGTAAAAATAATGAATTTGTTAAAAAATTTCATGCAATGTTAAGATTTATTTTTGAACCGGAGATTGGGTTTGGCTACATTTACAAAAAGAAAGGTTTCCTAACAAACAGAACAACAAGTTACAACCTCGAGGAGATAGACATTTCCAAGTCCTAGAGTGCATCAACGACATCGCTTACAAGATCGACCTACCGATTGAATACGATAATGCAAGCACATCTTTTAATTTTACTAACTTGTTCTTATATGAAGTAGGAGATTTGAGGAGGAATCTTTTTGAAAGGGAAGGGAATGATGTGAACCGAAGAGCGATAAATCTCAAAGTCAAGAACCATGATCTATTAGAAGATAAAGGAGGTCCAACGATCAAAGCTTTACATGGTTTAGTTGTGGCAACCAAGAAAAACAGTTATCACAACATGAGAAAATGACTATGAAAATAAAGAGCTTTGTAGCATGGAAGTAGGCCCCACAAAATTGGCAAAGTAAGAACTATAAGACACGGTGTAACGCCCCGAATTAATCAACCTGGTTTGCTACTCACACTCACTAAACTTAATTAGGAAATTCTGGAAAAATTTAAAACTTTATCCATCGATATAAAACATTGTCATTTAAACGATTAAAATACTTCAGCGGGATACATTTACGTAAAACAGAGTCATTACGAAAACAGACTAACGAATTTTTAAATATAAAATCGTTCGAAACATCTCTGCGACAACTACAGCTAGTTCAACGCTACTGAGCGATCTGGCATCCAAAGAGTCTGTCGTCACAACCTTGGACGACGTACTCGTCTACGACTCTGGACGACAAACTATGGACAGGCGACCTTAGACAACGCGACTCTGGACGACGTACGCTGAATGATATCGCTTTGGATGATGTCACTTCAAACAACGTTAATTTAGACGACACCGTTTTGGCAACACTCTGGACGACAACTTTGGACAACTGTTCCTCGTCGTCCATGGCTACATAGACTTATTGTCTACGGATTGTCATCCACAGTCTTACTTAGACTTATCTTCCACAGACCACGTGACTTTTGTAGAATCGAGATTGTCTAAGGGAGGGTGGGGGGTGAATTAGACCTTTTTAAAATTTCTTAAACTAACAGCAAACAAACAACTAGTAAAAGAGAGATAGAGAGAGAATTCAACACACAGGTTTTTACGTGGTTCGGCCAAAACCTGCCTACATCCACGCTTCAAAGTTTCCCCCTTGAAGATTCTTAACCTTCTCCTCACGAGAATAAACAGATCGAAATTCCGGGCTCCGATCAACTGCCTTTTACAGATCGAGATTGTTCTTCACGGGCGACAATCCACTGCCTTATACAGATTTTTGAGTTTGTAAATTGCAAGCTCAGACTACACTCTCACAAGAATTAAATCTCAAGTTAAAATCGAGAGGTGTAGAAGAAATACAGAGTATGATAAATTTTGCAGGTTAGGGCTCAAGGATAAAATTCGCAAAAAGTTCTTTCTACGAGCTTTTTCTTCAGCTTAAATACTCTGTCTAATTTCTGCTTCACAGTATTGAATGCTTCTTCCTACAAATAGAAAAATGTTACCGTTGGGAAGCATCCGTACTCAAGCAGATATCCGTTGCATCTGAAATTGCTGTTCGTCGTCTCCATTAATGTTCTGGAGTTAAGGCTGAAAACGACGTCACTGTAGCTTCGCGGTTATTTTGAATTCTGGCAGAAGACAATGTTGCTTTATAGTCTTGAACCGCCATCGGTGGATGCAGCTTTATAAGCTTGAACCGGAATCGGCAGATGAAACAATATAACGGTGAACCGCCATCGGAATATGTTGCTTTAAAGAACTGTACCAGTATCGGATGATGTATTCCTAGACGTCTTCGGCCTTTGTCGTTTAGTGAGCGGAGAAGTTCTTCTTTGAAGTCATCCGCCTTTGTCGTTTTCCCTTCGGATGTTCCCATCGGATGATGCAGTCTCTGAACGACTTCGATTTTTGTCGTTTTCCTATCGGATGATGTAGTTCTTTTCTTCAACCGGTGGATATCAAAGATTGTTCTGCTAACAGTGGATATGAAATTCTCAGCCCTGTTTAACTATCACACCTAGAACACTTAACCAGATTCATTAGACAACTAAAATACCCTTTTCAAGGGTATTTCCAACAGATTAATCTCAAAATGCATATTCATTATTCTCATTCAATAAACATAATCAAATTACAATAATAACCAAACAAATACATCATCAAAAACATATTTAAACTTAAACATCATTTAAGTCAACAATCTCCCCCTTTTTGATGATGACAAAATATAAGTTGTAAATTTGATTAATCATAACTCTCCCCCATAATCCTAGCTCCCCCACAATATATGCATTTTATTCAGTTACAAACACAGAGCATATCCAAAACTAGCATATCAAAATAATTTCATACTACATGCTAATCATGCTCAATCAAATACATTAATTCTCCCCCATTGACATTATCAAAAACAATCAGAGAGACAGCAGAAGCAATGCTTTCAACAAAACAATCGATTCAGAAAAGAAGATTAGAGTAATTGTATTAGAAGACCAATAAAAGTGTATAAAAAAAATCTTTTTGAAGAAAGCTAAAAAATAATTCCAAAAAGCTTGTTGAACCCAAGAGGGCACTGCAAGGTTCGGATTGAAATATGCATCCACAAGTGCTGGAAGTGAATGAATATCATGAGGGATGAGTGGTTGATAGACCACCATGGCCTGACAGGGAGCCGGAGGTGGAGAAGAATCTGTGTACACCACCATGTCCAGACATGGAGGAGGCTCGACAGATGGACCAGCAGGAGAGGCAACAGGAGGAGAGAAAGCCAGTTCAGCCTCCTGAAGATCCAACGACGGAAAGCGCACATCTTCAGCAACTGCAGGCCTGGAAAAAGAAAGAAAAAGATCTTCATAGCAGGCATCTGTGACATTGACAGAACAAGATGGTTCGGGTTCAGGTTCGGGATTCAAAGCTTCAACTGAAGATCGGAGAGACTCAAGTTCCCTAGCAACAAAGCGTCTATCAGCAGCCATTTTCTGTGACAGCAAACCAACACCTGTATCCAAAGCAATGCCCATTTCCTTTTGGTTCTTTTCAAGCTTGGCATCTAGAGATTTTTCAATTTGACTTTGAATGGAGCTGAGAGCTGTCCCAAGACTCTCAACGCTTGATTTCAACTCAAGGTACTGATCCTCACTCATAGAAAATCGTCTGTGATAAGTGAGAGGTGTGGCAGGAGTAGTTGGCAGAGTATGGAGTTGAGTAGTTATTGGGATAGTAGGAGCAATTTGTGGAGAAGCAGATTCGATGACTGGAGAGATAAGTGGAAGAGCAGGGAGTGAGGGCAACAAAAGCGCAGGTGGAGGAGAACGCAACAAGGCAGCAGCTCGTAACCTTAGACCACCGTGCCTTGGCTCCGTGGCACGCCCCTGTGCATTGGCTAAATCAAGGCAAGTGAGTGGGTAGGGATGCCAAGGCAGGGGCTGAGCAGGATGTGCCACAGCGCAACGCAACAAGGTAGCCGCTGCTCGTAACCTTAGACCACTGTGCCTTGGCTAAATCAAGGCAAGTGAGTGGGTAGGGATGCCAAGGCAAGGGATGTGCCATAGCGCAACGCAACAAGGCAGCTGCTCATATAACCTTAGTCCACGCCCTAGTGCCTTGGCTAAATCAGCGCACGCACGCACGCAGGTCATGGTGGCCTGGGCTTGACAGCCTTAGACCACCGTGCCGTGCCGTGCCGTGCCACAGGCAGCCGTGCCATGGAGACGTGCTGTGCCGTGGGCCTTTTGGCGCCGAACGTGCCTTTGCATGCCAATGCAAGAAGCAGGAGTCTCTGGAATTGGAAGAGAGGTAACAGAGTTGCTTGGGGCTGGTGGAGGATAAGAATGTCTCGTAGGAGGTGGAGGAGGAGCAAGTGACAAGGGTGGAGACAGTGGTGGAGCAGGCAGAGAGAGCAGCAAAGGTGCAGGTGGAGGAGAAGGAGGAAGGGGTGCAAAGGAGGGAGCTGAGAGTGCCTCAAAAATATAGGCTGGAGAGGTTGTTGCAGGATATCTTGGCACTTGAGGAGAAAGATGAGAGCGAGAAGCTTGAGAGTGAGAAGGGGAATTATCAAAGGCTGGGATTTCAGACTCATCCCCTCCTTGAACTGATTCCTCAGGCAGGAGAAGCTTCATCTTCCCCTTTTTAACAGCAGGTACCCTAGAAGCCTTCTTCTTAGGCTTATCCAAGAAGTATTCTCCCTTTCTGTTCCTTTTGATCCTCATCCTTTTCAATGTTGAAACAGAATAGAAGCTCAAAGGTTGAAGCCGGAAGGGATCATCGTCCTCTGGAAATTCTACCTCAAATTTCCCAAAAATCTTCATAAGAAGTAGGTTGTATGGAAGAGATGTAGACCTGCCGGAAGTACTCTGAATCATTCGTCTTAAAACAACATATCCTATGTTGAAAGGAGTCTTGTTGTAGATTGCCATCATGACAAATAGTTCCATTGTACTCACTTCATCATAATGACCGTTCTTGGGAATGATATTATATCCTATCATTTGGTGAAACAGTCGAGCCCTTATATTGAGATGTTTGCTCTTCAAAGGAGTAGGGATATTGTTCGGATCAAGAGCAATAGTCTGTAAGAACAGATGACCCTTAGTAGAAATAAGATCAGGGGGCGTAGACCCTGTGTCATAAAATGTGGCTTCGTTGTCCAACTGGGAGCACTCAAGAATTTCATTGATGGTTTGAGAGGTTAAAACTATGTGTTTTCCATACACATAGCTTGAAATAGCTGAAAGGTCAGAAGCATGGACCAGATTGGCATAGAACATTCTAATAGCAGTCGGGTAGTAAAAAGAATCAACATCAAATAAACTAAATAAGCCTATGTGCGTCAGAGGTCCAACTAAGTCTAATCCTGCTAATTCATCAGGAACCAAACCCCGACTGGGAATCAATGATTTAAGTTTGAAGTCATTGTGATACCTCTCTTTTGCATATTGAGTGAGGAAATAGTGAGTTGGCCATTGTGTAGCCCGAGGCAGTTCTCGCGGCTGATGGGTGGTGGTCTTGGCCTTCTTAGTAGCGGGTTCCTTACCAGCTCTAGAGGAGGATGCCATTGAATCGATTGAAGAACTGACAGAGCGAAAATGCGAAGAATATAAGGGTTTTGGAAAGGGAAAAAACGTCTGTTAGAGCAGAAGCAAGTGAAAGAGCGTGAAAGATGAAGCGTCTTTGTAAAGAAAAAGAATTTAAATGAAATAGGGCATCGCCCGTTTAGAGAAAGACAAACGTGAAAGTCGGAGATCACCCGATGGATTGCACGTGTCCTCAGATTAAAGACAACATCATCCGATACAAAAACGTCTTTCGGAAACTGGATGATGTATATCGTCCGATGAATAGTAAATAACGGGCGATGTGAATATCAAAGGCAGGGAATGAAGAAAAACTTAACTCTTCTCACACCTAATAACGCCTAATCTTATCCTTATACCACAGAAGGTTTTCTCATCCAAAGGCTTAGTAAAGATGTCTGCCAATTGATCTACAGAATTTACAAACTCTAAGGAGATATCACCTCTTAGAACATGCTCTCTTATGAAGTGATATCTGACATCGATATGCTTGGTTCTAGAATGTTGAATAGGATTTTTAGAAATGTTGATAGCACTGGTGTTATCACACCGAATAGGAATTCTATCATAAAACAGATTATAATCTTCCAAAGTCTGTTTCATCCAAAGCATTTGTGCACAACAACTGCCTGCAGCAATATATTCACTCTCAGCAGTTGACAATGCAACAGAATTCTGTTTCTTAGAATACCAGGAGACTAGAGATTCACCAAGGAACTGACATGTTCCACTGGTGCTTTTCCTATCAACTAGACTACCAGCATAGTCAGAATCTGAGTATCCAATCAGATCAAAAGAAGTGCCTTTAGGATACCATAAACCAAGATCATAAGTTCCACTCAAATATTTAAATATTCTCTTGACTGCATTTAAGTGGGATTCTTTAGGAGAAGCTTGGAACCTAGCACATAAACAGACGCTAAAGAGTATATCTGGCATACTAGCAGTCAGATATAGTAATGATCCAATCATACCACGATATTTTTTAATATCAACACTTATTCCTTTTTCATCTTTATCCAATTTAGTTATGGTACTCATAGGAGTCTTGGAAGACTTGACAAATTCTAAACCAAATTTCTTTAGAAGTTCCTTGATGTATTTTTCTTGACAGAAGAAAATTCTATCAGGAGATTGACTAATCTGGAAACCTAAGAAGAATTTTAACTTCCCTATCATACTCATTTCAAATTCACTTTGCATGAGGGAGGAAAATTCATTACACATTATGACATTAGTTGATCCAAAAATAATGTCATCGACATAAATCTGAACTAACAGAATGTCTTCCTCCTTTTGCATGGTAAACAGAGTTGAGTCGGTGTTCCCCTTTTTGAAATTCCTTTCCATAAGAAAATTCTTCAATCTGTCATACCAAGCTATAGGAACCTGCTTAAGACCATAAAGAGCTTTCCTTAGTTTGAAGACATAGTCGGGTTTATCAAAGGCTTCAAAACCTAAAGGTTGCTCAACATAAACTTCTTCTGTTATATAACCATTTAAGAATGCACTCTTTACATCCATTTGGAAGAGAGTGAAGTTTTTGTAGCAGGCAAAAGCTAAGAGCCTCCTGATTGACTCTAGTCTAGCTACAGGGGCAAAAGATTCCTCAAAATCAATACCCTCTTCTCAAGAGTATCCCTTAGCTACAAGTCTAGCCTTATTTCTAACAACAATCTCATTTTCATCTAATTTATTCTTGTAAACCCATTTAGTTCCAATAATGGGATGATCCTTAGGCCGTGGAACAAGTTCTCATACATTGCTCCTTTCAAACTCATTTAATTCATCCTGCATAGCCATAATCCAATTCTCATCATTCTCGGCCTCTTCAAATTTCTTAGGTTCTACTTGAGAAATGAATGCCACATTAGCACAAAGGTTCCTAAGAGAGGATCTAGTCTTAACTCCTAATGAAGGATCACCTAAGACTTTATCTAAAGGATGGTCTTTAACGTATTTCCAATCTCTAGGAGGAGCAGGATTTTCATCCTTGACAGGAACACTATCTAGAGAAGTAGAAGAGGGTTCTAAAGATTTTTCTACTTGAAGAGAATCACTAGGCTTTTCTAAAGAAATAGAATCCAGTTGTTTATCCAAAGTATCATCCTCATCCACATTGATTGTGGGATGTGGGGTCTCATCAAAGTTAACATGAACTGATTCTTCTACAACTAGAGTTCTCTTATTGAATACCCTATATGCTTTACTGGCAAGAGAATAACCAAGAAAAATTCTAAAATCAGATTTGGAATCGAATTTTCCTAAGTTATTCTTAGTGTTGAAAATGAAGCATTTACTACCAAATGCTCTAAAGTACTTAACAGAAAGAGTTTTTCCACTCCATAGCTCATATGGAGTTTTCTCAAGAATAGGTCTTATTGAGACCTGATTGAGCACATAGCAAGCTGTTGAGACAGCTTCAGCCCAGAAGTACTTAGGAAGTGAATTCTCATTTAGCATGGTTCGGGCTAGTTCTTAAAGAGACCTATTTTTCCTCTCAATAACACCATTTTGCTGAGGGGTTCTAGGAGAGGAGAAATTGTGCTCAATTCCATATTTGAGACACAAGAGTTCAAATCTTTCATTTTCAAATTCTCCACCATGATCACTACGAATAGCGACAATGGTGAGCTCCTTTTCATTTTGAACTCTTTTCCTAAAGCTAGAAAAGGTACCAAAAGTCTCATCCTTAGACTTCAGAAAATATACCCAGGTGAATCTAGAGAAGTCATCTACAATAACAAAGGCATAGAATTTGCCTCCTAAGCTGGCTATATTGGAAAGACTGAAGAGGTCCATATGAAGGAGTTGGAGAGGCTTTGAAGTAGAAATTGCATTCTTAGATGCAAAGGAACTTTTGATCTGCTTTCCCATTTGGCAGGCTTCACAGACCTTATCCTTCTCAAAGGATATCTTAGGGATCCCTCTAACTAAATTCTCCCTAGTAATCTTAGCTAAGGTATCCATTCCTACATGACCTAATCTCTTATGCCAAGTCCAGCAGTCATTGGAAGAATTAACAGCAAAACATTTCTCATCAACATGCTCAAAATCAGTCAGATCAATAATATAGACATTTTCTTTTCTAAAACCTTTAAACAGAATATTGTTATTTGAAATGTCTTTGATCACACAGGCATTTGATTTAAATGTTACTTTATAGCCTTTGTCACACAATTGATTTATGCTCAACAGATTATGTTTTAATCCTTCTACTAATAAAACATTTTCAATGATTGGATTAGAAGGATTACCTATATTGCCGATACCAACAATCTTGCTCTTTTGGTTTCTACCAAAAGTAACACTGCCCTTCTTCTTGTTGACAACAGCAAACTTGGTTGAGTCTCCCGTCATATGCCTTGAACAACCACTGTCAAGGTACCACAGATTCTTCCCGGGAGAACAGTCAACCTGCAAAACAGAAGATCAAGTTGTCTTCTTTGGTACCCAAACCTTTTGGGTCCTAGAGTTAGGTCTGGTTCCCTTAGGAACCCATTGAAGTTTACTACCAGATTTGATATTGTTTGATTTTAAAGGACACTCAAAGGATTTATGTCTTACTTTATTACATGCATGACAAGTGGAAGGTTTGACAAAGAAATTCTAAAAAGCTTTCCTTTTATTGAACTTATCATAACCTATACCTGCCTTATCATGAGTAGCTCTATGATTTCCTATCAGCAGTGTTAAGTTCTTGCTAACATTTGAGAACCAAAGAACAAGATTATTCAAAGTCTCATTTTTCTTTTTAAGTTCAATAACTTCCTTTTCATGCATATTAGTTTCCTTGGCATGCTTTTCAACTATATTTGCATTTTCACTTTTCAACAAATTATATTAGCCTTTAACATGCTAAATTGTTTTACCAAATCATTAAATGCATCAACCATATCACTATCATCATCAGATTCACTATCACTTGAGGAAACACTAACCTCATTTTCGTGTGCCATAAAGCATAGGTTGGCTACTTCCTCATCTTCTGAAGAAGAGATGTCACCTTCACTGTCATCCCAAGTGGCCTTCATAGCCTTCTTCTTAAATTTCTTGGGATATTTCTTGGCCTGTGGACAATATGCCTTCATGTGGCCAGGCTTGCCGCACCCAAAGCAGGTAATCTCCTTGTCTTTAGGAAGTTTTTCATTCCTTGGAAAACTTCTCCCTTGCAGCTTCTTCCTACAGAGAAACTTGCTGAATCTCCTAGTGATGAGAGCAATGTCCTAATCATCTTCTTCTACTTCTTCCTCAGATGCTTCATTTTTGCTTGAAGAGGCTTTCAGAGCAATATCCTTCCTTTTATTGATCTCCTTGTCTTTGAAATCTTCCTTATCATTGGCCCTCATGGTTATCTCATGAGTCATCAGAGAGCCAATGAGCTCTTCAAGCTTGAGCACCTTTAGATCCCCAGCCTCTTGTATTACTGTTACCTTTGGTTGCCAGGCTCTAGGTAGGCATCTCAAAATTTTTCATACCTGTTCTTCACTTGAATAAATCTTACCAAGAACTTTAAGACTGTTAGTGATGTTAGTAAATCGAGTGAACATAGAACTAATGGTTTCTTCTTTTTCCATAGAAAACAGTTCATATTCGTGAACTAACATGCTCAATTTACTCTCCTTTACTTGGTTAGTTCCCTCATGTGTGACTTCTAATAAGTGCCAAATTTCTTGAGCACTTTCACATCCTTGCACTCTATTAAATTCATCTCTATTTAGAGCACAATACAAGGTGTTTATTGCCTTGGCATTAAGGCTTAGATTTCTCTTATCGGACTCAGTTAAATCAGTAGAGTCCTTAGGAACACTTTTTTCCTCTACAGTTTTCATGGCCTTGAAAGGGTCATTCTCTATTATATTCCAAATCTCATAATCCATAGCTTGAATGAATATTCTCATTATTGCTTTCCAATAAACATAATCACTGCCATCAAACAGTGGTGGACGAGAAATGGATTGACCCTCAATGTGTGAGGTGTTTGTGTTGAATGCCATGGTTAATATCTCATAGAGTATTCAAATACAACTTAGACAATGACAAACCTTGCTCTGATACCAATTATAGGATCGAGATTGTCTAAGAGGGGGGGTGAATTAGACCCTTTTAAAATTTCTTAAACTAACAGCAAACAAACAACCAGTAAAAGAGAGATAGAGAGAAAACTCAACATATGGGTTTTCACGTGGTTCGACCAAAACCTGCCTACATCCACGCTTCAAGGTTTCCCCCTTGAAGATCCTTAACCTTCTCCTCACGAGAATAAACAGATCGAAATTTCGGGCTCCGATCAACTGTCTTTTACAGATCTTGATTGTTCTTCACGGGCGACAATCCACTGCCTTATACAGATTTTTGAGTTTGTAAATTGCAAGCTCAGACTACACTCTCACAAGAATTAAATCTCAAGTTAAAATCGAGAGGTGTAGAAGAAATACAGAGTATGATAAATTTCGCAGGTTAGGGCTCAAGAATAAAATTCGCAAAAAGTTCTTTCTTCGAGCTTTTTATTCGACTTAAATACTCTGTCTAATTTCTGCTTCACAGTATTGAATGCTTCTTCCTACAAATGGAAAAATGTTACCGTTGGGAAGCATCCGTACTCAAGCAGATATCCGTTGCATCTGAAATTGCTGTTCGTCGTCTCCATTAATGTTATGGAGTTAAGGCTGAAAACGACGTCACTGTAGCTTCGCGGTTATTTTGAATTATGGCGGAAGACAATGTTGCTTTATAGTCTTGAACCGCCATCGGTGGATGCAGCTTTATAAGCTTGAATCGGAATCGGCAGATGAAACAATATAACACTGAACCGCCATCGGAATATGTTGCTTTAAAGAACTGTACCAGTATCGGATGATGTATTCCTAGACGTCTTCCGCCTTTGTCGTTTAGTGAGTGGAGAAGTTCTTCTTTGAAGTCAGCCGCCTTTGTCGTTTTCCCTTCGGATGAAGCAATCTTTAAAACGACTTCGATTTTGTCGTCTTCCCATCGGATGATGCAGTCTCTGAACGACTTCGATATTTGTCATTTTCCTATCAGATGATGCAGTTCTTTTCTTCAGCCGGTGGATATCAAAGATTGTTCTGCTAACAGTGGATATGAAATTCTCAGCCCTGTTTAACTATCACACCTAGAATACTTAACCAGATTCATTAGACAACTAAAATACCCTTTTCAAGGGTATTTCCAACAGATTAATCTTAAATGCATATTCATTATTCTCATTCAATAAACATAATCAAATTACAATAATAACCAAACAAACACATCATCAAAAACATATTTAGAGTTAAACATCATTTAGGTCAACAACTTTAACGTCCCTGGTCCACGTGACTTCATTACTCACGGGTTACATAAACTCATCGTCCACGGCTACATAGACTTATTGTCTACGGATTGTCGTCTACAGACTAACTTAAATTTATCGTCCACGAATCACGTGACTTTATCACCCCCAGTCCACGTGACTACTTACTTTGGACGACAACTTTGGACGATATCATTTCACTTACAGTTTGGATGACTGTTTTCGCCCGCAGAATGGACGACAACTTTGGACGACTACTTTACCTTCAGAGTACTTATGACTTTGGACGACTATTTTATCTTCAGATTTCTTAATGACTTTAGACGACGTATTCGTCCATACAACTCTGGACCAAAATACCATTCTTCCACACATAGAATGGACGACTGTTTTCACTTACAACTTTGGATGACTACTCCTACAACAGAAACATAACTTAACCAATTATACACTAATCAGTGGACAATTCTGACTACAAGAGACTTATAAAATTTTGACAGCAAACATTCCAAAACAACGTAAATTCATAACTTGCTCAAAATCCAGAAAAAAACAACAGTTAAAACCAACCATGTTCCAGTGTCAGAATAATTTCAAAAACGTATCAAAACATTTAAAGTACTATTGTTATTAAAATTCTGAGCACACATTAGTTAAACATTTGTTTATTAAATTCCACACATACTTCCACTGGTTAAATCGACTCATCAGTTACCAAGTCGTAGCCTGGATGCACTCCTCCAACTGCCCCTATTCCTCAACATGCTCAGAGGACTCACCCATGGTTATTTCATCACCTACATCACAAACTCATCTATTAGCCTAATGCTAAATAAGCAGAGCAATAATGAATCGAAATGCTGAAACATAAACCCTATTCATGAAGTTTCTACTCTCATAGCCCATGTTGTATTTATGTTCGTTCCCTGTTGATCCCCCTGTACGATGGGAAGCGGATCATTTTTCCCAAAGTATGTATTCTCTGACTCGATTAAGGGGCGGATTAATTCCCTTAATAGTTAATCTGATTCAAAATAGCTGTTCTTGATCTTCCTGTTCGATGGGAAGCGGATCATTTTTCCCAAAGTATAAATATCCTCTATTCTCGATTAAGGGGCGGATTAATTTCCTTAATAGTTAATCTGATTCAATCTGTTCATGCCTTACCATGTCATTTCATATGTAAATTCATTTTCGTATTCTTTCAAAAACAAACATGATGCACGACATACCGAAACATACAAAACATGCATACACCCTACCGTTTTGTGATGTAGGCTCGAAGGCACACACATACTCTACTTACCTGGCTTCCTGAGAGATTCTTGGTTGTAAGCTACTTCGAGAGTTTGCTCACCTAAAATCATAAACACAGCATTAACTTAACTTCTACTAAGCTTCATTCATCAAATTTGCGAAAGGAAACTACTGGTTCATTCCAAACTAACTAAACTCGGGTTCTCTAGTTTTTGTCTAACTTTCACATTGCATAACTAGTTCTATGCTTGATCATTTCAGACGACTCAAGCGGCTTTGGACTATTTGAAGTGTCTATAACTGAAACATCAAGACCGTGTAGCCATATAATGTAGTTGGCTCGGTCGTGGCTCACCAAAACTCAAAACTGCCCCAAAAACAGCACACTCAAGATTCTCTATTTTATTCCACCATAAATTGTTCATTAATTAAATCTTCACTAAACTTCATTCTAAACCATCCAGAAATCTAAGGAAGCTAGTTGGGAACTCTGATCTTTGTGCATTCCCCGATTCACCACAAAACCCGAATCAAACTCTTACTCATAGCACTCTCAAAACACTCATTCTACAACCCCTATATTATCTAACCACTAAACAGCAAGAAATCAAAGAAAAACTCACCTAGGTTGAAGAAATCGGGCAGGGGAATCGCCGAGAGAAACCTGCCGAGCTGAGCACCGAAAAGGGAAAGGAAAATAGGTGCGGCTAAAACCCTTAGCTAAACCCTCATTTATATCATATATTTCACAAATTACACATATGCCATTAACTAACCAAACTTTAACCTAACCATTGTTTCTCCCATTTCCCTTCATTAGCATACACAAGCAATTAGTCATATCCCCCTTAATTCCATAAAAACGTACACCACTAATGTCAATTCAAGTCTATAATTGTCGAATGCTACACACGGAGTTGGGCCGCATAGATCTCCATGGATTGGAGAGAGAAAGGTAAAGATCCATGCAAACTAGAAAGAGATAAAGATTCACGTTGATTGAAAAGAGATAAAGAATCGCATGGATTGGAAATAGAAAAGGATTCACATGGATTGGTTGATGATGTGATTCAAGTTGAGGACAACTCAAAGCCCAAGAGCAAGGATCTAATTGAAGATATGGTTGGCCCAATAACTAGAGTAAGATATGACAAAGATCCTTCAGAGATCATGAGAAGGAAGGATGCGGTGCACATGCACACGTAATAATTAAAAGAGAGGGTGCGACGCACATGTAGATGCAAGAATTAAAAGACACATGTCATGCACATGTTGTAATGCCCCCAAACCCACCCCTAGCTCGGGTCACTACTTTGCTTGTCTTTACATTTTTAAAACGAAGTTTAAAAGAATTTTCAATAAAATTTCGACTCGATTTTCAGGTTTTTCAAATACTTGAAAACGTATGGAAAACATTCGTAAAATACGTACAAAAGATGTCGAAAAAGGTCGGGTTAAAATATATTCGAAAAGGTAAAATTTAAAAAAAAAACTCAAGTTGGCCACAAGAGGTGTGCGCGCGCGCTATCGCTGCGCAGCGGCACGCCCCAGGGGCGATCGATCGGCACCCTCTCTGGTTTGCCCGACCACTCGCCGATCGATCGGCGTTGGGCGCTGCGCGCGGCCCAGCAGCACGCACCGCGCGCCACACTCATACCCGTGCCCCTCCACTTGCCACTAGCGCACTACCAGCTCGGCACTCCTGTGCCACCTTCGACCTTTTTCCACTTTTCTTCATTTCTCACCCCTACATTTGACCTAAAAACATCCCCAACCCATCACCCAATATTTTCCAACCCTCGGCATGTTAAAACCCCAAAAATACAACTCGAAAACATAAGTGAAAACTCAAAAATTCCTGAAAACCAAAAACGTTTCTTTTAAAAACTCGGACAACACAATGTTTAGTTACTAAACACCCAAAACCTGAAAACAACTATTTTGTACAACAACCAAAGAACTCCAATCTATTTCAAAATCTACAAAACTTAACTACCTATACACTTTTCTATCAAAACACCCATGCTACTCAATGCACATACTGAGCTCGGTCAGAATCGCCCTAACAAGTTACCAGCACCAACACACAAAAGTGTGTGCTCAACTGCCATCCTCAACTGATCCACGCTCACAAGGCTAACCTGAAGCTTATCGTCACCTACACAATCGAACACAAAACGTAAGGCTAATGCTTAGCAAGTAGGGAATAATGAATGTAAAAACACAATGCATACTCAACCCCTAACACATGCAATTTTTACTCGCTTTGTGGTTCTCGTTAAATTTTTGTTTCATTAATCTTTCACTTAGCAAGCCGTGTGGATCAAGTAGACACACATATTATAACCATCTAGGACGGCCACAACTTGACCCAGCAAAGTAAGATCGGAGGCACACATCCTATAACCGTCTAGGATGGCCATGCACGATCTTCTCCCACATCGATCATAGAACCCTCTAGTACTTTCTCTTGCATGTTAGCATCAAGGCGTTCATACTCACGACACATTACGTATTTTAGCAGTGAATCTCTCGTAGAAGCCCCCTCAATGTGCTACACACAAGCACTGAATCCCGACGAGGCCCTCTCAAGGTGCTACACACAAGCACTAATTCCCGACGAGGCAGCTCTACTCGAGACCAGGTTGCAATCTCTTCTTATCTTTTATATTTCATGCTCACCACTCACAATATGCTTAAAAATTTGTTTTTCGTGGTTCGAAAACAATAATGCATGTCAACACAATACTCAACAACAAAACAATATAACAACCAAATAACCAATCAATCAAACAACCCTACCGTTCAATAGTGTAGACCCGAAGGCAAAACACAAACGTCCTCTACTTATCTGGATTCTCCGTAATGTACTTACTCTCTTTGGTCGCGTCACTTGCTCATTCGTTAACCTGGCACATTAAGGGAAAAATCACTTAGTAAGCATACAACTAAACCTAAAGAACATTTACTCTATTTCTAGCAACAACTAACAAACCCTAAACATTCAAACTCCAAAATCCCGAAATTCCCCTTTTTCCATTGCCAAATCTTCAATCGGCCATAACTCACTCAGTTTTAATCAGATTTCAACGATCCTACCCATTCCGTAAACCTCTACATGTCTACTATCTAATGCCACAATTTATTTTACAAAACCAACATGCATGGCCTATCTAATTCTGCACCAAACAGAATCGGATACATTTGTTCCAAAACCAAGTTTTCCTACAAAATCCAACAAACTCCAATTCTTTATATATAAACAACCTATCACACTCCATCTAAGGCTTAAACTTCCAAATCATCAAGAAAACCTATCAAGAAGAGGGGATTTTCGGAATACCCCATCAGGGTTTTCCAAACTCCATTAAAACTCATCCAAAAATACCCTAAACTACCTAAATTCTCTAAGGTTAAGTCTATAACTAAAATTTACGTTAACTCTTGATGAAATGGAAGAAGAGAGGGAGGTGGAGCTCCTCCCATGGCTACCATCCATTCGTAGGAGAAGAGGAGGAAGAAGACCAAATTTTGGTCTTTAAACCCTTAGCCTTACACAATTTAAAAACCCCACTTTCCTTTCTTTAACTTTTCACCACACAATTTGGTTAATTTCCAAATTAACCCTCGCCTCACCCCTACACTTCCTACATGGAAGTCTTCCCCCTTTTTATTCTTCTTCCATTTGAATCAACAATTTCATTTAAACTACTAATTCTAAAATCCAACTACCCTATACTTTTATTTTCTCTTCCAACCACTCTTACTAAATCAAATGCTTAGGGTAATTCTAGGACCCTTATTATGCTCTCTTAACATCATTAAATCCAAGGCAACTCGTGTTGAGGAAATTCCTCGGGTGTTACAATCCATCCTCCTTAAACAAATTTTGTCCTCAAAATTTGTGGCTTAGTTATTTCTCAACTTACTCACTCCAACTCTACCCTCTTAACTTTTGGGTTGCCACGCTAAATCTCAACTACGCTACGGTCTTAATCACCTATCGGGTAGTGACAATTCTTATATCTCTCAAGTTTTAAATTCACCTAACTATGTACTCCATCGCTCGATTACTCATACTTCCATTGACTTTAACTTAACCATCATCACTTATACTCTCAAATCCCTCTAACTTAATTTTTAACTCTAGCTTTTCCTCTGGCTAAGTTCATCTAGTTCCTCATCTTCCTCATTCCGTGTCTATCAAGCACTTATAAAACCACTACAACTCTCTATGCTCCCCCAATCGAGTAACCCTAACGAATTAATGAGTACACTTCTTACCCTAAATCCTCAGTTTCAAAATCCTCTCTACTCTACCATTTTATTTCTAACTTATCGCTCTCACCTCATACACTTATTCACCTCAACCAATCAAGACATTTTATTGATCATTCTAACACCATCCTCATACTCTAAGCTCTCACTACTTAAATTTATCAACTATTCTCTCTCACAGTACTATTTGAGTTCCTATAATTATGTCCACTACACTCGTTTTATCCAACTTCTACCTCGATCATCACTAAACACTCTTAAATTCATAAGTCTAAACTAATTCATTCCCAACTATTCACCCAATACCCTAAATGGTATATACTCACTTTGACTTCTGCCCTATTACCTACAAATCGTAACTTTCATAACCCTCCTGAATTAACCTTACTCCTAAGTTCACTCGTATAATCTCCGTGTGAACTTTCTTCCCTTCTTATACGATATCCTCTAAATCACTTGGGATGGGGGACCCTTGAACATAAGCTCTAAAGGTACTGTGTTCAAATCACTTGGGAGGCAAAAACTCCTACCCCAGGGATGGAGAAGATCGTGAGTACACGTGGGAGGGCCTTGAAAGCTCCACGTGGCAGTGGTAGAAACCGCACGATCTGGTTCGCGGATCCTGCTAGTGAGTGGGCCGGGCCGGGTCGTTACATGCGTGGTGTAAAATGAAGAAAAGGAGGAAAAATGGCAAAAAAGAAACAGGGTGCACGCACGAGGCATGCACAGCGCGTGATGACTCTTATTTTAGAGTCATTTTATACTAACTTTATATAAGAAAACTTAGATGAATTGAATGATTGCTATAATAAATTGATATGGAATTACTACAAATGCTATGCAATGCTGCAGCATTAGTGCTTTGATTGAATTTAATATATTTAATGCAGATTTTCTCTTAAAAGCAGATTTTGTCTCTTTATTTTGAATTTTATAATTTCATAATTGATTGTTATTTTTATAGTGGAAAATTTGAATTCAAATGCTGAGATTTGTGAAGAGAAAGTGAAGGCAAAAATCAAGGTGAAGAATAATTTGGAAAGAGAAAAGAAAAGACACGTGGCATGCAGAAAATGTCAAGCAAGGAAGGAAAGCCAACTAAAAGGGAGAGATTTGAAAATAATAAAGACACGTGGATCAAGAGCCAAAGAGAGAGAATGGTCATTCTGGAAAAGTGCAGCAAAATAGGTGGAGTAATTAAATAAAACAAATTGATTGGAGAGAGAAAGGGATTGCATGCATAATTAATGGGATATTTTTCAAAAGAAAAGCAATTCTGGTGTAACCTAGATTGCGTGGCAGAGAGCTCGAAGGATAATTCTGGTGTGGAGTCTGGCGGCAGAAAACACACAATTGGGAGAAGACCTCCGACGCCGAGCCTTGAAAACTCTCTTTCTTCTATTATTTTTATTGCATCATTTTTTTATGAACACTATTGTTTTTATTTTAATTATGTCTCGTAGCTAAACTCTTTAATCTTGGTTAAGACGATAGTATTTGTTGCGGTATTTTGCTACAATTTTGGTTTTGTTTCTGAAATTATCTATTGAACAATTATTCGTGAAATTTTCTTGCTAAGTCAGATCGTATCGATAGGTAGATTGACGATTCATATTTACATTATATCGATAGATTGATATAAATTTTAAATGCATGAATAATTAATTAAATTACATTGTTACAAAGTAGTTAACAATAATTTGATTGGCGATAAGAATAGCACATATCGGAAATTCAATTTTAGTCACATTCTTTCAAGATAGAAAGAAATTCTGTTTTGAATTTACCTAGGCAATTCGAAAGAATCCTAGAAATTAATTTTATTCTTGCTGTTTTTTTTAGATAATGCTGTAGAGCATTACCAGAGCATTAGTAGCAGAATCATTGTAACGAAGAAATCGATCCTAGCCAAGGCTTTTATCTATTGATTTTACCTCGTTTAATTTGTGTTCTTTTATTGCAGCATTATTCATCTTTTATTTCTAATTGTTTTAAGTATCATTTTAATAGTTTGTTTTTATAAGATTTTTATAGCAATTAATTATCAATTGAAAATATCCTCGTGGGATCGATACTTTACTTACACTATTACTTTGTTAGCGACACGTGCACTTGCGTGTGTAGCGCCCCGAGTTCTCTGAACCCGGTTCGTCACACAAAACCCGAACACGAACTAAAAACTTCATTCATAATTTAAAATTTTGCAGCGGAATTAATTTAAATAACTTAGAGTTAAACCAAAACCATAAAGTGTTTGGATAATCGGATAAAATGTTCGAGATAAATCGACCAAAAGAAATAAAGGTTTAAATCACAAAATACTATTAAAACTCTAAAGACAACCACTTCTGCCGGTGGAAAATCAACGGAAGAAGCAGACACAGCAAGTATAAGACTCCTGCCGATGACGTGGACCTGAAAACTTGGAACTGAAAGACATTTCTCGGCGGGCTGCACTTACCGATGACGTCAACACAACTTCATCTGCCGATGACGTCAACACAACTTCATCTGCCGATGAAGTCAACACAACTTCATCTGCCGATGAAGTCAACACAACTTCATCTGCCGATGAAGTCAACGTGACTGCACATACAACTTCAACTGCCGGTGAAGTCAACATGACCTCATCTGCCGATAAAGGTCATCCAACTTCTGCCGATGATAGAACCAACGCAAGGGACAGAAACAGGCTTCTGCCGATGACGTCATCCAAAACGACAGGACTAAACATCTACCGATAGAATTACTTCTATCAATAGCGAAATGACAAAAACATCTACCGATAGACATCTCCTTCCGGTAGGTTCAAACTACTCAACTTCTGCCGATAAAATGCATCTACCGACAGATAACAAAACACACCCCATCCACCGATAGATTCAAGGCGACATTCTGGCTACTCCTAATTATACAATACAACTCCATTTATGAAAAGAGTCTATTTGCCTTACTGAAATCACTCAGAAAAGGATTCAAACCCATGTATTACTTAAAATCCAACAAGTGCAAATCTTCAAATCTCAGCGGAATGCCATTATCAGATAGTAAAACTCAATTTGTTCAAAACACTGAAATCACTACTGTTATGAAAACTCGATCCATCAAAAAAAAAAGCAATGATAATAAAACCTTCACTCCAACAGACATCAATTAAACTGCCCCATCAGCTGCCAGAACATTGTGTGGATGCACTCCTCCAACCCAACTAGCCCTCTGTGAACTCAGTAAACACACCTGCTAAAGCTTCTTCACCTACATCACAAAACTCATCTATTAGCCTAATGCTAAGCAAGTAAAGCAATAATGAAATGAAATACTGAAACATAAATTCCTAAACATGCAGTTTCTACTTTTCTCATCTCAGTTGCATATTCATCGTTTCTGTACAGATCCCCCTGTGAAATTGGGAGTTGGATCATTTCTCCCAAAGTATAAATATCCACTGGCTCGTTAAGGGTTGGATTAATTCCCCTAACAGCAAATCTAATACTCATAACTGTTCAGATCCCCCTGTAGGATTGGGAAGTGGATCACTTTCCCCAAAACCTCAATCCACTGGCTCATTAAGGGTTGGATTAATTCCCTTAACAGCAAATCTGCTTCTCGTACTGTTTCAATCTGTTCATTCCTTGCCGATTCAAAACATGTAAATTCATTTTCGTACATTTCAAAATATGATGCATGACAACTGGAAATAAACACACAACATACATAAATCCTACTGTTTTGTGATGTAGGCCCGAAGGCACAAACAAACTCTACTTACCTGGTCTCCTGGAAATCGCTCGGTTTCAACTACTTGAAAGCCCTGTTCACCTAGTGTCATAAACAGAACACTAATCAGAACTTCACTAAATCTCATCCCACACCATTCACAAATCTAAGGAGCTAGCTTAGAACTTCGGGCCATCGCACATTCTTGGTTCAGCACGAAACTCGAACTCAGCTCACTCACAGCATTCACCAAGTTACACACGCATTGCACTCCCGCTATCTACTTACTATAATATCGAGAAGATGAATGGAAAACTTACCTAGGTCGAAGGTGAATCGCGCGAGGAAGATCGCCTAGAGAGCTCGTCTGCCTGAGCTGAAATCTGAAGAGGAAATGGTATGAAATGGTGGCGGCTACAGTGCATTAAACCCAACCCTCTTCCCTTAAATACGTTATCCACTCTTTGAAAATTGTAATTTACTCTAGTGCCCTTGCCAAGTTATTTAATAACCCTACTTAATTTATTGACTAATCAAGTGTATCGTATTAATAATAAAAGAGCTGGTTCGATAGAACCGGGTGCTACAGCGTGTAAGTGTGTAAAATCACTAACAAGTTTTTGGCACCGTTGCCGGGGATATTGTTTAGTTGTGATTATTTTGCTATAATCAATTTATTTTATTTTACGTTATTTTATTTTAGTTTGTTTATCTATTTTCAGATATTATTGATTTATGCCGGACGAAGAAGACGCACAGGATCTTGTACCCATAGATCCCAAAATTGAAAGGACATTTAGAGCTAGAAGAAGACAACAGCAGCAACAGTTTATTGAAGGAGAAAATATGGCGAATGCACAGGAAGAAAGAATCAATGCCGAACGTGTTCGTGATGATAGAGATATACCTATTCAGGATTTTGCAATTCCTACACTGAACGATCTTAATCTTGGAATAGTCAGACCTGACCTTCGTGCCATCAGATTCGAACTGAAACCAGTGATGTTCCAAATGCTTCAGACGATTGGACAATTCACTAGAGCTATAACAGATTATCCTCATCGCCATTTGAAGGTTTTCGGAGAAGTTAGTGATTCATTTAACTTCCCTGGTGTATCTGCAGAAGCCCTGAGACTGAAGCTCTTCCCATATTCCTTGAGAGATCGCGCCAGAGATTGGTTGAACAGCATTCCTTCAGATACCATAACTACATGGGGGGATTTAGCTAAAAAGTTCATTATGAAATATCACCCACCAGTGAGGAATGCGAGGATGAGAAATGAGATCACCAGTTTTCAGCAAAGAGATGGAGAATCCCTCTACGAAGCATGGGATAGATTTAAAGAGTTGCTGAGACAGTGTCCAAATCACGGGATCCCTCACTGGATTCAACTGGAAACATTTTATAATGGGCTAAATGGACAGACCCGATCGATTATTGATGCAGCAGCGAATGGAACATTGCTTTCTAAATCTTTCAACGAAGCTTACGATCTATTGGAGAGAATGGCAGTAAATAGTTATCAGTGGCCTTCAGACAGAATGCAATCTACGAGGAGAGCACCTGGAAGTTATGAGGTAGATGAAGTGGCTGCTCTTAATGCAAAAATAGCTTCACTTGAAAATACCATTAAAGCTATGAACAAACAGCAACAACCAGTAACCAGAGAGATTTCTTATATTTTCTGCGGGGAGAACCATGATGAAAGTTCATGCCCGACGAATCCCGAATCAGTAAATTACGTGGGGTATAACAGAAACAATAATCCATATTCACAGACGTACAACCCAGGATGGAGACAGCATCCAAACTTCCAATGGAGTTCGCAACAACAGAATAATGCAGTACCTGCAAGATCTGCTGATAACTATGCTCAGAATTACACTCAGCAACTTCAAAAACCTGCAGCTCAAGAAAAACCAGACAACTTTGCAAGGGAGTATGCTGCAAAGACAGATATAATTTTGCAGAATTTATCAGCTTCGATAAAGAACATTGAAACCCAACTGGGGCAACTAGCTCAATCTTCGAACTCAAGAAACAGTGGACAATTACCCAGCGACACGGAGATTCCACAGAGATCAGGAAAAGAACACTGCAAGGCAATAATTTTAAGAAATGGCGGAGAAGTGGAGATTCCAGAGAAGCCACCAAGAGTGGATAAACCAAAGAAAAACTGCCAAGAAAAAGAAGCAGAACAACAACCCAGTATTGAGGATTTACAAGAAAGAGAAATGATGATTGAGAAAGAAAGACCTCAAGAGGCCGAAGAGTTTAATTCTGATTCTGGAGAAATTAATATAAATGCCATAGTTCCGCCCGTAGCATCGCAGCAGCATCGACCTACAGAGATGCAACTGCAGAGACCTCCTCCACCATTTCCACAGAGACTTCAAAAATACAACCAGGAAAAACAGTTTAAAAAATTTTTGGATGTTTTGAAGCAACTCCATATCAATGTACCTCTTGTGGAAGCTCTTGAACAAATGCCGAATTACACTAAATTTATGAAGGACATCCTATCTAAAAAGAGGAGGTTGGGAGAATATGAGATGGTGGCTATGACTGAGGAAACCAGTTATATTTTGCAGAATAAGATCCCACCAAAGTTGAAGGACCCTGGTAGCTTCACTATTCCTTGTACAATTGGCAATAATTATTTCGGAAAAGCTCTCTGCGATCTTGGAGCCAGCATAAATTTGATGCCCATGTCAATTTTTAAGAAGCTGGGAATTGGAGAAGCTCGGCCAACAACAGTAACTTTGCAGCTTGCTGACCGATCATTAACCCACCCTCAGGGAAAGATTGAAGATGTATTGGTGAAGGTGGACAAATTCATTTTCCCTGCGGATTTCATTATACTTGACTATGAAGCTGATCGAGAGGTGCCAATAATTTTAGGAAGACCATTTTTAGCTACTGGCAGAACTCTGATTGATGTTCAGAGAGGAGAACTGACGATGCGAGTTAACGACCAGCAAGTTACCTTCAATGTTCTAAAGGCTATGAAATGTCCATATGATGAAGAAGAGTGTTTTAATATTTCCGAGGAAAATAAAGCAGCAGAAATGAAACAATATTCAGGAGGGTATAGAAGGCAGTTTGAGGCATTAATTCGAACAGAAGATGAGAAAGAAGATGGGGAAAATTCCAGCAAGGAAGCAGCAACAGTGGAACTCAAACAGCTGCCATCACATTTGAAGTATGTATTTCTTGGACTCAATGAAACATTTCCGGCTATTATTTCTACTACTTTGTCTAACATGCAGGAGCAAGAATTAGTGGAGGTTCTAAAGAAATACAAGCCAGCTTTAGCATGGACAGTGAAGGATATAAAAGGAATAAGTCCAAGCATCTGTATGCACAAGATCAGATTGGAAGAAGGAATCACAGCAACCATAGATCAGCAGAGAAGATTAAACCCGATTATGAAAGAAGTTGTGAAGAAAGAAATACTCAAGTGGCTTGGATGCAGGCATTATCTACCCCATTTCTAACAGCTCATGGATTAGCCCAATACATTGTATTCCAAAGAAAGGAGGAACAACTGTAGTAGCTAATGAGAAAAATGAATTAATTCCAATGAGAACAGTAATAGGGTGGAGAATATGCATGGACTACAGGAAATTGAATAAAGCAACCCGAAAGGACCATTTTCCTCTTCCCTTCATAGACCAAATGCTGGACAGATTAGCTGGTAAAGATTTTTATTGTTTTTTAGACGGTTACTCGGGGTACAATCAAATTACTATAGCACCAGAGGATCAGAAGAAAACAACTTTCACCTGCCCATATGGAACTTTTGCTTTTAGAAGGATGCCTTTTGGGTTATGTAATGCTCCTGCCACATTCCAGCGCTGCATGATGGTGATTTTTTCAGACATGATTGAAGAAGGGTTGGAAATTTTTATGGATGATTTCTCCATTGTTGGAGATTCTTTCGAGAGTTGTCTGAAAAATTTAGAGAATGTACTGAAGAGATGCATGGAAACTAACCTAGTTTTAAACTGGGAAAAGTGCCACTTTATGGTTCCAGAAGGGATAGTTCTCGGACACAAGGTTTCAGACAAAGGGTTAGAGGTGGATAAAGCGAAGATCGAAATTATTGAGAAACTGCCTCCACCAAAAACAGTGAAGGGAATCAGAAGTTTTTTGGGGCATGCAGGATTTTACAGACGCTTCATCAAAGATTTTTCTAAAATATCAAAGCCCTTATGCAGTTTACTGGAGCAGAATATACCATTTAACTTCGATGAAAACTGTCTGGAAGCTTTTAACTTGCTTAAACAGAAGCTGATTACGGCACCTGTGATAGCTGCACCCGATTGGAACTCACCTTTTATTCTTATGTGTGACGCGAGTGATTATGCAGTGGGAGTAGTTCTCGGGCAGAAGAAAGACAAGTTGTTTCACTCTATTTATTACGCCAGCAAAACCTTGAATGAGGCTCAAAAGAATTACACAACCACTGAAAAGGAGCTTTTAGCTATAGTGTTTGCATTCGACAAATTCAGAGCGTATTTAATCGGCACAAGAGTTATTGTGTACACGGACCATGCAGCAATAAAATATTTAGTTACTAAGAAGGATGCTAAACCTAGGCTTATTCGATGGGTGTTGTTACTCCAAGAGTTTGATATGGAGATTCGCGATAGAAAAGGATGTGAAAATCAGGTGGCGGATCATTTATCTCGTCTGGAGAATGTGAGGGAGCAACAAGCTGAAGGAATGATTAAAGAGTCTTTCCCTGATGAACAATTACTGAAACTGGAAGTGTCTTTAGCTCCTTGGTATGCTGATTTTGTTAATTATATTGTGTCAAAGAACAGGAAACATCTCAAGGAAACACGAACTGCCACTTACAAACATTTTAGAAGTCGAAATATTCGATGTATGGGGGATCGACTTCATGGGACCTTTTCCATCTTCTTTTGGGAACCAATATATTTTGTTGGCTGTGGATTATGTATCTAAATGGGTTGAAGCAGTGGCACTTCCCAATAATGTAGGAAAGAGTGTTTTGAGATTTTTGCAGAGAAACATTTTTACACGATTTGGAACACCACGAGCAATTATAAGTGATGGAGGTTCGCATTTCTGCAATAGGATGTTCACTGGCTTACTGGGAAAATATGGAGTTAGACATAAAACAACTACAGCATACCACTCTCAAAGTAATGGACAAGCAGAAGTATCTAACAGGGAAGTAAAACGGATTCTGGAGAAGGTGGTGAATCCGAACAGAAAAGATTGGTCTTTAAAATTAGATGATGCGTTTTGGGCTTACAGAACGGCATATAAAACACCTTTGGGCACCACGCCTTACAATTTGATTTATGGGAAAGCTTGTCATTTACCAGTAGAGCTCGAGCATAAAGCGTACTGGGCAATCAAAACCCTAAACCTGGATTTACAAAAAGCAGGGAAGGACCGGTTTTTGCAGTTACAGGAGCTGGAAGAATTAAGGTTAAGCGCATACGAAAATGCAAAACTTTATAAGGAGAAGGTTAAAAAATGGCATGATAAAAAGCTGCAAGCCAGAGCATTTGAGAAGGGTGAAAAGGTTTTATTATTTAATTCTAGGATGAAGCTCTTTTCGGGAAAGCTCAAATCAAAATGGTCTGGGCCATTTGAAATTGTAGAAGTATTTCCATACGGAGCAGTAGAGTTACATGATGAACAAACTGGAAAGACTTTTAAAGTAAATGGTCAACGGATAAAGCATTATTTTGGAGAGAAATTGACAAGGATTATGTCAATTTCCCTACGAAATCTGGAAAAAAAATGAGCAAAAAGGGGAGTCTGGCTGAAGACTTCGGTAAAAATTCAGCGCTATGAGGGAGGCAACCCTCAAGAAGCATCCTTTTATGTATTAATTTTTAGTTGCATTTTATTCTATTATTATTTTTTTTCTTTTATTTTGTTGATTAAATAAGTTAAGTTTGAATTTCACGGTTATTTATCAACACATTTTCACCCAATCTCTCTCGAAGCGATTTAGGGCTGTTCACTACTCGCAACCCGCCACTAAAATTTCGTGAAATCTCTCTTTTGAATCTCCGCAATACAGTCTCGACAAAAATTTTTCTTCTGTTTCACGACGCTGCTACTAACGCTACAACGTTAATCATTCTTCTTTCTGGAACAATGAGGCAAAAGAAGAAAGGAAAGAAAAACGCCAAGAAGGTGCATAGATTGGATTTTATTTCTGAGGAAGCACAGTTGAGGTATGAGCAAGGTTTGCTGCAACACAGCTTTGCTCAAGAAAAAGGCTTTCAAGTGGCAGCCGAGCAGTTATTGAGGTACCCAAACTACTTTGCCTCTATTATTCAGGAACGAAAATGGGAGCGATTTTGTAATGTTCCAGAAACCGCTGTCAAGAACATTGTGCGGGAATTCTATGCTAACTTTGAGAGCGATTTGCCTAAAAGCGTTCGAGTTCGACAATGCGAGGTAAAAATCGAACCATCTGACATTAATAAATTCTACGAGTTGGAGGAAGTTGAGGTCGAGTTCTACAAATATGAAGATAATTTATCGCCGGGGTTTCTGGACGCAACTTTGAAAGAAATAGCTGTACCCGGCACAGAGTGGGTACAATCAAAAACAGGATATCTTTCTATTCCTCGGCTTGCCCTGTTTCCAAAGGCAAAGGTTTGGTATCACTTTGTAAAACTCCGTTTATTTCCTTCCTCCCACGGCCAGCATTTGACAAGAGAAAGAGCAGTCTTACTCTATTGTCTGTTGACAAACAAGAAAATAAATGTGGGACTAGTGATTTATCGCAATTTATGTACCAATGCTAAAAAGCCAAAAGGGCAGCTCTTATTTCCTTCCTTAGTGTCAGGATTATGTGTGTTATCTGGCGTAATGTATGAGGCCAATGAAGAAGAACTTGTCCCTGGTCCTCTAATGACACCGCTGATTATACGGAGAATTGCTTCGGAGGGCTTGGGAGCTGGAGAACCAGAGGCTGAAGAGCATGGTGCAAGTGGAGCTGCAGCATCAAGCAGCAACAGCAACATTCACCAGCAATTACTTGACAGTCTGGTATCAGTGTGTACAAGGCTCGATCGGATTGACAATGACATTTTGGCTTTGAAGACAAAATTCATAACTCAAAAAAACCTCCAATACCAGATGAGGAAATCTATGAAGAATCTAAAACTCAAAAACAGGATATTCTGGCAATACTCCAAGCTTCGTGATTCGGCATTGGCAGCTAGCCTTGCCAAAAAGCCGGAAGATCTAGCTCCTGTTTTCCCTCGGTTCCCAACAGCACTCTTCAGAGATTCGGATGAGGAGTCAGAACCTGAAGCATAAACACTAGGGAAGTTCTAAAAATTCAATCTCTTTTTCTTTTCGTTTTAATGGACTTAATTTATTTTCTTCTTTGAACCTTATTTTGTTTGGCAGTGAGGACACTGCCAATTTTAAGTGTGGGGGTGCATGCATGTTTAGTCTTGTGTTTAATTTGGATGTCTGGAAATTTAGTGTTGATTGTTTAATGTTGATGCTTAGTTTCTATTTAATTTGAGTGCTTGAAAATTGTTTAGAATGTTTAGTCTTGTGCTCAAGGTTGTTGTTTAAGTTCGTTGTCCTATTTTCTTTGTTCTGTTAGTGTGTTTTATTTGTTCTGATTGGCATCTAAAAAAAAAATGAAAATGAATAAAAAAATGAAGAACAGTGCAATTTAATTTCCTAATATCTTCTAATTTAGTAAGTTATTGAATAATGTTATTGTTACATATTAGTAGAAATCAATTAAGATTTATTCCCATAAGCTTAGTCGTTCCTAACACACAAATTCCTTTTGGTCGCTTAGGAATATTATCATTTCTAGATATTACAATTATATCGTCTAGGTGTCAATAATTTGGTGTTTGATTGAAGAAATTAGCAATGAAAGACTTCTTTAAAAAAAATATAGTAAATAATAAGTTTGGGGGTTATTTGAAAAAAATAATAATAAATAATAAAAAAAAAGTGCAATTTCCTAATCTACTTTCAATTTCGAGTGAGCCTTTTGGATACTCGATGGGTAGAAATAAATAAAAGGAACTTTGGGAGGAACTCCGTTGCATGTTTATTGACTATACTCCTCTATTTTATATGAGTATATATATCTTGAAGTGACACTATTGAGTAACCGGAGGATTTCATCACCAATGTTGTCAATCGCGTCAAAAGGTTGTGTGACTGATAGATAAAGTCAATGTAAAAAAAAAAAAACACTTAATCCCCTCACTTATTTAAAAATAAAATAAAGAAGAAGAATCTTTGAATGCTAATGAATTTATGAAGGATATTAGAGAGTTGACCTTCGATGATATGTATTGTGATTTCTAGTTTTGATGATTGAACTTAGCAATTCAAATGGAGTTTGAGCACACACACATTTTGACTAGTTTATTGGGAATTGAATCTATATTGATTGCTTTTAATAGTGATAGTGAAATTTTTCAATAATTTACAAGTTGGTAGATATTTTGAAATTATATCGATTTTGTCAATATTACCTTGGAAATTCATTTTTATTTGCATCACTCGAGGACGAGTAATGGTTTAAGTTTGGGGGTATTTGATGACTCTTATTTTAGAGTCGTTTTATACTAACTTTATATAAGAAAACTTAGATGAATTGAGTGATTGCTATAATAAATTGATATGGAATTACTACAAATGCTATGCAATGCTGCAGCATTAGTGCTTTGATTGAATTTAATATATTTAATGCAGATTTTCTCTTAAAAGCAGATTTTGTCTCTTTATTTTGAATTTTATAATTTCATAATTGATTGTTATTTTTATAGTGGAAAATTTGAATTCAAATGCTGAGATTTGTGAAGAGAAAGTGAAGGCAAAAATCAAGGTGAAGAATAATTTGGAAAGAGAAAAGAAAAGACACGTGGCATGCAGAAAATGTCAAGCAAGGAAGGAAAGCCAACTAAAAGGGAAAGATTTGAAAATAATAAAGACACGTGGATCAAGAGCCAAAGAGAGAGAATGGTCATTCTGGAAAAGTGCAGCAAAATAGGTGGAGTAATTAAATAAAACAAATTGATTGGAGAGAGAAAGGGATTGCATGCATAATTAATGGGATATTAGCAATTCTGGTGTAACCAAGATTGCGTGGCAGAGAGCTCGAAGGATAATTCTGGTGTGGAGTCTGGCGGCAGAAAACACACAATTGGGAGAAGACCTCCGACGCCGAGCCTTGAAAACTCTCTTTCTTCTATTATTTTTATTGCATCATTTTTTTATGAACACTATTGTTTTTATTTTAATTATGTCTCGTAGCTAAACTCTTTAATCTTGGTTAGGACGATAGTATTTGTTGCGGTATTTTGCTACAATTTTGGTTTTGTTTCTGAAATTATCTATTGAACAATTATTCGTGAAATTTTCTTGCTAAGTCAGATCGTATCGATAGGTAGATTGACGATTCATATTTATATTATATCGATAGATAGATATAAATTTTAGATGCATGAATAATTAATTAAATTACATTGTTACAAAGTAGTTAACAATAATTTAATTGGCGATAAGAATAGCACATATCGGAAATTTAATTTTAGTCACATTCTTTCAAGATAGAAAGAAATTCTGTTTTGAATTTACCTAGGCAATTCGAAAGAATCCTAGAAATTAATTTTATTCTTGCTGTTTTTTTTAGATAATGCTGTAGAGCATTACCAGAGCATTAGTAGCAGAATCATCGTAACGAAGAAATTGATCCTAGCCAAGGCTTTTATCTATTGATTTTACCTCGTTTAATTTGTGTTCTTTTATTGCAGCATTATGAAGAATTAGCTCATAGAGATATAAAAAGAAAAACAATACACTAGAGTATTCAGGATAATAAAAATAAAAAGAAAATATAATGTTCCTTCTTCATTGTTGGTTGGTGGATTCCACTGCTTGGTTCTTTTCTTTATTTTTCTCTTTTCCCCGATGCCCTCTTCTTGTTGCTTCCGCTTGCTTTTTATTCTAATCTCCTACTTTGTTGCCATAGTTCAAAATTTCAAAACAGATTTTCTCTTTTATAAAACAGCTTCTCACTTTCTTCCCTTTATTTTCTTAACTCCATATTTTCTTCAGCAACTCCTCTTCTCTTTCCCCTTGTAGACTTTTCTTTGAATAATCATAACATTTCCTTTGGTCTTGATATTCAACGACCTTTACATCAGCCTCAGTTTGCAATAATTATCAATTAATAATAAATTTTCTTCAAAAGAAAAAGATTAATAACTATTTTAATAAAAGTTGATGTTTTGTTCGATGTCATACATTCTCTAACAAATTATACATTTTTATTTGTTTCATCACCAATATTTAGCTATACATATAAAAAAGCACTTGTATAATAACTCTCTTTCAAAACTTATCAGCAATAAGCCACAAACTAAAGTAGAAAATAACAAGACACTGAATTTAACATGATTCGACAATGTGCCTCATTCACGAGATCAAAATCTAGTCCGGTCTTTCACTATCAAATAAGGAGTACACTATAATCATTTTTAGAATAAACTAGAAGAAACAATGAATTAGAAAAGAATTGATCGTTCGATCTTGCAGGTAAAGATTAGAAAAATCCAAAGAAAAAATCTTTTTTTTCTTCTTCTTCTCTCTCTCTATAGCCGTACTCACTCAAATTCTCTCTCTTCTTAAAAACCTATCATCTCTTTTTTTTTTTTTTTCTCATTACTGGTCTACTTCCAAGAGAAGCGGAACCCAACAAATCTTTAAGGTTGTTAAAATTTTCAACATCTTTATTTCTAAGATGATTTAAATCGATGGAAGGCATAGTTGGGATTTTTTTTTGAAGATCAATCTATAATGGCAAGAATAAGTTAAAATCAGATAATTGTAAGTGTCAAACACACAGACAGAGCAAAGCTCCATAATCCCTCCTCAATGAAAAAGACAGAACAATGATTCATTGGGAAGATAATCATCTTACATCTACAATAGACAATATTGTACAAGTTAGTGGTAGACTTTTAAAACAATATTAAATCCAACATAAAGTGTGGTCCACATTTCGATTTCCAAGGGAAGAGGGCGTAGCTATAGAAATACGTCATATGAATCTTACAACACTCAAGATCAAATGTTCAACTTAAAGCCTTAACTATTTTTTTTAGCAAAATTAATCCCAAACCTATATGTTCAACTTAGATGTAAATTTTTTTTTTTAACAAATGCAATTCAAACTGTAAATGCAAAGATTTGCATAAGTGTTGGCATTTGATTTTTTGGCAATATATTATAAAAATAATATTTTATTCTATAATTTTCCAAATTGATGATTTATTGCTTGGTGCTCAAGAAATAGCTTATTCAGATTAGTGGATGGTATTATACGAGCAATCATGATGATTCTGTGGAAGAGAAAAATAAGGAAACATGATTATTTGGAAAGTTATTGAAAAAGGTATATGCACTTGTTTTTTGGAAAACTTTTATTTGGAAAGCAGATTTGATGTAGATTTGGTACGATTTGCTGGGCTTCGAGTTCCCATGATTAATGGGATGCTTTCCTGAATTTTTGGGCGAATATCCGAGTTGTTATGGTAACTTTCCTAAAGTGTCACACGGTGTGTCACACAACCGAATTTGTTAAGATTTGGTTTCCTTATTCCTTGCGGCGGTTAATCTAGTTTTGTAATTGAATTAAATCGAAGATATGGGAGTTACCAATGATATTTGAGCTTTAGTTTCTGTGGAAGTTACTGATAGATTTATTCCTAAATATTTGGAAAGTTGATTTTAAGATGGAAATAATATTTTGAAGCCGATCTGAATATTGTGGTGCTTTTAAGCTTGATTCGTAAGCACAACATGGTTAGGATTCGTTCCTAATACTTTGGGATTCATTTCAGATCTGATTGCATGGACTTTCCATAAATGTCGCACAGGGTGTCACAGATCCGATTTTCATGGGATACGATTTTCTTTATTCTGTTCGATCTGTTTGGAAAAAATAATTGATGCACAGTATATTATGCCTTCTGGCTGAACAATTGAAGGTAGCTGAAGCCATTATTCTTGAGAGCTAAAAGTGTTTATTCTTCCGAGCGATTTTATTCTATACTGACGTTTGCGTGTGTCCAACAATTGTTAATCCTTTCATTCACGCCATCAGTGAGTCGTCGGTGATTATTCTTCAGACGACGGAGTTTTGATTTTCGTGAGAAAAGCTTTATTCGTTTCTTGTGCCGTCGGTTTTCTTTCACTCTCATCGCTTCTGCGTTTGAGTTAGTGATTGTTTTACACACTCGACTTAATCTGTGGATTTCATCGTTCTACCAAGTGTGTTGTGTATTGCATCCGAGGACTTCGATCTGGTGCTCCAGGAGGTGTCCCAGGAGGCAATATTATTTGTTCTTCATTGAAGCTCAGTCTCGGGAGGAGGCTGCATCCTAACTCGGGAGGAGTTCTGTTTCTTAGACAAGGGGAGCTTGTCGTTCTTGATCGTGGGCGAGGGGATCTTGCCATAACACGGGTTTCGGGACGAACCAACAACAAGGGGATCTTGTTGTTATCTAGATCTTGGGAGAGATCGTTCTAAAGTCGAGGGGATCTCGCAAAAACAGTTTCCTTGGGGAAGTTAGCTAGAGGCGGCGACAAAGATAAGAGGGAGTCTTTATTTGTATAAGTCCGATTGTCTTGTAATTTCGTGAACTCAAAGAAATATTTTTATATCTGGGCGTGGCCCCGCAGACGTAGGCTGGTTGCCGAACTGCGTTACCAACCTTCTATGTCATTTATTTCCGTATTTTTATATTGTCCATCATTGCATTTATCATCGGTGTCACACGTAACACCCTGTAACACCCTGTGTGACACCGCAGAACTAATCGTAATTTTTCACAAACTTTGCACCGCGGATAAATTAGAATCTTCTTTTAAAAAATGGTTGGAATCAAACCGAACCAATATTGTAACATGATATTTATCAATTTTAATTTTCTCAATTATAAAAAAAAAAAAACAAACCAACCAAAACCAGCTCAAACCGAGTCCAAACCGACCTTGTCCAAACCAAAAAAAAATATATAAAATTTAAATATAATAAATTGCGCAAGAGCTAAAAAAAATCAGTTCAATTTATGTAAGCATGGTTAAATTTGTTCACAGTGCAAAGTACGAGGTTCACTTTTTTTTTTTTAATATTCAATAATTTAAGTTAAATGGATATCAAAGTTCGAAATTAATTTTATTAAAAAATCATGATTTAAATTAAACGTGGATTCAAAGTTCATAGTTTAGTTTTTATATTACAATGAAGAATAATAGATCAAGCAAGGTTATTTTCTCTATCTAATAAAAAATCTTTTTGAATTTGAAAATAATATTTGTACAGTCTTAAAAAAACAAATGAACATTATCGTACTAAGTGACACGAGATTCTCAATTTAACTTCGGTATTTTCATCACTGGATAAATTCCTAATTCAATAGTATGGATATTGATTTTAGAATAAACTAAGGGGATGTATTTATAATATAGCAAAATTTCATTGATACATAAGCATGACTAATCGACGCACAAATTGGGTTACTCATAATTTTCTAGAATAAACATGAATATTACATTTGGCAGCACTGGATGAAAAGTGTGATGTGTGAGAGAGAGAGAGACAAATGGAAAGTAAATTGATGTGTTAGAGCATCTTTTATGGAGGTGGTCCGCTTGGGGGTTTAATGGGAGTGCCTTTTGTGTCTGGCATTTGATTGAAAAAAACAAAAAATATGAATAAAAAGGGAAAAATGGATAAGAGTTTCACCATCCCAACATCATTTGATGCACAACTTCCTTTTCATCTCATGTTACCGGAGAAGATCCTCGCCTTCTTTTTCTATCAAAGTCACATTCTTGGGTACCATTTATTAACCACAACTTATGCCTTAGTTTTAACATTTCACTAAAATTATCATGTGATCTGCAGACTGCACGTGAATGTCTAATTTTATTACATAAAAGTTTATTAATTTATCTATCAATCGCTTTCTCATGTTTGAAGAAATATTCTGCATAGATGACATTTTTCTTTTGAAATCTACGACGCCCCAATCAATACACTTCTCACATCAGTTTGAATCGCGTCGCGCATTGTAACGACCCAATCTCCCGATGGACTAGGCCGTGCAGTGCCTCTCTGTAACGCCCCGATTCCCTGAACCCGGTTTGTTACTCAGAACCCCGAATATTACTAAGGAACACTTGGGCCAAATTAAAAACTTCGTTGAAAATTTCAGAATTTAAAATTTGACAAAACATGAAAACTTGCAGCGGAAATCGTTTAAACAAAAGTAAAATTAAACAAAGCCATGTTAAAATAATCGTTGGCAATATTAAGAATCAATCAGTTGAGAAGCAAAGGTTTAACTCGTAAAATAATTTAAAGATTTCAAAAGTCAATTTCATCGACCGCCGAACAAAGTCAACAAAAGGGAAAGGCTACTCGAAGACATCCACCGGTGACTAAACGACAAAGCACAAGATTTGTCATCCGGTCACTAAACGACAAAACATAAAATTTGTCATCCGGTCACTAAACGACAAAACATAAAATTTGTCATCCGGTCACTAAATGACAAAACATAAAATTTGTCATCCGGTCACTAAGCGACGAAATATATCCTTCATCTACCGGTGACGTCAGCTGGATGATCTCTCTCATCCGACCGACTTTACCCTACATCTACCGGTGACGTCAGCCGGATGATCCCTCTGTGAAATTGGGAGTTGGATCAACTCTCCCAAAGTATATATATCCACTGTCTCATTAAAGGGCGGATTAATTCCCTTAACAGTAAATCTGTTTCACCATGCTGTTTCATCACATTCAATCCTCTCCATACCAATATGTATTCAAATTCATTTTCGTATACATTTTGAAAACATGATGCATGACATACAAACACATCCAAGTAAATACAAACCTAGCGTTTTGTGATGTAGGCCCGAAGGCACAAACAAACATTACTTACCTGGATCTCCTCGAATTGTCTACCGGTGACGTCAGCTGGATGATCTCTCTCATCCGACCGACTTTACCCTACATCTACCGGTGACGTCAGCCGGATGATCCCTCTCATCCGGGCACTAGACGACAAACAAACACCTATATCATCCGACAAACAAAACACTCAACATCATCCGGTAGAAAAGAAACACAACACTATCCACAGAAAAGAATTTACTTACTTCCCAAAGACCATTCAGGAACGACTCAAGCCATAGCATTAATCAAATCCGATAAAAACCAACATTTAAAACTCAACAGACTGCTAAAATCGGTAAATTTCAAAACGTATTCAAAATGCTAAAATTCCTACTGTCATGAGAACTCAACATACTCAGACTGAATCCTTGACTACTAGTCCTCCACACTGACAGACATCAGTTAAACCGCCCCATCAGCTGCCAGAACATTGAATAGGTGCACTCCTCCAACCCGACTAGTCCTCAGTGAACTCAGTAAACACACCTGCTGTCACTTCTTCACCTACATCACAAAACTCATCTATTAGCCTAATGCTAAGTAAGTAATGCAGAAATGATATGAATTACTGAATCATAAACTCCTAAACATGCAGTTTCTACTTTCTCATCTCAGTTGTTCATTCATTGTTTCTGATACAGATCCCCCTGTGAAATTGGGAGTTGGATCAACTCTCCCAAAGTATATATATATCCACTGACTCATTAAGGGGCGGATTAATTCCCTTAATAGTAAATTTGATTCACATGTTCAGATCCCCCTGTGAAATTGGAAGTTGGATCAGCTCTTCCAAAGTATATATATCCTCTGTCTCATTAAGGGGCGGATTAATTCGCTTAACAGTAAATCTGTTTCACCATGCTGTTTCATCACATTCAATTCTCTCCATACCAATATGTATTCAAATTCATTTTCGTATACATTTTGAAAACATGATGCATGACATACAAACACATCCAAGTAAATACAAACCTAGCGTTTTGTGATGTAGGCCCGAAGGCACAAACAAACATTACTTACCTGGATCTCCTCGAATTGTCTGGGTAGCTAACCACTTCGGGTATTGCTCAACCTAAAACCGTAGACAGAGCATATATTAAATTTCCTCTAATCTTCATTCTAAACCACTATAAATCTAAGGGAAACTCTGGTCATTGAGCATTCTCGATTTCGACTTAAACCGAACTAACCCTCACTTACTGTATTCTCCAAAACCTCAATATCATCTCTCCCACCATCAATAGATACAATGTAGCTAGAAATAAAGGCAAAACTCACCAAGTTCGGAAGAAGTCGCTGGAGAAAGTCGAAGGGGGTCTCCTATCGTGCTCTGCTAGGCTGAGGAGCTGAGAATGGGGAGGAAATGGAATAAAACAGTGGCGGCTACTTCAATAATAGTTTCCTTAAATACGTTATCCACCTTTAGATTTCTAATTACCCTTATACCCTTGTCTAGTCATCCACTAACCCTACATTTAATATTGTCATTAGTTTTAAAAAAAGAATAGAGAAACGGTTTAACAGGACCGGGTATTACAATCTACCCTCCTTAAAAGAATTTTGTCCTCAAAATTCAGTACCTGAATAGTTCTGGATGTTGGTCCATCATGTCTTGCTGACGCTCCCAAGTTGTCTCCTCTATGTTCTGATTGTGCCATAAGACTTTCACTAGTGGAACTTCTTTGTTGCGCAATACCTTCACTGCATAGTCCAAGATCCTTACTGGTTTCTCCACATATGCAAGAGTAGGAAGGGCTTCAATGCTCTGCTGTTCCATAATCTGTGAAGGATCTCTAACACATTTCTTCAGCATGGAAACATGAAACATATTATGAATTCCCTCCAGAGAGGCTGGTAGCAGAAGTTGATATGCTGACTTCCCAATTCTCTTCACGATTTGGAAAGGTCCAATATACCTGGGGTTCAACTTGCCTCTTTTTCCAAACCTCACAACTCCTTTGAAAGGTGACACTTTAAGGAAAACCTCATCACCTACATCAAACTCTAATTCTCTTCGTCTTTTGTCTGCGTAGCTTTTCTGCCGACTTTGAGCTGTTAAGATTCTTTGTCGGATAAGAGCAATCTTCTCCACTGTCTGCTGCACAATATCAGGACCAATCAACCGTGTTTCTCCAACTTCATCCCAATATAATGGAGATCTGCACTTTCGTCCATATAATGCTTCGTATGGTGCCATGCCTATTGTTGCTTGGAAGCTGTTATTGTAAGAGAACTCGACCAATGGTAAGTATCCACTCCAAGATCCTTGAAAATCCAATACACATGCTCGGAGCATATCCTCCAAGGTTTGGATAGTTCTTTCGGATTGTCCATCAGTTTGAGGATGAAAGGCTGTGCTAAAACTAAGCTGTGTTCCCATAGCCTTGTGCAAACTTTTCCAGAACTTGGATGTAAATCTGGAGTCTCGGTCTGAAACTATGGTGCTTGGAACTCCATGCAGTCTAACCACTTCGTGCACATACAACTCTGCCAGTTGATCCATCGAGTATGTTACCTTTATTAGCAGAAAGTGAGCTGATTTGGTTAAACGATCGACTATTACCCAGATTGCATCATGTCCCTTTGCTGTTCTAGGTAATCCCATAACAAAATCCATAGCTATTTGTTCCCATTTCCATTCGGGAACTGGTAAGGGTTGCAATGTTCCAGCAGGCCTCTGATGTTCAGCTTTGACTTGCTGGCAGATCAGACATGTCTCCACATACTCCGCCACACTTCTCTTCATATCTGGCCACCAATAATGTTGTTTGAGATCTCTGTACATCTTTGTACTTCCAGGATGAACAGAGAGCCTGGAGGAATGTGCCTCAGATAAGATTTCCTTTCTAAGTTCAGTATCAGCCGGAACAAACCATCTATTTCGAAACTTGAGAATTCCATCGGCTGAGCAGTTGAAATCTAACTTGCCAGTAGAATCCATGCTCAACTTATATTCATTGCATTCAGGGTTATTCATTTGAACTTCCTTTATTCTCTCCAAAATGGTAGGCCTTAAAGATATGGTCGAAAGCATGGCTGACACACTAGACACGGCTTCCATGTTAAACCTGTGGAATTCAGTCTCTAAAGTTATTGGTATATCTAAAATCAATGCAGAGACTGAAGGAGTCACTCTACTCAAAGCATCAGCCACTACATTCGCCTTGCCGGGATGATATTTTATTTCAAAGTCATAGTCCTTGACAAACTCTAACCACCTACGTTGCCTCATATTCAGTTCCTTTTGCGTAAAAATGTATTTCAGGCTCTTATGATCTGAAAATATCTCACAAGATTGTCCATACAGGTAATGCCTCCAAATCTTAAGTGCGAATACCACTGCAGCTAATTCTAAGTCATGTGTAGGGTAATTTTTCTCATGGACCTTCAACTGTCTAGAGGCATAAGCTATAACTTTACCATCCTGCATTAACACACAACCTAGACCGATCTTGGAAGCATCACAATAAATGCTAAACTTACCATTCTCGACAGGGAGGGTCAGAATTGGAGCATTGGTCAGCTTCTGCTTCAAAGTTTGGAAACTATGCTCGCAATCCTCAGTCCACACATATTTTACGTTCTTCCTAGTTAATCGGGTAAGGGATGTTGCAATCTTTGAGAATCCTTCGATAAATTTCCTGTAATACCCAGCCAATCCAAGGAAACTTCTGACATCCGTAGCATTCCTCGGTTGGGGCCATTCCTTAACTGCCTGGACCTTAGCTGGATCCACAGATATGCCATCTCCAGAGATGACATGTCCTAAAAAGTGAACTTGGTCCAACCAAAATTCACACTTGGAAAACTTGGCATAAAGTTGGTGCCTTCTCAGTACTTCTAACACTAAACCCAAATGTTTTGCATGCTCATCTTTAGTACTAGAATAGATTAGAATGTCATCTATGAATACAATGACAAACTTGTCCAAATACTCGTGAAACACCATATTCATGAGATCCATGAAGGCTGCTGGTGCATTTGTCAGACCAAAAGACATAACCAAAAACTCATAATGTCCATACCTCGTGCGAAAGGCAGTCTTTGGGATATCCTCAGATTTAACCTTCAGCTGATAATAACCGGATCTAAGGTCAATCTTAGAGAAAACTCTTGCACCCCTAAGCTGGTCAAATAAGTCATCAATTCTCGGCAGAGGGTATTTATTCTTAACAGTTAACTTATTCAATTCTCTATAATCAATGCACATGCGCATAGATCCATCTTTCTTCTTGACAAAGAGGACCGGTGCACCCCATGGTGAAAAGCTAGGGCGTATGAACCCTTTCTCCAACAGATCCTCCAATTGTTTCTTTAACTCTTTGAGTTCTGTTGGTGCTAGTCTATATGGATTTTTAGACACAGGCTCGGCTCCGGGGTAAACATCCACAACAAATTCGATTTCCCTATCTGGTGGCAAGCCTGGAAGGTCATCTAAGAATACTTCAGGGAAGTCTTGGACAACTAAGACATTTTTGGGACTTGATTTCTCCACTAGTTGTATGTCTAAAGCACTAGCTAAGAAGCACAAATACTCTCTACACTGGGAGGGTCTACAATTAACAGAAGTCATTACAGTCATTTCCTTACTCTTCTCTGAGGCTTGAAAGGTATGCCTCAAACTACCAGGGGGTTGGAAACTAACTATTCCAGTCCTACAATCAATCGTGGCATAATGCTTAAACAGCCAATCCATTCCTAGAATTACATCAAATCCCATTATATCCATAATGATGAGATCAGCAGGTAGACTCACACTTCCTACTAATACATCTCTGTCAAGCATCACTCGGTTAGAGTGCATGCGCTCACCAGAGGGTAAGGTAACATTAAACACATGCATGGAAGGGGTAAACGGTACATCTAATTTAGCAGCAAATGTAGATGCTATAAACGAATGCGTTGCACCAGAATCTATCAAAGTAAAAGCAGGCACAGAGTTGATCAATATAGTACCTTACACTACGGCAGGCTGTTCTTCACCCGACTCCATCATGGAGAATATTCTTGGTTTAATCATAGCAGGACCACTCTTAGGAACTGGACAGTCCCTGCTAATATGGCCGGCTTTGTTACAATTATAGCATCTGGTGACTCTAGGCTTCGAACACTCTTTGAACGTATGTCCAACTTCCTCACAGTTGAAGCACTTTCCCAAGCCCAGTCTACATTCTCCCGGGTGGTTCTTCAGGCACTTTGGACACTGGGGAAATTTCCTGACATTTTGCACCCTTCCCCCTGCTCCTTGGCTATTTTGGCCCTCACTTGGCCTCTTTGTTCCCCTTTGCTGGTGTGGCTGGTTAAACCTTTGCGGGGTCTCCTTTAGTCCAGCACACTTCCTTTCAGCCTCTTCCACTTCCAGAGCAGTGGACACAACTTCGCTGAACGTTAAACCTTTAATGCCACAGAATTTGACTCCCCGATAAATCTCCGGCTTCAGTCCATGCACAAATTTGAACACCTTATCCTCGTCCTTATGAGCAAAGTGTCCAGCAAACCTGGACAAGGACTCAAATTGCCTACTGTACTCAGCCACCGACCCTGTCTGCTTCAAATTCAGAAATTCCAACTTCTTTGCGGTCTGGACCGTGCTGTTAAAATATTTCTCATAGAAGATGTCCTTAAACTGTGACCAAGTCATAGTCAGAATGTCAGTGGTGGTTTCAACTGTTTCCCACCAGAGTTGAGCTTCGCCAGCCAAGTGAAATGTTGCTAACGTGACCTTATCTCCTTCTCCAATGCTGGCGCACCTAAACATGCTCTCTATCTTCCTAAGCCACCCTTCAGCCACAACAGGATCAGATGACTGACCATCAAACGTGGGTGGTCTTAGTCTCCGGAATCTATCCCCGGAATGCTCGTTGCTAGAACCCGAGTTGGCACTTCCTTGTACCTCTCGGTTCAGCAGTACTCCTAGTTGATCGGATTGTTGGCGCATTAATTCTGCCTGCTGTCGCACTAGATCTGTCAACTGTCCGATTACACTAGAATCCTCTGCGCTTCCCGGAGTTGGTGTCTCTCTCTGCACTCTTGGCCTTCCTGGTCGTCGAGACATTTTGCTATATTCCTGCGCAGGGTTAACTATTTTATAAACATCTAATTACTAAGGCTAACATAAACACTTACAGTTGTTGGAGTACTCCCATGCAACGATCGGCACTGACGAGTAATCTTTTGAACGGTTTAACTGAATGTCTCTGATACCACACTGTAACGCCCCGATTCCCTGAACCCGGTTTGTTACTCAGAACCCCGAATATTACTAAGGAACACTTGGGCCAAATTAAAAACTTCGTTGAAAATTTCAGAATTTGAAATTTGACAAAACATGAAAACTTGCAGCGGAAATCGTTTAAACAAAAGTAAAATTAAACAAAGCCATGTTAAAATAATCGTTGGCAATATTAAGAATCAATCAGTTGAGAAGCAAAGGTTTAACTCGTAAAATAATTTAAAGATTTCAAAAGTCAATTTCATCGACCGCCGAACAAAGTCAACAAAAGGGAAAGGCTACTCGAAGACATCCACCGGTGACTAAACGACAAAGCACAAGATTTGTCATCCGGTCACTAAACGACAAAACATAAAATTTGTCATCCGGTCACTAAACGACAAAACATAAAATTAGTCATCCGGTCACTAAACGACAAAACATAAAATTTGTCATCCGGTCACTAAGCGACGAAATATATCCTTCATCTACCGGTGACGTCAACTGGATGATCTCTCTCATCCGACCGACTTTACCCTACATCTACCGGTGACGTCAGCCGGATGATCCCTCTCATCCGGGCACTAGACGACAAACAAACACCTATATCATCTGACAAACAAAACACTCGACATCATCCGGTAGAAAAGAAACACAACACTATCCACAGAAAAGAATTTACTTACTTCCCAAAGACCATTCAGGAACGACTCAAGCCATAGCATTAATCAAATCCGATAAAAACCAACATTTAAAACTCAACAGACTGCTAAAATCGGTAAATTTCAAAACGTATTCAAAATGCTAAAATTCCTACTGTCATGAGAACTCAACATACTCAGACTGAATCCTTGACTACTAGTCCTCCACACTGACAGACATCAGTTAAACCGCCCCATCAGCTGCCAGAACATTGAATAGGTGCACTCCTCCAACCCGACTAGTCCTCAGTGAACTCAGTAAACACACCTGCTGTCACTTCTTCACCTACATCACAAAACTCATCTATTAGCCTAATGCTAAGTAAGTAATGCAGAAATGATATGAATTACTGAATCATAAACTCCTAAACATGCAGTTTCTACTTTCTCATCTCAGTTGTTCATTCATTGTTTCTGATACAGATCCCCCTGTGAAATTGGGAGTTGGATCAACTCTCCCAAAGTATATATATATCCACTGACTCATTAAGGGGCGGATTAATTCCCTTAATAGTAAATCTGATTCACATGTTCAGATCCCCCTGTGAAATTGGAAGTTGGATCAGCTCTTCCAAAGTATATATATCCACTGTCTCATTAAGGGGCGGATTAATTCCCTTAACAGTAAATCTGTTTCACCATGTTGTTTCATCACATTCAATCCTCTCCATACCAATATGTATTCAAATTCATTTTCGTATACATTTTGAAAACATGATGCATGACATACAAACACATCCAAGTAAATACAAACCTAGCGTTTTGTGATGTAGGCCCGAAGGCACAAACAAACATTACTTACCTGGATCTCCTCGAATTGTCTGGGTAGCTAACCACTTCGGGTATTGCTCAACCTAAAACCGTAGACAGAGCATATATTAAATTTCCTCTAATCTTCATTCTAAACCACTATAAATCTAAGGGAAACTCTGGTCATTGAGCATTCTCAATTTCGACTTAAACCGAACTAACCCTCACTTACTGTATTCTCTAAAACCTCAATATCATCTCTACCACCATCAATAGATACAATGTAGCTAGAAATAAAGGCAAAACTCACCAAGTTCGGAGGAAGTCGCTGGAGAAAGTCGAAGGGGGTCTCCTATCGTGCTCTGCTAGGCTGAGGAGCTGAGAATGGGGAGGAAATGGAATAAAACAGTGGCGGCTACTTCAATAATAGTTTCCTTAAATACGTTATCCACCTTTAGATTTCTAATTACCCTTATACCCTTGTCTAGTCATCCACTAACCCTACATTTAATATTGTCATTAGTTTTAAAAAAAGAATAGAGAAACGGTTTAACAGGACTGGGTATTACACTCTCGATGGGCCAGCTGCCACGTGTGTCCACAAGGGCCGTCCACGTGTACTTACGATCTTCTCCCACCATCTGGTAAATGGCAGTTTTTGCCTTCCCAGAAATTCGAACCCTGGCTCCCAGGTCTACATAACCAAGGGCCCATCATCTCTGGTACCACTTAAGCTAGTCTCAAGTGGTACCAGAGATGATGGACAGTTGGTTATGTAGACCTGGCGAATCTCTGGGAATGCAAAAACTCTCATTTACTAGGTAGTGGGAGAAGATCGTGAGTACACGTGGACGGCCCTTGTGGACACACGTGGCAGCTGGCCCATCGAGGGGCACTGCACAGCTCTAGTGGGAGAGCCCGTCGGGTCGTTACACGCATAGAGCAAAACCAAAGTCCACAAGAGTTATATAAGGACTTAGATCTCTTCAGCTTAATGGTGTTTAAACCTCTTCCCATCATACCAACAAAATTAACTAACCTTGGAATTTACTACTTCCAAGGAAAAGGAAATGTACCTTACCAAAAAAATGATGTTTGGTTCCAAGGACTCAATGCTTCGTATCCTCTTCCACCTTGGAATTCTTTTCCATGGAGTTATGTGGAAGGTTTGCTTAAACAACCTCCGAAGAGACAATAGAAGTATGAAGCAAGTTCAATAAACTAGAATGGTGACAGAATATCAAGAAAGATCTGAGGATCTCAAGTCTCTAGTAATGTACGTTTTTTTCAAATCTACCTAAATATGTTTGAAAATAAGCTCAGAATGGCTGTCTCAATATCTATCAAGCGCCCATGGTGGAATGACTATCCATATGATAATCAAATTGGATTTGAATAATATGTTTAAAATGTATTTAAGGAAATTCAAATAGATTATCATCTCTCTATTTATTGAATATGAGATTTATTAAATAGATGGAACAACGGTCGAAGCGAGATAGAAAAACTATTACACTAATTATTCCACAAACACGACATTCTCTCTCTCTCTTGATGATCCTGTTTGCTTTTGGAATGTGGAAATCCAACGGTTGCTCGAGCATTTTCCACCACCACGAGCCTCAATCCGTTCGTGAAATTAATTTATCTCAAAGGGTGTTTTCATAGGACAACAACAAGAAAAAATCTTAAACAATTGAATCGATCAAAGTATAAATATTGTAAGAAAAACTACTTGGCAAACACACTTTTGCACATTATATATCGATTTATTGTTCATTGTTATAGTTACATTATATAATGAAAAACATGTAACTTTCTTCATAGAGGAATCGATTATGTTTAAGATTCACTATATATGTACGCATAATATTGTGAATGTCACAACTCGGAGGTAAACCTAGACTAAAATGTCAGGTCCAACGACTCGTTCCTCGAAGAGAACCCGATCACCAAGTCCAAAACTTAAATTACAGTGGAAGATTTAATTTGAATTGAGCTCTAGCCCACTCGAGATTGACCTTGGTCTACGTAGTGATTGCGAGAATAATACTGTGCACCAAAGAGTAAATATTCAACCTTCATTTCAGATATTCTTATACAGATACCAAATAAAATAAGTTCTCACCAGAAAACAACAAAAACACTCAAATACAAATATTATAAACATGATAAAATTCTTTCACACTACTCTTGCTAACTGCTCGTCCTTGCCTGGAAAGAGAGATTCGTTGGGGTGAGTAACTAACTCAGTAAAAAATTTTAAAAAAAAATGCAATGTATGTAAAATTTATTTTTACCTTTCATCTCAAACTATGATCAAAATATTGTACAGGGCCTTACAAATTTATTTAAAAATAAATCTATTTTCGTCATTTAAAAAAATGTTTCAAAACATTGTTGTATACATTAAAAACTATATCAAAACAGGTTATCATTGTACTTTTTATTTAAAATCATTTTGAGTGAAAAAGAAGGATCTCTGAAAAATCCCTATGAAACACTTTCATTGAAAGATGACGATCCAGAGACCAGACAACACTTCATTAATAAAAAAAAATTAAGTGTGACGGCGATCTGGAGACCATATAACATCACAAGGGTTGTTGGCTATCAAAAGATTAGCTATGTCACAACCTATGAAATCGTAATCAAACAAATATACCCTAATGAAGTTTAGGGATTCAAAATTTAAGAGCTCGTCATCACCAACCTATTAAAATATCTTCACGCAATAGAAGATGTGTTGGGATAGCATCATAATTCTTTGATACTGAAACTGTCCAAAGCATCAAGAGGATTCATCCTTCAATATATAACCTATACTAAAATTGAAAAATCATGTCCTTAGAAGGTATACATGTAAAACATACATGTACATAAACGTAAAAACTGACGCGCTGACAACCAGACCTCGTCAGGTTTTTCATAGTTGACAATTCACTAAACTAAGATTTTCTAAATAGGAACTTTAGTTTGTTGAAAAATAGGAACTTTAGTTTGTTGTCGCCTTTGCAAACTAGATTCAACTTTATCTATTTTCTCATGCACCTTATCAAACCTCATCTCCATTTTATTAAACTTTTGTTCCAATGAATTAAAGAAGAATTTAAAATCCATTATTTCTTAAGGATCATCAGATGAGCTATTAGATCTTTCTTCAAACATGGTTACGAACCTACAAAAATAAAAAAGTTAAAAGATCTCACAAAATACTACCTCACATGTTACTCTCTACATTGATTGCACTCACACTCTGTTCATTCAAATTTTGGCTTTTTCCCTTTTATGATTTCACACACTCTTGCTAATTTTTTGCCTTTTAGTTTCCTCCTTTAATTCTTTATCGAACTAACCAAAACTCAATCTAGATTTTCTTGCAACAATTCCAAATAAACCAAATCAAATCACCAAGAATGGGAACAATTAAAAGGAAAGAATAAATGGTAGTAGAATATCGAAAACAAAGAAATCGACAAGATAAAGCAAGGAAATAGAAGAATCAATTATCACAATAAGAAAAAAGAAGACAACAAGAAGCAAAGATTTGATGGACGTAGAATATAAGGACAACCATGATAATAGAGTAACAAATATAAGAATCAAGTAGAATGGATAAAAGCATGAATTTCTTTTGTTTTGTTTTGTTTTTTTTTTTTTTTTTGTTATCAATTAAAAATCAAAAATACTTCTAAATCAAAGAATATGAAAACTTGAAAATAGAATTCTAATTAATTTAAAATAGATCCATAGATTATCAAATCAATTAGACTATGATTTCATTTTTTAAAAATTTCTTTTCCTTTTGGCCTCTTTTTTATATAAAATATTGAAAATAGATTAAATATGATTTAGAGTTGTGTTCTGATACCAAATGATATGAACCCCATAAAGGATAGTGAGATTCAAAGAAAATAGAAATTGATTGTTCTAAATCAGTTTCAAAAACAAACGAAAAGAAAGGACCTTGACTCTTTATCTCCGAAGAGATAAGAACCAAAAGTATGTAGTGGTGGAAGATGGAACATTGAACCGTTATCTATAAAGAGAGAAGAACCAATGATATAGATTGTAGATGCCACATTCAAGAAAGAAGAGAAAATTGTGAGTAATAGGTCTATAATGAATGCAACAAAAAACTCTGGATGAAGTCACAGAGTTATTTAAAAAATCAAAGAGAAATACTCTAAATAATAATAATAATCAACTTTTTTAAGCAAATAAGTACATATACTATTTATAAGCTAACGTGAATCTATTTTATAAGTTACCCTGAATCAATTATGAAAAGTTGTCCTAACTAATTTTGAAAACTTACCATGAATCAATTTTCGTGCACACCATGTCCAAAATTTATTGTATTAATTCAATACATGCTTTTTTGACCTCTTTAACTTTTGACCTTGAAATAAACTCATTTAGAATAAGTAACGAATGTTTCATAACAACTTTTTAGGGACAAGGGTCGACCCTTTAGGGCAATGGTCAACCGGACCAGTCGACTAACCCCCACAAGAGGTCGACACTTTGAAATATCAATCGGTCTCTCGCAGTGGTCAACACTTTGAAATGTCAACATGCCTCTCGCAATGGTCGACACCTTCGTATTTTCAAGCGATGAAAACAGCGAAAACACATCACATTTCCAACGATTTCTACCCCAATCCGTTTAAATCTTTGCAAACAACCTAAATCTATCAAAATAGTTCATAAACAATCAAAAAATTCGAGTTTTGAAACTCTAATTAGAAACTAACTTTTACCCTAAAGTTTAAACACGAAGAGAGAGAGAACAACTTACTCTTGAATAATGGTGCCCAAACTTTAAGGAAACCACCCTAAAACTCCTATCCATAAGAGATGGCTGCCTTGAACTCTTGGCAGGAAATATTTTCACTTGACACTTTAAACTTTTAGATTCGTTAATTGACATCTTAGAGGGTTGAGGTGTTAGCAACGAACACATTGTCGTCAAACTTCGTTACATTTTTTGATAACTCTGTTAATTGATAATTCTCTCTCGCTTGGTTAATTTGGACGGAAAATTTGGATTACAGCGATGGCTTCTCGTCAGAGTCAAAAGTGGACAAGAGCTCAATGAATTAAAACCGAGAATCCAAACTCTGAAAGAAACCTTTGTTTCTCCGTTCAACAATAATAAACTCATAAGCCCACCTTCTATGCACTTTCAACAAAACCCATCAATACAATTTCCCGAAATATCAAATTAATATCGAAGAAGAGGAAATTGAAGAGAAGATGGGTTATTGAAATTCTCACATACCCATTAACTATTCTACTCTCCACGATTCAATCGCCTCTCTATATAAGACTCTCCTCCCTTTCAACATGAAGAAAAGCTTGCCAACTGCTGACCACAAATTGTTGAAGCTTCAATCTGATAATCTAAAATGGCAGCAAGATTCTTTCCACCAGATTATGAATTTGATGCGTCTTCACAAGGAAGGAACTGCTTGAGAGAGCAGCATTTCAGCTTTCCGATCGCATCTCTTGATACCCTCAGCGCTTTGCTTCCTCAACACGAACAACCGGTTATTCTTAGAGACAAGCATATCTTGATACCTTCCAAGGGTTGGAGTCGGGGTTGAAGCAGAAGCTCTGTTTTCGCTGACGAAGAAATCCTTATCTTCAGGCAAAGTCAACAGAGTGGGAGATTGAATTAAAGGTCAACGGAAGATGCAACGGAACGCGTAACTTCCTAACATTAAGTTTAAACTATCAATTGAAAATATTCTTTATTTCATTATTTATTTTGATAATTATTTAAAAAAATTATTTTTTTTTATAATTTGATTATTTCTATTTTAATTTAATATATATAATTAACTTTTATATATAATTCTCGATTAGACTAAAATGGAACGATATCCAAAAATTTACCTAAAGTACATTTCAAAGTGTAATTACCACTTTAAACCCTAAACTATAGGGTTTTTTTAACCTCAACCTTAAAGTATCAATCGTAATGTTCCAAACCTTAAAATATCAAAAAACTAATAAATCCAATCTTGGGGGACGGCCGATCACCTTCCGTTCTCAATTTTTTGTCATAGAACGGACGGACTCGTCAAACCACAGTCCGTCCGTTCTATATAACGGACGAACTCTGTGAAAACACCGTCCATCCTTTTCATTTTTTTGACGTAGAAGGTTCGCACTCTTAATAACATCGTCCGTCTATTCTTAACAGGACTACGTGGCGCTCGACACGTCGGCTCGAACGCACGCCGTGGGGTGTAAATTCCCCGTTATACGTGCACTACACGGGGTGGAACCCACCGTCCATCTGTTGTCCTACAGAGGACGCACTCGTAGATAGAAAGTGCATCTGTTGTCAAAATTAGGGCGAAAACGGAGGGTCACCACCCACACAACGTGCGTCTGTTCTCGCGATTACATCAGAACAGAAGGCTTTCCCGACGTTCAATCTCGCATTCTCCTCGTCGAAACCAACGATCTCTCTCGAACCTCTTGCAAATTTTTTACAGAAAATTGACCAAAAAATGCACCAGGTTATTGCTTTCTTGATTCTGAGTTGTTTACTTTGATTTTTATCCAACAATCCTCACAAATCCGAGCCCGAGCTCTAAAAATTCAAAAACTCCCAATTCACAAATGGCTGAGAGATTGGTTGTTCGACGAAAGGGTGGGCCTCCAGAACGTCGGGCACCTTCAACGGCTTCACAAGCCGGACCGTCAAACCAGCCAGAGAGGTCGCCACCACCACCGTCCAACCGGCCAGAGTTTTTGTCCAATGAATTTCGCAGCCACGTTTGTCGCGAGCAGTTCGAGCTAGATTTATTACATCGCTCGATTATGCATTCGAAGACAGTGGACTTTAAAGGTTGGTAGTCCTTGGAAAACAAGGAGATGTTCGACGGAATCGGCTTGCAAGGGGTGTACAGTTTGCTGTGACCAAATTGTTCGTCTATTCTATGCGAACATGAGCTTTACCGGGAGGTCAGGAATTACAAAGACGGACATATTGGGTACGGAGATTGTGGTTACTCCGGAGACGGTTAATGAGTTGATCGGGTTTGCCGGAGTAGAGGTGGATAGATACTACCATACCTCCCAAAACTGCCCTTTTATCAAAACATCCAAATGAATAGAGTTCGTAAGGCAAATTCATCGGAACTCTGACATTGTTGGTTTCGTTAAGCCAAGAGCTAGAGAATTGAATGTCAAAGCTCGCGTTCTCCACAACATGGTGTCAAACACCATTCTACCGCGACATGGACATAGAGATCTCATTAACTTCATGGATCTCTATGTTATAGAGAAGTTGTGCACCGGTAGGATGTTCGACCCCGAATTTGTGATTTTAAGTCACATGTGTGAGATTGGGCGGAACGCAACAAGAATCTACCCTACAGTGTTTTAATTCAGAAGATTGTAGAATGTTTTGAGATTCAGTTACCGTCTGGAGAGCAGATGAGATCTCAGCAGGCTGGTAACGTATTTGGCAAGATTCATTTGGTTCGGATTGGTCTCATTAAAACAAACGAGATCTGGACGTTGAAGGTAGATGAGGGGGCCTTCTAGGATGATATTCATATTGAAGAAACCACGGCGGTCCCGACGCTCCAGGGGGCTGGTAGGGCTGAGATAGATTCTCTCGCAAACAGAGTCCATCAGATTGAATTGAGGCATGCTGATTCTCATAAAGAGGTGATGGACTACTTTAGAGAAATAATGAACTACCAAAAAGGGATGATACCAGAGAGCTACGCAAAAAATCATCCTGGATTGGACAGGGGCAAGCGACAACGACGATGCCCAACCGATGTCAGGCGATGACGCCAATGCCCAACCGATGGCGCCAATGCCCAACCGATGGCAGTCGATGACGATGAAGTCCAACCGATGGAAGTCGATACGACGATGCCCAATCATAGTTTATGTTTTGTAATTTATTTTATGCATTTTAGTGTGGTGTAATTTAATTTGATGTACATTATTTTTGTAATTTATTTTATGCATTTTAGTGTGGTGTAATTTAATTTGATGTACATTAGTTTTATGCACTTTAGTTTGATGCAAAATTCTTGAACTATTTGGTTATTTGAATATGCAGAATGATAATAACTATAGGATAGTCATAAAACAAAGGGGACTCTATCCAATTTTTTAATTTTTTTCACTAAATTATACTTTTTAACGTATGTGATATTTTAAATTAAAATAATTCAATTAAAATACAATTTAATATACGGTCGAGCTTAAATAATATAATTTAAAAATATACTATGTCATATGAAAATTTCTTATAAATTGTGAAATTTGATACTTTATGTTAAAAGTGAAAGGTGACAACCAAAATGATAGGTTGGGGGAACAGACAGACTCGTTATAAACAAGTGCGTCTATTTTCCCATATCAGGCCCTCTGTTTCTGATTAAATCGGCGGAACAGACGCACGTTAGTTTGGTAGTGCGTCCATTCCCCTCATTTTATATCAGAGCAGATGGGAAACAAACGCACTGGTTTAACACGAGTCCGTCTGTTCCGCCGTTGGTGACCCTCCGTTCTCGCGATAATTTTAACAACGGACGCACGTTGTGCAGGTGGTGACCCTCCGTTCTCGCCCTAATTTTGACAACGGACGCACTCTCTGTAACACTCGGTAATTTCCTATTACGTGCGTCACCTACAATTTGACGTGTTAGGAGAATTTAATTATTCAAGATTAAGGTTGTGCATTGAAGTGCAAGAGAAAATGGATGAGAAGAGAAAACCATAAAGTGTTTGATAATTCAAAACAAAGAGAGTTGAAAAGTCAACAACCAATAGGAACTTGTTGGTAAGGAAATAAATGAAATAAATGGTTAGGAAAAAAAAAATTGAATGGAAAGTGGTGATTTGGTGAGGCTTTTCACGTTGGAAGTTAAGTGAAAAGGTGGTGGGTTGTTTTGCAATTTGAAAGAAGTTTGTGGACGAAAATTAAAAGTAAAAGATTGTTTTATAAATTAAATGAAAATGAAGGAGAAAAACATCAAAAACTCTTCTTCTTCCTCTTTCCGTTCACGATTTCCCTTGCAGCCATTGAAGCCCTTCAAAGCTTCATTTCATCAAGAGTTTTCAAGGTGATTTGAGGTAAAAATAAGTGGGTTTTAGTTTAATGTTGGTTAGGGTTAGTTTTTAAAGGTTTTTAGATGGTTTTGGGTGAATTTGCATAGGGTTTGAAAACCCTAAATGGTGACCTCCGAAAATTTAGTTTAAATGTTGGTTTTCTTTCTAGATTGAGGATTTAATTGTTCGATGGATTAGTTTAGGTGATTAGAGTGGTTAGATTAAAGTTTGGAAGTAAGTTTGGAAAAATTGGTTTTTTTCACAATCAATGGCCGATTCTGTTGGCTGGATTTTCGGATTGGACATGGAGTTTATTTGGTTAAATTGAGTGTTTCAATGGATAGTAGACGTGTAGAGGTTTCTGAATTAGGGTGGCGCTTCGAAATCCGTTGAAAAACGAAAGAGTTGCGACCGTTTGAAGTTAGACGGTCAATTTTGGGGTTAAAAACCGAGTTTAGTGTTTTGGGAAGGAATTTTGTTGTAGTGTTAGTTAGTTAAGGTTAAGAATTTCCTTAGAATTTGGTAGTAAATATTAAGTTGAGTTTTTGTTATTTTAGGTGATCGAGTGTGTACATTGGTCAGACAAAGTGGACAATTGAAATTCGAGCAGCCAGGTAAGTAGTGGAATTCCTTCGTTTTGCCTTCGGGCCTACACCACGGAACGGTAGGATTTTTGTTTGATTGTTGTTACTTGATTTATTTATGTTAAGCACGTGTTGAGTATCGTTACGAAAATGAGTTTGTGCATGACGTGAAAGGTGAGTGTGAAACCTAACAAGAAAGATTAAGCAAAATAAAGTTGAGTAGAATCGTCAGGTTATAAAGTTGAGTAGAGTCGCCAGGTTATGCAAGTTGCCGGGGAGGCACTTGCAATATGCCGGGGAGGCATTTTGCCGGGGATGTAGTGAGTTGGGACTCTACTCGAGATATCGTTATGCAAGTTGCCGGGGAAGCACTTGCAATATGCCGGGGAGGCATTTTGCCGGGGAGGCAGTGAGTTGGGACTCTACTCGAGATATAAAGTTGAAAATACGTAAGTGCTGTTGGAGAAGATTGTGTGCTGCCGTCCAATGGGGGGGACCCGGGCGTGAGCTGGTCGATCTTGCTCCGTGGATCAAGGCGTGGCCGTCCAATGAGCGGGGAGCTCAGATGTGTGCCTACTTGATTCACATATGACAGGGGAAGGGAGAAGATTGTGTGCGGCCGTCCAATGGGGGGGACCCGGGCGTGAGCTGGCCGATCTTGCTCTGTGGGTCAAGGCGTGGCCGTCCAATGAGCGGGGAGCTCAGATGTGTGCCTACTTGATTCACGCGTGAAAGTGGAAAGATTTAATAAAACGAAAGCAAAATGAAAACAACAGAGTGAGTAGAGACTGCATGTGTTAGGGAGGTGTGAGTGCATCGTGCATGTTGTATTTCCTTTCCCTACTTGCTAAGCGTAAGCTTACGTGTGTGTGCGTGTTCTGTGGTGTAGGTGACGAGTTTTTCACCGGTGAGGTAGACGAGACCGCTGAGGATTAGGCCGCAGTCGGAGGAGTACGGAGTCCGCCGGTTCAGGTTATTTGTCGGGGCATCTGGACCACTATCGTTCTTCGGGTATTTTGTTGGGATGTTGTAGATAGTTTCGTAGTAGTTTTGTAAAGATTTTAGTTTGCGAAATGTTAGGAATTTGTGGAAGGTTTTAGGTTTTGGTACGTTGTAGTTATAAATGTTTTCGTAATGGTTTTTAAAGTTTTCGAGTCATTGCGTTGTTGAGTAGTGGTGGTTTTATTTGGGGACTTTTAATTATATGTTCTCGGGTTTTAAATTGCAGGTTTTGGTTTAAAGAAATTTAGGCGTTATGCCGTCCGTTTTGATTTTAAAATAAACGACGTCGGGTTTAAGTTATCTATTTTTATTAATATTCGTTTTAAGTCGGTTTTCTAAGATTTTTACGGGATTTGAAGATTTGAGTGTCGGGAAGTTTCGTGATTTTTGGAGGTGTTCGGGGTGAAGAATTATGAAGAAAGGTAGGGAAAGGTCAAAAAGGGTTAAAATTAAAGTTTTTGGGTGTTTTGGGTCAAGAAAACCCGAGCCGACCCAATCGATCGGGCATCGTGCCGCGATCGGTCGCGGTCGGGGCGCGCAGGTGCGCCCAGCGTGCAGGCGCGCACGCACGGGGCGTGCAAGCGCGCGCGCGTGGCGCGCGCACAGAGCGCAGGGGCGCGCGCCCAGCGGCCCTTTGAGGCCAAAATTGTTTTTTTTTTCAAACTTTTCCCGACTCCTACAATGTTCTGACCCGACATTTTCCGACGTATTTTAAATGTATTTTGGGTCCATTTTCCAATAAATTTTGAGGTTTCGAAAAACCCGAAAACGAGTCGTAAAATTTACAAAAAATTATTTTTAAACGCGTGGTTGGTTAGCAAAGTGACGCACCGAGCCGGGGCGGGTTTGGGGCCTTACAAAGATGGTATCAGAGCAAAAGTGGTCGAGTCGTTCAAAGGATTACCCGACAATACCGGCCGCCGTGCAACGTGCTTCACCGACTGTAAGTATTTCTTTAACTTTAGTTAGTTTTTTTTCTAAGATTAGATTTTTCTAACCTTTTTCAAAAATAGAAAATGTCGGGGAACCCACAACAACTAGGACAACCTAGAAACGAGTTTGAAGAGTTAGTTAAGCGTCTTACAGAGTTGGTCTGTATGCAAACCGATATGTGGAGTAGTGTAGTAAGTCAGAGGTTGATTTTATCTGACCGACTAGAGGCATCCTACTTGGAGTTGACTTCAAAGACAATAGAAGTAATATTGGCCAAAAGGGAGTGAGTTAAGTCAATAGAAAACCCTAGAGAAAACTTAAACAAAGCTACATCCCAGATATGCAGGGGAGAATCTTCTTCGCAACCACAAGAAACAAAAAGACCGGGGGAAAATTTGGATGATCTGAGGGAAGGAAAGAGGCAACGACAAAAGCTAAGGGGAAACTTTCCACCATGTTCCAAGTGTTTAAAAGCCCATCCAGGAGAGTGTGGACAGTATGAAGGAAAATGTTTTAATTGTTTTTAGGACGGCCATTTCGCCCGAGATTGCACCAAACCCAGAGTTACTCGGTGCTTCAAGTGTAATGAACCAGAACACACGGCTAAGGACTGTCCTACTCTAAAGAAGATCGAGTTGGAGAATAGTGATCAACCAGTGAAGACCTCAGGTATAGTAATTTAGTCATTCATTGCATGCTTTGATAGGATAATTATGAGGTATATTCTAGCTGGATAAAGATGAAAATACGGTGGGTTAAAGGTAAGGTGAGATAGACTTTAGCATAAAAGAGAGAACTATGCGTCAAAAGAAATAATAGAGGATTCGTTATCCTTAGGAAAATATATCCCATGAGAGATGAGATTAGAAGAGATAGAAGTTAGAGGACGTAAGTGACAAACCTTTGGAGTTTTAAAAATGTGATAAATCAAAGTAGAGTTAGGAAAGTTTGAAGTTAGAAAAGAAATTATCATGAGACACCTTAGATCATTGGAATGTCATAAGTACGTTATTTACGAGGATATAGGTGGATAACAAAAAGTAGGTTACATATAGTGGGCAGTCTTTAGATGTAGGCTATATTCGAGCGTCTAGTTTAAGTAAATGAATGCAAGGGTTGGCAGTATCTAGATGTATGCGAGGGTTTAATGCGAGGGTTTAAGCATTTAAGCAATGGAGACAACAATAGGTAGTCTGTGGGGGAAAAAGTTGGATGAACTTTAAGAGAGAAAAACCCAGAGGGGAACCTAGCCTAAAGTTGCGAGTGTAATTAAGAAATATTGAGGTATTAGAGAATGTAGATACACCGGTGGATGGTTAGGGATGTAGGTACCGTTTTAGGAGTGTATTCAATCAAAGAGGAGGATTGATGGATAAAGACCTAGATAGATACCTAGCCTTGTGAATTACGGTGATGTTTTGAAGTTAGAGTAATGATAGTAAGTGAAATATTTTAGAATCGAGTTAAAGGGTAAGAAAGAATGAGTAGTTATTTCATTTTAGGGAAAATTTTTAAATTAGTGAGTACTGGTCTAAGAACGTATGAGTAGGTGAGCTATGGAGGACTGGACTAGTTGTAAAAGGTTTGAGATTGATATTAGAACCTAAGTTGAAGTGCAAACGAAAATAAAATAGTTAGTAAACTTTGGAAATTTAGAGAGAATCCCGAGTGAATCTTGAAATTTGTATGAGTGTTGAGAAATTTGGAAAGAATGTTAGGCATTTAGGTTTAGACTATGAGTATTCGGTAGAATGTGAGTTGATGGGACTTTTGAACGAGAGATGGTAGGTGCATTAGTAATAAGCCTAAGTCTAAGATAAAAAGTTGCAAACCGTTGAGGTATTAACTAGCCTAGGCTTGTGACAATAAGTTGAGGATAGGAGATGAAAGTTAGAAGGATGTTGATTTTAGATGGACTCGGGAAGAGGTAGATAATGAGGTAAGTAATGAGATTAGCCAGTAAGGATTTAGTATTCCGTGTAAAGCTGAAGAATGTAGAAAATAACGGATAAGAAGGAAAGAAAGGTTTCGCATATAGGTTTTATGAGTAAACGCAGTGGAAAGTTAGAATCTGAGTTCTATACCTTAGAAAATTATAGAGTTCGAATGAAAGGAAAGGAATTTAACTTCAAAAAGTGTTTGAGTGCATAGGGAGAATATGAAGTTAGAAAGTTGGAGGTTTTGGAAGTTTGTAATATAGCTAGTTAATGATAAGATTAATCATTGAGGATTTAATTTTTAAGTGTGAATGTAAAGATAATAGTAATTCAAAAAGTATATGAAAGTTTCGTCGTAATTAATGAAGTGAGGTTGGTTAGGATGAGCAATAAAATGTCATGATTATTTGAAGGAAATGAGTGTAAAAGATAGGAGGGATAAGTGAGAAATTAGCTTGAGGAAACGTTGGAATTGAAATTTAGATAAACGAGTTTGAGAGTTTAGGGATGCGTGTTTAGGTATGCAAATGGAACTTAAGAACGTAAGAGTATGGAACTATAGAGATCATAGCTGGGAAAGTTAAAACTTGAAGTTATATGAAATTTTCATTGCTCGTTAGGTTATTAAGGGTATTCGGTAAATGAGTTGGGTAGTGGGGTAGTTGAGATTTAGCGTGACAACCCAAGATTTAGAGAGCAAGTGAGTTAAGGAATTTCATTACGAGGAGAGTTCAGTAAGGATTGAACATCTCGAGTGAAGTGCAGAAAATTACAATTGCACCGGAATGATTAAGGGAGTGCACTTAGAAGTAGGGTACATGAGAGACTAAGTACATTGAGCTCAGGGAATGATTTGCAATAAGAACTAAGTTAGAGGGATGGAAGAGTCCTAGATAAGTATTTGGTGAATATTAGATTAGAATGAACATTAGGGTGAACTCGAAAACTTGAAGATATAGGACTGAACATTATCGAAGAAGTGTTTTAGGGCACCTGATAGATGTGTTGGATCGTAGCATAGTTGAGATTCGACATGTCTACCCACATAGTAAGAGGATAGAGTTGGAATAAAAAAGTGGAAGAATCATTAAGATACACAAATTTTGAGGACAAAATTTTTGTAAGGAGGGTGGATTGTAACACCCGGTAATTTCCTATTACATGCGTCGCCTACAATTTGACGTGTTAGGAGAGTTTAATTATTCAAGATTAAGGTTGTGTATTGAAGTGGAAGAGAAAATGGATGAGAAGAGAAAACCATAAAGTGTTTGATAATTCAAAACAAAGAGAGTTGAAAAGTCAACAACCAATAGGAACTTGTTGGTAAGGAAATAAATGAAATAAATGGTTCGGAAAAAAAAAATTGAATGGAAAGTGGTGATTTGGTGAGGCTTTTCACGTTGGAAGTTAAGTGAAAAGGTGGTGGGTTGTTTTGCAATTTGAAAGAAGTTTGTGGAGGGAAATTAAAAGTAAAAGATTGTTTTATAAATTAAATGAAAATGAAGGATAAAAACATCAAAAACTCTTCTTCTTCCTCTTGCCATTCACGATTTCCCTTGCAGCCATTGAAGCCCTTCAAAGCTTCATTTCATCAAAAGTTTTCAAGGTGATTTGAGGTAAAAATAAGTGGGTTTTAGTTTAATGTTGGTTAGGGTTAGTTTTTAAAGATTTTTAGTGGGTTTTGGGTGAATTTGCATAGGGTTTGAAAACCCTAAATGGTGACCTCCGAAAATTTAGTTTAAATGTTGGTTTTCTTTCTAGATTGAGGATTTAATTGTTGGATGGATTAGTTTAGGTGATTAGAGTGGTTAGATTAAAGTTTGGAAGTAAGTTTGGAAAAATTGGTTTTTTTCACAATCAATGGCCGATTCTGTTGGCTGGATTTTCGGATTGGACATGGAGTTTATTTGGTTAAATTGAGTGTTTCAATGGATAGTAGACGTGTAGAGGTTTCCGAATTGGGGTGGCGCGTCGAAATCCGTTGAAAAACGAGAGAGTTGTGACCGTTTGAAGTTAGACGGTCAATTTTGGGGTTAAAAACCGAGTTTAGTGTTTTGGGAAGGAATTTTGTTGTAGTGTTAGTTAGTTTAGGTTAAGAATTTCCTTAGAATTTGGTAGTAAATATTAAGTTGAGTTTTCGTTATTTTAGGTGATCGAGTGTGTACATTGGTCAGACAAAGTGGACAATTGAAATTCGAGCAGCCAGGTAAGTAGTGGAATTCCTTCGTTTTGCTTTCGGGCCTACACCACGGAACGGTAGGATTTTTGTTTGATTGTTGTTACTTGATTTATTTATGTTAAGCACGTGTTGAGTATCGTTACGAAAATGATTTTGTGCATGACGTGAAAGGTGAGTGTGAAACCTAACAAGAAAGATTAAGCAAAATAAAGTTGAGTAGAGTCGCCAGGTTATGCAAGTTCCCGGGGAGGCACTTGCAATATGCCGGGGAGGCAGAGAGTTGGGACTCTACTCGAGATATAAAGTTGAAAATACGTAAGTGCTGTTGGAGAAGATTGTGTGCTGCCGTCCAATGGGGGGGACCGGGGCGTGAGCTGGCCGATCTTGCTCCGTGGATCAAGGCGTGGTCGTCCAATGAGCATGGAGCTCAGATGTGTGCCTACTTGATTCACATATGACAAGGGAAGGGAGAAGATTGTGTGCGGCCGTCCAATGGGGGGGACCTGGGCGTGAGCTGGCTGATCTTGCTCTGTGGGTCAAGGCGTGGCCGTCCAATGAGCGGGGAGCTCGGATGTGTGCCTACTTGATTCACGCGTGAAAGTGGAAAGATTTAATAAAATGAAAGCAAAACAAAAACAACAGAGTGAGTAGAGACTGCATGTGTTAAGGCGGTGTGAGTGCATCGTGCATGTTGTATTTCCTTTCCCTACTTGCTAAGCGTAAGCTTACGTGTGTGTGCGTGTTCTGTGGTGTAGGTGACGAGTTTTTCACCGGTGAGGTAGACGAGACCGCTGAGGATTAGGCCGCAGTCGGAGGAGTACGGAGTCCGCCGGTGCAGGCTATTTGTCGGGGCGTCTGGACTGTAACACCCGACATTTTCAGCCAGGTGATTTCCTTAACGGAATCAACGGTCACCTCTTTATTCGACCTTTTATTTAGTTAATTTTAATACCAAAGCTTATTGGATTCTATTTGTGTGATGGCAGTTTGGTAATTAAAGAGAAACTTAGTTGATATAAATTTGAAATCGAAACCTTAAACCTCACTGTAGCCGACATTCTCCCTTCAGCGATTTTTTCTCTCCTGAGCTCTCGCTCTCTGCCTGCCAATCATCCTTCCTCCGACGACCGGTTCCTTTGCCTTTTCTCAGCTACTATACGCTCAAGGTATGGGTTAGACAATGTAGTTGTCAGTTATTTGTTAGGCTCTGTTTCCAGCTTGGTGTTGGAGTTTGGTTCTCCAATGGCCGAGTAACATTAGTACCATTTATATTCTTGATTTAGCAATGTCATTCCGAATCGATTCTAGACATTTATCACACCGACTCAGATTAATCGTTAGTTGAACCTAGCTGTTTCGGTTTTAGGATTTCAGACTGCACACAGAGAACTAGACTAAGGGATTCGGGAATGACTTTAACTACAGATTCTAGGATAACATTTAGTTAGGACTGTTCTAGCTTTGATTTCAGAATATTTAGGATCTATATTGACTCTGAGATGTGAAATGATATCAGGTGAAGAGGTTTGAAGTGTAGTGCACGACTTTGCTAAGGAAGCCAGGTAAGTGAATGTATTAAGATTCCTGGCCATTAGGGCCCTACATCTTAAGGGTACTAAATTAGTTATGTGTTTGATGTTTGTTTTAAGTTAGTAAGATGGTTTGTACTTGGATGATTTATGGATGTTTGAGAACCATATTATGTGATGTTCTGATAGAGTCTATGAAGTCAACTGTCTAGTATGATATTTCCATAGTCGGATGATTTAAGAACACTCATGTCATGCATCATGATTTACTTCTCAAGCATATGAAAATGATTTATGAGCATGTATTTCCCATGAACAAGATATGAGAATGAAAATGAAACTTATGCAACCGGATTAAGCAAGGGTTGGGGGCGGATTGACGCAAGCCACATTCTAAAGAGGGACCATGAAAACGACCCGAAAGGGAATATGATCAAAATCACTGTCAATCCTCCTTTCACGGCACAAATCCTCCCTTAATCCATATGATGAAAGTGATGAACAAGAATACGAATAAGGAACAAGAAAAGAGCATGAAAAGAATACGATGATGATTTTCTCTCAACTATGCATTCACGAATACATGTTAGTTGCATTCCTTACTAAGCATTAGGCTTATAGTTTAAATCTTATGATGTAGGTGACAAGATATCAGGTGAGGATTCCAAAGTTAATGAGGATGTTGAGTTTGGTTGCTGAAAGGTGTTCAGGGTCCAATCCTGTGGCTGGATGGCGATTATGACCCGTGGTTATGTTCATTTTATGTCAGTAAGACTTATGAGAAAACTGATGCCTAAGTAGGATAGGATCATATTTTAATCTGGATTTGAAATTGTCTGATTCAACTTCTGAGTTTGAGAATGATTGTAAGAACCTAGGATATTCTGTTTTATATGAGTCTTCCGCTTACGTATCCTGATCAAGTCTATGACATTTATTCGTTTAAGGTTTATGTATATCAAGTTGAAGTTTGTGAGAGTCGAGACATCCCCTGTTAGCTGTAATTGTTTGATGATTATTGTGTTTTACTGCTGAATGATAAGAGTTGGATGAGTGTATCATCCGGCTGACGTCATCGGCAAGAGTTGGATGATAGAAGTTGATCGATTGAACCTCCCGACTGACGTCATCGGATGATGTCGAGTATTTTACTCACCGGATGATGTCGAGTATTTTACTCACCGGATGATGTAAACGTTATTTTGTCGTCTAGTGACCGGTAGATGTAGTGTATTTCTAATGTCGTGTGATGTTTAATGAGTCACGAGAGATGCACGTGTACACCGGTAGATGACCTCTACCGGGCGATGTCCATTGAGTCACGCGAAGTGCACGTGATAGATCGGATGATGTGTATCCTATCAGCCGTTGCATGCAAACCCATGCAGCCCGAGCAGAATCACGTCGAGTGATCTGAGGGCATTTCTTCTCTGCCCGATTATGTCATGGATCTGATAACCGAGCATAGTCGCTCGATTCTGTGAACTAATGAGTTGTTAGATTAGTGAAAGAGTGGAGTTTTGGATGGTTTAGTTTTGTCAGATGATCTGTGGTCTGCGAGTCAAGTTTTAAGTTCTAAGTATAAAAAAAAATAATACTAATAATGAACAAGGTGCAGAAAGTAAGAATAACTTATTAAGAAAGTCATGAATTACGTGGCGACTCCAACTGGGATCGTTACAACTATGGTATCAGAGCAAAACCGGGTTCTAAAATTGATTCTGCAGACTGCCTCCCAGCACAGATTGCCACCTGAGTACACTCCAGCAACTGTAAGTATTTACGTTTTTAGGTGATGTCATTATGTTAAGATGCATTTATGAATATTTGTTTAGGAATCTCAAAATGGTAAGAGGTCGGCAAAGAGAGGCTAATGAGGATAGCAATGACATTGCTTAGTTGACAGAGTTGGTTATGCGCCAATCTCGCCAGATCGAACAGCAGATGGCTGCTAGAGAAGAACAAGCGAATTCTAGTACTAATGCAACTCATGATCATGGTGGTGAGCGTTTTCACCGACTTCGACCCCCGACATTCAATGGTCGAGTTTCGGATCCTGTTTATACTGAGGAATGGATTCGGAAGATGGAAGACATGTTCAAGTATGCAAAGGTTGAGGAAGGGGACAGGGTAACATATGCCGTTTTTCACCTGGAATTGGATGCAAGACATTGGTGGGATTCAATCCAGAGCACCGTTAATGCAGGAGCTATGACCTGGAAAATGTTTAAGACTGCTTTTTTCGACAAGTATTTCAATAGGACTATTCGAGCCAACAAGAAGAAGGAGTTCATGAGTTTACGTCAGTTTGGCTCTGTGACGGATTACATATGTAAGTTTGAGGCTTTATCTCGGTTTGCACCCAGGCTGATAGAAGATGATGAGGATAAGATCCACCAATTTGTTCAAGGACTGAAACCAAGTCTGTATATGAGAGTAAAGACTGCCGGAATACATAATGTACCTTATGCTGAAGTGACAGCTAAGGCTCTAGAACTGGAAGAGGCTGAGATATCGACATATGCGCAGCGCGAATCATCAAGGAAGTTTACTAAAGAGGCTCAGCCGCCACCACGTCAAAACAAAGGATGGCAACCGCAACAGAACAGGGAATCACAACAACAACAGCAAGGTATAAAGAGACCCTTCAATCCAAATGATGATCAGGGAAAAGGAAAACGACCATTAGCCCCTCTATGCTCCAACTGCCAGCTGCACTCTGGCCGTTGCTACAGACGTGACAAGGTCGGACATATAGTCAGAGATTGCCCCATGCCACCCGATCCAAATCGAGCAAGAGTAATGCCCCGAGTCTTTGCCATGATGGAAGATGAAGATACCATGCAGCATACGGTCATAACAGGTACAATTATGATCTGTGGTATTTTTGCTTATACACTTATAGACATTTGAGCCACACACTCATTTATTGCAACCTTATTTGCGCGTAAGCATAAGCTAGAATACTTACCAACTGATAGGTCATATAGTGTGATGTTACCATCAGAAAAGTCCTTGTATTCTGAGCAGATAATGAAAGGTGATATTGTGTCCTTAGGAAATAAGAAGTTATATGTGGAACTAATTGTAATTGACATGAAGGGATATGAAGTTATATTAGGAATGGATTGGTTATCCAGACATTATGCCACGATAAGTTGTAGGTCAAGATTAGTTGAGTTTCGACCCCCAAATGGAGATCAGTACACCTTCCAAGCTATACCAAAAATAAGTAAGATACCGATTATATCCTCTGATGTACCCCATAGGCCCATTACACGGTCTCAAACCCAAGGTCATATTTTATCTAATTTATGCACTTACACTCTTGTCTCTTTTGCAGGTAATGGATTGTGTGGAAGCTTGGAGAACACCTTGGGAGACTTGAAGTGGGAATCCAAAGCTACGGATGTGGACCAACCAACACACTTAATCACTTGGAAATTCAAGCAAGGAGACCAATTTGCTCACATGGGAATTTGTCTTCCCGAGCCTTAATTGTAACCTTTTATTTCAAACTTATTTTGAGGCAAACATTGGCCTTCTTGTTAAACTTTATTATAAGCATGCATATTAGGCATTTAGGGTTAGATGAATGATAAGTTAGATGATGGAATGGAAGTGGTTCAAAGCAAGTGCATGGAGTGCATGGAAGAGGAGAAATGGGCCTTAAGGAAAAGATATCCATTTTGGCCCAACCTTGAGTGGAGGGGACCACTACCCTTTATCCAAACCATGGGCTGCCACTTGAGGGATTCTTAGAGGTTCTCCAATCAACACAAGGGCAAGGATTGATGACATGGTTATCACACAACCATTGGATCAAGAAAACCAAACTCATCTCGGCCATCCAAGCTATCTTCATGATCCAACGGTTACACCATTTTGAAGACCACTTTTTGAATCACATCCAAGCCATCCATAGGTCTATAAAAGCATGGTAATTGGTGATTGTAAGTTTTTTGGACTGATTTTAAGGAGCATGCACGGATTTCCCTTCCATGGTTGAAGGAGTTTGAAGAAACCAACAAGGTTTGCTCGGTTTGCACAAAACCGAGGGGTTGCGCCCCCACCACTCCCTTCTTGCTTGGTAGCTTGCAAGGGTTATATAGCCATCTTCTTCTCCATCTCCTTGGGAGTGGAAAACAGCAAGAAGTGGCCCCAAACCGTGTTCAAGAGTCGAGTTGTCTTCCTTGGAAGCAACTATTGCCAAAGGCTTGAAAATATTACCTATTGGCTGATTTCTTGAAGTTTTGCATATCTTTTCCATCTCAATGAATCAGGACCACGCCTTCCACTATCACACACCTCACTCACTCCACTAACATCATATAAAGTTTCGTTTTCATCTAAGCACATTTGGTCATTCAAGTTCATCTTGCAATTTGTGTTCTTCTCGGCCATTTCTTGCCAATCCGAGGAGCTAACGATCCCCTCTAAGCTCTAAACGTTTTCTTGCAGGTTAGGGCTATATCATCCTCACTAAAGACTCAACGGATGTTGAGGGGTGGCTGTGAAAGTTACTTAGCCAGTATAATGGATACTCGGGTGAGGAATAAGATAGAATTACAAGATATTTTTATAGTTCGAGAGTTCCCTGAAGTATTCTTGGATGATTTGCCAGGATTACCACCTGATAGAGAAATAGAGTTTGTGATTGATACTTATCTCGAGGCATTACCTGTGTCTAAGAATCATTACCGTATGGCACCTGTTGAGCTGAAGGAATTAAAAGTTCAACTGTAGGAATTAGTGGACAAGGGATTTATACGCTCTAGTAGTTCTCCCTGGGGTGCACATGTACTATTTGTTAAGAAGAAAGATGGTTCCTTAAGGATGTGCATTGACTACAGAGAATTAAATAAGTCGATAATTAAGAACAAGTACCTCTTGCCCCGAATTGACGACTTGTTTGACCAATTACAAGTATTTGGTGAATATTAGATTAGAATGAACATTAGGGTGAACTCGAAAACTTGAAGATATAAGACTGAACATTATCGGAGAAATGTTTTAGGGCACCTGATAGATGTGTAGGATCGTAGCATAGTTGAGATTCGACATGTCCACCCACATAGTAAGAGGATAGAGTTGGAATAAAAAAGTGGAAGAATCATTAAGATACACAAATTTTGAGGACAAAATTTTTATAAGGAGGGTGGATTGTAACACCCGGTAATTTCCTATTACGTGCGTCGCCTACAATTTGACTTGTTAGGAGAGTTTAATTATTCAAGATTAAGGTTGTGCATTGAAGTGGAAGAGAAAATGGATGAGAAGAGAAAACCATAAAGTGTTTGATAATTCAAAACAAAGAGAGTTGAAAAGTCAACAACCAATAGGAACTTGTTGGTAAGGAAATAAATGAAATAAATGGTTAGGAAAAAAAAAATTGAATGGAAAGTGGTGATTTGGTGAGGCTTTTCACGTTGGAAGTTAAGTGAAAAGGTGGTGGGTTGTTTTGCAATTTGAAAGAAGTTTGTGGAGGGAAATTAAAAATAAAAGATTGTTTTATAAATTAAATGAAAATGAAGGATAAAAACATCAAAAACTCTTCTTCTTCCTCTTGCCATTCACGATTTCCCTTGCAGCCATTGAAGCCCTTCAAAGCTTCATTTCATCAAGAGTTTTCAAGGTGATTTGAGGTAAAAATAAGTGGGTTTTAATTTAATGTTGGTTAGGGTTAGTTTTTAAAGGTTTTTAGATGGTTTTGGGTGAATTTGCATAGGGTTTGAAAACCCTAAATGGTGACCTCCGAAAATTTAGTTTAAATGTTGGTTTTCTTTCTAGATTGAGGATTCAATTGTTGGATGGATTAGTTTAGGTGATTAGAGTGGTTAGATTAAAGTTTGGAAGTAAGTTGGGAAAATTTGGTTTTTTTCACAATCAATGGCCGATTCTGTTGGCTGGATTTTCGGATTGGACATGGAGTTTATTTGGTTAAATTGAGTGTTTCAATGGATAGTAGACGTGTAGAGGTTTCCGAATTAGGGTGGCGCGTCGAAATCCGTTGAAAAACGAGAGAGTTGCGACCGTTTGAAGTTAGACGATCAATTTTGGGGTTAAAAACCGAGTTTAGTGTTTTGGGAAGGAATTTTGTTGTAGTGTTAGTTAGTTTAGGTTAAGAATTTCCTTAGAATTTGGTAGTAAATATTAAGTTGAGTTTTTGTTATTTTAGGTGATCGAGTGTGTACATTGGTCAGACAAAGTGGACAATTGAAATTCGAGCAGCCAGGTAAGTAGTGGAACTCCTTCGTTTTGCCTTCGGGCCTACACCACGGAACGGTAGGATTTTTGTTTGATTGTTGTTACTTGATTTATTTATGTTAAGCACGTGTTGAGTATCGTTACGAAAATGAGTTTGTGCATGACGTGAAAGGTGAGTGTGAAACCTAACAAGAAAGATTAAGCAAAATAAAGTTGAGTAGAGTCGCCAGGTTATAAAGTTGAGTAGAGTCGCCAGGTTATGCAAGTTGCCGGGGAGGCACTTGCAATATGCCGGGGAGGCAGTGAGTTGGGACTCTACTCGAGATATGGTTATGCAAGTTGCCGGGGAGGCACTTGCAATATGCCGGGGAGGCAGTGAGTTGGACTCTACTCGAGATATAAAGTTGAAAATACGTAAGTGCTGTTGGAGAAGATTGTGTGCTGCCGTCCAATGGGGGGGACCCGGGCGTGAGCTGGCCGATCTTGCTCCGTGGATCAAGGCGTGGCCGTCCAATGAGCGGGGAGCTCGGATGTGTGCCTACTTGATTCACATATGACAGGGGAAGGGAGAAGATTGTGTGCGGCCGTCCAATGGGGGGGGACCCGCGCGTGAACTGGCCGATCTTGCTCTGTGGGTCAAGGCGTGGCTGTCCAATGAGCGGGGAGCTCAGATGTGTGCCTACTTGATTCACGCGTGAAAGTGGAAAGATTTAATAAAACGAAAGCAAAACAAAAACAACAGAGTGAGTAGAGACTGCATGTGTTAGGGCGGTGTGAGTGCATCGTGCATGTTGTATTTCCTTTCCCTACTTGCTAAGCGTAAGCTTACGTGTGTGTGTGTTCTGTGGTGTAGGTGACGAGTTTTTCACCGGTGAGGTAGACGAGACCGCTGAGGATTAGGCCACAGTCGGAGGAGTACGGAGTCCGCCGGTGCAGCCTATTTGTCGGGGCATCTGGACCACTATCTTTCTTCGGGTATCTTGTGGGGATGTTGTAGATAGTTTCGTAGTAGTTTTGTAAAGATTTTAGTTTGCGAAATGTTAGGAATTTGTGGAAGGTTTTAGGTTTTGGTACGTTGTAGTTATAAATGTTTTCGTAATGGTTTTTAAAGTTTTCGAGTCATTGCGTTGTTGAGTAGTGGTGGTTGTATTTGGGGACTTTTAATTATATGTTCTCGGGTTTTAAATTGCAGGTTTTCGTTTAAAGAAATTTAGGCGTTATGCCGTCCGTTTTGATTTTAAAATAAACGACGTCGAGTTTAAGTTATCTATTTTTATTAATATTCGTTTTAAGTCAGTTTTCTAAGATTTTTATGGGATTTGAAGATTTGAGTGTCTGGAAGGTATAGTTAAAGTTTCGTGATTTTTGGAGGTGTTCGGGGTGAAGAATTATGAAGAAAGGTGGGGAAAGGTCAAAAAGGGTTAAAATTAAAGTTTTTGGGTGTTTTGGGTCAAGAAAACCTGAGCCGGCCCGATCGATCGGGCATCGGGCCGCGATCGGTCGCGGTCGGGGTGCGCAGGTGCGCCCAGCGCACAGGCGCGCGCTCGCCCAGCGGCCCTTTGAGGCCAAAATTGTTTTTTTTTTTCAAACTTTTCCCGACTCCTACAATATTTTGACCCGACATTTTTCGACGTATTTTAAATGTATTTTGGGCCCGTTTTCCAATAAATTTTGAGGGTTCAAAAACGAGTCGTAAAATTTACGAAAAATTATTTTTAAACGCGTGGTTGGTTAGCAAAGTGACGTACCGAGCCGGGGCGGGTTCGGGGCGTTACACTCTTTATCTACGAGTGCGTCCTCTGTAGAACAACGGACGGACTCGTTAAGAATGAGTCTGTCAATGTACGTCCGTTTATTAAACACGTAAAACAGAACGGACGGACGGTGGTTTCAACCCATGCAGCGCACATATAACGGGGAGTCTACACCCCCAGCATGTGTTTGGGCCGACGTGTTGAGCACCACGTAGTCCTGTCAAGAACGGACAGACGATGTTATTAAGAGTGCGGACCCTCTACGTGAAAAAAAATGAAACGGACGGACGGTGTTTTCACAGAATCTGTCCCTTATATAGAATGGGCGGACGGTGGTTTGACGAGTTCGTCCATTTTACGGTAAAAATTTGAGAACGGACGGTAATTGGCCATTCGACAGGGTTGGATTTGTTAGTTTTTTGATAGTTTAAGGCTTGAAACGTACGATTGATACTTTAAGGTTAAAGTTAAAAAAAACCCTATATTTTAGGGTTTAAAGTGGTAATTACCCAATTTCAAATTATTCAATATTATTTTCTTGAATTTTTAACTACGCGGTAATCTCAAATTTACTGATTTGATCAATTGATTGAAAAATCATACATGGCCTAACGTTAACGAATCACAACAAATTGAGTCAATGCAAAATAATTTGACCACGAATAACACAAAAATTTCACCCAGACAATAATAAATATAAAAATAGCGGTGTTTACTGTGAAAGCATGTGAATTTATATATAGGTAGAATCACAAATTCTTGACACTCGTATTATATATCCATTTTTACAAGTGAACTTGAAGAGGAAATTTGGCCAATTAGTTTTGATTGAAGCCTTTGTGCTGGCTACATTATAACTTGACCATGTGTAAATTATCTACGATGCCCAGATCCCTTGTAAACCCTGAATGGCAAAACTCACAACAACCTAGTATTTCTGTGAAAGAATAATCCATAGTTTGATCCATTGCTAATGAAGTAATCGATTCATTCCAAAGGATCTACGTTGAATTTCAAGATCAGAAGAATAAAGGGTTGGATAGTGGCGAGAATCAAAAGAAATTCTCTCACAACCATTAAAATTATTTGTTATATTAAAAATGAATAATGTTACATTTGCTCTCTTAAAATACTAGTTGATGACGTGCCAAAAAATGTTTGATGCAATTAATATATAATTAAATATTTATAAATTATCTCATTAATTGCATCAATTATTATTTGCACATCAGCAAATATTTTCTAAAAATATAATAAAAAAATAAACGTAACATTATTTATTAAAAAAATGCGAGTATCAATCAGATGGGGAGCACAGGTGTGGATCAATCTGTGGGAAACTTTTTCATAAAATTTGACCTACACTTACGATTTTCTATTAGATCAACCACTAACTTGAACTATTAGATAAGGCAATTCAACTCACATATGATTTCAGTTGGTCTCAGAAACATGCATATGACATCTCAACACAAGGAGGCCTAATAAATCAGAGTGGAAATAGAGTTTGAAGAATTGAACATCTACGGAAGTAAAATGGTGGGATGAAATCAAAAGTAGACTCTCGTTAATCATTGTACTTGTGGATTGAGATTCTTCTAAGGATATAGGAGGACTTAAAATAGAGTTACAATGTCATGAAAATTTATTAGGCAGTGAGCAAAATTATGTATGTAGAAATTAAATAGATAACTTAAAAACAGTTTGAAAAACAGTGAGCGCTATCTTTGGAGCAAGATCCCGCTCCAAATGACAACAACAAGTAGAGAGAAAAAATTTTGCATATGGGAGATTTTGACCACGTTATGTATATACTGTCTATTCAGAGGGAGCTCGTTGTAGAGAGCGGGATCCCACTCCAGAGACAATGTCTAAGATCGGGGGCCCGCTCTTAAATAGCAAGATCCCGCTCCAAAAGAAAAAAAAATAGTAGGATCTCACTGTTGAAGAGTGGGCTCCCGCTCTCAGGTAATAATTCACGGAGCGAGATCCCGTTCTCCAAGACCTGGCTCTTGCTAGACTAAATTTTAACAGATATTTAGACAGACTCTTTGGAAAAATTTTCTTTCTGTTGTTAACAGACTATAGTTTAAGAATAATTTTATTAACCAAGATAATTTAAAAACAAATTTGTTAATCACCTTTGAGTTTAAAGACTTTTTGTTACCTGTGAATTGATGGCGCGGATAAAAATACAGTGTAGTGACATATTTAGTTAAGTATAATAGATCTGATGACTATTTAAATACTTGATTGAAAGGTTAATGGCTTTTATGAAAAAATTAAAACTGTTTGGAGCCGAGTGAAAGCAACAAAGAATATTTTCTGAGATTAGAAGGATCGGAAGAGAGAGGTTTCGAAGGGCTCTGAAGAGAGAGTGGTCGAGGGGAGGGAGACGGCAGGAGGTTTTCGTTGAAACCCCAACTCGAGCAGCGGACGGCTAATCGGTTCGTTTAAAGAGGTAAGTCTTTTTGAAATCGAAAGAGAGAGAAGAGAAGGACAACCCGAGAGATTAAAAGGGTTTGTTCTCTGATAGAAATAGAGTGAGAATGGCTTACATACGAAGTATCATGAATTATGTTTTATTGACGGGATTTTGTAACAATTTTGTTGTTGTTTTATTCAAAGAATATTTGTTATCCGAGTATTAACTGACTATGGTCTTCGCCCTGTCAATTCTTTCAAGCGATCTTCAATAGGATTTTGATTCTAACAACTTTGTACCCCCGAAACTGCCTCAATAAACTCAATTTCTAGTCTTTTAAAATTCTCATCTTCGATTAGTATGTTAAGTTTCCTTTCAGTTTCTTTCATGTTCATACCAGTTTTCCTTTTTTTTTGCCATTGTTCAGGACGTAGCATTTTAATCAACAACCAGACTTTTGATAATGGATCCAAAAAAAGCTGGAGAAATGTGCAGGCATTTGGAGAAGCAGAGAGAGGTTCTGGAGGAGACTCATAAATCAATGTCTCATGAATTGCATAAACTTCAGGTTCTTCTACGCTTTTGTTCTAATTTGCATACTTTTGATGTGAATTTTTCACAACTTTTGCTTACTATCACATGATTTTGATAATTGACAAAAAGAAAAAAACAACTTGGAGTGACATTTTTTCGACCTGTGTTTGTATCGTTTCATGTTTATTCAATTTATGGCATATTCTTTGTATTCATTACCATAATCCAATTGTAGGTTGCTCATTAAATCTATTTCAGAGTTCCAACAAATTCTCTTAACGGATGTCAAAATGATTTCGTTCATCTCATTAATAACTTTGTTGTCTGATGTATTTCAAACTGTATCATTTGTTAAAAATCTAGTGTTTTTCATTTGCAGGTGGAAGAAGAGATGCTGATGCGCAAATTCTACCAAATAATGTCTTCTCACAATATAACCAAAAAGGTATTTTTCTCTCTAGATGCATGACTAGTTTTATTGTTACATTCTCATTTGGCACCAACGTGTTGTTCGTTCATTTATTCCTGCATCTTTTTCTAGTTATATTTATATTCTATTGATAAGTATAAAAGAAAATAAAGTGTGGATGGGAGAAAATGATGTTGCTTGCTTCATTTTGTTTTGTTCATTTATGATTTTATTTTGTGATATTTGCAGAAGCCAGATGGGCGTGATGCAGAAGCAGGACATTCCTAATACTGAGTTCAAAACGTTTCGGGAAGGTTCTGATCCTAATTTGAATATGTTGTCATAGAATATCAATTTTTTGCGTGTTTATTGGGATGTTAATTTTTTTAATTGTTTGTTCACAAACGGTTGAATCTATTAAAAATTTCTATTGAAAATTCATTCGCATTCTTGTTCATGTTAATTTTTTCAAATGTTGTCAAAGTTGTATGTTTGGCATTTGCTACATCGACGTTGTTTCGGCTCCACATGTCACGACTTGGAGGCAGACCTAACAGAACGTCGGGTTGGACAATCCGATTCTCGGAGAAAACCCGATCACCAAGCTCAAAATTTGGTTAAAGAAGGTCTAAATATTCAACTAAAATCCAAAGAAGTTAATCTTATATAAACATAAATGTGTAATAGGTCCTCACGAGGATTCAAAATTCAACGAGCCTACGAAGCAACTCGTATAAACGATAATTAACAAATCACGACCCTATTATCCATTTCGTGATGTGCATACAAGACAACATTCACGCAAAAAAAGGTGTACTAGGACGTCCTCCTGATAGTTTGACACCAAGACCGTCCAAAGTATTACGAGGATTCATCTACGAGGATTCATCCACGAGGATTCATCTTCTATCACAACAATAATAAAATTATGCATTAATAGTAAACGTGTAAATCATACATATATACATGAAAAAGATTGTTGATGACCAAGGCCCGTCAGGTTTTCATGGGTGATAACTCACCAGAATAAGGTTTTCATAAAAATCATGCAAAGCAATGCAAATAATATAAAACTCTTAGTTTTACGTCGAGCGCTCTTTTTTTTTCCAAATAGAGGCATTACCTCAGCAAATGTCTCTAAGTCGAATAAATGTGTATTTTACACCTTATTTGTACTCTTTTATACTTGGTTCGATAAGTTTTTCTCAAGTGTTTAAGAGGATTTGATATTTTTGGTGTAAGTGCATAGATATATGAAATATAGCAGGTTTGGAGTTTCAACAAAGGTAATTAAAGCTCAAGAATTGATTTCAGCGATTTCTTTCAGGCACTATTTGAATAAGTGAAAGATATAAACTCGAGAGGGTGCCGATTGATCTCCTTATTGGAGGAGATCAATCTCCTGATGGAGACGACAGATCACCTACACAAGGGGATCAATCAACTACTGTGCATTATGAGGCACAAATCGAAGAGCTTGAAGATATAAACCTGAGAGGATGTCGATTGATCTCCATATTGGCGGAGATCAATCATGGAGCCGACCGATCTCCTACACAAAGGGATCAATCGGCTGACGCGTTTAAAAAGATATTATTTTGGTGATTTTAATCAGAAAATCTTAGTCGTTGATCATATGGACGCTGAATTTACTCCAAAATTAGGTTATAAAGGAAGGAGGCAGCCAAAAACAAAGAAGGAGGTAGAGAGGAACAAAGAGAAGATTGCTTCCGTCAAGAATTCACAATCAAAAGCATAGTTTTCTCTCCGATTTTTCTTTGCAACTATGAACATTATCACTTTGATTCTTGTTTCTTTTCGTTATTCTAGCATGAACTAATTTTCTTCTCTAGAGCTAAGATGTAGCTGAATTGTGATTGTTTGGTATTTACTCTAATTCAAGTTATTGATGTTCTATTTCAATTATGTGTTGAGTGAATTATGAATGTTCTTATTGCTTGCGATTGCCTGATCAACAATAGCATGTTCATAGTCGGGGTGTGCAAAACCAGTTTCGGACGCGTTTAAAAAGATATTATTTGGTGATTTTAATCAGAAATCTTAGTCGTTGATCATATGGACGCTGAATTTACTCCAAATTAGGTTATAAAGGAAGGAGGCAGCCAAAAACAAAGAAGGAGGTAGAGAGGAACAAAGAGAAGATTGCTTCCGTCAAGAATTCACAATCAAAAGCATAGTTTTCTCTCCGATTTTTCTTGCAACTATGAACATTATCACTTTGATTCTTGTTTCTTTTCGTTATTCTAGCATGAACTAATTTTTCTTCTCTAGAGCTAAGATCGGTTCGGTTTTGGAGAGAAACCGAACCGAACTGATCGGTTTCAGTTTCAAACTTACCAAACCGAAACCGGTTTTGCAGCATACCTAAACCGAACCGAAACTATCGGTTCGGTTTCGGTTCGGTTTCGGTTTTACAACCTATTTTTCAAAAATAAAAAAATGTAAAGCATACTTAAATGTTTTAACATTTCTAAAATCAAAACACAATGTCTAACATAAAATGAAGAATTGCAATGCTACCTAAATTCTGTATCTTAAAAAAATACCACATATAAACTAGCAGATTCTATGAAAATAAAACACGTAGACACAATGAACACAATAGTCCGCAAGTAAAAATGATGGTTGATCTCAAAAGTATTATCAATGAAAAAATACGTAACATGCTGAATCCCTAAAATGATGATTAAATGCTAATATAAATTCTTACGCACAACATCTCGCATTAAAGAAATAATTGTTCATCTCAAAACATAATCAATCCAGTTCAACCAAAAAAAGCCACCAAAAAGATTCTAACAAAAAAGGAATTTACACAAATTGTTCGGAATTTCACTAAATATCAGTATAGGTAAAATAATTCCCACAGATATGACAATCAAAGAACAAAAATGCAGAAACTAATAGTAAATCCGAGCCAAAACCTGCTTAAGACAAGAAGGGAAAGTGATTTTGCCACTAAGCGAAGGAGCTGCGACAATCTCCTTCGCAAGATCCCTCCAGCGCTTGCACACACAAGCACAAGCAACTACGTTCTGTCTGTGAGGCCACAGTTCGTCACTAACCTCAACGCGCCTCATAATCTCACTGAGAATCTCTGGAAGCATCGAAGACCAGGCAGAGTTACAAACTTCGCTAGAAGACTCGGCTGACAAATCTTTCCCGATCTCTGAATCAACTCGCGCAACCTCTTCCTCGCCGTCGCCGGATCGTCTTCGTCTGTCATCTCTGGAGGAGAGGTTCTTAGATGAAGAGTGAAGTGAAGAGTGAAGACCCGACGATTTAGGGCTTCACCTTCACTCTTCAAAAATCTTAACATTAAATAGATGAAGTATGGAGAAACTAACTCAAAAATCTTAGTTTTGCCTGATCATCTGTCGTCGGTGCTCTCTGTCGTCGTCGATACTCGATACTCGATAGCCCGTAGCATAGACTGAGAGTAGAGTCGTCGCCTCGCCGTCGCCTCGCCTGATGCCGGGTCTCTAGTCGTCGCAGTCGCAGTCGCTTCGCTGTTCGCTGGAAGAGTTGTCGTGGTTTTGAAAACAGAAGAATCGTGATTTAGGTCTTCGCTGTTCGCTTCGCTGAAGAGTCTTCCGTGAATTTTAATCAGCAACGGTTCGGTTCGGTTTTGATCGGGTTCACTGATCAAAATCGATAACCGAACCGCCCAAGTCGATTTTCACCAGTGCCAAACCGAAGTCCGGTTTTCAGGGGCTCAAAACCGATCCGAACCGAACCTATTTCACCGGTTTCAGTTCGGTTCGTCGGTTCCGGTTCGGTTTGCACACCCCTATTCATAGGATTGTTTTGAGACTGAGAGGTAAAAAATAATTATGCAATGGATAGTTTGCCATGAAAATGATCTTAGACTAATGATAGCTAATGCGTTTATGTGGTAGTTTGATTTCTCATTCATAATGTATTCAATTAATTGCTAGGGTTTGAGATTGAGAGGTGATAATCCGTTAGATTGATATATATTTGTGAAATTGCTATCTACAGACGAGAATATGTATTAATAAATTGAATTAGTAATACCAAACATGAATAATTAAAGTGAAATCGAAAGCTCTAGATTTTTCTCTCATTAAATTCTATAACTTTATTCAATTTTTGTTTATTTAATTAAGTTCTATTGTTTTCTTTCAATCAAAATCATCAAAATTACGATGTTCATCTATAATTAGAGTTAAAGTTGTTTAATAATTAGTGGAAATAGTGCTCGTGGGTTCAACTCTTACTTATTCACTTTATTACTTTTGCGACACGTGCGCTTGCATCGTATTATTTGCAACAAAGTCCTCATAATCATTTGAGCCTAAAATAAAACCAAAGTTATGATTATATCATTAATCACTAAAGGAAGACTCTAGGATTGGTCCTAAACTGGGATTAGGACCTCAATCTCTAATACTATAAACGGCCACAAACTTCCATAGACTTTATTTTTTCAAAAATAAAGTCGTGCGGTGACACTTTAAGTCATAAGTCGACACTTGGGACTCTTGGCAGGCCTAGCGGTCGATACTTCTTTCCAGCGGTCAACACTTTATACCTCTTGGGTTTCAGCAAAAATGCACTAGGAGACAACACTTTCTTCTGAGGTGTCGACACGTGTTACAAAATAAAAATGAAGTGTCAACACCTTTCACAAGATAAAAACTGAAGTGTCGACAATTCCCTTAAGCAGTCGACAACTTGATCTCTTTGTTTCTAGGCAAGATTTGAAGTGTCGACCGATCATCCACAGTGGTCGACACTTGGGTGATTTTTAGCAATGAGAAGTCGTGAAAAATGCCCTCCCTTGCCATTTCTCACTTCCAAACGACAAATCAACTTAAATAAAACCTAAACCTACTTCATAAGACCAAAAATAACTCTCGGATTCGAGTTTCTAAGCTTGAATCCAGTTTCCATAAAACCCAAAATTTTTAAACACGAAAAACAAATGGAGAATGACTTACCCTCGAAGTCTTCTTTTACAAACGTTGCTTCTTGAAGCCTTGTGAACGTTTTCTTAGCCTCTAAACGCGACGAATTGCACAACACAAAATCGTCACTCTCTCTTATCCTCACTCTTCTTGTGGCAGTCGTGGAGAAGAAACGAAGGAGGTAGGGTTTCACATCCCTTTCATTAAAATAATCAATTTTTAATATACTTTTCATTATTTATACTTTAGCTTCTTTACTCTGATAATGTAACACCTGAGTCAACGGCCAGGTTGAGTGGCAAAGTTGTAATAATGGAGGATTGAGGCCAGTATTTAAAGAAAAAAGGAAAGGATTCAAACCTCATTTAAACCACTGTAGCCGACACCACCCTTTCCGGCGATTTCTTCTCTCGCAAGTCTTCACTCCCTGCTATCAGCAAACTCTCCTCGACGGCCGGTTTACTCCGCCACCACCCGCATTCCTCTGCGAATCTGCACCCGAGATATGAAATGGACAATGCAGTTATCTGCTTGTGTTTGGAGCTCTGTTTTCAGCTCGGCATTTGAACTTGGATTTTATCAATGGTCGAGTAGTATTAGAACATTTTAGAATCCGAGAGTAGTAATTTCAACCCGAATCGATTCTAGACATTTTAAGTAATCAACTCAGATTTAATCGATAGTGGAACCTGTTTGTTTTATTTTGGATTTCAGATTTTGCACTGTATATCAAACCAAGGGTTCGGGAATGACTTTAGCTAATAGATCTTAGGATAACTCGAGATTAGAACTATTAGGATTTTGTTTTAACTACTGCAATGTAAATGTTTAGGTGAAGAAGTTTGAAGAGAAAGGAGCTCAAGTTCTAAGCAGACCAGGTAAGTGAATGTATTAAGATTTCCGGCTAATAGAGCCCTACATCGTGGGAGTACTAGGTTGAGATGTCTAATGTTTACCTTATAATTATGAGCTTGTCTGGACTTGAAGGATTTATGTATGTTGCAAGTTACACCATGTGATGACCTGTTAGTGAATGTGAAGTTGTCTGCTCTGGTATGATCCTTGTCATAGTTTGATGAGTTAAAAGCCCTCAAGTTCATGCATCATGAATGTTTCTCAAGCATAAGAAAATATTTTAACGCATGTTTTCCATGAACAAGATAAGCATGTATATATGTATATGTATAAGATTTATGCAACGTGGATTAAGTGAGGGTTGGGGGCGGTTCGGCGTATATCACAGTCCAAAGAAAGACATATGAATACGACCCGCAGTAGGGAACAAGATCAAACTCACTGTCGAACCCCCTTTACCGGCACAAATCCTCTCTTGATCCACACACGGATAGTAGATTTCAACCCGAATCGATTCTAGACATTTTAAGTAATCAACTCAGATTTAATCGATAGTGGAACTGTTTGTTTTATTTTGGATTTCAGATTTTTGCACTGTATATCAAACAAGGGTTCGGGAATGACTTTAGCTACTAGATCTTAGGATAACTCGAGATTAGAACTATTAGGATTTTTGTTTTAACTACTGCAATGTAAATGTTTAGGTGAAGAAGTTGAAGAGAAAGGAGCTCAAGTTCTAAGCAGACCAGGTAAGTGAATGTATTAAGATTTCCGGCTAATAGAGCCCTACATCGTGGGAGTACTAGGTTGAGATGTCTAATGTTCCTTATAATTATGAGCTTGTCTGACTGAAGGATTATGTATGTTGCAAGTTACACCATGTGATGACCTGTTAGTGAATGTGAAGTTGTCTGCTCTGGTATGATCCTTGTCATAGTTTGATGAGTTAAAAGCCCTCAAGTTCATGCATCATGAATGTTTCTCAAGCATAAGAAAATGTTTTAACGCATGTTTTCCATGAACAAGATAAGCATGTATATATGTATATGTATAAGATTTATGCAACGTGGATTAAGTGAGGGTTGGGGGCGGTTCGGCGTATATCACAGTCCAAAGAAAGACATATGAATACGACCCGCAGTAGGGAACAAGATCAAACTCACTGTCGAACCCCCTTTACCGGCACAAATCCTCTCTTGATCCACACAACCTAAACAAAGAATATGATCAATGACTATGAATGATGAATATGATCAATGACTATGAATGATGAATATGATCCATGACTATGAATGATGATTACGAGCAAAGACATGAACAAGAAAAGACTTACGAGCATGTGATTTTCCCAAATTATGCATTCATGCATCCATGTTAGTGTTGCATTCCTTACTAAGCATTAGGCTTATAGTTTAAACCTTATGATGTAGGTGACGAGTTTTCAGGTGAGGAACTCAAGGTCAATGAAGATGTCTAAGCTTGGTTGCTGGAGGATGCTCAGTGTGACAGTGAAGGCTGGATAGGCGATCAAGTTCCCTGGTTATACCCATAGTAATTCAGAGAAATTTATGATAAACAGATGACTAAGTAGAATAAAGTTTTCTTATAGCAATGAGATTCGGATTTTTAATGTTTGACTTCAGAGTCTGTTAACGATTTTAAGGATCATTGAATGGTCTGTTTTGCTTAAGCCTTCCGCTATGTGTATCTTGTATGGATATGGTTTTCACTCATTAGGGTTCATAATTCCCAGGTTAAGATTTAGGTGAGTTGTAGTATTTTCTGTTGGATGAGGTTGTTTGACGATTATAGTGTTTTACTGCCATAAGATAGAAGCTGGATGAGGCATTCATCCGGCTGACGTCATCGGCAGATGTCAAATGATAGGAATCGAACGATTGAGTCTTCCGGATGACGTCACCGGAAGATGTAGTATGTTTCTTCATCGGCAGATGTAGAGTGTTTAGCCATCGGATGATAAAAGTGTTATTTTGTCGTCTAGCGATCGGCAGATGTAGTGTTTTAGCCATCGGACGATGTGAGGGTTTTCTTGTCGTTTAGTGACCGGGTCATGTTTTAATTATGCACGTGGGGAGCACATGTCCATCAGATGATGTTTCCCTATTCCACCGGAAGATGAAGTATATTTCCTCGCCGGATGATGTGAGTGATAATTTGTCGTTCAGTGATCGGATGATATAGAGCTTGTAAGCTATCGGAAGATGTCTTAGATGAACACGTGAATTTCACATGTCTATCGGTAGATGTTTTAATTGGTCACACGAGATGCACGTGATCGTCAGACGATGCGAGTATTCGCATCTGCGGATAGGTGTTTAAATGAGTCATGTGGGGTGCACGTGCCATCCGGAAGACGCAATGTCTATCGGTTGATGCATGCAGACCCATGCAACTTGTACGTCGATTGGAAGTATGTACGAGAGACTAATTTTCCATCCGTTAAGTTGAAGTCTTTAAGCCTGTTAGGTATACTGATATATAAAAAAAAACAGAGAATGAGAAAAGAGTCCAAATATGAATTAAAGTTTTATGTAAAGTCAAGAATTTCGTGGCGATCCTCCCCGGGTCGTTACAGATAATTTATTTAATACGACCATACATTAAATTGCACAAAAAATTCTCCAAGTTTTCATTCTCCACAACCCGAATATACTTTAAACCTGAAAAAATACGACACGTGGATTTTATATAAATTAAAAATATATATATTAGTTCTTACATCCTCCACTCCTTAAAAAGGAATTTTGTCCACGAAATTCAATACAACATTAAGAAAAAACATCAAACAAATGGAAATACTTCTTAACCATATTAGACTTGAGCTCCCAAATAGCTTCTAGCTCAGTGTGATTCTTCCATAGCACATGAACATAAAAAATATGCTTAGGACGAAGAACTTAAAATGTTCTAGCTAAAATCCACTCAAGTTCCTCCTCATAGGAAATATCCTCTTGGCTAGGAACATCAGTCCAAGAGATCACATGTGACAGACCTAGCATGTACTTTCTAAGTAAGAATATATGGAAGACATTATGAACGTACTACCCAAGCTGGGGAGGAAAATCAAGCTTGTACTCTACGTTACCAATCCTCTCAACAATTTGGAACATGCCAATGAACCTCAGAGCTAACTTCCCTTTAACTCGGAACCGATTAATACCACGCCTTGGATGGATTTTTAGGAAAACAAACTCTCCTGCATCTAACTCTACGTATCGTCTCTTTAGATCGGCATAACTTTTCTACCTACTCTACACTGTCTTCAGCCTCTCCCTGATCAGCTGAATCTTCTTGATAGTCTCTTGGATCAACTCCAACCCAAGAGAAATCTTTTCTTCTGTGTTAGCCCAACACTAAGACAAACGACAAGGTCTCCCATACAACGCCTCGTATGGAGAAATGCCAATGTTGGTTTCATAGTTGTTGTTGTCGACAAACTCAACCAATGGTAAGTGATTAATCCAACTATCACAAAAATCCAAAATACAAACTCGCAACGTATCCTCCAAAATCTAGATAGTCCTCTATGACTGCCCATCTATCTAAGAATGATGCGTTGTACTGAGATGCAACTTCGTACCAAGTGCTTTTTGCCAAGCTCTCTAAAACTTGGACGTAAACCTAGGATCACGGTCATAAACAATTCTCGAGGGAATACCGTGAAAACAAATGATATTCTCGATATACAACCGTCTCAACCTAGACAAGGGTAAATTCATCCGAATCAAAATAAATGAGCAGACTTGGTCAAACGATCCACGATGACCCATACCGCGAAAACAAACAATATTCTCGATATACAACCGTCTCAACCTAGACAAGGGGAAATTCATCCGAATCAAAATAAAACGATCAGACTTTGTCAAACGATCCACGATGACCCATACCGCGTCAAGCTTCTAGGGAGTTTTAGGAAGACCTATAACAAAATCCATTGTAATCTTATCCCACTTCCACTCTGGAACATACAATGGCTGCAGGAAAACTGCTGGTCTCTAATGTTCAGCTTTCACTTGCTGACACATCAAGCACAGAGCAACAAATTCGGCCACTTCACACTTCATACCTACCCACCAATACTGTCGCTTTAATTCCTGGTACATCTTCGTACTTCCAGAGTGGATAGCGAATCTAGACCTGTGAGCCTCTAGAAGAATCGACTCCCTCAACTTCTGAATACAAGGAATTGTCACTCGACCTTTGAAGAGCACAATTCCTTCAGCGTTCGCCTCCCAACCATCAAGTTTTTAACGATTTTGCAACTAATTGACTTTCTCTGCCAACTCATCATCTTGTTGCTGCATCTGTTTCGCCTTCTGAAGCAAACTCAGAGTAGGACAACATTGTAACCTGACTCATAATACTACAAATCAAAGTCTCAAATAGTGACAGAACGCTTCCACTCATCGAGAACCAGACAGGCAAAAGATCTTTGAGGATTTCGGCTCAAGACATCAGCCCCGACATTATCCTTGCTAGGTTGATACTCTAAACTGAAATTGTAATCCTTTATATACTCTACCCATCTACGCTGTCTCAAGTTCAAATTCTTCTGAGTAAAAGGATACTTTAAGCTTTTATGCTTTGAAAACACTTGAAAACTTGCTCCATACAAATAGCTTCTCCAAATCTTTAAAGCAAAAGATTATGGCTACCAACTCCAAATCATGAGTCGGATAATTCTGCTCGTAGGGCTTTAACTGTCGGGATGCATAAGCAACTACTTTATCTAGTTACATAAAAACACCTTGATACATCAGTATAAACTGCATAAGATTGTTCACTACTCGTCACTGTCAAAATCGGAGCACTCGGCAACATTAGCTTCAACTCTTCGAATACTTTTTGACAACTATCATTCCATTCAAACTTCACACTTTCCTAGTCAACTTGGTCATCGGCGAAGCTATCGAGGAAAAATCCTTCACAAAGCAACGATAGTAGTCGGCCAGACCAAGGAAGTTGCAAATCTCTGACACGTTCTTCGAAAGCTGCCAATGCAAAACTGTCTTGATCTTTGCAGGATCAACCAAAATCCATGCATGATAAACTACATGTCCCAAAAACTTGACTTATGACATCCAAAAGTCACATTTGCTCCTCTTGGCAAACTGTAGCACCCGGTTCCATTAAACCCAATTTAATTTGTCAAATTAAGATGTGCAAATATGGATTAGGTTAATGAATGGATATGCAAGGGCATTATGGTAAATTAAAAACTTATTAGTGGATAACCTATTTAAAAGAAATTTATTGAGCTTAGCCGCCACTGTTCATTCTTGCTCTCGGCTTTCAGCTCAAACCAGCAGACTTCCCAGGCGATTTCCTTCCCCGAGTCCGTTCGCCGAGCTAGGTAAGTTTCTACCTCGATTTTTCTGACTTAGTAACTAAGGAAGATTGTATGGGGGAGTGTTGGATATGTATTTTGGGAACTCATCAGGAAAGTGAGTAGGTTCGGGTTTAGCATAAAATCAGTAATGCTTGGCGATCAGAACTCCCAACTATTCCCTTAGGTTTTCTGAATGCCTTAGAATGAGGTTTAGTATAGGTTGACTTAATGTTCTGTTTATGTTCTAGGTGAGAAAGATCCCGAAGAAGCTCCTAACCGAGCACTCGCCAAGAATCCAGGTAAGTAGAGTTTGTTTGTGCCCTCGGGCCTACATCACAAAACAGTAGGACTTATGTATGCTTTGTATGTTTATTTTCCAGTTGTCATGCATCATGTTTTTGAAAGAATTACGAAAATGAATTTACATGAAACGCATGGTAAGTGTGAGCAGGATGATCAGAACAACTATTAAGGGGGATTAATCTGCCCCTTAACTGAGAACAGAGGATTGAGGTTTTGGGAAAAGTGATCCACTTCCCAATCCTACAGGGGGATCAGACCAGCTAACTGTTAAGGGAACTAATCCGCCCCTTAATTGAGATCAAAGGATGTATGCTTTGGGGGATGACTGATCCACTCTCCCATCGTACAGAGGGATCAACAGAGCACGATTATGTATACAACAGAGAGGAGAAATTAGAAACAGCATGTCTAGGAGATTTATGATTCAGTAATTCATTTCATTCATTGCTTTACTTGCTTAGCATTAGGCTAATAGATGAGTTTTGTGATGTAGGTGAAGAAGTTACTGAAGGTATGTTTACCGACCAACATGAGGACTAGGCTGGTTGGAGGAGCATTTTCAGGCATCGGTTTGGTCATCTGTTGAGGCGGTTTAATTCATGGCTGCAGGTGTTGAGTTGAGAGTGACTAGTTCAGTATAGATGTTTTTCTAAAAATTTTATGACAGTAGTGGTCTCAAAGTTTTGAATACATTTTAAGAATCTTCTGATATTGGTATTTTTTTTGGGATTTTTGAAAACATTGTTTTTACTGAATTTTGAGTAATGCAATGGTTAAGTCGTTTTTGAATGATTTCAGTAGAGTAAGTAAATCCTTTCTGTAGTTGGAGTAGTGTTTTATAACGAGGAGTTGGTGAGATGTTGTTTTGTTCTCTATCGGTAGATGATGTCCATCGGTGGATGTTGAGTCATGGTTGAGTTGTCTATCGGAAGATGGAAGTCCATCGGCAGATGAAGTTATGTTGACTTCATCGGCAGATGAAGTTATGTTGACTTCATCGGTAGATGGAGTTGTGTATGAAGTTATGTTAACTTCATCGGTAGATGAAGTTGTGTATGAAGTTATGTTGACTTCATCGGCAGATGAAGTTATGTTGACTACATCGGCAGATGGTGTTGCGTCGACGTTATCGGCAGATGGCATCGCGTTGTTTGTACACGTCATCAGTAGAAGCCTTTTGTTTTCTTTTTCTGCTTCTTCCGTTGGCCTTGCTCATCGGCAGATACGTTAGACTTCCACGATTTTTCCTAGTATTCCCCAGTTTTAAACTTTAAATCCAAACTGCCGATTATCTCTTAACATTTCAAACCATGATTTATAGTTTTGATTTACTACATTGTTGTTTAGAATTATTTCCGCTGCAGGTTTTAAATATTTTGAAATTTTAGAAAAAGTCAAATTTCGGCTGTCGAGTGAAATTTTAAATTTAGCATCAAGACGTCATGATTCGGTTCAGTGTTATGAGTAGCAAACCGGGTTCAGATAACTTGGGGCGTTACACAAACAACTTGAGGTCCCTCAAAGTCTGTAACACGATCCGAAGATGCTCCTTATGCTTAACTTCGAGACTTTGAGTCTAACGAGATATCATCAATAAAAACCACAACGAACCGATTCATAAATGGCCTGAAGACTCAGTTCATAAAATCCATAAAAGTAGTTGGGGCATCGGTCAAACTAAAAGGTAAGACCAGAAACTCAAAATGCCTACCTCGACCGAAAAGCTATATTCGGAATATCCTCATCCCAAACCTTCATCTGATGATACTCGGATCTCAAGTCAATCTTCGAGAAGTACCGAGACCCACCAAGTTGGTCGAACAACTCATCAATCTTTGGCAAATGATACTTATTCTTCACGATAACCCGGTTCAACCTTTGGTAATCAATACATAACCGTAAAGAACCATCGTTCTTCTTCGCAAATAACACTAGAGCACCTCTAAGGCAACATGCTCTCCCAGATAAATCCTCGCTCAATCAACTCATCTAATTGTTTTCTCAATTCAAAAAACTCTGCATGTGAGAATCGAAACTAGGGTAATGCTAGGAACTAGATCGATACGAAACTCAATCTCTATCTAGGGGGAACCTTGGAAAATCATTAGGAAACACATCTGGAAACTATCTCACAACTGAGGTATTCATGTCCTGGCCAACGGCCTCGCCATCAACATCAATAGACCAGAGATTCCCGTACTGCGCTAATCCACTGCAGCCACCCAAACAAGCCTTCAAAATAGGGTTGGTTGTCACGCACTAGGACCACAACGGTAGAAAACAACTTGTCCACTCTTCGAGACAATTGTGACCGTCTTCAGGCGACACTCCATAGTTGCTCTGTACTTTCTCAGTCAATCCATACTAAGAATCACATAGAACTGACTCATCGGTAAGACTACTAAGTCCACTGAAAACTTGCAGCCATCAATAACCACCCTGACTGACTTGCATACAGAAGACACCCCACTCTTAACACCTAAGGGAGTGCTAAGCACCAATGGAGATTTCATCTCCTCCACGGTTAATCTCAAAACATATGCATAAACAGAGGAAATAAAGGAGTGCGTCGACTCGTTATTGAACAATACCTGTGCAAAAGAATGATAAATGAGAATAGTACTGTCAACGACACCCTGATCCTCCTGTCCATAGAAGCACTCAGAACCTCCAATTGCATAAGCTTATCCAAAGACCTTCTCTTTGCCCACCCTTTCCTCGGCCACCCTTGGCTGAACTCGATCTTGCACATCTGCTGTAAAAAGATCACTCGCTAGACCTCTACTGTGGGTAGGAACTAGACTTGTAACTCTTCTAAAATCTAGTAGGCCCTTGAAAATCTGAACCAGAATGTTTGTAAGAAGTGTAAACAGACAGTCGAGACCCGACAGGCAGTTGAGGAGTATAAGTCCACTGTCCCTGATACTACTGAAAAGGCTGCCTGCCTAAATCACGTCCGTCTCCAAGAGTAGCCCGAGCAACACTACTCTGGGGAGACGAGAACGACTGACGCGGTTGTTGCTGCTGCTGGTTCCGTAGGCAATCCCTCATCATGTGTCCAAGCTGTCCACAAGTATGGAAGGTGTAGGGACTGAATTGGCCAATGCCAAAAGATCCACTACTAAAACTCAGAGTTGAACTTTCAATTAACCCTTGTCCTTGCAACTTTCCTTGAGTTATCTTCATTTCTTCTATGAATATAAAAGAATTATTCCATTATTGTTCACTAATCATAGTGAAATCACTAGTGCAAAGTAAAAAAAAAAATTCAAGGACAACACCATTTACCATTGATGAAACAATCAACTAACAACTGAGTTCTTATATGATTTTGAGTCTAATTGAAAAATTGTCTTTCTTTTGTTGTCCTCGCCCATTAGTTCTATTCCCGATGCATAACTAGAAAGTTTATCGGGCTCTTTGACAATCAGAGCTAAACTAGAAACTTATTAAACGCTCTGGCAATTGAGTTATAGTGGCTCTGGTTACAGTATTGCCCTTTGAATACCTTCGTGAAGTCTATTCACTCCATTAACTACACGTCGATATTAGCCTTCACTGCAATGCACCAGATTCGTGCTAACTTTCCTAGGTAATGGCCAACAATACCAACCTAGAAGTCCTCTGCTTCTTGAAGTGACTCAAAGTGTCACTCCATCCCTTGAAGTCAATCCTTTGCTTCCATCGGGTTAACACTACCTTCAAACAGAGGTGGGTTCATGCTAGCAATCTCTCAAAAATATGTCATCTAAGTCGTACTGGGGGAGTTATTGATTGACATATTGTGCAACGCCTCCATCATAACTACAACTGGATCATAACTACCATCACGTTGTTGGTTATGGTAATTTCTCTTTGGTGGCATTCTGACTTTTGAAAAGGAATCCACCAAACGTTAGAAAATTTTTCATGCACAAAGGCAACGTTCCACTTATCACACTATCAATCCTTAAGTAATTTTTATTTGTGTGAACTTGGCTATGATAGCAAAAGTTTATGTCATGACCTGGAGGTGGGCCTAACAGAACGTCGAGTCGAGTGAGTCGATCCTTGAAGAGAACCCGATCACCCAGCTCAAGGATAGTTCGTAGCGGAAGACTTGAACATTAATCAAAAAGCTGATCCACAAAGTTAATACAAATATAATAATACGATAAAGTAAAAAAAAGTTCAATAAGGTCTAAATATCCAACCAAATCCAATTAAGTTAATCTTTTAGAAACCAAAATGTAAGAAAGGTTCTCACAAGGACTTCAACTAAATACCTAAAGAAAAGCAAATAAAGGAAACAACTTCTGAACACTAGCTACTCATTGTTCTTATTCTTTCCTAGAAAAAAGGAGGGGATCATTGAAATGAGTGACTAACTCAGTAAAAATACTATATTAAATGCATGTAAAATTTCTTTTATCTTTCCTTTCAAAGCATGATGAGATAAAAAAAGGTTTCCAAACATCGTTATATTATTTTAAGGGAACATGCTCCACGAGCCACCGATGAGACATTCAATTAAACATATTCGCATACATAGACAACTATACGAAAATACGTCATCATCGTACTTATTATATAAAAATCACCTTAGTGAAAAAGGAGAGTAACTCAATGACCCTTCTGGCATATAAACATAGAAAGGAGGCGACCAAAGTCTAGCAACACCTCATGAGCTAGAAAGAAGAATAAACAATGTGCAATCTGAAGATCCAATCATGTTACCCGGGTTGTTAGTGAACAATGGTCATTTATGAAGCAACATGTATAAACAATAATCAACAAATAATGATACTCTGCTCAATTTTAGGAATTCGAAATCCAAGGAGCGCGTCATCACCACCCTATTATCCATTTTGTGACGTGCACACAAGACAACCTTTACGCAGCAAAAGGTATACTAGGATGTCCTCTTGATATTTTGACACCAAGACCGTCCAAGTATCACAATGATCCATCCTCTATCACAACAATAATAAAATCATGCATCAATGGTAAACGTGTAAATCATACATATATACATGAAAAAGACTGCTAGCAACCAGGCCACTTCAGGTTTTCATGGATGATTACTCACCAAAATAGGGGTTTCATAAAAATCATACAATGCATTGCAAATAATATAAAACTCCTACCTTTACGCCGAGTGCTCCTTCTTTCAATTGGGGGTGCAACCTAAGCAACTTGCTCGAAGTCATCTAAAGCCTAAAGTAAAACCAAGGTTATGATTATCTCACAAATCACTAAGGGAAGACACTAAGATGGATCCTAAATCGGGACTAGAAACTCAATCCCTAGCACTAGAAACGGCAACAAACTTCCTTAGAATTTATTGTCCCAAAAATAAAGTCTTGCGGTCGGCACATTAAGCCACAGGTCGACACTTAGGACTCTCGGTCAGGCCTAGCAGCTAACACTTCCAGCAATCAACACTTTATACCCCTCGGGTTTCAGCAAAAATGCAATAGCACTCGACACTTCATTCAGAGGTGTCGACACATTTCACGAAATAAAACTAAAGCAAAATGCACTAGCACTCGACTCACCCTCAAAAGCTTTCTTCACAAACGTTGCTTCTTGAAGCCTTGTGAATGTTTCCTTAACCTCTAACCACGACGAATCGAACAATGCAAAATCGTCGCTCTCTCTTCTACTCAATCTTCTTGCAGCGAAGTTGGAGAAGAAATGGAGGTAGGGTTTGAAAAATCGTGATTAGTTATGCGGTGTCGTTGAACACTAGGTGAGACAACGATAATAAACGCGATAATGTACAGTAATAAAATGCAGAAAGAAAAGTGTAACACCCAGTTCCATCGAACCGATTTTACCTTGTCAACTAATAGTGTACATTTTATGGATGAAATTGGAAGAATTATTGATTAGGTTAATGAGTGACTAAATAAGGGCAAAATGGTAAATAGAGATCTATAGTGGATAATGTATTTAAGGGAGGGTTTAGTGAGGTTTAGCTGCCACTGTTTCTAATTTTTCTTTCTCGGCATTTAGCTCAGCTAAGCAGAGTTTCTCTCGGCGATTTTCTCTCCCATTTTCACCAAGCTAGGTGAGTTCTACTTCGATTTCTTGCTACATTGTAACTATTGATGATAGAGGGGGATTTTAAATGTGAGTTTTGAGAATGCTGTAAGTGAGAGTTAGTTCGAGTTTTGGGCAAATCAGGAATGCTTGATGATCAGAGTTCCTAAACTAGTTTCCTTACGAGTTCTGGTAGATTTGAGGATAGTTTAGAATGAAGCTTAACTAATACTCTGTCTACGGCTATAGGTTTAAGCAAAACCTGAAGTAGTTTGCAACCAAGCTTTTCTAGGAAACCAAGTAAGTGGAGTATGTGTGTGCCTTCGGGCCTACATCACAAAACAGTAGGTTTATGCTTGTTTGAATGTTTTCTGTATGTCATGCATCATCTTTTTTTTTAGAAAGAACACGAAAATGAATTTACATGTAATGACATGGTAAGGCATGAACAGATTGTAACAGACCAACTGTTAAGGGAACTAATCCGCCCCTTAATCGATGAAGAGGATGTATAACTTTGAAAAATTGATCTGCTTCCCAATGGAATATAGGATCAGATTAATTGTTAAGGGAACTAATCCACCCCTTAATCGGTGAAGAGGATGTATAACTTTGGAAAATTGATCCGCTTCCCAATGGAATATAGGATCAGATCAACTGTTAAGGGAACTAATCTACCCCTTAATCGATGAAGAGGATGTATAATATTGGAAAAATTGATCCAACTCCCAATGGAACCGAGGGATCAGATCAGAGAAAGAATGTGAATGCAACTGAGATGTGAAAGTAGAAACGGCATGACTAGGATTTATGTTTCAGCTTATCATTTTATTATTGCTCTACTTATTTAACATTAGGCTAATAGATGAGTTTTGTGATGTACGTGAGGAAGTGTCAACAGGTGTGTTCTCTGAACTTGTTGAGGACTAGGCTGGTTGGAGGAGTACATTTATGTCGCGGTTTGGTGCACTGATGAGGCGGTTTAACAAATGTCAGTATGTGAAGTGTTAATGGACAATTGTTTTGTTAAGTGTGCTGAGAATTTTAATGACAGTGGTAATTTTAATGTTTTAATATGTTTTGTGATTATCGATTATGAAAACATGTTGGTTTTAACTGTAGTTCTTCTTTCTAGATTTGAAGAATTTTATGGATTCAGGTTGTGTTGAATGGTTGCTGTCAAATTTGCAAGTCCTTTTAATAGTCAGAGTTGTCCATTTGTTTAGAGTGTTACTGTTCACCGGTAGATGTTGTCTATCGGTGGATTTTGTCTATCGGTGGATGTTGAGTGTACTGTTCACCGGTAGATGTTGGGTGATAGAGTCGAGTGTTACTGTTGAGCGATAGATGTGAGTAGTCGACGTGTCATCAGCAGATGTGAGCGGTGGATGTGAGCGATAAATGTGAGTAGTCGACGTATCGTCGGCAGATGTGAGCGGTGGATGTGAGCGGTAGATGTGAGAAGTCGACGTGTCGTTCGGCTGACGTGAGCGGTGGATGTTGGTAACAGAAGATGTCTTTTGTTTCTGCTTCTACCGCTGACACTATTTAGCGGTGGATGCCTTCTATTCCCATTTCTACCACCGAGACTATTCTGTCTCTATTTCTACCGCTGGAACTATTCAGCGATAGATGTTTTCTGTTTTCCCTTTGTCTTCTTTCAACCAACTGTCTCTAATATTTTAATCATTTAATAAATATTGTTTTATACAAATAGTTTTTCGCTGCAAGTTTTAACGTTTAAAGGGTCAAATTTTGATCGTTGAATGAAATTTTAAAATTTTCTCAAAATGTCATAGTTCGGTTCAGCATTTTGCGTAGCGAACCAGATTCAGAAAACTCGAGGCGTTACAGTTTGGTATCAGAGACATTTTGTTAAACCGTTCAAAAGATCACTCATCAGTACCGATCATCGCATGGGAGTACTCCAACGACTGTAAGTGTTTATGTTAACCCTAATTGCTAGATATTTATGAGAGTAATTAACCTTGTACAGGAATATAGCAATATGGCTAGACGACCAGGAAGACCAAGAGTAACAAGAGAGATACCAAATCCGGGACGTGAGGAAGATTCTAGTGTGATTAAGCAGCTGACAGATTTGGTGCGTCAGCAAACAGACTTAGTGCGTCAGCAGTCCGATCAGTTAGGAGTGCTATTGAACCGAGAAGTACAAGGAAGTGCCAACTCGAGTTCCAGTAGTGAGCATTCAGGAGACCGATTTCGGAGGCTACAGCCGCCCACATTTGATGGAAAGTCATCCAATCCGATTGTTGCTGAGGAGTGGCTTAGGAAGATTGAGAGCATGTTCAGATGTGCCAACATTGGAGAAGGAGACAAAGTTACTTTGGCAACATTTCATCTGGCTGGTGATGCTCTGCTTTGGTGGGAATCAATGGAGACCACCACCGATGTCTTGACAATGTCGTGGGCGCAATTCGAGAAAGTTTTCTACGAGAAATATTTTAGTAGCACCGTCCAAACTTTGAAGAAAGTAGAGTTCTTGCAATTGAAACAAACAGGGTCTGTGGCTGAGTACAGCAGACAATTTGAGTCTCTGTCAAGATTTAGTGGGCACCTTGTTCACAGGAATGAAGATAAGGTGTTTCAATTTGTGCATGGACTGAAGCCAAAAATTTATAGAGGAGTCAAATTTTGTGGTATTAAAGGGTTGTCATTCAGTGAAGTTGTGTCCACAGCATTGGATGTGGAAGAAGCTGAAATAAAGTGTTATGGACCAAAGGAAGCCCCACGAAAGTTCATTCAGCCCCAACAGCAGAAGGGAATTAAGAGGTCCAGTGAAGGCCAGAGTAACCAAGGAACAGGAAGGAAGGTACAGGATACCAGGAAGTTTCCCCAGTGCCCGAAATGTTTGAAGAGTCACTTGGGCGAGTGTAGATTTGGGACAGGAAAGTGTTTCCAATGTGAGGAGGTTGGACACACGTACAGAGATTGCCCGAAGCCTAGAGTCACCCGATGCTTCAACTGTAACAAAGTCGGCCATATCAATAAGGACTGCCCAGCCTTAAAGAATGGCCCTGCTAAGTTGAAACCGAGGATATTCTCCATGATGGAGTCGGGTGATGAAGACCAGCCTGCTGTGGTGTCAGGTACTATATTGATCAACTCTGTGCCTGCTTTTACTTTATGGTGCGACACATTCCTTTATAGCATCTGTGTTTGCTGTTAAGTTAGATGTACAATTTACCCCTACTGTGCATGCGTTTAATGTTGCGTTACCCTCTGGTGAACGCATGCACTCTAACCAAGTGATGCTTGACAGTGATGTGTTAGTAGGGAACGTGAGTCTACCTGCTGATCTTATTATTATGGATATAATGAGATTCGATGTAATCCTAGGAATGGATTGGTTGTTTAGGCATTATGCCACAATCGATTGTAGGACTGGAGTAGTTAATTTTTACCCCCCTGATGGTTTGAAACATACCTTTCAAGCTTTGAAGAAGAGTAAGAAAATGACTGTTATGACTTCTATCGATGCTAGACCCTCCCCATATGGAGAATATTTGTGTTTTTTGGCCAGTGTTTTAGACACACAACTAGTAGGAAAAGCAAGTCCTCAAAATGTCTTAGTTGTCCAAGATTTTCTAGAAGTATTTCTAGATGACCTTCCTGGCTTGCCGCCAGATAGGGAAATTGAGTTTGTTGTAGATGTTTACCCAGGCGCGAAGCCTGTATCTAAGAATCCTTACAGATTAGCACCAACAGAACTTAGAGAACTAAATACACAGTTGGAGGAATTATTGGAGAAAGGGTTCATACGTCAGAGTTTTTCACCTTGGGGTGCACCTGTCCGTTTTGTTAAGAAGAAGGATGGACCATTGTGCATGTGTGTTGACTATTGGGAATTGAACAAATTAACTATCAAGAACAAATATCCATTACCAAGCATTGATGATCTATTCGACCAACTTAATGGTGCACGAGTCTTCTCTAAGATTGACTTTAGGTCCGTTATTACCAATTGAAAGTCAAATCAGAAGATATTTCTAAGACAGCATTTCGCACAAGATATGGACATTATGAGTTTTTGGTTATGTCTTTTGGATTGACTAATGCACCAGCAGCTTTCATGGATCTCATGAATAGAGTGTTTCACGAGTATCTAGATAAATTTACCATAGTGTTTATTGATGATATCTTAATCTATTCACGTACTGAGGATGAACATGCAAAACACTTGAACTTGGTATTAGGAGTACTTAAGCAGCACCAACTTTATGCCAAGTTTTCCAAGTGTGAGTTTTGGTTGGACCAAGTTCACTTTTTAGGTCACGTCATCTCGGGAGATGGGATATCTGTCGATCCAACCAAGGTTCAAGCAGTTAAGGAATGGCCCCAACCAAAGAATGCTACAGATATTCGGAGTTTCCTTGGATTAGCAGGATATGACAGGAAGTTTATTGAAGGATTCTCGAAGATTGCCACACCTCTTACTCAGTTAACAAGGAAAAACATGAAGTATGTGTGGACTGAGGAATGTGAGTTTAGTTTTCAAACCTTGAAACAGAGATTGACCAATGCCCCAATACTAATACTCCCTGTTGAGAATGGAAAGTTTAGCATTTATTGTGATGCTTCTAAGGTTGGGTTTGGCTGTGTCTTGATGCAAGATGGAAAGGTAATAGCCTATGCTTCTAGACAACTAAAAACACATGAGAAGAATTATCCTACACATGATTTGGAATTAGCTGCAGTTGTGTTTGCATTGAAGATTTGGAGGCATTACTTGTATGGACAATCTTGTGAAATATTCTCAGATCATAAAAGTCTGAAATATATTTTCACATAGAAAGAGCTAAACATGAGACAACGTCGGTGGTTAGAGTTTGTCAAAGATTATGATTTTGAGATTAAATACCACCCCGACAAGGCGAATGTAGTAGCTGATGCTTTGAGTAGAGTGTCAACATCAGCCTCAGCATTGATTCTTGACATATCGATAACCTTAGAGACAGAATTCCAAAGATTTAACCTGGAAGTTGTGTCCAGCGTGTCAGCTATGCTTTCTGCTATATCCTTAAAGCCTACTATTTTAGAGAAAATAAAGAAAGCCCAGACAAATGATGTTGAGTGCAACAAGTACAAATTGAGCATTAATTCTACTGATCAGTCGGATTTCAACTATTCTGTGGATGAAATTCTCAAGTTTCGAAATAGATGGTTTGTTCCAGCTAATAAAGAACTCCGAGAAGAGATCCTTTCAGAAGCTCATTCTTCTAAATTCTCTATTCATCCTGGCAGTACAAAAATGTATAGAGACCTTAAAAACATTATTGGTGGCCAAATATGAAAAGAAGTGTGGCAGAGTACGTAGGATTGTGTTTAGTTTGCCAATAAGTTAAAGCTTAACATCAGAGGCCTACAAGAGCATTGCAACCATTACCAGTTCCCAAATGGAAATGGGAACAAATAACGATAGACTTTGTGGTAGGATTGCCTAGGACAGCAAAGGGACATGATGCAATTTGGGTGATAGTTGATCCTCTAACCAAATCTACCCATTTTCTACCCATAAAGATGACATACTCGATGGATCAGCTTGCTGAATTATATGTACATGAAATTGTTAGGCTGCATGGAGTTCCAAGCACTATAGTATCAGATCGAGATTCTAGATTTATATCTAAATTTTGGAAGAGTTTGCACAAGGCTATGGGAATACAACTCAATTTTAGCACAGTCTTTCACCCTCAAACTGTAACACCCGGTTTCCATTAACCGATTTACCTTTTTCCATTTATAGAGAATGTTTTATAATTGAAATATGGGTGATTTAGTGATTAGGTTAACAAGTGTTTGAGCAAGGATAAAATGGTAAATTGCAATTTATTGTGGATAACGCATTTAAGGGAGGGTTTAATGAGGTTTAGCCGCCACTGTTCCCTCATCTTCCTCTTTGGGTTTTCAGCTCAAGCAGTCGAGCTCTCTAGACGATTTTCCCTCGCCCGATCCTCCTTCAACTAGGTAAGTTTTCCTTTCGTTATTTTGATATTTTAGTGGCTATATAGCAGAGAGAGTACAATGCGTGTATTTTAATGAGGCCGCGAGTGTGTTGAGTTCGGGTTTAGTGTTGAGAATGTTCGGTAACCAGAGTTTCCAAACTAGCTCCTTAGGTTTCTGAACGATATAAGGTTAAGGTTAGTGATGATCTAATCGGTATTCTGCCTATGACATTAGGTGTAAAGAGCTTCCCGAGTAGTGGTAACCGAACAATTTCCAGGAATCCAGGTAAGTAAAGTTTTGCTTGTGCCTTCGGGCCTACATCACAAAACATTAGGGTTGTATGCTGGAATGTGTTGGTATGTCATGCATCATATTTTTAAAATATACGAAAATGAATTTGAATGCATGTTGGCATAGTGAGGATTGAACATATTGAAACAGCTATATGAATCAGTTTCACTGTTAAGGGAAGTAATCCGCCCCTTAATGAGACAGTGGATATTTATACTTTGGGAGAGTTGATCCAACTTCTAATTTCACAGGGGGATCTGAACATGTGAATCAGATTTGCTGTTAAGGGAATTTATCCGCCCCTTAATGAGCCAGTGGATGTATATACTTTGGGAGAGTTGATCCAGCTCCCAATTTCACAAGGGGATCTGAACAGAAACGAAACATGAACAACTGAGTTGAGAAAGTAGAAATTGCATGATTAGGAATTTACATATATTTCAGTGTTTCATTTCATTACAGCTTTACTTACTTAGCATTAGGCTAATAGATGAGTTTTGTGATGTAGGTGTTGAGGATACTGCAGGTTAATTTCCTGATTGCACAGATGATTAGATGTGGTTGGAGGAGCACATTCATGCCTCGGCCTGGTAAACTGATGAGGCGGGTTAACTGTTGTCTGCTATGGTGCGAGTTTAGTGGATAATGCTTTAATTTGAGTATGATGAGTTTTCATGACAGTAGAGATTTTAATATTCTGACTATGTTTTGTGTTTTACTTATACTAGAGATCTGAGAGTTTTAATTATTGGTTTTACTGGTTTTGAACATTACAATGTGAGTTGTTTCTGAATGGTCTCGATGAAGTAAGTAAATTCCTTTCTGAGTTGGTGTTGTGTATGTATAGCGAGAAGCAGTTGGAATGTAGGTTAATTCTATCGGAAGATGCCTTAAGAAAAGTCATTGGATGATGTAAGTTAATTCTATCGGAAGATGCCTTAAGAAAAGTCATCGGATGATGTAGGTTAATCTTATCGGAAGATGTAGGTTTAAGTCCATCGGATGATGTCTCAGTAAACTCATCGGCAGATGCGAGCTGACGTCATCGGAAGATGTAGGCTTAAGTCCATCGGATGATGTCTTAGTAAACTCATCGGCAGATGCGTGCTGACATCATTGGAAGATGTAGAGTGTATTTTGTCGTTTAGTCACCGGTAGATACAGTTTACCGAGAGATGTTCTTTGCTTTCCATTCAGCTGACATCATCGGCAGGAGTCTTCTATTTTGGTTGTTTCTTTCTGTTCCTTCCGTTGACTTTATTCATCGGCGGATGCGTTTGACTTCTGCAACTTTTAAAGTATTTTCACAATTCAAACTTCTATTTATTGACCGATTATTCCTAACATTTCAAATGATTTCCGCTGCAAGTTTATTTTTTTAAAAAAAAATATAGTAGAAATTTTAGTCATGTACGGGCATTGTGTGACGAACCGGGTTCAGATAATTCGGGGCGTTACAGTGTGGTATCAGAGACATTCAGTTAAACCGTTCAAAAGATCACTCATCAGTGCCAATCGTTGCATGGAAGTACTCCAACAACTGTAAGTGTTTATGTTAAGTACGGTTATTAGATATTATAAAAATAGTTGACCCTGCACAGGAATATAGCAAAAATGCCCAGACGACCGGGAAGGCCAAGAGTGCAGAGAGAGACACCAACTCCGGGAAGCACAGAAGATTCTAGTGTAATCGGACAGTTGACAGATCTAGTGCGACAGCAGGCAGAATTAATGCGCCAGCAATCTGATCAGCTAGGAGTACTGCTGAACCGAGAGGTACAAGGAAGTGCCAACTCGGGTTCTAGCAATGAGCATTCTGGGGATAGATTCCGGAGACTAAGACCACCCACGTTTGATGGTCAGTCATCTGATCCTGCTGTGGCTGAGGGGTGGCTTAGAAAGATTGAAAGCATGTTTAGGTGTGCCAACATTGGAGAAGGAGAAAAAGTCACGTTGGCAACCTTTCATTTAGCTGGTGAAGCTCAACTCTGGTGGGAAACAATTGAGGCAACCACAGATGTTTTGATGATGCCTTGGTCACAATTCAAGGACATTTTCTATGGGAAGTATTTTAACAGTACTGTCCAGACCGCGAAGAAGTTGGAGTTCCTGAACTTGAAGCAGACAGGGTCTGTGGCCGAGTATAGTAGACAGTTCGAGTCCCTGTCTAGGTTTGCTAGGCATTTTGCTCACAAGGACGAGGATAAGGTGTTCAAATTTATGCATGGACTGAAGCCAGAAATTTACCGAGGGGTTAAATTCTGTGGAATCAAGGGCTTGACCTTCAGTGAGGTTGTGTCAACTGCCCTGGAAGTGGAAGAAGCTGAAGGAAAGTGTGCTAGACCAAAGGAGGTCCCACAAAGGTTTAACCAACCACACCAACAGAGAGGGACGAAGAGGCCAAGTGAAGGCCAAAATAGCCAAGGAGTAGGGGGAAAGGTATAGAATGTCAGGAAATTTCCCCAGTGTCCCAAATGTTTGAAGATCCATCCGGGGGAATGCAGACTGGGCCTTGGAAAGTGTTTCAACTGTGTGGAGGTTGGACACACGTTCAATGAGTGCTCGAAGCCTAGAATCACCAGATGCTATAATTGTAACAAGGTCGGCCACATTAGCAGAGATTGTCCGGTTCCTAAGATTGGCCCTACTATGATCAAACCAAGAATATTCTCCATGACGGAGTCGGGTGAGGAACAGCCTGCTGTGGTGTCAGGTACTATATTGATCAACTCTGTGCCTGCTTTTACTTTAATAGATTCTGGTGCCACACATTCATTTATAGCATCTGCTTTTGCTGTTAAGTTAGACGTACAGTTTACCCCTTCCATGCATGTGTTTAATGTTGCATTGCCTTCTGGTGAACGCATGCACTCTAACCATGTGATGCTTGGCAGTGAAGTGTTAGTAGGGAATGTAAGTTTACCTGCTGACCTTATAATTATGGATATATTAGGATTTGATGTAATCCTAGGAATGGACTGGCTGTTTAAGCATCATGCCACAATAGATTGTAGGACTGGAATAGTTAGCTTCCAACCCATGGTAGTTTGAAACACACCTTTCAAGCCTCAAAGAAAGTTAAGGAAATGTCTGTGATGACTTCTATTAACACAAGACCCTCCCCTTGCAGAGAGTATTTGTGCTTTTTGGCCAGTGCTTTAGACACACAAACAGTAGGAAAATCAAGCCCCAAAAATGTTTTAGTTGTCCAAGATTTTCCAGAAGTATTCCTAGATGACCTTCCTGGTTTGCCACCAGATAGGGAAATTGAATTTGTTGTAGATATTTACCCCGGAGCCGAGCCTGTGTCTAAGAATCCATATAGATTAGCTCCAACTGAACTTAAGGAATTAAAGAAACAGTTAAAGGATTTGTTGGAGAAGGGGTTCATACGCCCTAGCTTTTCACCATGGGGTGCACCTGTCCTTTTTGTCAAAAAGAATGATGGATCAATGCGTATGTGCATAGACTATAGAGAATTGAATAAGTTAACTGTCAAAAACAAATACCCTTTGCCGAGAATTGATGACTTATTTGACCAGCTTAGGGGTGCAAGAGTTTTCTCTAAGATTGACCTTAGGTCCGGTTATTACCAGTTGAAGGTTAAATCTGAAGATATCCCAAAGACTGCCTTTCGCACAAGGTATAGACATTATGAGTTTTTGGTTATGTCTTTTGGTTTGACAAATGCACCAGCAGCCTTCATGGATCTCATGAATAGGGTGTTTCACGAGTATTTGGACAAGTTTGTCATAGTATTCATAGACGACATTCTGATCTATTCTAGAACTAAGGATGAGCATGCAAGGCATTTGAGTTTGGTGTTAGGAGTACTTAGACAACACCAACTTTATGCTAAGTTTTCCAAGTGTGAGTTTTGGTTGGACAGAGTTCACTTTCTTGGTCATGTGATCTCTGGTGATGGGATATCTGTCGATCCAGCCAAGGTTCAAGCAGTTAAGGAGTGGCCCCAACCGAAGAATGCTACAGATATTCGAAGTTTCCTCGGGTTAGCAGGATATTACAGAAAATTTATTGAAGGATTCTCAAAGATTGCAACACCCCTCACTCGGTTAACTAGGAAAAATATCAAGTATGCTTGGACAGAGGAGTGTGAGTCTAGTTTCCAGACCTTGAAAAAGAAACTGACCAATGCCCCTATATTGACCCTACCCGATGAGAGTGGAAAGTTTAGCATTTACTGTGATGCTTCCAAGATTGGTCTTGGATGTGTGTTAATGCAAGATGGAAAGGTTATAGCTTATGCTTCTAGGCAGTTAAAAGTACACGAAAAGAATTACCCTACACATGACTTAGAATTAGCTACTGTGGTTTTTGCATTAAAGATTTGGAGGCACTACCTGTATGGACAAACCTGTGAGATATTTTCTGATCATAAAAGTCTGAAATACATTTTCTCGCAAAAGGAACTGAATATGAGGCAACGTAGGTGGTTAGAGTTCGTTAAAGATTACGATTTTGAGATTAAGTACCACCCTGGCAAGGCGAATGTAGTGGCTGATGCTTTGAGTAGAGGGACTCCTTCAGTCTCTGCATTGATTCTAGAAAAACCAATAGCTTTAGAGACAGAATTCCAAAGATTTAACCTGGAAGCTGTGTCTAGTGTATCAGCCATGCTTTCGACCATATCTTTGAGGCCAACTATTTTGGAGAAAATAAAGGAAGTTCAAATGAATGACGTTGAATGTAATAAGTATAAGTTGTGCATAGATTCTACTGATAAGTCGGATTTCAACTGCTCAGCTGATGGAATTCTCAAGTTTTGAAGTAGATGGTTTGTTCCGGCTGATACTGAACTTAGAAAGGAAATCCTATCTGATGCACATTCCTCCATACTTTCTGTTCATCCTGGAGGTACGAAAATGTACAGAGATCTCAAGCAACATTATTGGTGGCCAGGTATGAAGAGAAGTGTGGCGGAGTATGTGGAGTCATGCCTGGTCTGCCAGCAAGTCAAAGCTGAACATCAGAGGCCTGCTGAGACATTACAACCTTTACCAGTTTCCGAATGGAAATTGGAACAAATAACTATGGATTTTGTTACAGGATTACCTAGAACAGTAAAAGGACATGATGCAATTTGGGTGATAGTTGATTGTTTAACCAAATCAGCTCATTTCCTACCAATAAAGATGACTCACTCGATGGATCAGCTTGCTGAATTGTATGTGCACGAAGTTGTTAGACTGCATGGTGTTCCAAGCACCATAGTTTCAGACCGAGACTCCAAATTTACATCTAAGTTTTGAAAAAGTTTGTACAAGGCTATGGGGACACAGCTTAGTTTTAGCACAGCCTTTCATCCTCAAACCGATGGACAATCCGAGAGAACTATCCAAACGTTGGAGGATATGCTCAGGGCTTGTGTGCTGGAATTTCAAGGTTCTTGGAGTAAGTATTTACCATTGGTTGAGTTCTCTTATAATAACAGTTTTCAGGCAACAATAGGCATGGCACCATACGAGGCATTGTATGGACGGAAGTGCAGATCTCCATTGTATTGAGATGAAGTTGGAGAAGCACAGTTGATTGGTCCTGACATTGTACAGCAGACAGTGGAGAAGATTGCTCTTATCCAACAAAGGATCTTAACAGCTCAAAGCTGGCAGAAAAGCTATGCAGACAAAAGACGAAGAGAATTAGAATTTGATGTTGATGTTGATAATGAAGTTTTCCTTAAGGTGTCACCTTTCAAAGGAGTTGTGAGATTTGGGAAAAGAGGCAAGTTAAACCCCAGATATATTGGACCTTTCCAAATCGTGAAGAGAATTGGGAAGTCAGCATATCAACTTCAGTTACCAGCCTCTCTGGAGGGAATTCATAATGTGTTTCACGTTTCCATGCTAAAGAAATGTGTTAGAGATCCTTCGCAGATTATGGAACAGCAGAACATTGAAGTCCTTCCTACTCTTACTTATGAGGAGAAACCAGTAAGGATCTTAGATTATGCAGTAAAGGTATTACGCAACAAGGAGGTTCCACTGGTAAAAGTCTTATGGCACAACCAGAATATTGAGGAGACAACTTGGGAACGCCAGCAGGACATGATGAACCAATATCCAGAACTATTCAGGTACTGAATTTTGAGGACAAAATTCTTTTAAGGATGGTAGATTGTAACACCCGGTTTCCATTAACCGATTTACCTTTTTCCGTTTATAGAGAATGTTTTATAATTGAAATATGGGTGATTTAGTGATTAGGTTAACAAGTGTTTGAGAAAGGATAAAATGGTAAATTGCAATTTATTGTGGATAACGCATTTAAGGGAGGGTTTAATGAGGTTTAGCCGCCACTGTTCCCTCATCTTCCTCTTTGGGTTTTCAGCTCAAGCAGTCGAGCTCTCTAGACGATTTTCCCTCGCCCGATCCTCCTTCAACTAGGTAAGTTTTCCTTTCGTTATTTTGAGATTTTAGTGGCTATATAGCAGAGAGAGTACAATGCGTGTATTTTAATGAGGCCGCGAGTGTGTTGAGTTCGGGTTTAGTGTTGAGAATGTTCGGTAACCAGAGTTTCCAAACTAGCTCCTTAGGTTTCTGAACGATATAAGGTTAAGGTTAGTGATGATCTAATCGGTATTCTGCTTATGACATTAGGTGTACAGAGCTTCTCGAGTAGTGGTAACCGAACAATTTCCAGGAATCCAGGTAAGTAAAGTTTTGCTTGTGCCTTCGGGCCTACATCACAAAACATTAGGGTTGTATGTTGGAATGTGTTGGTATGTCATGCATCATATTTTTAAAGTATACGAAAATGAATTTGAATGCATGTTGGCATAGTGAGGATTGAACATATTGAAACAGCTATATGAATCAGTTTCACTGTTAAAGGAAGTAATACGCCCCTTAATGAGACAGTGGATATTTATACTTTGGGAGAGTTGATCCAACTTCCAATTTCACAGGGGGATCTGAACATGTGAATCAGATTTGCTGTTAAGGGAATTTATCCGCCCCTTAATGAGCCAGTGGATGTATATACTTTGGGAGAGTTGATCCAGCTCCCAATTTCACAAGGGGATCTGAACAGAAACGAAACATGAACAACTGAGTTGAGAAAGTAGAAATTGCATGATTAGGAATTTACATATATTTCAGTGTTTCATTTCATTACAGCTTTACTTACTTAGCATTAGGCTAATAGATGAGTTTTGTGATGTAGGTGTTGAGGATACTGCAGGTGAATTTCCTGATTGCACAGATGATTAGATGTGGTTGGAGGAGCACATTCATGCCTCGGCCTGGTAAACTGATGAGGCGGGTTAACTGTTGTCTGCTATGGTGCGAGTTTAGTGGATAATGCTTTAATTTGAGTATGATGAGTTTTCATGATAGTAGAGATTTTAATATTCTGACTATGTTTTGTGTTTTACTGATACTAGAGATCTGAGAGTTTTAATTATTGGTTTTACTGGTTTTGAACATTACAATGTGAGTTGTTTCTGAATGGTCTCGATGAAGTAAGTAAATCCCTTTCTGAGTTGGTGTTGTGTATGTATAGCGAGAAGCAGTTGGAATGTAGGTTAATTCTATCGGAAGATGCCTTAAGAAAAGTCATCGGATGATGTAGGTTAATTCTATCGGAAGATGCCTTAAGAAAAGTCATCGGATGATGTAGGTTAATCTTATCAGAAGATGTAGGTTTAAGTCCATCGGATGATGTCTTAGTAAACTCATCGGCAGATGCAAGCTGACGTCATCGGAAGATGTAGGCTTAAGTCCATCGGATGATGTCTCAGTAAACTCATCGGTAGATGCGTGCTGACGTCATCGGAAGATGTAGAGTGTATTTTGTCGTTTTGTCACCGGTAGATACAGTTTACCGAGAGATGTCCTTTGCTTTCCATTCAGCTGACGTCATCGGCAGGAGTCTTCTATTTTGGTTGTTTCTTTCTGTTTCTTCCGTTGACTTTATTCATCGGCGGATGCGTTTCACTTCTGCAACTTTTAAAGTATTTTCACGATTCAAACTTCTATTTCTTGACCAATTATTCCTTAACATTTCAAATGATTTCCGCTGCAAGTTTATTTTTTTAAAAAAAAAATATCGTAGAAATTTTAGTCATGTACGGGCATTGTGTGACGAACCGGGTTCAGATAACTCGGGGCGTTACACAAACAGATGGACAATCCGAGAGGACTATTCAAACATTTGAGGATATGTTTCGTGCATGTGTATTAGAATTCCAGGGTTCTTGGAGTAAGTATTTATCATTAGTGGAGTTCTCTTATAACAACAGTTTTTAGGCAACAATAGGCATGGTACCATACGAGGCATTATATGGACGAAAGTGCAGATCTCCACTGTACTAGGATGAAGTTGGAGAAGCACGAATAATCGGTCCTGACATTATGCAACAAACAATTGAGAAGATTGCTCTTATCCGACAACGGATTTTGACAGCTCAAAGTCGATAGAAAAGTTATTCCGATAGAAGACGTAGGGAATTAGAGTTTGAAATTGGTGATGAAGTTTTTCTTAGAGTTTCACCGTTCAAAGGAGTTGTCAGTTTTGGGAAGAGGGGCAAGTTAAATCATAGATACATCAGACCTTTCGCAATCTTGAAGAGGATTGGGAAGACAGCATATCAGTTACAGTTACCAGTCTCTATGGAGGGAATTCACAATGTGTTCCATGTTTCTATGCTGAAGAAGTGTATGCGGAATCCAACTCAAGTTGTGGAACAGTAGAACGTTGAAATTCATCCTACTCTTACTTATGAGGAGAAACCAGTAAAGATCCTTGACTATGCTGTGAAAGTGTTGCGCAACAAAAAGGTCCCACTGGTGAAAGTATTATGGCATAACTAGAGCATAGAGGAGACAACTTGGGAACGCCAGCAGGACATGATGGACCAACATCCAGGATTATTCAGGTATTGCATTTTGAGGACAAAATTCTTTTAAGGAGGGTAGATTGTAACACCCGGTTCCATCAAACTGATTTTACCTTGTCAACTAATAGTGTACATTTTATGGATGAAATTGGAAGAATTATTGATTAGGTTAATGAGTGACTAAATAAGGGCAAAATGGTAAATAGAGATCTATAGTGGATAACGTATTTAAGGGAGGGTTTAATAAGGTTTAGCCGCCACTGTTTCTCATTTTCCTTTCTCGGCATTCAGCTCAGCTAAGCAGAGTTTCTCTCGGCGATTTTCTCTCCCATTTTCTCCAAGCTAGGTGAGTTCTACTTCGATTTCTTGCTACATTGTAACTATCGATGATAGAGGGGGATTTTAAATGTGAGTTTTGAGAATGCTGTAAGTGAGAGTTAGTTCGGGTTTGGGGCAAATCAGGAATGCTTGATGATCAGAGTTCCCAGACTAGTTTCCTTACGAGTTCTGGTAGATTTGAGGATAATTTAGAATGAAGCTTAACTAATACTCTATCTACGGCTATAGGTTTGAGCAAAACCCGAAGTAGTTTGCAACCAAGCTTTTCTAGGAAACAAGGTAAGTGGAGTATGTATGTGCCTTCGGGCCTACATCACAAAACAGTAGGTTTATGCTTGTTTAAATGTTTTCTGTATGTCATGCATCACATTTTTTTTAGAAAGAACACGAAAATGAATTTACATGTAATGACATGGTAAGGCATGAACAGATTGTAACGGACCAACTGTTAAGAGAACTAATCCACCCCTTAATTGATGAAGGGGATGTATAACTTTGAGAAATTGATCTGCTTCCCAATGGAATATAGGATCAGATTAACTGTTAAGGGAACTAATCCGCCCCTTAATCGATGAAGAGGATGTATAACTTTGGAAAATTGATCTGCTTCCCAATGGAATATAGGATCAGATCAACTGTTAAGGGAACTAATCCGCCCCTTAATCGATGAAGAGGATGTATAACTTTGGGAAAATTGATCCAACTCCCAATGGAACCGAGGGATCAGATGAGAGAAAGAATGTGAATGCAACTGAGATGTGAAAGTGGAAACGGCATGACTAGGATTTATGTTTCAGCTTATCATTTCATTATTGCTCTACTTATTTAGCATTAGGCTAATAGATGAGTTTTGTGATGTAGGTGAGGAAGTGTCAGCAGGTGTGTTCTCTGAGCTTGTTGAGGACTAGGCTGGTTGGAGGAGTACATTCATGCCGCGGTTTGGTGCACTGATGAGGCGGTTTAACAAATGTCAGTATGTGAAGTCTTAGTGGACAATTGTTATTATCGATTATGAAATCATGTTGGTTTTAACTGTAGTTCTTCTTTCTAGATTTGAACAATTTTATGGATTCAGGTTGTGTTGAATGGTTGCTGTCAAATTTGCAAGTCCTTTTAGTAGTCAGAGTTGTCCGTTTGTTTAGAGTGTTACTGTTCACCGGTAGATGTTGTCTACTGGTAGATGTTGTCTATCGTAATTTTATTGACAGTGGTAATTTTAATGTTTTAATATGTTTTGTGATTATCGATTATGAAATCATGTTGGTTTTAACTGTAGTTCTTCTTTCTAGATTTGAACAATTTTATGGATTCAGGTTGTGTTGAATGGTTGCTGTCAAATTTGCAAGTCCTTTTAGTAGTCAGAGTTGTCCGTTTGTTTAGAGTGTTACTGTTCACCGGTAGATGTTGTCTACTGGTAGATGTTGTCTATCGGTGGATGTTGAGTGTACTGTTCACCGATAGATGTTGGGTCATAGAGTCGAGTGTTACTGTTGAAAGATAGATGTGAGTAGTCGATGAGTCGTCAGCAGATGTGAGCGGTGGATGTGAACGATAGATGTGAGTAGTCGACGTATCGTCGGTAGATGTGAGTGGTGGATGTGAGCGGTAGATGTGAGAAGTGTCGTTCGGCTGACGTGAGCGGTGGATGTTGGTAACAGAAGATGTCTTTTGTTTCTGCTTCTACCGCTGACATTGTTTAGCGGTGGATGCTTTCTATTCCCGTTACTACCGCTGAGACTATTCTGTCTCTATTTCTACCGCTGGAACTATTTAGCGGTAGATGTGTTCTGTTTTCCCTTTGTCTTCTTTCAACCAACTATCTCTAATATTTTAATCATTTAATAAATGTTTTATACAAATAGTTTTCCGCTGCAAGTTTTAACGTTTAAAGGGTCAAATTTTTATCGTTGAATGAAATTTTAAAATTTTCTCAAAATGTTATAGTTCGGTTCAGCATTTTGCGTAGTGAACCGGGTTCAGAAAACTCGGGGCGTTACAAAAAGAGACAGGAGGTTGGTAACGTAGTTCGGCAATTGCCTACGTCTGCAGGGCCACGCCCATAATTAAAAATAATTCTCTGAGTTCACAAGTTGCAAGACACTCGGTCTAACAAAAAGTAAGACTCCATCTTTTCTTTGTCGCGCCTCTTTCTAACTTCCCAGTGAATCTGTTTTTGCGAGCTCCCCTCAACTTGTAATTGATCCCTTCCGGAATCTGAATGCAACAAGATCCCCTTGTTGATGGCGACTACTCCCAGAATCTAAAGATGACAAGCTCCCCTTATCGTTGATGACTCCTCTCAGAATCTGTGTATGGCAAGATCCCCTTGCCCACGATCAAAACTCCTTTTGAGATCAAGGCAGCCTCCTCCCGAGATTGAGCTTCAATGAAGAACACAACAAACGCACCTATGACATCGTCTATAACATCAATCGTTGTCTTTGGATGCAACTAATCAACACACTTAGAATATCACCAGATCCAGACACGAATAAGGAAACCAAATCCCATGAAAATCTGATCTGTGACATCAGATGTGACATTTATAGAAAGTGTTGCCTACTTAACAAGAATGAATCCCAACGCATTATGAATGAATCTCACAATTATTGTGATCATATATCTTACTATAATCTAGCAAACAATTATCATATCAGCTTTCCAAAAACGATTATAAAAAATAACACATATGGAAAATCGAAGCAACCGACGAGCAAACAAAACAGTATCAAATCCCTTAGATACTGTGATTTGAATCTCGTTGTAATCCAACTTAACAAACTTGTAATCTTCAAATCTACTTTCAAAAATAGCATCGGATCCCATAATGTCGAATATGTTAACAATAGCTTGTTCTCCAAGTAACATCATTCCAAAAAGATTTGATCTTCCGAAAATAACAAACTTCCAAAATTCAAAAGGTTCCAATTTTAACTTCCATTGATATCTTCTTGATCTCCAAGAAACTACTTTTCAAAATTCGAACAGATAATTCCTTGATTTCCAAGAAACCACCTTCCTTGCACCGCAAGCTTCATTAATTAACCTTCCAAATATTATTTTGCTGAATATAGAATAAATCGCAAGTTTTCTTAATTGTCCATTGCCAAAAAATCAATGCCAATAATATTTACATTTACAATCTCCCCTTTTGGTATTTTTTGGCAAAATCACAAGCTCCCCCTACATGTTGGCAATTAACCAGAACTCCTCCTTAATCAGAAATCACTTGTAACATTGCAGATAACACCAACACCTTAACACTTGCAAAATACTCTCTCTTTTTGCCATAAAAAAACAAAATGGTATAAAAATAAAGTATCCACCATGTAGTCACCACACAGAAATATCAAGGCATATAACCACCATAGCAAAATATCCATCAACAAAAAATAGAATATCCAGAAGCAAGAGAACATTTTAGAAGTTCATAATAAATCCATCATTAAGTAGAAATATCATCAGAAGAAAGACCAACCCGATTGTAGTTGTTGGCAACTGCTCACTAGTATCAATTTCCTTGGACAGATTCTCCTTCAACATGAAATATTGGAGCATCCTCCTCTGCTACTTCAGTGACATCCTCAGTGACATCAGTTGAAACTCCTGACTTTTCAACAATTTTGGTCTCCTTAACCTGTTCCTTCACATTAGCAACTTTCTTTCTCTCGAAAATATCACCAGCAGCTTCCTTAGCAGACATTTTTCTGATAAGGTCATCAAGCATCCAGTAACTACTATCTTTCCATTTTCTATTTTCAATTACCATTTGCTGATCATTCAAAAATTTTAGCTCACCTTCAAGTACCTTGATGAAACAAGATAACAATGCAGAATCAGAAGCATTGTCGGAATTAGAAACATTGTCGAGAGCTGGAACACCCTAGGGAACACCATCTAGAACATTAACATGATCACCTGCTAGAAGCTTGTAGCTATTTCTAATCTCCTCCTTATCCATATCAATAATTTTTTATCTCAAATCACAGCTTGTTGAGAAGACAGAATACCATAGTTCAAATAAGAAAACGGAAGAACTGACCTTTCATTCTTGTGATCAGTATGATTCACAATCAATTCCCTTAGAAATAAGAAGACAGTAAGTTGCAAGGCAGAAAAATTTTTACCACGTGGCCACACACGTCTGACACTACTAGTGACATCAGTAATTATCTTACTGAAATTAGGAGTAAACTCCTCATAATTAACCCAGTGACTACTCGGATGTGTATTGATCATAATAGGGGAGAATTTAAACAAATGTCCCCTTAAAAACACCTTTCCTTGAAAGACGGCATCGGAAACTCTACAAGTGACATCTCCGATAATGAGGGCACTTGACCCGAATTGCTTCCAAGATTTGGATCAAAAACTTTATTCACAGGTACTTCTTCAATAATCGCCATGGAATCAGAAAACTCAAATCTTAAGAAGGAGAATAGTCGTTTGAGTTTATGGAAATAAACCATAAATCATCATTCAAATTGAGAAATAAATTCAAAATTCCACTCAATTTGGAAAATAAACTCTAAATCTTCAAATAATTTGGGAAATAAACGCAAGGATATAGGCACAATCAAATCCCATAAAAACCTTCATCAATATATTTGAGAATAACTCCAAATTTCCATAAAGACCACCAAAAACTTAATAGAACCCCTTATGTTATGTAGAAATTTACAGACCAAAAAGCTCAAAAAAAATATTAGCAATAAAAGGAATCGCCTAAAACAAGTGGCAATTTTTTTTTTTATGAAAGTAAATAAAAAAAACTTACAATACAAAAGAACCTCTTCACATGACACAGAGACCTAAGACAAACCTCAATTCTTCAAATCTCACACCATCTAAAGCTTTGGTAAAAATATCGGCGTTTTGTTTTTCCGTCACCATATGCTCCAAAGTAATAATTTTGTCTTCTACAAGAGATCGAATGAAATGATGTCGAATATCAATATACGTGATCCGAGAATGGTGAACTGGATTTTTGGAAATATTAATAGCACTCAAGTTGTCGTAATAGAGAGTCATGACTTTCTGTGTGACACCATAGTCTTTAAGCATTTTTTTTATCCAAAGAAGCTGAATACAGCTACTACCAACTGTAATATATTCTGCCTCAGCTGTAGACAGAGATATGGAGTTTTGCTTCTTGCTAAACCATGACACCAAATTTTTCCCAAATAAACACATCCACTAAAAGTACTTTTTCGATCATCTGAAATCCCAGCCCAATCAGGATCACAATAGCCAACTAGATTTGCATTTGTATCAAATGAATGCCATATACCATAGTCGATTGTCCCACAAATATATTTGAGAATTTGCTTCACTGACACCAGGTGCGACTCTCGGGGATTTACTTAGAATCGAGCACATAAACCAACACTATAACAAATATCTGGTCAACTAGCAGTTAGATACAAGAGACTTCCAATCATACTCCTATATAAATGAGTATCAACATAAATCTCTTTCTCGTCTTTAAAGAGTTTTTCATATGTCCCAATCGGTGTTCTTCTAGGACGGACATTCTCCAACTTGAATCATTTCAACAAATTCTTGGCATACTTGATTTGAAAAATAAAGATTCCATCATTTCTTTGCCGAATCTGAAGATCAAGAAAATAATTGAGCTCACCAATCATACTCATCTCAAATTCGCCGGTCATTTGAGCGACGAAATCATCCACCATTACCCGTGACACTGAGCCAAACATTATGTCATCAACATAAATTTGAGCAAACAAAAACTGACCTTTTTCACGGCGAATGAAAAGGGTTTTATCTACTCCCCCTCGCTCATATCCCTTAGACAATAAGTATTGCGTGAATCGTTCATACCACGCCCAAGGAGCTTGTTTGAGCCCATACAATGCCTTTTTTAATTTGTAGACATATTTGGGATGATGAAGGTCTTCAAAACCTTTTGGTTGAGTAAGATAAACTTCCTTATTGAGAAGACCATTTAAGAATGCACTCTTCACATCCATTTGATAAACCTTGAACCGCATCACACAATCAATGGCTAGCAAAAGACGGATGGATTCAAGATGAGCAACCGGTGCAAATGTCTCATCAAAATCCACTCATTCAATTTGTGAGTACCCCTGAGCAACTAACCGAGCCTTATTGCGGGTAATGTTTCCATGCTCATCACTCTTGTTCTTGTATATCCACTTAGTGCCAATGACATTCCCGTCAGGAGGACATGGCACTAAGTCTCAAACTTAATTCTGGGTGAATTGACCAAGTTTTTTTTGCATAGCCTCAATCCAATATTCATCTAGTAGGGCTTCTTTCACATTTTTAGACTCAATGGTTGAAGTAGAACATGCCATATAAATAATTTCCCGATAGTTTACTCTCAATTTGTCTCTTGTTCGAATACCATCATTTAGACCTCCAATGACTTCATTTGCAGGATGATTTTTTAGGACACGAGTGGATGGTTGCCTACTGTCTGAGATGACTACCTCTATTTCATTAGTTATAATAATCTGATCTGAAACATTATCTGTGACATCTCCTGAGAGACCACCTGTGATATCAGTGGGCACACTAGAACTATCATCATTTGCACTCTGGTTTATGTCTTCTTTGAGAGTATCGGTTGTTTCCAGAGAGTCATCCACTTGAATATTTGCTAATTCTATGACAATTCGAGTTCTTTTGTTGTAGACCCGATAGGCACGGTTGTTGGTAGCATAATCAAAAAAGATAGCCTCATCACTCTTAGGATCAAGTTTCTCCCTATGTTCCTTGTCATTTAACACAAAGCATGTACTGCCAAAAGGATGAAAATAATATAGATTTGGAGTTTTACCTTTCCATATCTCATAGGGTGTCATAGAAGTTCCTCCACGAAGATACACCTAATTTATAGTGTAATATGCTGTGTTCATAGCTTCAGCCCTGAGTTTTTGTAGAATATTCCTTTCATGTAGCATTACACGAGACATCTCTACTAAAGTTCAATTCTTCCTTTTAACGACTCCATTTTGTTGAGGAGTTATAGGTGCCGAGAATTCATGAGCTATCCCAAGTTGACTACATAAATCTGAGAATTCTGAATTTTCAAACTCTCTCCTATGGTCACTACGGATGCGTACAATCTTCATGATGGTTGCCGGTATCTGTGACTTTGGGTGTGACACCTTGGTTTGCTTCCCGATTTGACACGGTCCACACACTCTACCTTCATCAAAGTTTATTATAGAAATTCAACGAATAACTCCCTTGGAAATAATCTTCTTCAGCATCCGAATATTGACATGTCCCAACGCACAATACCATAGAATAAAATCTTCTATACTTGAACGAAAAAAGTTGACAAAGAGGAAATAAGATAACAATTGTTAGAAGATCTTACCTCTTCTATAATTCAATTTTCGTTTTGATCGGAGACCATACACTTCTCACAAGTAAAATGCACATTTAAATCTTGATCACACAACTGGCTAATGCTAATTAAATTTGCCTTTAGACCAACCACTTGAAGAACATTCTCCAATTTTGGCAATCCAGGAACATTTAGTGTGCCTTTACCTATGACACTGGCTTTGACACCATTGTCAAATGTCGCTTTTCCCATACTTTCAGATATGATATTCTTCAAAAACCTTTCTTCACTGGTCATGTGCCTAGAGCACCTGCTATCAAAGTACCGTGCATCAGTTGCAGTAGCCTTTAGAAAAGTATGTGTGACATTGCTCTTCAAGTTGGACCTTTTCACCCATTTTTATGAGGAAATCTGCAAGGGAAAAACTCTCTAACAATACCTTGTCTCAAGTCAGCAAGATATGTAAAATATCTAGGGCAAATATGACCACAACAGTTGCAATAGTGACAAACAACATTAAATCTGTTATCTTTTCTGATGGGATCAGGATCAAAATAATGAGGATTTAATTTCTTCTCAGTTTTTGTAGTACTATTGCAGTTTGCTTCCCTTTGTAATCAACACCCTTCACTGACACTGTCTGTGACACCGAGCTTTCACCTTTGTAACTCAGTCCAAACGACACTGCCTGTGACATCGAGTTTTTGCCTTTGAACCCAAGACCAGAAGACACTGTCTGTGATATAAAGCTTTCCCCTTTGAAACCCAGTCTAGAACGATCACCACTAGACTTGTTGATTCTCACAATATCATCCAGCATAGAGGAACCCGAATTTAGCATTTTGAGATTTTTCTTTATATGATTTAGCTCATTTGACAAATCCCTAACTTCATCTCGACTTGTTCTCAATTTTGTTTCGAACTCCATAACTGAATTTTGAAGTTTAATCTTTCCATCTCTTACGACTTTAACAAGTTCAGTCCATTTCTCATGAAGAAACTTGTATTCAACAGTGAGATCTTCTTCTGTGATTTCATCTTCATCTTCATCACTGCAAGTCAACATATTCTCTATGACACCAGGTGTAACATCACCATTATTTGTGTGTTCAGCTTTAGAAACAAGAGCCACCTAGTTACTCTGAAATTCGTCTTCCTTTTCAGATTCATCCTCACTTTAAGACGTGTTGAGAGAGTTTTTCTCCATCTTTAAAGTATTATCACATTCTGCCTGAATATACCCAAAGCCATCACATTCTCTACACTTAATTTCTCTATTCTTGAAAGGTTGATCAAAGATAATTTTTCTCCCTATACTTGTTGTTGCTTGAAGAACCACTATTGGTGTTGTTGACACTGTTCTTGACACCTCGATTATTGTTGCCAAATCTCTTCATAACTCTGCTAAGATTCTTAGACAGCAGTGCTAGAGATTCCTCAAAATCATCTTTATTATTATCATTTAAATTATGTGTCTTTGCTTTTAGTGCCACTCCTTTACCCTTCTTTGCTTCCGTGTCAACTCTGAGATTCATCTCAAATGTTCTAAGGGATCCCATCAGTTCTTCTAGTTTCATTTTGGAGATATCTTTGGCTTCTTCAATAGCAGTAACTTTATAAGCAAATCGTTGAGGTAAAGATCGTAGAGTTTTTCTTACCAGTCTTTCTTCAGGAAAATTCTCACCAAGAGCAAACGCCTCATTTGCGATGTCACAAAGTTTGGCATTGAACTCGGCAATACTTTCATCTTCATGGCTTCTTCAGAGTTTCAAATCTTGTAGTTAGTATCTGCATCTTTGACAAATTTACGCCGATGTTCCTTCATAACTGATCTGAAGAATGTTTCATGCCCTTTTAGCTAATTCACACGTGGAAATAAGTCTGAATTAAGTTGGATCAACGCCATTGAAAATAGCATTAAGAGCCTTTGAATTACTGTTTGCCAATGCATCTTCAGTAACCGACCAACTTTCTTCAGATTTAAGAGATATAACATTACCTTCATCAACGGTCGTCAGAGGGTCTCTGTAAGCTTAAATGCGTTTAAGTAACTATTTTTGATACTTATGTTTTTGATGATTTTGATTAATATGAAACGAGTGAACTGTTGATTAAGTTTAATAAGAAATATATAAACTGATGAGCATGAGTAATATGAAATTTACGAACTGGATAATTGGTTTATTATGTTTATTGAATTTATCTGGAAATGCCCTTTGAAAAGGGTATTATGTTTTCTGATGAATTTTTGGCTAAGTGTTAATAGTTAGTCAAAATCAATCGTCCACGGTCAAGACGAAATCAGTTGTCCAAAGTATCACGTGAAAATCAGGTGACTTCAGTCAGAATCATTCGTCTAAAGTAGTCTTTCGAAATCAATCGTCCACGGTCAAGACAGAATAGTTAAGACAAGACGCAGTCGTCCATGCCAATGAAAGATACAGTCGTCCACGCTAATGAAAGACGCAGTCGTCCACGCCAATGAAAGACGCAGTCGTCCACGCTAATGAAAGACGCAGTCGTCCACACCAATGAAAGACGCTGTCATCCACGCTAATGAAAGACGCAGTCGTCCACGCCAATGAAAGACGCAAACGTCCAAAGTCAAAACAGACGCAGTCGTCCATACTTACTTGTCCAAAGACCTAGTGCCAGAAATTTAAAAGACCGCGAAGCAACAGTGATACCCGTCCAGTGTCTTAACTCCAGATCATTAATGGTCGCAAACGATAACGAATCCACACATCAACGGCTAGCTGTCGTCATACGAATGTTTCTCCAATGGCTATATTTCCGAACACAGACGAGGAGCTTTTCTAGATGAGATGTCGATTATAGACAGAGTATAAATAGAAGAACAAAGTTTAGGAGAACAACTTTTTGCCAAAATCCTCTCTGAACCCTTACACGCAAAAAGCTTTGTAATACTCTGCAATTTCCTACACCTCTCTACTCTTAAACTTGATATTCTGTTTTGAGAGAGAGTAGCTTTTGTGCTCAACTATTCAAATCTGTAAAATCTTAAAGGCAGTGGATTGATGCCCGTGAAGTTCAATCCAGAATTGTAAGGCTGTAGATCGATGCCCGTGAAATTAGATCTGGAATTCTCGTTGAGGAGTAGTTAAGGATCTTCAAGGGGAAAACTTGAAGCGTGGACGTAGGCAAGTTTTGGCCGAACCACGTAAAATACTAGTGTCAATCTCTCTCTCTCACTCTTACTTTTATTTGTTTAATATTGTTTTCTGTCCTAGTACAATATCACAAAAAAGTGAGAATAAAAGATAAACCAAACTTGCATATCTAAAATCGATTAGATTAAGAAATTTCTAATTCACCCCCCTCTTAGACAATCACGATCCTACAATTGGTATCAGAGAGAGATCAAATATTGTCTAAGCTGTTATTTAGAAAATTTTGTGATATTCTTACAATGGCATTCAACACAAACTCCACACACATAAAGGGTCAGTCCATTTCTATGCCACTATTTTTTTATGGCAGTGATTATGTATGCTGGAAGACAAGAATGAGAATATTCGTTCAAGCCATGGACTGTGAGATTTGGAATATAATAGAGAATGGCCCTTTCAAGACCATGAAAACTGAGAATGGAATTACTAGTCCTAAGGACTCTCATGAATTAACAGAGTCCGATAAGAGGAATCTTAGTCTAAATGTCAAAGCTATAAACACCCTATACTGTGCACTGAACCGAGATGAATTTAATAGAGTTCGAGGGTGTGATAGTGCACAAGAGATATGGCACTTATTGGAAATCACACACGATGGAACAAATCAAGTGAAAGAAAGCAAAATGAGTATGTTAGTACACGAGTATGAATTGTTTACCATGTTAAAGGATGAATCAATTAGTTCTATGTTTACTCATTTCACTAATATTACTAATGGTTTAAAAGTTCTCGATAAGATTTATTCAGGTGAAGAACTAGTAAGAAAGATCTTTCGGTGCCTACCAAGAGCCTGACAACCGAAAGTGACTGCCATACAAGAAACTCGAGATCTCAAGGTTCTCAAGCTTGAAGAGCTCATTGGCTCTCTCATGACGCACGAAATAACAATGAGAGACAATGAGAAGGAAGATCTCAAGGATAAGGAGATCTTTAAAAGAAACGACATCGCTCTTAAAGCCTCCTCAAGTAAGCAAGAGGAATCAGAGGTTGAAGAAGATGAGGATGACATAGCCCTCATTACTAGAAGATTCAGCAAGTTTCTTCAACGCAAAAGGATGCAAGGAAGAAGATTTCCAAAGAGTGAGAAATTCCAAAGAAAAAAGGAAATCACTTGTTTTGAGTGTGGGAAGCCGGGTCACATGAAGGCCGACTGTCCACAAGCTAAGAAAGGTCCCAAGAAGTTCAAGAAGAGAGCTATGAAGGCTACTTGGGATGATAGTGAGAGTGATACATCTTCAGAAGATGAAGAAGTTGCCAACCTCTGCTTCAAGGCACACGATAATGAGGTTAGCATTTCTTCTAGTGACAGTGAAACTGAGGATGGAGACTTAATTGATGCTTTTAATGATTTAGTCAAATAATACAATATGTTTAAGACTAAGTACTATCTGATAAGGAAAGAAAATATAGATTTAATTGAAAAGCATACTAAGGAGTGTATTCTGAGTGAAAAGGAAATTACAGAACTTAAAAGCAAAAATGAGGATTTGAATAATACTGTTCTGAAATTTACTAATGGCAGCAAAAATCTGAATATGCTATTAGGCAGCCAGAGAGTTACATTTGATAAAGCTGGTTTAGGATATGATAGGTTTAGTAAAAAGAAAGTATATAAGAATTTCTTTCTCAAATCTTCTACTTGTCATGCATGCAATGAAGTAGGACATAAATCCTATGAATGTCCTCTAAAACTAGGAAAAACTAAACCTGGCAGGGGATTGCAATAGGTTCCTAAGGGAACCAGACCTAACTCTAGGACCCAAAAGATTTGGGTACCAAAGAAGACAACTTGATCTTCTGTTTTGCAGGTTGACTGTTCTCTCGGAAAAAATCAGTGGTACCTCGACAATGGATGCTCGAGGCATATGACAGGAGACTCAACCAAATTTGCTGTTGTCAACAAGAAGAAAGGAAATGTCACTTTTGGTGGAAACCAAAAGGGTAAAATCGTTGGCATTGGCAACATAGGTAACAGCTCTAACCCTATTATAGAAAATATATTGTTAGTAGAAGGGTTAAAACATAATTTACTTAGTATCAGTTAATTATGTAATAAGGGTTATAAAGTAGTTTTCAAGTCAAATGCATGTATAATAAAGGATGTCTCAAATAGCAAAGTTCTGTTCAAAGGTTATAGAAAAGAAAATGTTTATATTATTGATTTAGATAATTTTGAACAAATTGATGAAAAATGCCCTGCTGTGAATCTGTTGGTTGATAGTTGGACTTGGCATAGAAGATTAGGACATGTAGGTATGGATACCTTAGCTAAGATTACTAAGGATAATTTAGTTAGAGGGATTCCTAAGATATCCTTTGAGAAGAATAAGGTCTGTGAAGCTTGCCAAATAGGCAAGCAGATCAAAAGTTCCTTTGCATCAAATAATGCAATTTCTACGTCCAAGCCCCAACAACTTCTTCACATGGATCTCTTCGGTCCTTCTAATGTAGCCAGTCTAGGTGGAAAATTCTATGCCTATGTCATTGTCGATGACTTCTCTAGATTCACTTGGGTATACTTTCTGAAGTCAAAGGATGAGACCTTTGATATCTTCTCTAGCTTTAGGAAAAGAGTTCAAAATGAAAAGGAGCTTACCATTGTTATTATTCGTAGTGATCATGGTGGAGAATTTGAAAATGAGAAATTTGAACTCCTGCTCTCAAATATGAAATTGAGCACAATTTCTCCTCCCCTAGAACCCCTCAGCAAAATGGTGTTGTTGAGAGGAAGAATAGGTCTCTTCAAGAGCTAGCTCAGACCATGCTCAATGAAATTCTCTTCCTAAGTATCTCTGGGCAGAAGATGTTTCCATAGCTAGTTATGTGTTAAACAGGGTCTCCATAAGACTTATTCTTGAGAAAACTCCTTATGAGCTTTGGAATGGTAAAACCCTTTCTGTTAAGTACTTTAGAGTCTTCGGTTGTAAATGCTTCATTCTTAACACTAAGGATAACTTAGAAAAATTTGATTCCAAATCTGATCTTGGAATTTTTCTTGGTTATTCACTTTCCAGTAAAGCTAATAGAGTTTTCAACAAAAGAACTCTAGTTGTAGAAGAATCTGTGTATGTCAATTTTGATGAGACCCCTCAACCCACAATCAATGTGGATGAGGATGATACTTTAGAAAAGCAACTGGATTCTCTTTCCTTAGAAAAATCTGCTGAAATCCTTCAAGGAGAAAATTCTTTAGAAATTGTCTCCGTCAAGGATGAAGATGCTACTCTGCCTAGAGATTGGAAATATGTGAGAAATCATCCCTTAGATGAAGTTTTAGGTGATCCTTCCTTAGGAGTGAAGACTAGATCCTCTCTTAAGAATCTCTGTGCCAATGTGGCATTTATTTCACAAGTTGAACCTAAGAAATTCGAGGAAGCAAAGCAGGATGAAAACTGGATTACGGCTATGCAGGAAGAGCTAAACCAATTTGAAAAGAACAATGTTTGGGAACTTGTTCAAAAACCAGTTGATCATCCAATTATAGGAACAAAATGGGTGTTTAAAAACAAGATGGATGAAAATAGCATAGTTATTAGAAACAAAGCTAGGTTAGTTGCCAAAGGTTATAACCAAGAAGAAGGAATAGACTTTGAGGAAACCTTTGCTCATGTAGCTAAACTAGAATCTATTAGGATGCTTTTAGCCTATACTTGCTACAAAAACTTCAAACTCTTTCAAATGGATGTAAAGAGTGCTTTTTTAAATGGGTATATCATGGAGGAAGTTTATGTAGAGCAGCCCTTAGGATTTGAAGACTATGAAAAGTCTGACCATGTATACAAACTTAAGAAAGCTCTATACGGACTTAAGCAGGCTCCTAGAGCTTAGTATGATAGGTTGAAGAATTTCCTTGAGGAAAGGAAGTTCAAAAAGAGTAATACCGATTCAACCATTTTACCATGCAAAAGGACAAAGATATTCTCCTAGTTCAAATCTATGTAGATGACATCATATTCGGATCTACAAATGTATCACTTTGTAATGAGTTTTCCACTGTTATGCAAAGTGAGTTTGAAATGAGTATGATGGGGGAGTTAAAATTCTTCTTAGGATTTCAATTTAGTCAAAAATCCAATGGTATTTTCTTCTATCAAGAAAAATACATCAAAGACCTCCTAAAAAGATTTGGATTAGATTCCTCTAAGTCCTCTAGAACTCTCATGAGTACCACAACCAAATTGGATAAAGATGAAAACGGAATAAGTGTTGATATTAAAAAAATATTGTGGTATGATTGGATCTCTTTTATATCTGACAGCTAGTAGGCCTGATATCCTATTTAGTGTGTGCTTATGTGCTAGATTTCAAGCTGCCCCTAAAGAATCTCACTTAACTCCTGTCAAAAGAATTTTCAAATATTTAAGTGGGACATATGACTTAGGTTTATGGTACCCAAAGGGTATTTCTTTTGATCTAATAGAATATTCAGATTCTGATTATGCTGGAAGTCTGATAGATAGGAAAAGCACAAGTGGCACTTGTCAGTTCCTTGGTGAATCTCTTGTTGTAACGCCCCAAGTTTTCTGAACCCGGTCGCTACTCAATGCTCGAACATGACTAAGGAATTTTTTTTTATTAATTTAAATCTTCACTCGACAGTCAAAATTTGGCATTTTTCTAAAAACTCAAAACATTTAAAAATTTGCAGCGGAAATCATTTGAACCACAATGAAGTTATACAAAACTACGAAATGCTGTTGAATTGTTAAGAAACAATCGGCAATTTGAAAATCTAGTTTAAACAGCGAAATATTAGAGAAGTCGCAGAAGTCAAACACATATGCCGATTGATAAAGTCAACGGAAGAAGCAGAAACAGAAGATAGAAGATTTCTACCGATGACGTCAGCCAAAAGACATCAACCGATCGCAAACGACAAAATACACTCTACATCCTCCGATGACTATACGACAAAAATCCTCCTACATCTACCGATGACGTCAGCCAAAAGACATCAACCGATCGCAAACGACAAAATACACTCTACATCCTCCGATAACTATACGACAAAAATCCTCCTATATCTACCGATGACGTCAACACGCATCTGCCGATGAGTTTACTGAGACATCATCCGATGGACTTTGACCTACACCTTCCGATAGAACAAACCTCATGTACCGGTGACTTTACTGAGACATCATCCGATGACTATTCTTAAGGCATCTTCCGATAGAATTAACCTACATCATCTGATGACTTTTCTTAAGGCATCTTCCGATAGAATTAACCTACATCATCCGATGACTTTTCTTAAGGCATCTTCCGATAGACAACAACACAACTTCCTCCGATAGAAAACAATAAACTTCTACACACATCCACCGATAGCTTTTACCAAAACATCATCCGATAGATAACTTACTCGACTCCTACCGATGGACAAAACAACATGGCAGTAGACTTTACTATAAATTAAGAAAGTCCCGACTATCAAAAGGACTTAAGCATTTTACCAAAAACCATTCAGAGGCAGTTTAAATCATTGTATTGCTCAAATTCAGTAAAAACAACATTATAAAATCCAACAGAACACTAATGTCAGGAAATCTCCAAAACTAATTCAAAAGGTTGCTACCACTACTGTCATGAAAACACAATGTACTCAGATTGAATCATTATCAACTAGACCTTCACAACCGCTGACACCAGTTAACCCGCCTCATCAGTTTACCAGACCAGAGCATGAATGTACCCCTCCATCCACATCTACTCATCTGTGCACACAGGAAATTCACCTGCAGTAATCTCTTCACCTACATCACAAAACTCATCTATTAGCCTAATGCTAAGCAAGTAAAGCAAGAAATGAAATGTGTACTGGAATGTAAATCCTAAATATGCAGTTTCTACTTTCATTCCTCAGTTATGTTGCATTCGTTCACTGGTCTGATGATCCCTAATACAATGGGAGGTGGATCAGTTTTCCCAGGGTATGAATCCATATATTCAATTAAGGGGCAGATTAATTCCCTTAACAGCTGATTTGATCCCTACTGATTACCAATGGAGGTGGATCAATTTTCCCAGGGTATGAATTCGTATGTTCGATTAAGGGGCGGATTAATTCCCTTAAAAGTATACTGTTACAATCTGTTCACATCTCACCATGCTACTTCATGTAAATTCATTTTCGTTTTCTTTCAAAATATGATGCATGGCAACTGAAAAGAAATATTCATTCATGCACACACAAATCCTACTATTTTGTGATGTAGGCCCGAAGGCACATGCAAACTCTACTTACCTGGTCTCCTGGAAAAACTTGGTTGCAAGCTACTTCGAGTATTACTCAAACCTAAAACCATAGACAGAGCATACATTAAATTCCCTCTAATCTTCATTCTAAACCACTAGAAATCTAAGGGAAACTGTTTTGGGAACTCTAGTCATTGTGCATTCCCGATTTCAACTTAAACCGAAACCACCACTCGCTTACCGCCTTCTTAAAACCTCATTTATCATCCCTCCTACCAACGATAGATACAATGTAACAAGAAATAGAAGCAAAACTCACCAAGTTCGGAGGAAATCGCTGGAGGAAGTCTAAAGGGGTCTCCTATCGCGCTCTGCTAAGCTGAGGAGCTGAGAATGGAGAGGAAATGAAATAAACAGTGGCGGCTACTTCATTAATAGTTTCCTTAAATACGTTATCCACCTTTGAATTTCTAATTACCCTTATGCCCTTGCCTAGTCATCCACTAACCCTACATTTAATATTGCCATATAAATTGTGCCATTAGTTTAAAAGGAATAGAGAAACGGTTTGATAGAACCGGGTATTACACTTGTATCCTGGTATTCTAAGAAACAGAATTCTATAGTACTTTTAACTGCTGAGAGTGAATATATTGCTGTTGGTAGTTGCTGTGCTCAAATGCTTTGGATTAAGCAAACTCTAGAAGATTATAATCTTTTCTATGATAGGATTCTCATTCGATGTGACAACATCAGTGCCATTAACATTTCAAAGAATCTAATCCAACATTCTAGAACAAAATACATCGAGGTTAGATATCATTTTATTAGAGATCATGTTCAAAGAGGTGATATTACATTAGAATTTGTTAATTCTGCTGATCAATTAGCAGATATCTTTACCAAGCCTTTGGATGAAAAGACGTTCAATAATATAAGAATAAGGTTAGGTCTCATTCGGATTGAGAAAAACTGAGGTTCTTTTTCTGTTGTAGAATATTGAGCAATAGAGCAGATTTGACAATGGACGTTCAATGGACTTTGACAATGGACGTTCAATGGACTTTGACAATGGACGTTCAATGGACTTTGACAATGGACGTTCAATGGACTTTGACAATGGACGTTCAATGGACTTTGACAATGGACGTTCAATGGACTTTGACAATGGACGTTCAATGGACTTTGACAATGGACGTTCAATGGACTTTGACAATGGACGTTCAATGGACTTTGACAATGGACGTTCAATGGACTTTGACAATGGACGTTCAATGGACTTTGACAATGGACGTTCAATGGACTTTGACAATGGACGTTCAATGGACTTTGACAATGGACGTTCAATGGACTTTGACAATGGACGTTCAATGGACTTTGACAATGGACGTTCAATGGACTTTGACAATGGACGTTCAATGGACTTTGACAATGGACGTTCAATGGACTTTGACAATGGACGTTCAATGGACTTTGACAATGGACGTTCAATGGACTTTGACAATGGACGTTCAATACTCTAGAAGATTATAATCTTTTCTATGATAGGATTCTCATTCGATGTGACAACATCAGTGCCATTAACATTTCAAAGAATCTAATCCAACATTCTAGAACAAAATACATCGAGGTTAGATATCATTTTATTAGAGATCATGTTCAAAGAGGTGATATTACATTAGAATTTGTTAATTCTGCTGATCAATTAGCAGATATCTTTACCAAGCCTTTGGATGAAAAGACGTTCAATAATATAAGAATAAGGTTAGGTCTTCTTTCGGATTGGGAAAAACTGAGGTTCTTTTTCTGTTGTCAATGGACTTTGACAATGGACGTTCAATGGACTTTGACAATGGACGTTCACCAAATTGTCTCTTAAAATCTTTCGAAAGGTATCTGAAACCCTAAGATTCAAATTTTCCTCTCAAAAACCTCTCGACCACTTTCCTTCGTTCAGCGATTCCTTTCCGTCTCTGTTCGTCGAATCTGTTTCTAACTTTCCATCTCAAAATCCCAGGTAATCCCAAATGGCATCTTCCTCATGCACACCCCAAGTTTTCTCGAGGAAGAAACAAAAAACTTCTCATCATGAAGGTGCTCAATCTGTTTTCGTTCCTCCTCCTCTTTTCTGGCCAAGCCATGAGTTCGTAAATCATGCTGCTTTCCAGAGGTACTATGAAGATTTTAAATTTAAGCCCATTATTTGTTCTAGATGAGTAATTTTTCGCGATTTATCTGGCTTGGATTTAGAAGAACCCCTACTTAGGATGGGATTGATGGGGCTTTTTGTTTACGAGTCACATTATTGTGTCATTCAAATGTTTTATGCCAATCTGGAACATTCAATGCGCCTTCTAGTTATTCGAAGTTATGTATATGGGCAGCATATTGAGCTCACTCAGGAAAGTATCCATGACATTCTCCATTGTGAATTTCTGAATGGCTCCCGGCGGTTCTTTGAGTCAGCAAAAATTTCCTCTTTTCTTGAAAAACCTGCGGGCAAAGATTTAGTTAAATTGATTGCCAAGGATCCCAACAATGCTCCCCTGAAGCTAAAGAGCAAAGATTTGAACTTCAGGGCTCGTGTCTTTCACCAAATGATCCACTACAACATCATGCCTGCAGAGGGTCATCGTGACCATGTCTGTGGGATGGATTTTTTCTTGCTGGGTCAGTTTTTCAAAGAGGAACCTTTCAATGTTGGCTACATTATTTTGAACCGGATGCTTCAGGTGGTCAGTAATGCCACCAAGTGTTTGCCTTACAATCTTCTGCTTATGAAGATTTTTCAACGATATAGGGTTCGTTTTCCAGAGTCTGACCCGATTTTATCCTTGAAGAAATCCGATTACTTTTCTTCCTCTACCCTATCAAGAATGGAAATTACTCGCAACGATGAAGGAGTGCTCGTTGACAAAGATGGTCGACGAGGTACTTCAAGGCGCTTGATTCTTACCGATGAAGACGAGGATAACTGTGCTCCAGATGACACTCTCATTCCTCTCCTTGAACCTCTTCCACCTTCTGTTCTTCTTCTTCAAGCTCCCGAGGAGGTCAGTCCTGAGCCAATTTCCCTTCAAGAACCTTTCAGTGATCCTGACCCTCCTCTAGTCCCAGCTCATCTCCCACAACCAATCAGTCCAATTCGTGCTCCCTCTCCAACTCCTGTACCTTCTATGCCAGCACGTGTTCCTCCTCAATCTAGAGGTCCTCCCAGCTCTCCACCAAGAAATTCTATTTCTGAGGACCACTACAATGAGCTCCGGGCTAGTATTGTAGTCTCGGGACTGGTCTTGAATCCTTTCAATCTATGCATCTTTCCTGATTAGATCAACTTGAGGCTTGTGTTCTCTCCCAACTTGACCATCTCGAAGCCTCCACCGTTTCTCGGGATGATATTTCCGGTCTCCTTACTCGCATTAATCAAGTGGAATCCACTCTTAATTCTGCTTATGATGGGGTCACCAAACGCATTGATTTGTTGGAAACAAATCATAGCATTGCTCTTGATGATGTCGTCGATTCTGTGACATTCCAGACAAATCTTCTGGCAACCCAATTGCAGCAAGATAGTCATAAGATTCTCACTCGTGTTGCAGACATTGACACTTTTTTACACTGGGGTGATGATCAGCCAACTCCTGCTGATTTGGCCCTGGATGAAAATGTTGAGAGCAGTGATGCAGCTAGTCCCACTCCTTTTGCTGCTCCAATTCTTGTTGACCAGCCAGCCCCCTGTCCTGCATATGTTGCTGCAGTGTCTGTTCCTTGTGAGGATGAGCCAGAACCTGCACCTATTATTGATCAGCCCGCGTCTACTCTTCCAGTTCCTTCTGCTGTTCATGTTAATTCTTCCCTTGCTGTCTCTGATGATATCCCTATGGCAGATGCAGGGGATGCTATTCTTTTTGCAAGTGTTCCTTCTCCTCCTCCGATTGAGGGAGCTGTTCCTCCAGTAGAAACCTCTTTCCTCTTCTGTTCAAGGAGATTTTCTTAGTCAATTAGGGGCTCTTATGGGCTGGGATACTCCTTCTTCGCCTGAGAGCTAGGATTAATATTTCTGTCTGTCACTGATACTTTTTTTTAATGATATTTTTATGATGTCCAACTGCTCCAGTTTTATTACTGTTATCTCTCATGTGTTGTGCTGAATGTCATTCCTCCTTGTGTGATTATTTTTGATAATATCAAAGGGGGAGATAAATATGTGTATGATAAAGCATGAAGTTTATTTTGGTTGCATGCATAGTGTATGAGGGAGTTAAAAAAGTTATTATATTATCGTTTTGCAATTATTATGGGGGAGAAAATTCTTAATCATCATATATATTTTGTCATTATCAAAAAGGGGGAGATTGTTAGCTTAAATGCGTTTAAGTAACTATTTTTTATAATTATGTTTTTGATGAGTATGATTAATATGAAACGAGTGAACTGTTGATCAAGTTTAATAAGAAATATATAAACTGATGAGCATGAGTAATATGAAATTTACGAACTGGATAATTGGTTTATTATGTTTATTGAATTTATCTGGAAATGTCCTTTGAAAAGGGTATTATGTTTTCTGACGAATTTTTGGCTAAGTGTTAATAGTTAGTCAGAATCAATCGTCCACGGTCAAGACGAAATCAGTTGTCCAAAGTATCACGTGAAAATCAGGTGACTTCAGTCAGAATCATTCGTCCAAAGTGTCTTTCAAAATCAATCATCCACGGTCAAGACAGAATAGTTAAGACGAGATGCAGTCGTCCATGCCAATGAAAGACGCAGTCGTCCACGCTAATGAAAGATGCAGTCGTCCACGCCAATGAAAGACGTTGTCGTCCACGCTAATTAAAGACGCAGTCGTCCACGCCAATAAAAGACGCAGACGTCCAAAGTCAAAATAGACGCAGTCGTCCATACTTCCTTGTCCAAAGACTTAGCGCCAGAAATTTAAAAGACCGCGAAGCAACAGTGATACCTGTCTTGTGTCTTAACTCCAGATCATTAATGGCCGCGAATGATAGCGACTTCAGACATCAACAGCTAGCTGTCGTCGTACGAATGTTTCTCCAACGGCTATATTTCCGAACACAGACGAGGAGCTTTTCTAGATGAGATGCCGATTATAGACAGAGTATAAATAGAAGAACAAAGCTTAGGAGAACAACTTTTTGTCAAAATCCTCTCTGAACCCTTACACGCAAAAAGCTTTGTAATACTCTGCAATTTCTAACACCTCTCTACTCTTAAACTTGAGATTCTATTTTGAGAGAGTGTAGCTTTTGTGCTCAACTATTCAAATCTGTAAAATCTTAAAGGCTGTGGATTGACGCCCGTGAAGTTCAATCCAGAGTTGTAAAGCTGTAGATCAACGCCCGTGAAGTTCGATATGGAATTCTCGTTGAGGAGAAGTTAAGGATCTTCAAGGGGGAAACTTTGAAGCGTAAACGTAGGCAAATTTTGGCCGAACCACGTAAAAATACTAGTGTCAATCTCTCTCTCACACTCTTACTTTTATTTGTTTAATATTGTTTTCTGTCCTAGTACAATATCACAAAAAATTGAGAAGAAAAGATAAACCTAACTTGCATATCTAAAATCGATTAGATTAAGAAATTTCTAATTCACACCCCCCCCCCCCCCCCCCCCGCCCTTAGACAATCACGATCCTACAGTCTTATCCTGTCAGAATAGATCTCCAAGTCTTCTCATCTAAAGCCTTGATGAATGCTTTCATCCGGGCCTTCCAATAGGCATAGTTACTTCCATCTAATAGAGGTGGACTCATTGTTGAACCTCCTTCTTTTATAAAGTCCATCGCACAAATAAAACACGATCAAGTCCTGTGAATCCTGCTTAAAAAACAGAAGAGACCCACTCTGATACCAATTGAAAAATAGTGATTAGTGACGCGGTGTCATGGAACACTAGGTGAGACACCGATAATAAACACGATAATGGACATGTAGAAATTAAAGAGACACAGGAGGTTGGTAACGCAGTTCCGCAATTGCCTACATCTGCGGGGTCACGCCCAGAATTAAAAACAATTCTCTGAGTTCACAAGTTACAAGGTACTCGGTCTAACACAAAGTAAGACTCCCTTTTTTCTTTGTCGCCGCCTCTTACTAACTTCCCAGCGAATCTAGTTTTGCGAGCTCCCCTCGACTTGTAATCGATCCCTCCCAGAATTTGAATGCAACAGATCCTCTTGTTGATGGCAACTCCTCCCGGAATCTAACGATGACAAGCTCCCCTTGTCGTTGATGACTCCTCCCGGAATCCATATATGGCAAGATCCTCTTGCCCACGATCAGAACTCCTTCCGAGTTCCAGTCAGCCTCCTCCCAAGACTGAGTTTCAATGAAGAACACAATAAATGCACCTGTGACACCGTCTGTAACACCAGTCGTTGTCTTCTGATGCAACTAATCAACACACTCAGAATATCACCAGATCCAGACACGAACAGAGTGTGAATACATTCAATCAACGATCGAATGAATAATCATAGACACCACACTAAACCGTGGGTGAAGAATAAATCGCTCGAATGAATAAAGACTTTCGGCTCTCAAGAATAATGGCTTCAGCAGCCCTTAACTGTGAGGGAGGAATGCATAATATACTGTCCATCAAATATTTTTATTTTTGATCTTCAATATTCTCTCCAGTCAGATCGCAGAGAATAAAGAAACCGAATCCCATGAAAATCAGATATGTGACATCAGGTGTGACATTTATTGAAAGTGTTACCTACTTAATAGGAATAAATCCCAACGAATAGTGAATGAATCCCACAATTATTGTGATCATATATCTTGCTATAATCTAGCAAACAATTATCAAATCAGATTTTCAAAAATGATTTTCGAAAATAACACATATGGAAAATCCGAGCAACCGACGAGCAAACGAATCGGTATCAAATCCCTTAGATGCTATGATTTTGAATCTCGTTGTAATCCAACCTAACAAACTTGTAATCTTCAAATCTACTTTGAAAAATAACATCGAATCCCATAATGTCGAATAGAGATGTTAAATGGGCGGGCTGGCTCGGCTCGTTACTGTAGCGGGCCGAGCCTGTCTCGGTCCCGTTAGGCGGGCTGAGCTGAGCCCAGAATTTGGGCTCGCGAGCCGGCCAGGGATCGAGCCAAACGAGCCGGGCAACGGGCCGACTCGTTAGCTCGGTGAGCCAGCCCGCCTGGCCCGCCCCAGCACCCCCACCCCAAGCCCAGCCCCACCCCTAGCCAGACCGTCGACAACGGGAGAAGAGATCGTCGCCGTTCTTCTGCGCAGAAGCTGTTGGTCGCGTCTCAGCCTTCTCCGGTGAAGCAGTCGTCCTCCGTTCACAGATCGCTAAACGTCAGAGTCTCCACCTCGCACTGTTCGCCGATCTACTTTTTCTTGCCGTGAAGAAAAGATCGCCGACAGATCGTGAACTCCAAACTTGGCTTCTTCACTCGGGAGGGGATGAGCATGCCGTGGATGGAAAATCGCCATGTTTCTTCGTCAATATCCAAGTTCAGTCCAACTATCCAAGTCTCTGCGAGTATTCGTCGAAGGAAATTCACAAAATAAAACTAAAAGAACATTGGAGAATAAAAATGAAAATAGAAGAAGATAAGATCTATCTCAAATGCTTGGGAATCCTATTGCCACGTGTGGTCGTCATTAAATTGGGGGCTCTTTTTGGAAAGAGAGAAGTGATGGAGATGGCAGTATTAACTATTATACTATTATTTTGATGTAAATTATTGTTTTGCCCTTTTCGCAGCGCTCTTCGAGTTTCATCTCTGCCACACTCATAAAAAGATAGCAAAGGGATCGCTGCATGTCCAGTCGTCGTTAATCACGTAGTTCGTCGTTCTTCACCCACAGAGAGCGCGTTGGTCTTCTCTTCCCACTCTTCTACTCTTCTTCACACATTGAGAAATTGAATAAAATCAAAATTTGGAAAAAAGCTCTATTGGCAGGGGAAGAAACACAGATTATTGATAAACAACGTACACGTGGAGTTTGATTGGTTACCAGACGCTTCTTCTATACAAATTTGATACAAAATAAATTAAATTATTTTAATAAAATATATTATATTTAATCAAATTTGTGATAATTGTAATTAATTTCTTTGGAAACGAGACCCGATCATTGAACACGATGTAAGACAAAGGCTGGAAAATTAGTTTATTTTATGAATTGATAACATATTTATTTTAAATTTTGGTGATTATAGTTTGCCATGTGACTTTGTTATATTTTGTGATATATTTTAGTTATACAATCTGAAATTTTTATTTATATAAGTTTGGCTTGTTAAGCTCGGCTCGTTACGCTCGTTGGGCCGGCTCGGCTCGGCTCGTTAGGCTCGTGGCTCGCGAGCCTGCTCGGGTTGAAAATTTTTTAGGGTCGACTCGTTAGGCTCGGCTCGTTAGGCTCAGCAGGCTCGTTTGGCTCGTCAGGCTCGGTGAGCCGGGTCTTTCTTGGCTCAGCTCGGCTTGACTCGCTCGTTTAACATCTCTAATGTCGAATATGTTAACAATAACTTGTTCTCCAACTAACATTATTCCAAAAATATTTGATCTTCTGAAAATAACAAACTTCCAAAATTCAAAAGGTTCTAATTTTAACTTCCATTGATATTTTCTTGATCTCCAAGATCTCTAATAAACTATCTTTCAAAATTTAAATAGATAATTCCTTGATTTCCAAGAAACTACCTTCCTTGCACCGTAAGCTTTATTAATTAACATTCCAAATATTATTTTGCTGAATATAGAATAAATCGCAAATTTTCTTAATTGTTCATTGTCAAAAAATTAATGCCAATAATATTTATATTTACAGAGTCCTGCCTTTTTCATTACAAAAATTATTTTTAATCTAATTTTCATTATTTACACAACTCTTCTACTCTTATAATTTATCTAATACGACCATACATTAAATTGCACTAACAATTCTCCATAACCTGAATATACTTTAAACTTGGAAAAATCCAACACGTGGACTATATATAAATTAAAAAAATACAGGTTTTTACACCACACACAGCTGATTTTTGTTTGCAATTTTGGTACCATTAGAAATGAAAAAGAAATCAGACATGAACAGAAACTTATCCAGCAGTAGAATAAGGTACAAGGGAGAATGATTTGCAAGTTTTTGATTATCAAATTTCTACCGACAAAGTTTCTGAAGAAAAATCCTACTTGCAGAGAACAGGGAAAGAGTCAGCGGCAGAATCAGAATCATCCACAACTTTGACCAGTTTGTTCAGCTGAGCATAAACCTGCAGTGAAGAAAACCTGCATTGAAAGCCATCATAGAATCAGTTCTAAAGAAAACGAAGCTGTCTCTCTCGAAGGTTAGAAGAAAGTACTTGGATCAGAATTGATAATCATGGCAGTCCCGCCAAAGCTACAAGTTCCTCCCCTTTTCTTGCTCTTCTGCCAATAGCTGTTGAATGCATAGGAAGCATGAGCCACCACAGTGTCTGGAAAGAAGCAACTTCCGTTCGGCATGATCTCGTCACAGTCGGCCCCTCCTGCCCCACATGCGTAGTCCATCGCCTCCTGCAATGTCTCCTCCGGAACACTAGGCTTTGCCACACACCACCGCCTCTGCACCACCACCGTATCTGGAGCACCAGCCTTGCCTGGTTTACAAGGAGGCAATTCAAACCCAGATGGCGGACTTGCCGGAGCAAAAGGGAGTGGCAATGGCGATGGAGAAGATATATGGCTGAACGGAGGAAGAGACTTCGGGTGTTTGGCTATGTTGGACGGAATAGTGTAGCCATGAGAGGAGGTTGATGGGGATTCTGCAGTTTCTGGAGATGGAGTCGGCTTCTCCGGAAAAGATTGTAGAAATTTGGAATCAATGGAGGAGAGCTTCCTGTTTGTGTATTCTCTCTGATTTGGAACAATTACAGTAACCTTTACTTTGCTCAACTCTGAAAATCCAAGCTTTTTGACGGACTCCATGAGAGAAGTTACCAAGATTTGGGTTTCATCAGAAAATGGATATGCATTTTTCGGAAGATTCAAAGTAATCGAGGAGTTCTTACTCTGCATGAACTCGAGCAGAGGCCTAAGCATTTTATCAGCTAGATCGTCTTTAAAAAGAGCAGAAAATGGGTCCAGACAATCGAAAGAGAAGGAAGCTGAGACCTTAATGTCTTTCTCCAAACCCCACCTAGTCAGAGAATGAAAGAAGTTCTTCATAGATGGAAGTACCAGACCCAGATTGTGTTCTTGATCTTTGTTGCAGAAAACTGCGTCGCCCAAAACAATGGTGGTGATTTTGGTCGCAGGGTAGTGGGCTAGTACGTTGATCCTCAGCCAACTCTCCGCCATTAGAACACTGGTCGACACTGCGTGAAGATCTCCATCTTTCACCGAAACAGCTAGAGGACGAAGACCAGAGTCAGACCGTGGTTGCAAAGCTTTGTCAAAGTGGTTAATGGTGTCAAAAGATTCTTGGTATGCATCTGCAAAAAGCATATGAATATTAAACCCCCAAAAAAAAACTCAAGAATTGAAGAAGTTTTTCGAACTCGAAACAGAGGAGAGAACTTACTGGTAAGACCCAGAAAACAGAGCAGGAGGAGGGGGAAGAGCGAGAGTGTCTTCAACATTTCCAGCAACCAAAAATCTTCAACCGAGAGAATGTAAGAGAAAATGGGTGATTCTGTATTTCAACTATATAAATTCACTGCAACTGATGGATACTTTTCTTTGGGAGTATGTCCGTTGGCCAAAGGGTGTCTGTTGTTCTTCATAATCACGATAAAAATGGAAGACGAAGAAGAAGAAAAAGTACAACACGTGAATAGCGAAAAAAGAACTATCCGTTGCGCGTTAACAACCTCGCTCAGAGGCATCACCTACAGGCTACATGTCGTTCACCATTCCTGTTTTCTTATTTAAATCAGACAACCTGTTATGGGTTCATTAATTTGATTTTGTGATAGTGAAAAAAAAAAAAAAAAAATTCTTCATGCCCTAACTAACATTGAAGACGAAAACCCTGTTATGTACGGCTTAACTTCCCTTTCTTCGCTCAGTTGAGGGCTGTTTTCTTAATTTATTTACGCTATTGCAATTGGATTTCGTTGCTCAGCTTGACTGATCGAAGAATATCGATAAGTTGGAAATAATTTGTTTTCTTTTCTTTTCTTTTGAGAAAACCAATTTCTAGTGTCCACGGTGCACGTTTTTGTGGCAATACAGACACAAAGCTTGATTCCGAGCAGTTTATAAAGATTTAAATATCTCCCCATCAAACACAGGTAACTTCAATTTTTTCCGTATTGAAAATCAATTTTATGTGAAGTTAAAAAAGTAAGGTAGTTTGAGATTCCATAATTTATGTATGGTAGTTTGTGAATTTAAAATGTTGTTATTTGAAATTTATATTGTTTTTGTATGTAGTAGAAATTGACAGTGTATTGAATTCTTTTTTTTTTTGTCTTATTCTTTGTTATAATAACACTTATTTTCTAAATTTGGTTTGATGTCAGATGTTTGAAGACATTTTGAAAACAAACAAATTTTCAGTAGAATACTTATCGAGAGATTTTCGTGAGATAAGGCACAATATAATATGTGTGTGGACAATAAGAAATTATTGATAACTGTAATGTCGATCAGATGTCAACACTTGAGATCCACAACATGTTGGGTTGAATTGGTGTTATTGAGTGGAAGACGATGCAATATTACGAACCACATTTTGAACTAAAGAATGGGTTGAAGAGTTCAGATGCAGATGTATTTGCGATGGTCACTAATCTAAATAAGAAAATGTACGTAAAAGGTTATGTTGAGCCAAAAGATAAATATAGAAACATAAATGGTGAGAAAGTTGGAACAATTAATTCATTGAGTGTCATGTTCATGTCAAGGGGGGTGGAGGCTAAAAGTAATAAAAAGTTGTAGACTAGGGTAGTACTAAGGGAGATTATATGGTGCTGCTTATGAAATTTTAGGTAATAAAGTTGAGAATTTAGACAAGTAACGAAGTTAAGAATATTTCCAACTTATTAATAATCTTTTGTCAATTAAGCCTAGCAACAAAATCCAATAGCAACAACAACATAGCAAATAAATTAAGAAAACGGACCACAATTGAGCGAAGAGCAGTCATTGTTAGTCCAGGACACGAAAAAATTTCGTAGTTCTTAGTTCTGTCTAGCGGGGTAAGACATTCTTCTTTTCTTTTTCTATCACATACTCAAATTAACGGACGCCCTAACTATGAGAATGCTTGTTGCTAACACTTCATACTCTGAGTTGTTAGTTTAATTAAAAATTTAAAGTATTAATTGAAAATATCATTTTACAAATATTGATATTTATCGCTCATTCAAAGGGAAACTCTTAAATTATAAAAGTTGTGTTTTTTTTCGATACCATTTTTTTCGGGACTAATTTGTGCGTGAATAGAATCTCATACTGTTTAATATAAGGTGAATTTTGAAAGTAGGAGGTTGAGATAAAAGGAACAAGTTTAATTCTAATAGTCTTAATCTTATATTCTAAATTGTATTTTTCTTTGGCTTTTATTTTAGATGCACTCATTAATACATTATTTGACATTTCTTATGATATAACTCTACTTGGAGCTACGAAAGCTTACTCTTTTACTCTCACAACACTCTAAAGTCATCCAAGCCTCACGGAGTAGACCAAAACACAAAATTCAAAATCTTTCGAAACAAATTTCAATTCGAATATTGTATAATTGCGTAGGTAAGCTCACACAAATTAAACAATTTGAGATTTCTTTTGAACATGATAACATTGAATCAACCATTGTACTCCAAGCTAAGGATGGAGAGAAGACAAAACAAAGTCTTCAGATTGTATTTTTGATCGAAAAATTAATCTGATTTATTTTGTGATTTTGAGAAAAATATTTCTTTGACAGCCGAACAACTGAGTAGACTCCAACCTTTGAATCTATGGAGAATCGTATTGAGGAGATAAACGAAAAAAGAGTGACAATACACAACCATTATTATTTACAAATGTTGAGAAAAATTTATGGGTGATCTTCTACGTCATGTCGTTTCTCCTCTCCTTTTTTCCAATCTTAGAGTGAAACGGTGCGTTTTGTTTTTGTCGCTTTCATTACACCAAAGGCATGGGTTCGGTTCACGCAGCTATATTTGTCTGTGGGTCCCCATCTTCGAATCAACGGCAAGCTTGTAGGCCAAGCTAATCTGACGGTGGAAACCGAGGGGACAGAACAACTCATCAAAAGCAGCGGTCAACATCCATGCTTGACTCTGAAAGGTTGGTCATGGCTGTCCAAAGATGCCCACTACTACTACCCAGTGACCATGTAAATTTTGTGACAAATTAAAGAGTGTAATTTTACGCTTTTATTTTTATATCTTATGGTGATATATATGTGTCGATAATTTGTTTTAATATAATTAATTTATCATAGTTATTCTATTAATAAATTAGAAATTTATTTTACTCTCTAAAAATACTATGTCAAACAATTATTAATACAATTAATGTAATAAATTGTGTCATTAATGTAGTAAATTAATTATTTTAAATTTATTATATTAATTGTACACACATCAACAAGTATTTTAAGATAATATAATAAAATCATTACTCATAAATTAATGCCACGTGAGTAATAAAAATAAAGTGTACATATATTACTTTAATAAAAATAATTATCTTAAATTATTATAATATATTTCTTTATGCACGTTTCTTTCTTGAGAATTATGTACAAATTATAGCGTACATGTACATACGTACGCACGTGCACGTATATATAATTATCTTACTTATAGTTGAAATATAAATAGGAAACTTGATATCTTTCTTACAATTTTATTTTATGAATGATTAAATATTTTTTAAATTCCAAAATAATATATTATAACTAGTTGTGATGATGAAACAGTCGAAAACAAAAAGAGAGAAAAGGCAAATTTATGGACATGAATCATAGGTGGTCCTAAGTTTGGAAAAAGGAAAAACATGTCTCATTAAATTTGTGGAGTCATGCAATCATACAATTTTTATTTTTTTGTCTTGAAATTCAACGTTGGGTATGCTTCACTTGAACAACATGCTACTGATTTTATTGATTACCCATCCAACCAGTAGAAGTCTCGTCACGTTCTTCCCAATTCTTGTCCCACCAACCAAATGAATATTCTAGATGTACAAACATTATTATGTCTACTACGCTACCACGCACAAATTCTTTTTCGTATTTTTTTTAAAGACATTGCACTGATGGAAAATAATATGCCAACTTATAAAACATCTCGGGACTATAATTCATATTAAGATATTGATAGATTAAGGAGAGCGTAGCTGAATCCTTATATGATGTGAGCAACAACTTTAGTCGAGGACAAAGCTTTTTCTGTTCAACAAAGCTTTCTCGTCAAAATCTCTTTCAAGTTGATAGATTGCAAGAAAATGATGAAAAAACTTATGAATTAGGGACCATAACCCTTCACATGATTAATTCCTAGTTTATTGTCCAAAAATTGATACGAGCTCAAAAGTATTGAATTATTAATCCATAATTAATGCATTAAATTGTAATATGAAGTCATATTAATGCATTAATTCCTAGTTTATTGTCTTTTACTATTGTTTGAAATTTCTTTATCTTTTAATTATTATTACATTGTAGGGTCAAAATCTAATATTGTTGTGAATCATAGTATAGTTGAAGCCTAGACATATGCAAAAACAGTAGTGATTTTATGGATGCATATTGATATATGCAAAAATAAATGTATAATTATTGATGACATTTATCATATTTTGCTCGAACAATTTAAAAACGCATCAAAACCTAAAATACTTCTAACTATTATGGAGCTATTATACTTGTTGATCACATCGACCCAATTGGGCGTCATTAGCCAAAACGATCAAACCCATTTGACTAGATCAATTGCACAAGACTTGACAGAAATATCGATAAAAAAAAAAAAGGTTTGAAAAGAAGAAGAGAATGGAGGTTTTGCATCAAGATGAAAAAAAAGGACGAGATTAAGGAAAAACGAGAAGTCCATGTGATTTGATTATTTTTCGGTGGGTGATGAAGCTTATTTTTTTTCGGAAGGCGATCAAATAGATTATTCGTTCTTGATAAGTTTTTAGGCAAAATTTATTTTTATATTTACTCGAAATTGTTTCAAAGAACAATTCAATTATTTTCTTAATATCATAAAATCTTGATATTAAATATGGTATTCTCTTTTTTACTTTCTTAAAGTGTGTGATATCACATGAAAGGGTACAGATAGAGCAAAAAGATGAATGAAGAATGAATGGTTAAGAGAATAAAAGAACGTGGCTCTATCATGTTCATGTCTCACCACGTCAACATTAAGGAATAAAATTGTTCTTTAAAATAGCCAAAAATGTAAATTAAAATCAAAACTATTATTGCATTTAGTTGATTTATACAATTTTTAGTGATTTTGAAAATGCGATCGAAATAGTATAGGTGATTAACTACCAATGATTCTCCTTCAATTACACTAACATCGCTTTTTCCATAAAATTAGTACGTTTTCACTATGTTTTATCAACTCAGTTGCGAGTAATATGTTGGACTTGCACAATTTTAAATATGGTTTGCTTCAAAGTTATTTTCTGACATATTTGCATATCTACTAATCAACTTTATCATTCGGCTCAAGGATAATCGATCAATCCATACTAGATTCAATTTTGAATCAGACCTGAACCTAATTCGAAATTAAAGTCAGTTTGTGAGCTTTATTCAATGGGCTAGTCAATTTGCTCTTCGATCTTGTTATGTTCGTGTCGCAACGTAATGAAACTGCTTTTTTTGTATTAAGTTTTGCATATTTTGCATCATAGCCCTGATATTTTTGATCAAGACGCAAACAAAATTATAACTTTTTTACGTTCTACATATATAGCAGCACGAAATGCATTTCAATGTCGTGATCGTGTATATGGTCGCGCGGTGACATCCTCTAAAATTGAGTTCCTAATTAAAAAATCAAAAATGTCAATTTTTCGACCAATTTAATGATCGAAAGTCAAGAAACCAGATCTTAAATCATCATTTGTTTTATTCGAACTTACCTGGACCTTAGCAAGATTAAGAGGAATTAGATTGCCCGATTGGGTCCACTATGAAGTTGATCTACTAGCGATCTCGTTTTAAAATACGCTTTCTAGTTATGCATTTGACTTGCACATTTTTGAATGTTTTGTTTCTCCTAGTAGGTTTTTATAGAAACAAGGCTTTTACCACGAGATGCTTCAAATGCTCATTCTTAAATCATTTTATTTATTTTAGGGAAAAAATCAATTATAGACATGTACTACGAGTTATTTTCAATTATAAACACAAACTATCAATTTTTACAATTCAAAACATGTACTTTGAATAATGTTCCAATTATAGACATTCCGGACGGACGGACTCACTCTCCGTCCGTCCGGACCTCATTTTCGCCAGACAGCGGACGGACGGTCTATATTACCGTCCGTCCGCTTAAATGAACGAATCATCTGCTGCCACGTCTTCCGGCCGGACGGAAACTTTCAGCGTCCGTCCGGTGAAGCGGGTTGATCAAATTAACGAAAAATCTGCCACAAACGCCGGACGGACGGACTATTATACCGTCCGTCCGTAGTAGTTTTCAGTAAAAACCCTATAAGAACTACCGCGGTAGTTTTGGTAAAGTACCAATTCTAACCGCGGTAAGTTCGGTTTTCTCGATCTTCTTTGAGAACGGACGGACGCTGTTGTCTGCGTCCGTCCGGCCGATCTTCGGAAGAAAACGGACGGACGGAATAATACCGTCCGTCCGCAGTTTGGCAAAATTCTCCGAAGCGGACGGACGGAAGAATACCGTCCGTCCGTAGTTTTGTAAATATTTTCTGCGGACGGACGCAAGATGCTCCGTGTGCGATGAGGTTGTGGAGGATGCGAGCCTTGACATTGAGCTCTCTGGCTATTGGCTTCACGAAGCCTTCAATATCAGCGTTCCTGTGAATCTGTCTACAGAACGCTGTACCCTCATCTGTTGCCAAGATAGGAAATGTCTTCAGGGCGTGGTAGTACCTCTCAGCGTCTTCTTCGTGAAAGCCAAGAATATCATTCACCACCTTAGGCGTAACTTCAAATTCTTGGCCCATGATATAGCTGGAGATAACTCCTTCCCTAGCAGTAACTGCTATGTTCGCATAGAATAAGCAAACTATCTTCTCGCAACTATCTCCATGCAGAGAGTATAGCCCTTGGAGTCCGATTCTGTCAAACATTTCTCGAATCTCGAAGGACTCCCACCCTGAAAATTGTAAATAACAAATGAATAAGACATATCAACAACTTATTGAATGAATAAATAATAACTGAGTGAAAATTTACCTGTAAAGTCGATTATCTTGGTCATCGAGACCTTCCTCTGTGGAATATCTAGGAAATACTGCTCTCGGCAATGTTCACTGCGAAAATCACGACTACTTTGCAGGTCTCCAAGCCGTGAGGATGATGCAGGGGGGAGTGGAGGCAGAGGACGTGCATCTGACGCCCGTTGAGCTGACTGTGTGGCCTGCGGCCGTTGCTCTGCGACCCTTGAAGCTGCTTGCGGGGTCGGGGGACGTTGCTCTGAACCCCTTGCAGAGGACTGTGGGGTCGGGGGATGTGAAACCCGTGGAGTGGGCTCTGTAGAAGGTGGAGCAGTCTTTTGACGCTTTGACTGTCCATCTTTCGACTTCGAACTTTGTTTTGATGTCGAAGCTCCCTCTTTTCTGAAGTATGTCCGTTTGTCTACCATTCTTTACGATATGAAAATAGGAAACATCAAATATTAGCCACATGAAAATCAAATTTCGAACAAATACAAAACACAACAAACAGCATTGGTCCGGACGGACGTACCATTTCTTTGTCCGTCCGGAACTTCAAGGCGAATCAACCGGACGGACGGACTATTGGTTCGTCCGTCCGGATTGTTATGGATGATCCATCCGGACGGACGCACTAAAACTGCGTCCGTCCGGAGGATCATCGTAACTAAAACCTAGGGCAGGCCGATTTCTACCGATTTAACCATACAAACCGAGAAAAATCATTAGGAGATGGACCGAAAATATACCTGGTATGTTTTGCAGTCGACGATTTGGCAAGAGATTTGAAGAACGTTGATGGAAAAATCGAGTATTTCGAACGGTTTTTCGTCCGACCTAAAACTCGTCGATCTGTTATAATCGACGGAAACGGACGGACGGACTAAAGTGCGTCCGTCCGTAGAGTACATATGAATTCATACGGACGGACGGACTAATGTACGTCCGTCCGTAGGTCGAGAATTACAATACTTTTACCGGACGGACGGGGCAATGTTCCGTCCGTCCGTGCACGTGGCATCTTTTAATTGGCTTGACACAAACGGACGGACGGTAATATAGACCGTCCGTCCGCTGTCTGGCGAAAATGAGGTCCGGACGGACGGAGAGTGAGTCCGTCCGTCCGGCATGTCTATAATTGGAACATTATTCAAAGTACATGTTTTGAATTGTAAAAATTGATAGTTTGTGTTTATAATTGAAAATAACTCGTAGTACATGTCTATAATTGGTTTTTTCCCTTTATTTTATTTTAATTCTTTCATAAAACATTAAATTTATTTAATTTAATGCACTTATACAATATTAAAAAAAAGAGACCTCATAAAAAGCAACCCTAACATTGATTGTTTTTCAATAAATTGAAAATAATGATGACAAAAAGCCACGTGTAATCATGGAATGAAATGCTATTGAGTAACATAATTATGGCAGCTTAAAATTAAGTGAAGAAGTCCTTTAAATATTCTAAAAAATATAAATTATCGTCTATATTTGTTTATTACTATAAATTTTATATAAAATAATAAATTCATTATTTAAATAATGAATAAAATTAATTTATTAAATATATTAAGTGAATTTAGATTAAAATAAGCTAAATTTTGTATAAACTTATGAATCCCAGATCCCTATGCAAGGTAGTTTAGTTAAGTAGGCCCCACCACCACACCCGCCCCCAGCCCGTCGGCTTGATTTCATCAGTCAATCCTGTCCGTTGGATTAAAAATTTACACAACCAGAGAAGATTTGCAAGGAGAAAGGGACGGGTGGAGAGTTGCAGCACATTGTAAACCGTAAGCATAGCGGTTCGGTCTGTAGGAGATTAAAAGATGAACAGAACCGGAAAACAGGGGTAGGACCGTCCAAAGGAATATGTGCTTTGCTCTTCCTCGAAACAAAAATTGAAAGATGAGAATATACATTGCTTTTAAAGTCTAATTTAGACTTTAGAGCATATCGTTTGGAGTAATTTATATATAAGACCTAAAACGATTTTTTTTTTTTAACAAATCAACTATTAGCAAATTCAAATTTTACAGTCAATTTATCTGTTAAATATAACATGCGTATATCATGTCTTACAGTTCTAACTCAATCGATCCTCTATACGACGACTTCAAACTCGGTCAAAGTGTGTGATGTTGCTTAAAATTAGGTTAGAAATCGCAAGATGAGTTAAAAATTGAGTTAAAACACCTAATGAAATGAAAAATGCGATATACAAATGCTAGATTTAACAGAGAAATTGACAATAATATCTAAATTATTAATAAATGAAAAGCAGATGTTCGACTTGTTCAAAAAAATAATTTAAATTCTAATTTGTAAATAATTTGAAACATTTATGGTTTAAATTATTGTTTGCCCTTCAATACAATACCACTAAACAATTATTATCGTTTATAAATTGGAAGAACTGAATTCAATTCAATTCTATCTAAAAACAATTCAATTCAATACGACGTAAGAAGTATTTATGATTGTAGCGGACAAATTTAGACTCTAGATCTAATATCGTAATCATAAAATTTGGACTATAGATTTGATCGATTAGTTTACAGAGAACGGCGATCGTTCATTATGACGTCAAGCAAAGCTGTTACTTTGGTTGAAGGCGTCCAGATCTCTGCAACTGAAAAAAGGCTTCTCCTTTACACTCCTCTCTCTCTCTCTCTCTCTCTCTCTCTCTAAACCAGTCCAACCCAAAGAGAACTGGAAAGGCTACAAACCAGAGAGAAATGAAGTGAGATGATGAAAAGAAGATAAGAGAGACCCAGAAAAATTCACCATGAGAGCTCATTATTTGAGCTTCTTTTTCTTTCTCTCATTTCTCTTTGTCCTTCAAACCGTCTCCATCAATGGTTCCGGCAAAGCTCGTCCTACCCTTCACAGAAGAGCTCTGCACCAGCCACTTTTCCCGGTGAGCTCTGCGCCTCCACCGGAATCCGATTTAACTCCGCCGGCCGCCTGCTCCGTCTGACCCTTCTCCAGGTACAGACGACCAGTCCTTCTTTGGTGAATCCCCTTCAGGTTCCGTTCCAGATCACTATCAACCTCCTCCTTCGTCTTCCAATGTCACTTCGTCGATTCTGGAAGCTACTCAGCCATCCAAGGGGGCGAAGACAGTCGCGATTGCAATCTCCGTCGGAATTGTCACTCTCGGAATGCTCTCTGCTCTCGCATTCTTCCTATATCGTCACCGGTCAAAACACTCCGGCGAGTCTCAGAAGCTAGTCGGAGGCCCCAATGGCGATGGATATCCAGACGACACTAGAGTGCCTCCGTCCAGCTTTCTTTATGTCGGCACGGTCGAACCGAGTCAAAACTCCGTCGTGGAATGGAGAATAGCAAACGGCGCCAATAGTTCTCCTTATCGCAAGCTTAATTCCATTAAAATGTCGGATCGTTACCGTCCCAGTCCTGAATTGCATCCGCTTCCACCCCTATCGAAACCTCCGGTAACGATTTCTCCGTCTCTATCGTCATCTTCCAACGAGGAAAGCCAAGAGGCGGCATTTTACACGCCGCAAGGCTCTTCGGTTGTCAGTCACGACGACGGAAACCATGTTCGGGCAACTACTTTAAAAGCCGGTCTTAATTCAAATCTTCGTGTTCCCCATTCAAAAAGAACTTCTCCTAAATCACGGCTTTCAGTCTCGTCGTCAAAGGTCGGTCAGTCTCCAGTCCCACCGTCGCCTCCTCCTCCTCCATCGTCTTTTCAGCAGCCTCAGCCTCTTATTTCATCAAAGGGACCGAAATTTTTAAAGCTTCCATCTCCACCGAATTTGTCTCTCCTTCAATCACTTAGCAGTTCATCTCCAAATCCAAACGTACTAAACAAATCTGGTCTTCCTCTTCAACCTCCCCCTCCACCCCCACCTCCTCCTCCGCCGCCGCCATTAATCTCAAATCCTCAGAAAGTCGGATCTTCAGAAAGGAGTATTCCTACCTCGACTCCTCCATTGTCGTCAGTGACTTGGACTGCAAGCCAAATCCAAATCAAACTCTCCTCGTGGTTCTAAATTATCAAATTCCTGTTGAACAAGTCCCCAGAAGCGTAAGCCCGCCGGAGAAGCTTGAAGCAGACGACCCAGAGAAGTGTTAAACCAAAATTGAAGCCCCTGCATTGGGACAAAGTGCGGGCAACTTCCAACCTTGCCACAGTTTGGGACCAACTGAAATCAAGCTCATTCCAGTCAGTAGCCCTCAATATCACATATGGTTTTACTGCATGAATGTAAAATTAAGTTCTGCAAGTATTGGTTTTCTTTGCAGGATAAATGAGGACATGATGGAATCTCTTTTCGGCTTCAACTCTGCAAATCCTGTCTCAAAAGAGACAGGAAGAAAGACCATTTTCTCTTCCTCCATGGAAAAGGAAACTAGGGTGTTGGACCCAAAGAAATCACAGAACATTGCAATACTACTCAGAGCACTAAACGTGACAAGGGATGAAGTTGCAGAAGCTCTTTCAGATGGTACGTATGGCTATTTCCGATATTAGATGCAAATCGACGTACATTGTTCTCCAGTTTGTCCTTAGCGATTTGGAAAATAGGAAGTGTATGGAGATGACAATCAGACTTCCCATTTTTGAAAGCTTCATGATATTTTCTATAAATTCTTCACTTCATTCTTTTGCTTGATTGCTGATTTCTGCTTCAGATTATGTTCATACAGTCTTAAAGTTTGTATTGTTTCCTGAGGATTCTATGGTATTTCGAGTTTCTTCTGTCCAATAAAACCATAATTTCTTCGTTTTGCTGAAGATTTTGGAGGAACTCTCACTTTATGAAGATCTTTTTTTCGTTTTCATCTTGAACGGGGATAGGTAATCCAGAATGCTTAGGTGCAGAGCTTCTGGAAACTCTAGTAAAAATGGCCCCAACCAAAGAAGAAGAAATAAAACTCCGAGACTATCGAGGCGACATCTCAAAACTCGGGTCTGCCGAACGATTTCTAAAGGCAGTGCTTGATATCCCGTTTGCGTTCAAAAGGGTCGAAGCCATGCTATACAGAGCAAATTTCGACACAGAAGTGAAATATCTGAGGAAGGCATTTCAAACACTAGAGGTAATTTTAGACAACATTTAATAATTAGAAGGTTAAAATGCTTTATAACCATAATTTTGTTATTGCTAGGCAGCTAGCGAAGAACTCAAGACCAGCCGACTTTTCCTTAAACTCCTCGAAGCTGTTCTCAAGACAGGAAATCGAATGAACGTGGGAACGAATCGTGGGGAAGCGACAGCGTTCAAGCTCGAGACTCTCTTAAAACTAGTAGATATAAAAGGCACGGATGGGAAGACGACTTTGCTTCACTTTGTCGTCCAAGAAATAATTCGATCCGAAGGCGAAGGTGGCGAATCGATAAATAGAAATCTTCCAAATAACGGACAGTCGAACACGAAGGAGGACCAATTTAAGAAACAAGGATTGAAGATTGTGGCTGGACTGAGCAGAGACCTCATAAATGTCAAAAAAGCAGCCAATATGGACTCCGATGTCTTAAGCAGCTATGTTTCGAAGCTAGAAATGGGTCTCGAAAAAGTACGATTGGTTTTACGAATCGAGAAGCCGGACGGGGAGGCAAAATTCTTCAACTCCATGAACTTGTTTCTCAAGGAGGCAGAGGGGGAAATAATTTGGATCAAAGCGGAAGAAAAAAAGGCGTTATGGCTTGTAAAAGGAGTCACAGAATACTTCCATGGAAATGCTGCAAAAGAAGAAGCTCGTTCTTTTAGAATATTTATGATAGTGAGAGATTTCTTAAGCATATTGGACCAAGTTTGCAAGGAAGTAGGGAGGATCCATGAAGGAGTAGTGATGGGTTCGGCTCGATCTTTTCGAATATCTTCCACTGTTTCATTGCCAGTCCTCAACCGGTATAACACGAGACGAGATCAAAGTTCCGACGAAGAAAGCTCATCGTCCTGAAATCTAACATCAGCAGGTCGGAAGAATTCGATTCCAAGTACAGGAATGGAGTGGTGAAGAAGGAAAGCAATTGAGGAGAAGCCTATGAAGAGGCCAGAATCTAATTCTATATCAGTTGATACAAAAGTAGAGAGAGAGAGAGGCGAAAAAGGTTAGAAAAGAAGAGAGATGAAGAAGAGTATAAAGTACGTATCCTATCAAACATAGCTCAGTAGATAAGAGCATGCCTGAATGAGAGGGGGAAGATTACAACAAACTCCCTTTACCCATCTTCCACACATATTTTAGAGCTTCTATTTTTGAGATACTATATTCATTTGTTGAATCATAAATAATATTGACTTCCTTCCTTTACCCATCTTCCACACAGAGCTTCTATTTTTGAGATACAATATTCATTTGTTGAATCATAAATATTATTGACCACCTTTTATATTTGTAAATATTATTTTTCTAGGAATCAGTAGCTTGTCTCCGTCGCTCTTGCAAGATCGTAACTAGCGGAGAGAGCAGAGGCTCTAAAAGGGATGGTAGATTTTTCGGAGAGTTTTTTCACTTTCAGAAGCAGAAAGGTATGAAGATCTAGTTTTGGCTCCACGAATTGGAGGACGAAGATGCGCCAAAGAGACGCAGTAAGAGAGCCAGTATTTTCTTTCCTTGGGGACGAAGTGAAAAAAAATCGACTAGAGCAGAGGAGGCAAAATAGAGACGAGCAGTAACAGTGCGAATACTGTTGAGGCTATCTTGAAGTAGTTTTTCCACCCGATCCGTTGGCTTCTGTACTATTTTTTAGCTGCTCCTCGGTAATGCTCTTCATCTTAGATATCAAAACCACTGATCTTACTCTCGGAGACGACAGTTCCGCCTATTACCAATAACCAACTTCACCATACCATTTCCCTCTGTTCAACTCAATTTTTTTTTTTTTTTTTTTCTGTTCTTCAATCGTGTTCCAGTGATTGAAATCTCCTGTCATCCAACATAAAATCCTACTATCGATATCTCGTCATGGGTGACGACAAGATCACCAAACCTCTCGATTATACCTCACCCTACTATCTTCATCCCTCTGATGGACCACAAATCATAATATGTCATATTGTGTTGCGTGGTGAGAACTACAATGAATGGGTTCGTTCAATGCATAACAACTTCAGAGCAAAAAACAAGCTAAGCTTCCTCGATGGAACCATAACCAAGCCAAAGCAAGGGACGCTAGGAGCAACTTTATGGGTAACTATTAATTCCACTCTTGTGGGGGGATCCAAAATACTCTAGATCCAGCTCTTCGAGCATTTGTCCCCCAACCCGACGACGTGAGAGACATGTGGGAAGACATTAGACAACGGTTCTCCATAGGAAACGACCCGAGAATTCATGAGTTGAAGACACTGTTAAGTGCTTGTAAGCAACAGGGAAACTCTGTGGTATAGTACTACAATGAGCTGCGGAAGATATGGGATGAACTTGTGGGATATTCCACTGTTTCGATGTGTACTTGTGTCGTCGCTGTTGCATTTGCTCAAGAGAAAGAGAATGAAAAGGCACATGATTTTTTTGTTGGCTTAGATTCAACTCTTTATGGCACTGTTGTCTCACATATTCTGATGATGGATCCCTCGCCGAGCTTAAACATAATTTTTGCTAAAATTGTGACTGAAAAGCATCACCAAACTATTGCTCGAGACCGTGAAACCAATTTGGTTGTCGTCGATTTGGCAGCGCACGAGATTGCTAAAAGGCGTAATTAACGGTCTCAAACTAATGTGGTCTGCTCTCATTGTGGCAAACCTGGACATGATCATGAAAGTTGTTTTCAAAGAATTGATTTCCCAGATTGGTGGTATTCTAAGAACCGTACTAATGGCTAGCGGGGCAAAGGCGGAGCCCGGTCTACACGAGGGGGAGGAAAGAGTTCAGGTCGCGGTGGCCGCGGGCAGGTAGCTCATGCCGCAACCATCCCGAATTCTGTGTTCCCGATACCTATGCAAGAGTCAGATCGTCGTGGTATTCCTAGCCTCTCGTACGATCAGTGGGCTACACTGGTAAATATGCTAAACACTTCAAAAGCACAGTTTTCGCCAACCAAAAAAATGAGTGGTAAGTTTGATTCTTCCGCTCAATTGATCATCGATACTAGATGCTCGAATCACATGACTGGTAATGCTAGACTATTTAGCAATTTGTTTGATGTTTCTCTTATTTCTGTTGGGCTGCCTAATAGAAAACAAACAATATCCACTAAGGAAGACACGGTTCTTTTGAGCAAAACTATAGTGATCCATAATGTTTTATATGTTCTAAATCTTATTTGTAATTTGCTATCTGTATCTCACCTACTTGCCGATCTATCTTATTCTGTCACTTTTACTAATAAACTTTGCATCATACAAGACCGTGCATTGAGGACTATGATTGGAGCAGATGAACAATGTGACGGGGTTTATTGGTTTCATTCTTTACAACAACTTCATGCTTATCAAACAACTGCGGGAGATAAAAGAAAATTGTGGTATCAAGGGTTGGGACACTCTTCTCAGAAAATTGATTTATTTTTGCCAAATAGTATTAGAAATACTGGAAATCAAGATGTTAACGTTACTCATGAACCTTGTGATATTTGCTTGAGAGCCAAACAAACTAGATGTGTGTTTTCACTGAGTAATAGTAGAGCAAAGGATGTTTTTGATTTAATCTACTGTGATATATGAGATGCTTATATTGTGCCTGCTAGTTCTGGTGCCCGTTATTTTTTAACTATTGTTGATGACTGTTCTTGAGCTGTATAGGTGTACTTGATGTCTACGAAATCTGAGGTGTCTCAACTTATTCAGGATTTTTGTAACATGGTTAATACTCAATTTGATAAGATGTTAAAATTCTACGGAGTGATAATGGAAAAGAATTTACATGTATCCATCGGTTTTATGCTGACAATGGTATTATTCATCAAACTTCTTGTGTTGATACTCCACAATAAAATAGGAGGGTAGAACAGAAACATAGACATATTCTTAATGTGACTCGTGCATTTCTTTTTCAATATAATCTTCCCATTAATTTTTGGGGTGAGAGTATATTAACGGCTGCCTATGTTATCAACTGAACTTCTACTTCATTGCTTGATAACAAAACTCCTCATGAAATTCTATTTGGTTCACCTTCTAAATATGATGTCCTTCGTGTATTCGGTTGTCTTTGTTTTGTCAAAAATGAACCTCTTGTGAAGGATAAGTTTGGCACTCACTCTCGTAAATGTGTGTTTCTGGGATATTCATTTGGTAAAAAGAGGTGGCATTTGTATGACTTAGAGAATCAGATGTTCTTTATATGTCGAGATGTTATTTTTTGTGAACAACAATTTTTTTTTGTCAATAATGTCTCCTTGTCTAATACTGGCGAATGATTCAAAAAAAAAAAGAATATTATGACATTTCAACATATTTTGAGGATACTCCTTTAGCAATGGGGAGTGTGGAACCGTTAACTATGACAAACGATATTGATAATGCAGCTGTACGACAGGTTCTCCCAACTGTGAGTGATGACTTATAAGATAATATTCAGCATGAAAGAGGTCATCGAATGAAGAAACCCTCTAGTAAACTCAAGGATTTCATCACCAACACTGTACGTGTTACAAACCCAATCACAACATTGATCCCTACTCCGTCAAAGTCCTCAGGTACTCCTTATCCCATTGCTTATTATATAAATTGTGATAAGTTTTCTATGAGATACACCTACACCTATTTTTTGGCAACAATTATTGCAGACATTGAACCCACCTCCTTTAAAGAAGCAGTTAAGGATCCTTGTTGGCAGAAAGCAATGCAAGAAGAAATAGATGCACTTGAGAGAAATGAGAAGTGGACTTTAAAAGACCTTCCACTCAGGAAGAAAGCTATCGGGTGTAAGTGGGTCTATAAAATCAATTATCAGTCTAATGGTACAATTGAAAGATTAAAGGACCGACTAGTAGTGTTCGGGAATTGACAAATTCCTGAAATTGACTTTAATGAAACATTTGCCCCCGTCCCTAAAATGGTCACGGTTCGCACGTTTTTTGCTATAATTGTCAGGGCCCGACCCGACCACGACAGATTAGGAATCTCGAATTGGGAAAATTCAAACGATGACCTGGTCAACGAAGACCATGACTTCCAAGTCAAACATACAGACGTTCCTTAAGTGGGAACGTTGACCATTCAATCCTACCTGGCATCCTGAATTATGATATTATCATCAATTCAATCCAACCAAAAATATATATTTCATAAATTGAAATATTCACATCATCAATCAATATACACGACAACCGAAATACATTTTATAAGTTGAAATGTTTACGTCATCTACATCATCATCAATACATCTCCAAATACATTACATCATAGGACAACGGAAGCGTAAACAAAATATAATTACACATCAGTCACGACATGTGACCTTACAACCCAAAAATCATATGTCTCATTGCATGGTACCTTGCCTTGGTTTCTTCGTCTCGGTGAACGTCCTCGATATCTGAAAAATAGAGATAATCCACGTAATGAGCCAATGGCCCAGCAAATAAATATAACTACTAAAATACCTAGCCTAGAATCTATCCACACTATCCAGGCTCATACGCCATCCTCCACCTAATCATTTGATTATTTTTTAAATCAACTTAAATCAAATATTATTTTTTATTTGAAATTCATGACATTTATATAAAAATGCATGTGGTTCGTATTTCGAATCATTTAAAATCCATCCCATCACAGTTTAAAACAAATTTCCAGCAATCAAATAAATCCTATGCAATTACAAATAAAATGCAGGATTTAAAAACATCTTTTCAAATAGGTTTCCAAAATAGCAGTTTTAAAATTCCAAATGACATGTCAAAAATGCAATCCACTCTAATCAACGCATATGACTATCACACACCTACACATTCCCTGGCTTTCACCGGTAGGGTTGTAAGGCCCACACATTGCTGCACCGCGAGGTTTAGGGACTTTCAAGCCAAGGAGGACGTTATACGTAAAGCTCCTAATATTTTCATAGTCATACTTATAGCACACAAAGAGGTGAGACCAGGCCAATAGGTTATTGTGTTACTACGTCATTCCTTCTCCCTCCTTCATAAATGCATGCTTTAAAAATAGTTATAAAACAATGTTATGCATGTACAAAATACGTACTCACCTATGAATTTATATTTAAAATCAATGAGTTCAATCCAATACAAAACATAGTTTCAAAATGCTGCGTTTAACGATTTAATATAAATCGAATTTAAACAATCTTAGCAATTCAATTAAAAACAATCAGTTTTGAAAACTAACACGTCAATGTAGTTTTAAAAATATCGTTTCAAACTATTTCATAAAAATCAGAAATAAACCAATTTCCCTTTTTACATTCATTATTCGTTTTTCATAAAAACGATTTCAAATCCTCACTTCCACATATCCATTCTCAACAAAATTTCAATTAAATCTATCATATTTAGATTCAATGACAGAATTTAAATCTATTTCCACCTATCAAGACAATAAAGTCTAATCTAGCTATTCTAATAGTTAGAAGTATTTACCATACGTCGGTTCCATCTCTTTATCCAAAATCTCCTCTGACTCAATCGATGTCTACGCCAAAAGGCTCCTCTCGACGTGCTGAACATTTTACCCTAAAGGACGGATGGACGATTCCAACGTCTCTCCCTCCTTTTCTTCTCCTCTTCCTCACAATTTTTTGTCGGCTCTCTGGAACACTCTATTCTCTGTAATTCTTTCTCTCTCTCCGCTTAACTTTTCTTCTCTTTTCACTTAAAGCAGCAGACACCTCTCTCTCTCTCTTCACGTGAAACAATGAGCTTCAGCCACCTAACCCTCATCAATAGTAGTTTAATGGTTTAATAACCATTAAACCAAATTTATCCTTTAATCACACTAATTTTAAACTAATCATATTGATTAGTTTTATCTAATCTCAATTAGATTTATTTTAATCTAATTTTCGTAATTTATCAAAATTTTAACCTGATATACGTTTGATTTTAACAGGGGCGATCAATCGCCGAAATTAGCTGATCGATCGGTAACCCTTCTACTTAAATTCTTTTTCTCATTTCGCCAGCCAATCAATCGCCTTTCATTCGGCGATCGATCGGCACCCTCTTGGGTCTGCAATCGCTCAATCCTCCTTCGCTGGGCGATCGATTTCCTACCCTGGCCGATCGATCGACCCTGTATACTCTTTCTCCTTTTTCCCAATTCATAAATTTTTTCACCTCTAAACGTATCCTTTTGTCTATAAAACTTTTAAAATGTATATTTTACATATCCTCGTATATATAATTATTTTTATTATATTTTCTCCAAATTTGTTAAATCCACCCAAAGACTTTATACAATTCATTTCATACAACATTTACATATTATTCATCAAAAACTCTCAAAATACTATTACAATTGAGTTTTACAAATTTTCAAACCATTACAATAACAATGGCAAGAAAGTGTGAACTGCACCAGATAGATGTACATAATGCTTTTCTTCTTGGAGATATTGATGAGGAGGTATATCCTCCTAGTTTTAAATTTGCTGCTTCAGGTAAAGTGTGTCGTTTATGTAAGTCATTATATGGTCTTCAACAACCGCCTAGGAATTGGTTTGATAAACTCTCAACTGCTTTAAAAGATATTGGTTTTCATCAATCTTATGTTGATTACTCTTGTTTAGGTACACCAAGGATGATGTTGTTTTACATATCCTTGTATATGTGGATGACATTATAATCACAGGTTCATCTTCCTTTTCAATTGGAAAATTCAAACAACAACTTAGTGGGAGATTTCATATGAAAGATTTGGGTACTCTCAAGTATTTTTTCGGTATTGAAGTGGAACATGAAAATGATGGTTTGTTTTTTTCACAACGCAAGTATGTCCTTGACATTATAAGTGAGACCGGCTTGCTTGGAGCTCGTCCTGCTTCTACACCCATAGAACATAACCACCATCTCTCCCCCATCATTGGCGCACCTTTGAGTATCCAGAGAAGTATCGATGACTCGTAGGTCGCCTAATCTATTCAACAATTACCCATCCTGAGTTGTGCTACTCCGTTCATATATTAGCACAGTTTATGGGTCATCCTCATGTTGAACATTGGGATGCAGCTTTGAGAGTTTTGCGGTATTTAAAAGGTTGTTCTGGACAGGGTATTCTGCTGCGTGGGGAGAGTAACTTTCAACTCTATGCTTTTTGTGATTGTGATTGGGCATGTTTTCCTTTGACTCAAAAATTATTAACTGGTTACTTTGTTCTTCTAGGCTCTTTTCCTGTCCCTTGGAAAATGATAAAATAGAGAACTGTTTCTTGATCTTCTGCAGAAGCTGAGTATAGATCTATGACCACTACTACTTGTGAGTTAAAATGGTTGAAGTCACTTTTAGCCTGTTTTGGGATACAACATAAGCATCCTATGCGATTATTTTGTGATAGTCAAGCTGCTCTTTATATAGCGGCTAATCCGATTTTCCATGAACGAACAAAACATACAGAAATGGATTGTCATTTTGTTCGTGATGCATTTTAGGATTGAATGATTTCTACGTCTCATATTCGGACCGGTGCTCAGCTAGTAGATATCTTGACCAAAACTCTTAATAAATCTCAATTTTATTTGCTTCTTAGCAAGTTAGGCATTGGTGATCTTCGTGCTCCAACTTGAGGAGAAGTATTATATTTGTAAATATTATTTTTCTAGGAAACAGCAGCTTATGATGTGCTATTTTTAGGTCTTTGGGATAATGAGTAGATTGATAGTTTTGTATAATTAAGGGGCTATGGCCTAAAGAAGAAGAAGAAAGAAAGAAGAGTTCTCTCAATCTTCCTTTACCACTTGCTTTTATTTTTTGTTTTCCCTTTGGATTTAACGACTAACAAATGAACTGAGATGAGCAAACAAACAAATTATCTACATTTACAATCGGTTGGGTGTTTTTTAGTTTAAGCATAAAATTCATGTTTCCATGAAACTAAATCCAAATTTTGTCATTCTCACTTATACTATTCTCATCCTCACAATGCGAAAAATCAACTTAAAACAATTTTCTCGTCGATATAATAAAGAAAATTTTGAAAAAAGAAAATCTCATCGTGCCCTCTCGTGGTCCTGGGCAATCCCGTAATAAAGTCTATGGAAATCTGCTCCCACTTCCACTTCGGGATCGGCAGGGGTTACAAAGTTCCTACCGACCTTTGATGTTCTGCCTTAACCTGCTGACAAACCAGACAAGTCTCCATGTACCTGGCAACCTCTCTCTTCATGTTAGGCTACCAAAAATGCTGTTTTAAATCCCGATACATCTTGGTGCTTCCTGGGTGCACCGAGTATGCTGAAGAATGTGCCTCGGTCAAGATCTCTTTCTTTAACTCCTCGTTATCAGGCACATACCACCTATGCCTGAATTTTAATATACCATCATCCGACAAGTTGAAATCGGGCGAGTCATCAGACGTCATGCTCAAATGGTGCTTCTCACACTCCAAGTCTTTCCGTTGAGCTTCTCGTATTTTGTCCAGCATCGTCTGCCTAAGAGAAATGTTCTGAGCATACTGGACAACTCAGCCAAAATTTTCACATCAAACTTCTCAATCTCAGACCTCAGCATTACCGACATTGCTGCAAGCGAAGGTTGACTCGTAGAAGGCATTCTGCTCAAGGCATCCGCGACTTTATTTACTTTTCCCGGGTGGTATTTAATCTCGAAGTCGTAGTCCTTGACAAACTTCAACCACCTTCTTTGCCGCATGTTCAATTCTTTTTGCGTAAATATGTACTTTAAACTCCGGTTGTAGCACCTGGTTTCAACTAAATCGAATTTAACTTATCAATTAATGATGTGCAATTTCATGGAAGAATTGGAAGAGTTATTGGTTAGGTTAATGAGTGACTAAGCGAGGGCATTTATGTAAATATGACAATTTAAAAGTAGATGACCTATTTAAGGGAAGGGGTTTAGAGATTTATGCACTGTAGCCGCCACTGTTTCATCATTTATTCCTTTTTGGTGTCCAGCTCAAGCTCAGCGGAGCTCTCGACGAATCTTCCACCAGACTCTTCTTCTATCTAAGTAAGTTTTCTCCATTTCTTATATTTTAGAAGTTAGATAGCCGAAGGAGTCCAATGCGAGGGTTTCGAGGATGCTATAGATGAGTGTTAGTTTTAGTTTAGTGCAGTATCGGGAATGCATTATGACCAGAGTTCTCAATTAGTTTCCTTAGGTCTCTGGTTGAATAGGATGAAGTTTAGTGAAGGTTTAATTAATAATCGGTTATGGATTTAGGTTCGAGCTAATTCCCGGAGGAGATTTCAACCAAACCATCCAGAAGACCAGGTAAGTAAAGTATGCATGTGCCTTCAGGCCTACATCACAAAACAGTAAGGTTATGTATTTGGGGAATGATTTTGTATGTCATGCATCATGTTTTTGAAAGATTACGAAAATAAATTTCCATGTAAGAACGATAAGGTATGAACTGAATGTGACAGACAAACTATCAAGGGAACTAATCCATCCCTTAACTTATGAAGGGATTTATAACATTGGGAGAATTGATCCCACTCCCAAGGGAACAGAGGGATCAGATCAACTATTAAGGGAATTCATCCGCCCCTTAATCGAGTAGATGATGTATAACATTGGAAAAATTGATCCACTTCCCAAGGAAACCGAGGGATCAGATCAGCTTATGAACGTATGTGAATGCAACTGAGATGAGAAAGTAGAAATTTGCATGTTTAGGAATTTATGTTTCAGCATATCATTTCATTACTGCTTTACTTGCTTAGCATTAGACTAATAGATGAGTTTTGTGATATAGGTGAAGAAGTGACGGCAGGTGAATCCTCTGAGTTCATTGAGGGATAGATTGGTTGAGGGTGCATACTCATGCCACGGATCTGGTACTTGATGAGGTGGTTTAACTGATGTCTGTTGGAGTGAAGGTGTAGTTGACAATGTCTCGATTTGAATAGGTTGAGTTCTCATGACAGTAGTTGTTTCAATGTTTTGAAAATATTTTGAGTTGTCTTTTCTGATAATAGTATTCTGCTGAGATTTGATGTTAGCACTTGCTGGATTGTTTGAGTAATGCATTGGTTAGAATGGTATTTGAATGATTTCTGTAAGGTAAGTAGATTCTTTCTGTAGTTAGATGTCGGGTTATAGTTAAGAAGTCTATCGGAAGATGTCGGGTTATAGTTAAGAAGTCTATCGGAAGATGTCGGGTTATAGTTAAGAAGTCTATCGGAAGATGTCGGGTTATAGTTAAGAAGTCTATCGGAAGATGTCGGGTTATAGTTAAGAAGTCTATCGGAAGATGTCGGGTTATAGTTAAGAAGTCTATCGGAAGATGTCGGGTTATAGTTAAGAAGTCTATCGGAAGATGTCGGGTTATAGTTAAGAAGTCTATCGGAAGATGTCGGGTTATAGTTAAGAAGTCTATCGGAAGATGTCGGGTTATAGTTAAGAAGTCTATCGGAAGATGTCGGGTTATAGTTAAGAAGTCTATCGGAAGATGTCGGGTTATAGTTAAGAAGTCTATCGGAAGATGTCGGGTTATAGTTAAGAAGTCTATCGGAAGATGTCGGGTTATAGTTAAGAAGTCTATCGGAAGATGTCGGGTTATAGTTAAGAAGTCTATCGGAAGATGTCGGGTAAGTAAAGTATGCATGTGCCTTCAGGCCTACATCACAAAACAGTAAGGTTATGTATTTGGGGAATGATTTGTATGTCATGCATCATGTTTTTGAAAGATTACGAAAATAAATTTCCATGTAAGAACGATAAGGTATGAACTGAATGTGACAGACAAACTATCAAGGGAACTAATCCATCCCTTAACTTATGAAGGGATTTATAACATGGGAGAATTGATCCACTCCCAAGGGAACAGAGGGATCAGATCAACTATTAAGGGAATTCATCCGCCCTTAATCGAGTAGATGATGTATAACATTGGAAAAATTGATCCACTTCCAAGGAAACCGAGGGATCAGATCAGCTTATGAACGTATGTGAATGCAACTGAGATGAGAAAGTAGCAACTTTGCATGTTAGGATTATATGTTTCAGCATATCATTTCATTACTGCTTTACTTGCTTAGCATTAGACTAATAGATGAGTTTTGTGATATAGGTGAAGAAGTGACGGCAGGTGAATCCTCTGAGTTCATTGAGGGATAGATTGGTTGAGGGTGCATACTCATGCCACGGATCTGGTACTTGATGAGGTGGTTTAACTGATGTCTGTTGGAGTGAAGGTGTAGTTGACAATGTCTCGATTTGAATAGGTTGAGTTCTCATGACAGTAGTTGTTTCAATGTTTTGAAAATATTTTGAGTTGTCTTTTCTGATAATAGTATTCTGCTGAGATTTGATGTTAGCACTTGCTGGATTGTTTGAGTAATGCATTGGTTAGAATGGTATTTGAATGATTTCTGTAAGGTAAGTAGATTCTTTTCTGTAGTTAGAGTCGTGTTGTATAGCCTATCGGAAGATGTCTTCAGTAAAGTCATTGGATGATGTTTCAATAAGGTTATCGGAAGATGTCTTCAGTGGAAGCCATCGGATGATATAGAACGAAATTTGTCGTTTAGTGATCGGTATATGTAGCTTGTTTTATCGGAAGATGTTGTTTTGTTCCCTATCGGTAGATGAAGACTATCGGCAGATGTCGAGTCGTCGTTCTATTCACTATCGGTAGATGAAGTCTATCGGAAGATGTCGGGTTATAGTTAAGAAGTCTATCGGAAGATGTCGGGTTATAGTTAAGAAGTCTATCGGAAGATGTTGGGTTATAGTTAAGTTGTCTATCGGAAGATATAAGTAGAGAGTTTGTCGTTTAGTGATCGGCATATGCAGTTTACTCAATCAGAAGGTGTAGGTTTAAGTCCATCGGATGATGTCTCAGTAAACTCATTGGCAGATGCGTGCTGACGTCATCGGTAGATGTAGGAGGACTTTGTCGTTTAGTCACCGGAAGAAGTCTTTTATTTCCTGTTTCATTCTTTTCCGTTGACTATATTCATCGGCAGATGAATTTGACTTCTGTGACTTCTTAAGTATTTCACGATTTAAACCTCCATTTCTTTTTGGCCGATTAACTCTTAACATTCCGAACGATTATCCTAGCGACTTTTTTCACAGATTTGCTTATCTCTATTATTGTCCAAATGATTTCCGCTGCAAGTTTTAAATGTTTATTTATTTTGGATTTTAACTTATGTCAAGAGTCGATTGTTGAGAGATTTTTTTTAAATGCGGATGAAATTTCTTAGTCATGTACGGGCTTTTGAGTAACGAGCCGGGTTCAGATAACTCGGGGCGTTACAGTGTGGTATCAGAGACATTCAGTTAAACCGTTCAAAAGATTACTCATCGGTGCCAATCGTTGCATGGAGGTGCTCCAACAACTGTAAGTGTTTACCTTAACCTTAGCTACTAGATATTTAAGAGTGTAATTAATCTTGTACAGGAATATAGCAAATGTCTAGACGACCAGGAAGACCAAGATTACCAAGAGAAATACCAAGTCCGAGGTGGGAGGAGGACTCTAGTGTAATTAGACAGCTGACAAAATTGATGCGTCAGCAGACTGATATAGTGCGTCAACAGTCTGATCAATTAGGAGTGTTGTTGAGCCGGAAGACACAAGGAAGTGCCAACTCGGGTTCTAGCAGTGAACATTCTGGAGATAGATTTCGGAGACTGAGACCACCCACGTTTGATGGACAGTCATCTGATCCAGTTATTGCTGAATGATGGCTTAGAAAAATCGAGAGTATGTTTAGGCGTGCCAATGTAGGAGATGAGGACAAAGTCACGTTGGCCACGTTCCATTTGGCTGGTGAAGCTCAACTCTGGTGGGAAACGATAGAAACCACCACAGATGTTTTGGCGATGCCTTGGTCACAATTCAAGGACATATTCTATGAGAAGTATTTTAACAGCACGGTCCAAACCGCGAAGAAGTTGGAGTTTCTGATTTTGAAGCAGACAGGGTCGGTGGCAGAGTATAATAGGCAATTTGAGTCCTTGTCCAGGTTTGCTGGACATTTTGCTCATAAGGACGACGATAAGGTGTTCAAATTTGTGCATGGACTGAGGCCGGAGATTTACCGAGGAGTCAAATTCTGTGGCATTAAAGGCTTGACATTTAGTGAAGTTGTGTCCACTGCTCTGGAAGTGGAAGAAGCTGAAAGGAAGTGTGCCGGACCAAAGGAGGTTTCACAAAAGTTTATCCAGCCACACCATCAGAGGGGAGTGAAGAGGCCAAGTGAAGGCCAAAATAACCAAGGACCTGGAAAGAAGGTACTGAATACCCAGAAGTTCCCTCAGTGCCCGAAATGTTCAAAGAATCACTTGGGGGAGTGTAGATTTGGATCGGGTAAGTGCTTCAACTGTGAAGAGGTTGGACACTTGTACAAGGATTGCCCAAAACCCCGGGTCATTCGGTGTTTCCATTGCAACAAGGTTGACCATGTCAACAGAGACTGCCAAGCTTTGAAGGGCGGCCCTGCCAAGATTAAGCCAAGAATATTCTCCATGATGGAGTCAGGTGATGAGGACCAGCCTGCTGTAGTGTTATGTACTATATTGATTAACTCTATACCTGCTTTTACTTTGATAGATTCGGGTGCAACGCATTCTTTTATAGCCTCTGCATTTGCTAATAAGTTAGATGTACGGTTTACTCCTTCTGAGCATGTGTTTAACGTAGCATTACCTTCTGGTGAGCACATGCACTCCAATCAAATGATGCTTGATAGTGTGGTGTTAGTAGGGAACATGAATTTGCCTGCTGATCTCATTGTTATGGACATAACGGGATTTGATGTGATCCTAGGAATGGATTGGTTGTTTAAGCATTACGCCACAATAGATTGTAGGACTGGAATTGTTAGTTTTCACCCCCCTAGTGGTTTAAACCATACCTTCTAGGCTCTGAAGAAGAGTAAGGAAATGACTGTAATGACTGTTGTCAGTTGTAGACCCTCCCCATGCAAGGAGTATTTGTGCTTTTTGGCCAATGTTTTAGATACACAACCAGTAGAAAAATCAAGCCCCAAAAATGTCTTAGTTGTCCAAGACTTTCCAGAAGTATTTCTAGATGACCTTCCTGGCTTGTCACCAGATAGGAAAATTGAGTTTGTGGTAGATGTTTACCCTGGCGCCGAGCCTGTGTCTAAAAATCCATATAGACTAGCACCAACAGAACTTAAAGAACTGAAGAAACAATTAGAGGATTTGTTGGAGAAGGGGTTCAAACGCTCTAGCTTTTCACCATGGGGTGCACCTGTCCTTTTTGTCAAAAAGAAAGATGGATCAATGCGTATGTGCATAGACTATAGAGAATTGAATAAGCTAACTGTCAAGAACAAGTATCCACTGCCGAGGATTGATGATTTATTTGATCAGCTTAAGGGTGCAAGAGTTTTCTCTAAAATTGACCTTAGGTCCGGTTATTACCAGTTGAAGGTTAAATCTGAAGATATCCCAAAGACTGCCTTTCGCATAAGGTATGGACATTATGAGTTTTTGGTTATGTCTTTTGGTTTGACAAATGCGCCAGCAGCCTTCATGGATCTTATGAATAGGGTGTTTCACGAGTATTTGGACAAGTTTGTCATTGTATTCATAGATGACATTCTAATCTATTCTAAAACTAAGGAGGAGCATGCAGAACACCTAAACTTGGTGTTAGGATTGCTGAGGCAGCACCAACTTTATGCCAAATTTTCTAAGTGTGAGTTTTGGTTGGACAGAGTTCGCTTTCTTGGTCATGTGATCTCTGGAGATGGGATATCTGTTGATCCAGCCAAGGTTCAAGCAGTTAAGGAATGGCCCCAACCGAAGAATGCTACTGATATTAGGAGTTTTCTTGGGTTAGCAGGATATTACATGAAGTTCATTGAAGGATTTTCAAAGATTGCTACACCCCTTACTAGGCTAACAAGGAAGAATGTGAAGTATATGTGGACTGAAGAATGTGAACGTAGCTTTCAGACCTCGAAACAGAAACTGACCAATGCCCCAATCTTAACCCTTCCAGTTGAAGATGGTAAATTTTGTATTTATTGTGATGCTTCCAAAATTGGACTAGGTTGTGTGTTGATGCAAGATGGAAAGGTGATAGCTTATGCCTCTAGGCAGTTAAAAGTACATGAAAAGAATTACCCTACTCATGACTTAGAATTAGCTGCTATGGTCTTTGCATTAAAGATTTGGAGGCACTATCTGTATGGACAAACTTGTGAGATATTTTCGGATCATAAAAGTCTAAAATACATTTTCACGCAAAAGGAACTGAATATGAGGCAACGTAGGTGGTTAGAGTTTGTCAAAGATTATGATTTTGAGATTAAGTACCACCCTGGCAAGGTGAATGTAGTGGCTGATGCTTTGAGTAGAGTGACCCCTTCAGTCTCTGCATTGACTCTAGACATACCGATAGCTTTAGAGACAGAATTCCAAAGATTTAACCTGGAAGCTGTGTCTAGTATGACAGCTATGCTTTCGGCCATATCTTTAAGGCCTACCATTTTGGAGAAAATAAAGGAAGTTCAAATGAATGACACTGAATGCAGTAAGTATAAGTTGTGCATGGATTCTACTGACAAGTCGAATTTCAACTGCTCAGTTGATGGAATTCTCAAGTTTCGGAACAGATGGTTTGTCCCGGCTGATACTGAACTTAGGAATGGAATCCTATCTGAGGTACATTCTTCTAGACTCTCTGTTCATCCCGGGAGTACAAAAATGTACAGAGATCTCAAGCAACGTTATTGGTGGGCAGGTATGAAAAGAAGTGTGGCGGAGTATGTGGAGTCCTGTCTGATCTGCCAGCAAGTCAAAGCTGAACATCAGAGGCCTGCTGGAATGTTACAACCTTTACCAGTTCCCGAATGGAAATGGGAACAAATAACAATGGATTTCGTTATAGGATTACCTAGAACAGCAAGGGGACATGATGCAATTTGGGTTATAGTTGACCGTCTGACCAAATCTGCTCATTTTCTGCCAATTAAGATGACTTACTCGATGGATCAACTTGCTGAATTGTACATGCAAGAGATTGTTAGATTGCATGGAGTTCCTTGTACCATAGTTTCAGACCGAGACACTAGATTCACCTCAAAGTTTTGGAAGAGTTTGCACAAGGCTATGGGAACACAGCTTAGTTTTAGCACATCCTTTCATCCTCAAACTGATGGACAATCCGAGAGAACTATCCAAACGTTGGAGGATATGCTTCGTGCATGTGTACTGAAATTTCAAGGTTCTTGGAGTAAGTATTTACCATTGGTTGAGTTCTCTTATAATAACAGTTTTCAAGCAACAATAGGCATGGCACCATACGAGGCATTATATGGACGAAAGTGCAGATCTCCATTATATTGGGATGAGGTTGGAGAAGCACAATTGATTGGTCCTGACATTGTGCAGCAGACAGTGGAGAAGATTGCTCTTATCCGACAAAGAATCTTAACAGCTCAAAGCCGGCAGAAAAGCTATGCAGACAAAAGACGAAGAGAACTGGAATTTGAAGTAGGTACTGAAGTTTTTCTTAAGGTGTCACATTTCAAAGGAGTTGTGAGATTTGGGAAAAGAGGCAAGTTGAACCCCAGATATATTGGACCTTTCCAAATCGTGAAGAGGATTGGGAAGTCAGCATACCAACTTCAGTTACCAGCCTCTCTGGAGGGAATTCATAATGTGTTTCATGTTTCCACGCTAAAGAAATGTGTTAGAGATCCTTCACAGATGGTGGAACAGCAGAGCATCGAATTTCTTCCTACTCTTACTTATGAGGAGAAACCAGTAAAAATCTTAGATTATGCAGTAAAGGTATTACGCAACAAAGAAGTTCCACTGGTAAAAGTCTTATGGCATAACCAGAACATTGAGGAGACAACTTGGGAGAGCCAGCAAGACATGTTGGACCAACATCCAGAATTATTCAGTTACTGAATTTTGAAGACAAAATTCTTTTAAGGAGGGTAGATTGTAGCACCCGGTTTCAATTAAACCGAATTTAACTTATCAATTAATGATGTGCAATTTCATGGAAGAATTGGGAGAGTTATTGGTTAGGTTAATGAGTGACTAAACGAGGGCATTTATGTAAATATGACAATTTAAAAGTACATGACCTATTTAAGGGAAGGGGTTTAAAGATTTATGCACTGTAGCCGCCACTGTTTCATCATTTATTCCTTTTCGGTGTCCAGCTCAAGCTCAGCGGAGCTCTCGACGAATCTTCCACTAGACTCTTCTTCTATCTAAGTAAGTTTTCATCATTTCTTATATTTTAGCAGTTAGATAGCCGAGGGAGTCCAGTGCGAGGGTTTCGAGGATGCTATAGATGAGTGTCAGTTTTAGTTTAGTGCAGTATCGGGAATGCATTATGACCAGAGTTCTCAATTAGTTTCCTTAGGTCTCTGGTTGAATAGGATGAAGTTTAGTGAAGGTTTAATTAATAATCGGTTTATGGATTTAGGTTCGAGCTAATTCCCGGAGGAGATTTCAACCAAACCATCCAGAAGACCAGGTAAGTAAAGTATGTATGTGCCTTCGGGCCTACATCACAAAACAGTAGGGTTATGTATTTGGGGAATGATTTTGTATGTCATGCATCATGTTTTTGAAAGATTACGAAAGTGAATTTCCATGTAAGAACGATAAGGTATGAACTGAATGTGACAGACAAACTATTAAGGGAACTAATCCACCCCTTAACTTATGAAGGGATTTATAACATTGGGAGAATTGATCCCACTCCCAAGGGAACAGAGAGATCAGATCAGCTATTAAGAGAATTCATCCGCCCCTTAATCGAGTAGAGGATGTATAACATTGGAAAAATTGATCCACTTCCCAAGGGAACCGAGGGATCAGATCAGCTTTTGAACGTATGTGAATGTAACTGAGATGAGAAAGTAGAAATTTGCATGTTTAGGAATTTATGTTTCAGCATATCATTTCATTACTGCTTTACTTACTTAGCATTAGGCTAATAGATGAGTTTTGTGATGTAGGTGAAGAAGTGACGGCAGGTGAATCCTCTGAGTTCATTGAGGGATAGATTGGTTGGGGGTGCATACTCATGCCACGGATCTGGTACTTGATGAGGCGGTTTAACTGATATCTGTTAAAGTGAAGGTGTAGTTGACAATGTCTCGATTTGAATAGGTTGAGTTCTCATGACATTAGTTGTTTCAATGTTTTGAAAATGTTTTGGATTGTCTTTTCTGATAATAGTATTCTGCTGAGATTTGATGTTAGCACTTGCTGGATTGTTTGAGTAATGCATTGGTTAGAATGGTATTTGAATGATTTCTGTAAGGTAAGTAGATTCTTTTCTGTAGTTAGAGTCGTGTTGTATAGCAAGAAGTTGTGGGCATGTCGCTCTGTTTTATATCGGTAGCTGTCGAGTTATAGTTATGTCGTCTATCGGAAGATGTCTTCAGTAAAGTCATTGGATGATGTTTCAATAAAGTTATCGGAAGATGTCTTCAGTAAAGTCATCGGATGATGTTTCAATAAGGTTATCGGAAGATGTCTTCAGTGGAAGCCATCAGATGATATAGAACGAAATTTGTCGTTTAGTGATCGGTATATGTAGCTTGTTTTATCGGAATATGTTGTTTTGTTCCCTATCGGTAGATGAAGACTATCGGCAGATGTCGAGTCGTCGTTCTATTCACTATCGGTAGATGAAGTCTATCGGAAGATGTCGGGTTATAGTTAAGAAGTCTATCGAAAGATGTCGGGTTATAGTTAAGAAGTCTATCGGAAGATGTCGGGTTATAGTTAAGTTGTCTATCGGAAGATATAAGTAGAGAGTTTGTCGTTTAGTGATCGGCATATGCAGTTTACTCAATCAGAAGGTGTAGGTTTAAGTCCATCGGATGATGTCTCAGTAAACTCATCGGCAGATGCGTGCTGACGTCATCAGTAGATGTAGGAGGACTTTTTCGTTTAGTCACCGGAAGAAGTCTTTTATTTCCAGTTTCATTCTTTTTCCGTTGACTATATTCATCGGCAGATGAATTTGACTTCTGTGACTTCTTAAGTATTTCACGATTTAAACCTCCATTTCTTTTTGGCCGATTAACTCTTAACATTCCGAACGATTATCCTAGCGACGTTTTTCACAGCTTTGCTTATCTCTATTATTGTCCAAATGATTTCCGCTGCAAGTTTTAAATGTTTATTTATTTTGGATTTTAACTTATGTCAAGAGTCGATTGTTGAGAGATTTTTTTTAAATACGGATGAAATTTCTTAGTCATGTACGGGCTTTTGAGTAACGAGCCGGGTTCAGATAACTCGGGGCGTTACAGCGTAGCACCCGTGTCTATCAATGAAAATACGGCTACTCCCGTGACCAAAATAGTACCTGCTATAACGGAGGGTTGGGCCTCGTCGCCAACATCGCCTGGCTCAATAAAGACAAAAATTCTCGAGGCAACTCTCCTCTGATCCCCGCCTGACTGACTTCGGTTCATTAACGAGCAATTCATGACGTAGTGGCCAACTTCACCACATCGGTAGCATCTATCAGTGGCCATCCGACAATCACCATAATGCTCATTCTGGCACTTAGGACAAATAGGCTTCTGAGTAGCCCCTTAGACTTACTTCCCCTTGCCCAGGTTACCCTTGCCATCATAGGGTCTCTTAATACCTCTTTGTTGTTGTTGTGGTTGTCCCCTCGGTTGCCAGCCCTTATTCTGAGGCCGAGGCTGTATCTCTCGAAAGAACCCTCTAGTTGGCTCCCTCAGTTTGACGTAAGTTGGTTCAGCGGCCTCAATCTCTAACGTTCTTGCCACAATCTCAGCATATGGCACATTCTGCACCCCTGATATGATAACACTTTTTCAGATATCCTGACTTAGCCCTTGCATAAACCGACGCACCTTGTCCTCATTAACACTGACCTGATGTGGTGCGAACTGGGATAGGGCCTCAAACCTTCTGACATATTCGGGAACTGAGCCAGCCTGTCGCAATTGCATGAACTCCATCATTTTGGCCTCCCGTACTATATGGCTAAAGTACTTGTCGAAAAACAGGGTTCTAAACCGTTCACAGCCCATCGTTGTAACATCTGTGGTCGCCTTGATGGTGTCCAACCAGAACCAGGCATCCAGTGCCAAATGATAGGTGACGAACGCGACTTTCTCCCCATCCTCTATATTCGCATAAGTCAACATGTCCTCCATAGTTCGAATCCACTCCTCGGATAAAGAGGGATCCGAAGATTGTCTGTTGAACACTGGAGGTTGTAGTTTTTGAAACCTCTCCATTTCACGATTACTAGAAGTTGCCACCTCCTGAGTTCTGTTACCCTCACAGTTAATCAGCGTGTCAAGCTGTTGAGACTGTCTTTCTATATGCTGAGCCTGTCGGTCTAAGTGTTGGGACTGTTGAGCTATGAACTCTCTCAATTGGTCTATCGTATCATCTCTCTCATCCCTATCGTTCCCTCGACGCACCATTTCGTAAACCTATACAAGTTAGAAACAATAACTCTACGAAACAAAAACAAAGAAATCTTTAAAACGTACTTACAGTTGAAGAAGCATGTCTGTGAAGTGGCTTGCGCAGTCGAGCAGTCTACAGAACCGATTTTAAAACCCGGGAGCTCTAATACCAACTGTTGTGACGACCCCGACCCCGCGTCGATGCCGCTACGACCTGTGTCGTGCGTGCATACATACATACGTGCATGTTACCCTCGCCTGTTCTCATCAATTCCGTAAGTTTCATTTTCCATTTCATTCATTTCATTCTTCGTTTCCTTTCATTTACATTCGTTAGAGAACGGACTCAGGCTGTAGCAAACCCAATTCCTATCCCTTACTTTCTCGTAGAAATTTTCATTTTCTACACATTAAGTAAATTCAAGTTCTATAGCTGTAAATCAAGGTCTACATCGATGAAAGTCGTCTTCAAAATCATTTAAATAAAACCTAAAATATAAGGAAACAATCGGCCAAGTGATCGAGGGCAGAAAGGGGATTTTACAGAAAAATGCATAGCCGATCGATCGGCCATTTCAGCCGATCGATCGGCTGTGGCGTTTATTCGCCAAGCGATCGATCGCCTGATTGATCGCCCCCTAGCGATCACACTTGGCCGATCATTGCCCCCACCAGGCGATCGATCGGAACCCGCTCTGGAATTTCTTCCAGAGCATAGCCAAAACACGGCGATCGATCGCCCTCCCTGGAGATTGATCGGCGACCTCTCTGGATTTCGAATCCAAAGAGCTGCTTCCTCCTTCCTTTTTATTTCCTCTAACCCCTGCACAATTCACACTTACTTCACCATTTTCCTCTTCCTTCACCTAATACACATTTCAAATACCATCCTCCAATTATTCATCAATAATCCAAATAAAATACACATCCATAAACCGAACATTCAACCTAAAATCATCAAAATCCATTTATATTTCATCCAAAACCTATAAAAGCATCAATTTCAATTCTAATTCATCAAAACCACAACCTATACATCAAAAATTCATCCGTACATGGAGGAAGCTAACATCGTCATCAAAATACATCAAAACACAACTTTTTACACTATCCAGACACCAAGCATCCTAAAATGTGTTTCTATACGATTCTATCCATAATATAACCCATCAGCACGTCATAACTCCAAAACAACCCAAAACACTTAACCTATAGCTCTCACGGGTCAAGTTCGCACCGACTGTGCCAACCGCTCCCACGGGCATCCTCCTTCAAATTGCAGGCTCGTCAGGTGGAGGGACATCGTCCTCACCTTGCTCTAAGTCACCTACACCATAGAAACAAACTGTGAGCTAAAGGCTCAGTAAGTCTACATGAATACAAGTGTATGCTATGCATATGTGTTTCGTAAATCATGCATCCTACCTTTTCGCTATTCATTTCATTTCATATACGTCACCGGGGCTTCACTCTCGGTAGATAAAAGCGGCACATCCGGCGATTGGATAGCCTCTTTAATCTACCCGGGGGGAAAACATGTTTCACCTATAGGACAGCCATGTTTGAACCACCATCACCGACGTGACCATAATTACATACATTTTACCTTTTCGTTATCTTTTTCCTTTTCATGAAAACGTGCATGGAAATTCATTTTTCGTGCTTTTTTATAAAACCATGATGCATGAACATGTACGATGTCGTAAATAAAATCGAAGCATAAACAAGCAACAAATTTAGACATACAACAATTTAATTAAAACTAACTACCCAACCTATTACCCAACAGATCGAACATCTCCAAAATTCTTCAATCAACATAATCATATGGTGTAGGCCAAATAGGCCAAAGTAAGTCACTAGTACTTACCTCACGTCCTTTGCACACCGAGCTCCTCGTTTCGAGCTTTGCCACCTAGAACAATCCATAGCATTCATTGTTAAAATCGAGCCTAAACTATGAAATTTCGTAAACTAACGAAACTCATAACTAAAGGAAATTTCCTAAAATTCTAATTAACCTCTCTCGGGTATTTTGTTGAGCAATTTACGCTCACAAATAACAAGCCTCCATTGATGGAGTTTTCCTTAAGCTTTAAACCCGATTTTTCTAACCTAACACCAAACACATCCATTATTTCGACCAATAACGCTCAATAATCATCAATAAGGCGATAACTAACCGTTCATAACCTAGACCGGCTATTTTCAACAAAATCTAACGAAACCCTAACCGTTTAATAACCTTAAAAATCGAGAATAAAGGCCGGAAAACACTAGAAGAGAGGGGTTTTTGGAATTTATAATCAATTTGGCTTGTCAAATGGCAAGTTTGCCCCTCCATTCAACTTTCTGTTTATTTCATTGTTCGATTATCGGTTCGGTTTCTCCAAAATTTTCTTATTTCACCAATAATTCTCACTTATTACTAGGGCTCTAATAAAACTTTCTGTTTGTCAAACGGACTTAAATTGTTATTTATATGAATTAAACCACTATAGGGTCAAAACGGAAATTTAGGCGTTATATTCCGATTTGAACCTTCAAAATTCTCATATTTCTTCTAAAATTCATATTAATCACATGGGTTCCATCAAAACTCTCATTTCGTAAAGCGGACTAATTTCAATTATTTACAAGAATGTCATTGCGCACACAATTCAAAAACTCGTAAAACCGGGTGTTACAAAATTGGTAAGACTTTTGTAACACCCGGATTTACGGGATTTTGTACATCAATAATATAATGACATTTTTGTAATTATGTCACAAGATAGGGCGATTGCCCGTTTCTGCCCCTGTTCTCTGCCGAATGCTACCCCTCTGTTTTTAATTGTTTTTAATTAATGTTTTAAGGTTTTCTTTTAATTGTTTTAAAGTTTTATTTCGTGGTTTTCAAAAATAGATTCGAATGTTTTATAAATTTTGGTTTCCGCTTTAAATTCCACCTAAATGCAAATCAAAGTTATTAGGATAAAAAAAATGATAAAATAAATAGGGGAAATTGGGTACAGTGTTAGGGTTGTCACACATTTTGTATGTGTATGAATATGATAGAATTGACGGAAAATATGTGATAGCAAAAGTCTGAACGACAATGAGATGGTGAGCTTGAATGGAAAATATGTGATAGCAAAAGTCTGAACGACAATGAGACGGTAAATTTGAACATAAGATGGTTATACCTAAACGACAATGAGATGACTATACCTGAACGAAAGTAAGATGACAAAACCTAAACGACAATGAGATGACTAAATCTGATCGAAGGTGAGAAATGTGTACCAATCAGTATGCAACTATTAAATCAGAATGTGGTAAAAGAAATGTTAATTTTGCACTTGCACATGTTTTCGCTTTACTGAGTTTTTTATAATAAGTTTATAATTTTGTGATGTAGGTGAATTTTTGTCTGAGGAAGAAATGACGTTGCTCGAGAATTTCCCAGAGGCAAATGAGCATGCAGAAGAAGAAAATATTTTTGAGTCAAATGAAGGAATTCAAATTCGTACGTTTTTGATTTGTGAAGATATTTCATGTTTTTATTTAAATTAAAAACTTTGAATAAATTATGTTGAATTTTATTGTTTAATGAAGTTTTATGAAATGTTTTAATTCTGCATTTATTTCAAGTTTCCTACAAAGTTATTTAATGTTGAAAATTTTGATAAAGTTTCTGTGTATTTAAAGTTTCAGTTATTATTTAAAAATATTTTCAATATTCTAAAATTAGAGTTTTTAACCCTCGAATTTAAACCTAAATTAATTTGGGAAAAAATTTTAAAATTTTTAGTTTGGACTTTCATCTAGACCTTGGTGGGTCAAGACAAAAGGGATGTACCAGACTTTCATCTAGACCTGGGTGAGTCAAGACAAAAAGGACGGTCCATGGTCTAACTTGTGGACCTTACACCATGAGTTAGCTTGCTAGTCAATTCAAAACAAATGTTTTGAATTTCTAAATTGGCGCTGTAATTTAAAGGGTGTTATGTAGTCCTAAATACCTGAGTTGGCTATTTTCTACGTCAAGTCGGGACGCTGGACTACATCATCGCGCACCAAATATGCAGCTCATAAAAAAGATTCTACAATTTCATTTGCGTCATAACACAAGAAATTTGCGTCATAGCACAAGAATACCATGACGTTGCCCCAACTAAGCAAAATTTAATATGAGAAGACAATTTCATTAACGTTAGAGCACAAGAATACTAGTTCTTAGCGCCATTACGCAATAGTCAACTTTCAAACCAGATTTGAGCCAACCTGATAGATAAAGCTCACTTGCTACCACTTCATTCAGAATTAAGTCGAGATTTAGTCCTATAACAAACCAGACTAGGTCGGGCTATACTTAATACTTGTTTGCCGACCTTGGGCTAGGTGATGAAACAAGTTCATAATCCGCGAACAAACCCAGGACATATTACAGAAATAGCTTGATCCGGCACACCAACCTTAGACCAGACGATGAAGCATAATGTAAAGGATATGAGAGAGATGTTATTGTCTCATTCTTGTGTAGAGATTGACAGGAGAAAGAAAATCATGGAGTAAAAAAGTTGCAATCAAGGAACAAAATTCACTTACAAAAGAAAAAGTAAATAAAAGGGTATAAGCTTTGCCGCCACGATCTTGATTCAATCCAAACTTGATCCGAAAACATCAATGTTCAGCTTCAAATCAAAATCTGGAGATTACCTACCTACCTCTTGAATATGCTAAGAAGAATTTATGAACTTGAAGAAGAACTACACCACAAATGAGTGAAGTTTATGACCTGAAATTGTTTCAATTATCAGTTCTCAGAAATAATCCTGAATCTTTTAGCTTCCTCTCTCTGGCTTTGCCAATATCAAGCAGAACAGCAGAAGCTTCATCATGACGTGAGTAGAGAAATCCTATTTTCATGCGCATTACACTGGAATCGTCTTTAACCAAGCTGCAATCGGCATCCCCAAAAACCCGATAAGTATACTAACAAACCATTGGGGCAAAGTAAGGGGTGTGGTATTGGCAAACGTTCCGAGAAACTCAATAATTATGATTTGGAAGAAGACCGTGCAAGTGAGAACACCAACAAAAACATAGTTATCCAGAATGCCTTTGAAGACGTCTATTTCTTCCATCTCGCGCGAACTTACTTCGTTGAAAATCTGATGCGTCGAAATTGAAAATCAGCCTCTAAACGATAAAAAAATATTGCCATGGAGAAGGGAATGAAAAGATTACCTGACAGAAAACAAATGAATTGAAGATAAGGGTATTGAGGATCAGCTCGGAATCTGGGCCGACAAGACCGAATATTGCTTTTCCTTTTGCCTGAAGAAGACATATAACCAAAAACTGATACAAGGATTGTCCTAAGATGTTCCTCCACATAACATTGCTAATGAAATTTCCTTTTCTTCCCACTGGGCTTCGCTTCATTAGTTCATCATTTGGAGGCTCAGTTGCAAGAGCTAGTGCACCTAAAGTATCCATAATCATGTTCACCCACAAAAGCTGAACGGCTGTCAGCGGAGCAGTCCCTGAAGCAATTTTTTAAAGCACAAGCAGAAGTGAAACTGGATTCTCATAAAAGAAATACAAATAGTGAACGGTTTGTATAAGTACCTGTTAAACATGCCGATGAGAAGTTAACTATCAATGCGACGATATTAACGGTCAGCTGAAACTGTACAAATTTTTGAATGTTTACGTAAACTGAACGACCCCATTTTGCCACAGTGACGATTGTAGAGAAATTATCATCCAGAATAATGACATCAGCACTCTCTTTAGCAACCTGAATTAAGGCCAAAAAATTTCATCAGTTTATTATTCAGGATGAGATCTGGGACATGGACAAATACAAATAGAGAAAACTAATAATATTGACTGAGAAATGAAAACGAGCTTAATGTTATCGTGAAGTAGACATTTCAATCGCCTCTCCGTGACTGAAAAAATAAACGAATAGTGTTCTTTTTGTGGAGAAAATGCATCAACTGCAATTATAATGCCTTAAAACCAATTATAAATGCAGTTTTTAGATTATTTGCTTTATCGCAATACTATTTTATTTGAGAATAAAAAGTCAATTATCAATCTCTGAGACAATATTACTATGACTATTGCTAAGTGAGCTTATTGTTATGAACATTTTAGAATTTTCTTTTTAGTGTTGTTTTCTTTAATTGAAGAGTTTGTTTCAAATTAAGTGTTTCTCTTCACTTTTTCCTAAGAAATGTTCTTTTTCCCTTTTCTAGTGTAAATTCCTTCTTTCGATACATTTTGTTTCCTATAAAGAAAAAAAGGCACAATTATAACATTGCTAGAAACTAACCTCAGTCCCAGCAATGCCCATAGCAAGTCCAATATCTGCTTCATGGAGGGCTGGAGCATCATTTGTCCCATCACCAGTTACAGCAACAACTTCATCAAATGTGGTTCGCAGGTGTTTCACAAGTGTATGCTTATCTAGAGGTGAAGATCTAGCCATCACCTATAGAAGTTATATTATAGATCCCTTTGTTAGCTTCTTGAAAAATCTAGTTGGTACAAACATGTATGCAAAAAAAGAAATCAGAACCTGAATTTTAGGAATAATTTCAAGCAACTCCTTCTGGCTCTTCTCTCGAAAATCTGGACCTTCTATAGCTAAGCCATCGTCAGTGAGAATCCCACATTCCCTAGCTATGGCCTTAGCCGTATTGATATTATCTCCAGTAACCATTCTCACAGTTATGCCAGATGAACGACATACAGCAACTGACTCCTTTACGCCAGGACGAACCGGATCTTTAATACCCACAATTCCTATACAAGTAAACCCAGTAGAGGGAATAGGATTCTCTACAGAGACTCCATTTTCAAGTTCCATGTAGGCAAGGCATAGAGTTCGGAGAGCTTCATTTGCAAACTGATCGATAATGCTGTTGAGATGCTTAATGGATCCTTCATCGAGAGGCACGATCTCCCCATTTGAATTTATGACCTTTTCGCAGGCAGCTAGAACTATTTCTGAAGCACCTTTTGTATGAGCTCTTATGCCACCTTCGGGAAGTTTGATCATTACTCCCATTCGCTTTTTCAGAGAGTTGAATGGCTCAACTTTAAGAAGCTCACAGGCTTGCCTCTCAGTCAGAAAATCTCCACCGAGTGACAAACCAAATTCTAATAATGCAGTCTCGGTTGGTGTTCCCAAAATCTCGCGCTTTCCATCTTTGTTCACCACCACTTCTCCTCCAGTGTTGTTGAATATTGACTGAAGAAGCAACTTCTTAGCAGATTCAGGGAGAGTTGAGCTCAAGACAGAAGCCTTTTCGGCATTTTCCACTTTCATACAAATGCATGATTTGACAACAGTCATGTGATTGGTCGTTAATGTTCCAGTCTTGTCGCTACAGATAGTTGTGGCCGATCCCATTGTCTCACAGGCTGCAAGATGTCGAACCAGTGCTTTATCATTCATCATCTTCTTCATGGCAAAGGCAAGGCTCAAGGTCACGGCCAATGGCAGCCCTTCCGGTACAGCCACGACAACAATTGTAACTGCAACAGCAAAGAATTCAAGCATTTGGAGGGCATCATCTCCGGACCAGCTCCAGTGGGTACCCTCTCGAATTTTACTGCTAAACAACCCTTGAACCAATACAGCAAAAGTTACCACTGCAAAGAAAAGACCAATTTTTCCAATAATAGTTGCCACTCCATTTAATTTAACCTGCAATGGAGTTTCATCATCTCCACCCTCACTAAGGGTTGCCATCAATTTACCCCATTGAGTTCTCATGCCGACAGTAGTAACGATCATCTTGCACGATCCGTCTTGAACCTTGGTTCCGGAAAGGAGAAACGGACTCTGAGAACTGACCATTACCGGCTCACTCTCCCCAGTCAAACTGGATTCGTCAATTAGCACAGAGAATCCTGAAATAAATAATCCGTCGGCCGGGACTTGGTCTCCTATGGAAAGATGCACAATATCGCCCGGAAGTAGGTCGTATATTGACATTTTCTGCCTATAACCACCTCTTGTAACTTGGATCGATATCTTCTTTTTCTCCTTGTCCAAATCCTTGAACTGCAAAGACTGGCGATAATCACTAGTTGCAGTGACGAACACAACCAACAAGATGCTGGCAACAATGCCGAGCCCATCGTGGGCCCCTTTCGGCCATCCTTCCATGATAATCCCAACAATCAGTGATAAAAATGCGCAAACTCCTAGGATCATGAGAGTCATGTCTTGAAGGGCTTCCCATACGAATACAAAGAAACTCCTAGATTCACTCTCCGTGAATCTATTGACTCCGTAGATCTCTTGCCTCCGACTCAGCAAAGCAGAATCATTGGAAAGCCCGTTTGTTGTCGATGTGGAGAGCTTTTCTGCAATACCAGAAACCCCACCATGAAATTTAAGCTTCTTCAGATCATGGCCTTCGACAATGGATCCCAATTCATCGCCACAAATTTGAAAACCTGCCTCTTAACCTCTTCTAGCACGATGTGAGAGCTTTTCGCAATACCAGAAACCCCACCATGAAATTTAAGCTTCTTCAGATCATGGCCTTCGACAATGGATCCCAATTCATCGCCACAAATTTGAAAACCTGCCTCTTTAACCTCTTCTAGCACAGTGTAATCACTAGGATGAACACCTGCAGGATCATGAAACAAATTATGGGAACCTTAAAATGAATTACACTAATTTCATCTCACTTCTGAAGCTACTCACCTTGGATAAATTGAAATGCGGCTTTCGAAACCAAAACTGCAATTCTCAACTTTTCCTGTAGCAGTTCTCCATCGTTAAAGATTGTAATTGCAATGATTATGGCAGTAAAAACACAAAATTTCATATTCCAATGGTCATTTCATTCCAGAGTCAAAAGATTTCTGGAGAGAGAGAGAGAGAGAGAGAGAGAGAGAGAGAGAGAGAGAGAGAGAGAGAGAGAGAGAGAGAGAGAGAGAGAGAGAGAGAGAGAGAGAGAGAGAGAGAGAGAGAGAGAGAGAGAGAGAGAGAGAGAGAGAGAGAGAGAGAGAGAGAGAGAGAGAGAGAGAGAGAGAGAGAGAGAGAGAGAGAGAGAGAGAGAGAGAGAGAGAGAGAGAGAGAGAGAGAGAGAGAGAGAGAGAGAGAGAGAGAGAGAGAGAGAGAGAGAGAGAGAGAGAGAGAGAGAGAGAGAGAGAGAGAGAGAGAGAGAGAGAGAGAGAGAGAGAGAGAGAGAGAGAGAGAGAGAGAGAGAGAGAGAGAGAGAGAGAGAGAGAGAGAGAGAGAGAGAGAGAGAGAGAGAGAGAGAGAGAGAGAGAGAGAGAGAGAGAGAGAGAGAGAGAGAGAGAGAGAGAGAGAGAGAGAGAGAGAGAGAGAGAGAGAGAGAGAGAGAGAGAGAGAGAGAGAGAGAGAGAGAGAGAGAGAGAGAGAGAGAGAGAGAGAGAGAGAGAGAGAGAGAGAGAGAGAGAGAGAGAGAGAGAGAGAGAGAGAGAGAGAGAGAGAGAGAGAGAGAGAGAGAGAGAGAGAGAGAGAGAGAGAGAGAGAGAGAGAGAGAGAGAGAGAGAGAGAGAGAGAGAGAGAGAGAGAGAGAGAGAGAGAGAGAGAGAGAGAGAGAGAGAGAGAGAGAGAGAGAGAGAGAGAGAGAGAGAGAGAGAGAGAGAGAGAGAGAGAGAGAGAGAGAGAGAGAGAGAGAGAGAGAGAGAGAGAGAGAGAGAGAGAGAGAGAGAGAGAGAGAGAGAGAGAGAGAGAGAGAGAGAGAGAGAGAGAGAGAGAGAGAGAGAGAGAGAGAGAGAGAGAGAGAGAGAGAGAGAGAGAGAGAGAGAGAGAGAGAGAGAGAGAGAGAGAGAGAGAGAGAGAGAGAGAGAGAGAGAGAGAGAGAGAGAGAGAGAGAGAGAGAGAGAGAGAGAGAGAGAGAGAGGAGAGAGGAGACCTGATTGTTCTGACGCATGGCAGCTGCCTCATACCGCTTAGAGAGATTAGCAGTGAAGCTAAATCTCCGCTTCGGATTCTTCACCACACCACAAACCTTCCTCCTCTCTGCAAAACCTCCTCCGATGAGTGCTTCGGCTTCACACCTCCAAAGTTCTCCTCCAGAAACCTCTCCATCGTATCAGAAAAACACAATGTGTAAAAGTTTGGGTATCTGCTCCGTGTGAGTCGCCCACCTCATATACAATCAGAAAAGTGACTATTTTTTTTTTTTTTTTTTTTTTTTTTTTTTTTTTTTTTTTTTTTTTTTTTTTTTTTTTTTTTTTTTTTTTTTTTTTTTTTTTTTTTTTTTTTTTTTTTTTTTTTTTTTTTTTTTTTTTTTTTTTTTTTTTTTTTTTTTTTTTTTTTTTTTTTTTTTTTTTTTTTTTTTTTTTTTTTTTTTTTTTTTTTTTTTTTTTTTTTTTTTTTTTTTTTTTTTTTTTTTTTTTTTTTTTTTTTTTTTTTTTTTTTTTTTTTTTTTTTTTTTTTTTTTTTTTTTTTTTTTTTTTTTTTTTTTTTTTTTTTTTTTTTTTTTTTTTTTTTTTTTTTTTTTTTTTTTTTTTTTTTTTTTTTTTTTTTTTTTTTTTTTTTTTTTTTTTTTTTTTTTTTTTTTTTTTTTTTTTTTTTTTTTTTTTTTTTTTTTTTTTTTTTTTTTTTTTTTTTTTTTTTTTTTTTTTTTTTTTTTTTTTTTTTTTTTTTTTTTTTTTTTTTTTTTTTTTTTTTTTTTTTTTTTTTTTTTTTTTTTTTTTTTTTTTTTTTTTTTTTTTTTTTTTTTTTTTTTTTTTTTTTTTTTTTTTTTTTTTTTTTTTTTTTTTTTTTTTTTTTTTTTTTTTTTTTTTTTTTTTTTTTTTTTTTTTTTTTTTTTTTTTTTTTTTTTTTTTTTTTTTTTTTTTTTTTTTTTTTTTTTTTTTTTTTTTTTTTTTTTTTTTTTTTTTTTTTTTTTTTTTTTTTTTTTTTTTTTTTTTTTTTTTTTTTTTTTTTTTTTTTTTTTTTTTTTTTTTTTTTTTTTTTTTTTTTTTTTTTTTTTTTTTTTTTTTTTTTTTTTTTTTTTTTTTTTTTTTTTTTTTTTTTTTTTTTTTTTTTTTTTTTTTTTTTTTTTTTTTTTTTTTTTTTTTTTTTTTTTTTTTTTTTTTTTTTTTTTTTTTTTTTTTTTTTTTTTTTTTTTTTTTTTTTTTTTTTTTTTTTTTTTTTTTTTTTTTTTTTTTTTTTTTTTTTTTTTTTTTTTTTTTTTTTTTTTTTTTTTTTTTTTTTTTTTTTTTTTTTTTTTTTTTTTTTTTTTTTTTTTTTTTTTTTTTTTTTTTTTTTTTTTTTTTTTTTTTTTTTTTTTTTTTTTTTTTTTTTTTTTTTTTTTTTTTTTTTTTTTTTTTTTTTTTTTTTTTTTTTTTTTTTTTTTTTTTTTTTTTTTTTTTTTTTTTTTTTTTTTTTTTTTTTTTTTTTTTTTTTTTTTTTTTTTTTTTTTTTTTTTTTTTTTTTTTTTTTTTTTTTTTTTTTTTTTTTTTTTTTTTTTTTTTTTTTTTTTTTTTTTTTTTTTTTTTTTTTTTTTAAATAATTCTAAAATGTAATAAAATAATCAAATGTAAATTCCCTGTAAATTGCCAAATTATTCAACGACAAAATACTCGAAAGAAGACAAAAATTACTACTCCAATTAAACATTGCTTTAAACTATAATTTGTTTGAGGAGCAAGCTGACCAAACTAACTAATTCGAGGGCTCGTAATCGAGATTGGTTTAGGTCGTTTAGTTTTGAGCGATGATTTTTTTGACTTTAGTATTGTATATGGTTGTTGAAAAATGTCACTTTCCATGTGTATTTTATTTCAAAAGAAAAAAAAAAAAAAAAAAAAAAAAAAAAAAAAAAAAAAAAAAAAAAAAAAAAAAAAAAAAAAAAAAAAAAAAAAAAAAAAAAAAAAAAAAAAAAAAAAAAAAAAAAAAAAAAAAAAAAAAAAAAAAAAAAAAAAAAAAAAAAAAAAAAAAAAAAAAAAAAGTGAGAAATTGAAATCAAAGTAAGTAATAGAGTCATGAGATTCAATTTGGTCTACACTTAAAAAGAGAGGGTATTTTGTGATGTTTATTAGTGAAAACAAGTAGGGTGAGTAATGTTTAGTTCAAACTAGTTTTGAATTCGAACCGAACTAACTGCCACAATTTAAAAAAAAATGATAAAGTATAAAATAAATTCTGAATTTTAAAATTCATTATATTAGACGTCATCGGAAGATGTGATGACGTCATCGGAAGATGTGATGACGTCATCGGAAGATGTGATGACGTCATCGGAAGATGTGATGACGTCATCGGCAGATATGGGCAGTGAGCTTAATCGGAATATGTGATGACGTCATCGGAAGATGTGATGACGTCATCGGAAGATGTGATGACGTCATCGGAAGATGTGATGACGTCATCGGAAGATGTGATGACGTCATCGGAAGATGTGATGACGTCATCGGAAGATGTGATGACGTCATCGGAAGATGTGATGACGTCATCGGAAGATGTGATGACGTCATCGGAAGATGTGATGACGTCATCGGAAGATGTGATGACGTCATCGGAAGATGTGATGACGTCATCGGAAGATGTGATGACGTCATCGGAAGATGTGATGACGTCATCGGAAGATGTGATGACGTCATCGGAAGATGTGATGACGCCATCGGCAGATATGGGCAGTGAGCTTAATCGGAATATGTGATGACGTCATCGGAAGATGTGATGACGTCATCGGAAGATGTGATGACGTCATCGGAAGATGTGATGACGTCATCGGAAGATGTGATGACGTCATCGGAAGATGTGATGACGTCATCGGAAGATGTGATGACGTCATCGGAAGATGTGATGACGTCATCGGAAGATGTGATGACGTCATCGGAAGATGTGATGACGCCATCGGCAGATATGGGCAGTGAGCTTAATCGGAATATGTGATGACGTCATCGGAAGATGTGATGACGTCATCGGAAGATGTGATGACGTCATCGGAAGATGTGATGACGTCATCGGAAGATGTGATGACGTCATCGGAAGATGTGATGACGTCATCGGAAGATGTGATGACGTCATCGGAAGATGTGATGACGTCATCGGAAGATGTGATGACGTCATCGGAAGATGTGATGACGTCATCGGAAGATGTGATGACGTCATCGGAAGATGTGATGACGTCATCGGAAGATGTGATGACGTCATCGGAAGATGTGATGACGTCATCGGAAGATGTGATGACGTCATCGGAAGATGTGATGACGTCATCGGAAGATGTGATGACGTCATCGGAAGATGTGATGACGCCATCGGCAGATATGGGCAGTGAGCTTAATCGGAATATGTGATGACGTCATCGGAAGATGTGATGACGCCATCGGCAGATATGGGCAGTGAGCTTAATCGGAATATGTGATGACGTCATCGGAAGATGTGATGACGTCATCGGAAGATGTGATGACGTCATCGGAAGATGTGATGACGTCATCGGAAGATGTGATGACGTCATCGGAAGATGTGATGACGTCATCGGAAGATGTGATGACGTCATCGGAAGATGTGATGACGTCATCGGAAGATGTGATGACGTCATCGGAAGATGTGATGACGTCATCGGAAGATGTGATGACGTCATCGGAAGATGTGATGACGTCATCGGAAGATGTGATGACGTCATCGGAAGATGTGATGACGCCATCGGCAGATATGGGCAGTGAGCTTAATCGGAATATGTGATGACGTCATCGGAAGATGTGATGACGTCATCGGAAGATGTGATGACGTCATCGGAAGATGTGATGACGTCATCGGAAGATGTGATGACGTCATCGGAAGATGTGATGACGTCATCGGAAGATGTGATGACGTCATCGGAAGATGTGATGACGTCATCGGAAGATGTGATGACGTCATCGGAAGATGTGATGACGTCATCGGAAGATGTGATGACGTCATCGGAAGATGTGATGACGTCATCGGAAGATGTGATGACGTCATCGGAAGATGTGATGACGTCATCGGAAGATGTGATGACGTCATCGGAAGATGTGATGACGTCATCGGAAGATGTGATGACGTCATCGGAAGATGTGATGACGTCATCGGAAGATGTGATGACGTCATCGGAAGATGTGATGACGTCATCGGAAGATGTGATGACGTCATCGGAAGATGTGATGACGTCATCGGAATATGTGATGACGTCATCGGAAGATGTGATGACGTCATCGGAAGATGTGATGACGTCATCGGAAGATGTGATGACGTCATCGGAAGATGTGATGACGTCATCGGAAGATGTGATGACGTCATCGGAAGATGTGATGACGTCATCGGAAGATGTGATGACGTCATCGGAAGATGTGATGACGTCATCGGAAGATGTGATGACGTCATCGGAAGATGTGATGACGTCATCGGAAGATGTGATGACGTCATCGGAAGATGTGATGACGCCATCGGCAGATATGGGCAGTGAGCTTAATCGGAATATGTGATGACGTCATCGGAAGATGTGATGACGTCATCGGAAGATGTGATGACGTCATCGGAAGATGTGATGACGTCATCGGAAGATGTGATGACGTCATCGGAAGATGTGATGACGTCATCGGAAGATGTGATGACGTCATCGGAAGATGTGATGACGTCATCGGAAGATGTGATGACGTCATCGGAAGATGTGATGACGTCATCGGAAGATGTGATGACGCCATCGGCAGATATGGGCAGTGAGCTTAATCGGAATATGTGATGACGTCATCGGAAGATGTGATGACGTCATCGGAAGATGTGATGACGTCATCGGAAGATGTGATGACGTCATCGGAAGATGTGATGACGCCATCGGCAGATAAAGGTAGTAAACGAAGTCGGCAGAAGATGGTGACGTCAGCCGGAAGAGGCAGACAACAGCTGAGATCGGATAAGGTGATGACGTCATCGGAAGATGTGATGACGTCATCGGAAGATGTGATGACGTCATCGGAAGATGTGATGACGTCATCGGAAGATGTGATGACGTCATCGGAAGATGTGATGACGTCATCGGAAGATGTGATGACGCCATCGGCAGATATGGGCAGTGAGCTTAATCGGAATATGTGATGACGTCATCGGAAGATGTGATGACGTCATCGGCAGATATGGGCAGTGAGCTTAATCGGAATATGTGATGACGTCATCGGAAGATGTGATGACGCCATCGGCAGATATGGGCAGTGAGCTTAATCGGAATATGTGATGACGTCATCGGAAGATGTGATGACGTCATCGGAAGATGTGATGACGCCATCGGCAGATATGGGCAGTGAGCTTAATCGGAATATGTGATGACGTCATCGGAAGATGTGATGACGCCATCGGCAGATAAAGGTAGTAAACGAAGTCGGCAGAAGATGGTGACGTCAGCCGGAAGATGGATGACGATAAACGAAATCGGCAGAAGGAAACCTATAACAGAACTACTATTTGGCGGTGGATGTGAATGAAACAAAACGGTACAGTGACATCGGTGGATGAAATTTCTAAGGGGGATCGGAAGATGTAGTTTTTAAGATAAGACTTGACAACTTTTAACGGAAAGACAAACGGGCAGGGAGCATCAAAACAGAAAACTTCAAAACAGAAGGCATAAAGGTTTCAAACCTTCAAAACCCGATTTCGAACAAAGTTTTGAATCATGCTCTACAAGTGACAGGGGTTCAAGTAAACAAACTGCATGGATGGCTCTAAAACTCGAGACCATCCATGCATGACCTGAAAAGGGAGAACTCAAGCAGTTCCAGAATGTTTTCTAAACATTTCAAGGCATTAATACAGAATATTTCTGGAGACAACTATCAACTGTCAACAGAGATTTAAAACTTGAACATAAGAACTGATACATTATATATATACCTAACAAAATCTCCTACATTTAAAGCAAAACACAGAACCTTAACAGAGTTTTAAAACAACCACAACAGAATTCCAGAAGAGTCTACAGATATGAACTTTACTTTGAAAACTAAGACTTAAACCTCGGGAGAGAAAATATTGTCTGGCTGCAGCAACCACCCCGAGAGCTCGAGCCATCAACTACATCAAATCGTCAGATTGAGGCACACAGTCCTCAGATTCGGGTTCAGTACCTACACCAGAGAGTTCACCTATGAGTCTAAAACTCAGTAAGGACATAATACAGATGCAGTGATGCAAAATGCTATGCATGCAGTTTTCAGAATACAGTGACAGATCAGAACTTTACGTTACAGTGGCAGAAGAATTAAGTGGGGCTTATAGGGGAACTGGTTCAGTACGTGCACTATCAGGCACAGCAGTTTTCAGATTCCCAGGGAGGGATAAAACCAGAGGGTCCTTGCTAGAGACAAATTTTCAGATTCCCAGGGAGGGATAAAACCAGAGGGGCCAGTCCCCGTCCCACACTTAACCAGTACATTACAGACAGTCAGATTTTATCTTGTTTAGTCTCAAACAGTGTACAGAAATCAGTTTTGCATGGATTTTCAGTAAAACGTGTATGCATGACAGTCTCAGTGCCTGAACCTATAACAGCAGACATCAGAAATAACAAGGCATATTGTGAAACAGAAAACAGACAACTAGGGACATGAGCTGAACAGACAACATAAAACACAAACTATAACATTTCTACCCGAAACTACCCGACAGAACTGGGATCCTAGTACCTCTGTGATGTAGGGCCTTAAGGGCCAACCTACGGTTATGAACTTACCTGTTTGCGGCGGTGTCTGATGCTCGAATGTTCCTGGAGTGCTCTGACCTGTAGTATGCATGTAAAAGAATTAAATAAGCTGCAAAAGCTAACAAACAACTTGTTGGATATGCAGCAAGCTCATGTCAACTCATTAGAAAACACACTAACGTGTTTTCATCCAAAACAGAGAGTTTTCACAGAAACAATATTCCTAAGCCTCAGTGAAAACCCGCATTAAACTTGTCCAAAATCGATAACCTTAGTAGGTGATTACCTTTGCTGGAGAGACAGAAAGAAATCAGGAAAAGGATTAAGGTTAAAAATTGTTGCTGGTCGCCTGGAAAAGAGAAAACAGAAGGGGAGGTAGAAGTGAGCTTCACGTAGGAGGAAGAGAAGACATATCTTCTTCAACAAGTTGCCACTTGGCACTCATCCATTGGTTTGCTTCCACCTACCCTAATCTCTTCTACATTTACCCTTCCATTAGCTTTTAACCTAATTGACTTGTTTTGATTACACTTAGTTTGGTTTTTCCCTTAAACATTCCATCATTACAAACAAAACATATATTGTATTAACATAATATTAATCCCGATTAAATGATCCGGGAAAACTATTATATGGCAAAAATGCCGGGTGTTACAGCTTAGCTCTGCTCTAATCTTAATCGAACCGAACTAATGTTATGATATTTATGTATTTTTTGTACTACTAAAAGTTACAAAATATGGACAAAATCGACAAAAACAGCCCACGAGCCTAAACCAACTAAAATCGACTTAAAACCAAGTTCAAATAGAGTCAAACTGAACACTGTTTAATTTGTACTTTACCAAAAAAAAATATTAAAATCAAAGTGAGGTATAAGAGGAATCAATTGGTGAGATTCGATTCAATTCTAATTTGATATAAAATAAATAATAATAATAATAATAATAATAATAATAATAATAATAATAATAATAATAATAATAATAATAATAATAATAATAATAATAATAATAATAATAATAATAATAATAATAATAATAATAATAATAATAATAATAATAATAATAATAATAATAATAATAATAATAATAATAATAATAATAATAATAATAATAATAATAATAATAATAATAATAATAATAATAATAATAATAATAATAATAATAATAATAATAATAATAATAATAATAATAATAATAATAATAATAATAATAATAATAATAATAATAATAATAATAATAATAATAATAATAATAATAATAATAATAATAATAATAATAATAATAATAATAATAATAATAATAATAATAATAATAATAATAATAATAATAATAATAATAATAATAATAATAATAATAATAATAATAATAATAATAATAATAATAATAATAATAATAATAATAATAATAATAATAATAATAATAATAGCCTAAAATCGACTTAAAACCAAGTTCAAATAGAGTCAAACTGAAACACTGTTTAATTTGTACTTTACCAAAAAAAAATATTAAAATCAAAGTGAGGTATAAGAGGAATCAATTGGTGAGATTCGATTCAATTCTAATTTGATTAAAAATAAAAATTAATTTTACTAAGATTTATAAACTTATGGTCAATTTGAACCCAAGTTATTAGTAGTTATATTAATAACAATTTTCTCACACTAAGACTATAAATTTTCTGCTTAAAAATGTAATTTTCTCCCTCATTAAAGATTTTTTTTTCCAGTCAAGAATTGAAGATGAGTAGTGTTTGTATGAATGTTTAGACTGAAACAACTTGCAATCAATGCACGAAATTTCTTCTAAATCTGTGTTCATTTTTTGTAGAAAATTGTCCCGTTTAATACGTAGGCTCTCTCGTCTCCAATTTCAAACTAGCTTACAACTTCTTTCGGCGAGCAAATGGAGGGAAAGACACTAGGCCTCGACAATGACCTATGCAGGGGCCAAAGAGGACTTGAGGGGCGCCAAGGTCGGCCCCGCCCATAAGGAAAGACTAGACTCTAACCACTGAGCTGACCACAATTTAAAAAAATAAAATAATATAATATTGCGAAAAGCACAAAACTTTGTTGCCTTATTGAAAAGTTAAAGGTTTTTAACATTTTTTTTTTTTATATTTTCCACAGCTTTCTACAAATTTATAATATTAGTTTTTATAATCCAAATATTCAATTTAACTAAACTTTGTACGAAATTAAAATTTAATTGAATCGAGAAAAATTTATTTCACAACAATATGAGTATCTTCCAACTAGTTTTCAACCTACTAAATTGTCAATTATGTGCATTTTTTTTTATAAATAATGTTACAGCTGCTCTCTTATTCTACTCTCTAAACATAATTGATGACGTCTCAAACAATAATTGATGCAATTAAGGTACAGTTAATGTAATAATTTATAAATAGTTAATTTATTACATTAAAAACATCAATCATTGTTGGCTAAGTCAGCAAGTATATTTAGAAAGCAGAGTAAAAGAGTAAATGTAGCATTATTCTTTCTTTTATACAAATGAAACTATAAGTACTCAATTCTTAATCTCGTGCATTTTCTTAATTATACAAAGAGTAATGTTCGAGTTACTCTCTTAAAAAATTTACTGACGTGACAAATACATATTGGTGCAAATAAATTGCAATTAATATACTAATTTATTACATTAATTGTATCAATAATTATTTGACACGTCATCAAATTTTTAAGAGACAACATATAACAATACTCTTCTACAAATAAAACTATATGCACAAGACTAGTAGTACAATGTATTTCTAATGTCTATATATTTTATTCTTCGAGACAGTTGCAATCTTCAAACTCCGCTTCATATTGTCGACGTTAGCCATGTCTTGTGCTCCTACAATCTCGTATATTCTCGCATTCTCTTATACAATAGCTCCCAATTCTTCAAACGTATTAGTGCATCAACCGTCTTCGATGCCAATCTTCAAACTCCCAATTCTTTCAAATAGATCCCGAATATATGATTCCCTATTATTACAAGTTGATGCTTGTGTACTAAAATTTAGAGGAGTGGAAGAATCAACAGATTCCATTATTAATTTCCTCATAACTGAGATTAATTTTATTCCATAATAAACAACAAATCAATATCAATAACAAACAAATTTAATTTAATAAAATGACAAAAATCAATTGAATATCACTTACTATTTAGAAAGTGATTATTATTTAACACAAAAATAATGTTATGTTTACCTTCTTATTCTACTCTCTTAAAATACTCTATTACGTGTCAAATAATGATTGCTGCAATTAATGTAATAAATGAACTATTTATAATTTATTACATTAATTTCACCTTAAATGTACCAATCATTGTTTGACACGTCAACGGATATTTTAATATGGTAGAATAATAGGGTAAACTTAATATTACTTTTAACACAAATCACACTTAAAATTAAAACTATAGAGTTGAATTTAGAGCCAAGAACGATAGAGTGGAAAGAGTTGACCTGAGGTAGTGAAAATGAGAGACTTTGAAAAATGTTGAAAAGTTGAGAGATGTGGGTTTATATCTTCCAACTTGTGGAATATTTATGCATGACAAAAATACATTATTGTAAAGAAAAATATCTATATAGTAGTTTGAAACGACTATGTTTCAGGAAATTCGAAAACCGTTGCAGATCCTTAGAAGAACTCAGGCGTTCTTTAAATTGTGAGTAATGACTACTAAGTGGCCATTGGAGATACTCCAATGGTCGATTAAAAAAAGGAGCGTAATTTAGAAACGCCACGACGTTTTAAACAATGGTCTTTGGCCTTCCAACTAGAGGCCTTGATAACTCTATAAAAATTATAGTTATTGTCGTTATTTTAAGTAAAGTTTGATGTTTATTCTTAAGTTTTTAGTATTTTTAATCTATTTTAAATTATAATAATGCAAATAAAGAATCAAACAGGTGAAATAAAGATAAAAATGAGCAATTTTAGAAGTCGAGCCGCAACACTGATTTTCCAAGTTGCGGTCTAACAAGAAAAAAAAAAAAGCGTTTTACAGTAACATCTGTGCAGCGGTGCAGAGGAGTCAGAGTCGTGACTAAACGGAACAAATAGAACCCGATTAGCGGTGCAAAGATACCCGAGCCATTGCGCAGAGATATTCGAACTGCGGCCCAGAGCAAATAGTTGCTCGAGTTGCAACCCTGAATTTTTTAGCCGCGACCCAAGACCTGATTCACTTTTTGAGAATACAAAAGCTCACCCGTTTTGAAAGATTCTTCTGGGATTTTGATAACCCCAATCAAAGCTCTATAAATTCAACATGTTCAGACGAAAACAAGAACTATCGACAACTTTGACATATTTTGGAGAGCGAATAGAGAGAATTTTTGACAACAGAAGAGGAGACCGACGCACGACTTATACCATTACTGTGACATCCAGAGATCGATTCTCTCTTTTTCTTTCTTCTCTCTCACTTCCTTAGGTTCAATATTTTTTTTTTAGTTTTTATGTCGACTATGTTGAACTAACTATTTCCCTGGAGAGATAGATTGTTTATTTAAATTATTATTTTGCCAGATTAATTATTATGTTGGTTGGACTCATTATTTATTTGTGATATTTTATTATTTATGATTTTAATTTGCGCCATTTATTGAATGATTTTATATTTAAAATTTGACACTTGAAAGAAGTAATTCTGAATATGATTGGTTTAACAACTCGAAAGAATGTTGAGATTTTGCGAAATCAATTAGAAAATCATTGAACTTTAGTGAATGACTAAAAGAACAATTTTATAGAGATATTAAAATTGTGATTTTAGTAATTAACTTGACACTTGAGAGAGTGAGTTTAACGAATTAAGATTTTCAATTTATAAATAATTGTTTAACTTAAGAATATTCATCTAATAAATAATATGAAAAATATTAGTGAAATCAATCGTGTATTTTCTTTGAATTAAAGGTTTTTGTTGGCAATCTTGTTTTTTTTTTTTTTCAATTTTCAAAATTACATTTTTAGTTGTGCAGATAAAATTGAAATTGATCATGACAGTACTTAGTGAAATTAATAAATTACATACTTCTTTTGAATTAGACAACCCTATTAATCATATACTATAAATATTGACATTGTACTTTTGTAGTAATTTTATTACGATATAAACTTGTACACCACTCTTCAAAATCTAGGCTCGGGCTTAACCCTAGTCGGGCCTTGGCAAAAAGACATTCCAGGCTCGACCATACCAACCCATGGGCTAATCGATCACTATGAAGAGAAGTGATAAAAAACGAATGACATGTGCAAGCCACATGTTTCTAACACTTTCGGTAATTGCATGGTATAATTTGTCTATGCCCCGAGTTTAAGGGGCGTTTTTTTGAAAGAAAAAGTACGCTTGCTTCTAAGTTAAAGGGCGATTTGCTTACAAAAATTTCAAATGCTAACTTACACTTGATCCATTTTAGGAGGTGATGTACACTTTACCCAAAAAATTATACTAGAAATTAATATACTCAATATTTCTATAACTAAATTTAATATAATAAATATTATTCATGGCTAGCATATATAATATAATAAATAGTGCAATATTAACAAGATACCTAAAGATGTAACCAAAGGTGAAATGTAGAAATATCAAAGCAACTCTCATGACAATTAGATCTAACTCGCGAAGAGGTGAACTTGCAAACAATGTTTTTTTTTTATAGCACGAACTCGACTTGGTTAGATTGTTGAAGTCACTAACAACTTCTCATCTCAAGTAGAGTTGGAGACATGCCTTGTAACTAGATTGATTTATAGACTTCCGGTCGAACCAAACTGGTTTTGTGGGTTAGGTTATAGAACCAAACATGCTTTTTGAGTTTGGTTTCGATATTTAATATGAAAATTAAAAAGAAAGGTCAGGGTTTCAAGATTGGGTATTGGGCCGAGTTGATGTATTGGATCTTGATTCACATGTTAGGTTTGATTTTTCTATGGATTATTATGCGGTTCGATTTCTAATGGTTTTTTGAACAAAAAAAATCATGAACCGATCATTATCAACGAGTTTACACTTCTTCGAATTGTTCATAGTTTGAAGAATATGAAGAACCGGCTCGAACCGGATAGATCAGTTTTACCTGCGGATTCAGTCCGGTTCTACACACCTTTAATGAATCTCAAAGAGAAAAAAAAAAAACAAATGAGTATAGCTACACCCGACTAGACTCGATCCTACTTGATTGATCACGTGACAGTTACCCAAATCAAATAAATCAACGTTGAAACGAAGAGTTTCATTTTGCAGCCGTCGCACCGAACCCAATTTGGCAAGGCGATAATTCATAATTCTTACGTGCCCTTCGTTTCCTTGCCCTTCCAATTTTCTCTCCCTCGAAAATTTACAGATCTCTTTCTCTGCGACTCACTGTGAAGATGAGCAAGGGGCCTGGACTTTTCTCGGACATCGGCAAGAAAGCCAAAGGTATTTTACCTATCTTTTCTCTCTCTCTCTCTCTCTCTCTCCCATTCACTCCCAGATTTTGGTCTTCGTTCGATGCGAAATTCGTGGCCACACCTTCTGGAAATTGTTGTCTTGTGACAATAGATTTGTTTGTGTGTTTGATTGTGACCGATGCTATTTTTGTTATAGATCTTTTGACGAAGGACTTCAGTACGGATCAGAAATTCACTGTTTCAACTCTTAGTGATGCTGGCGTGGTATGAAATCTGCTCCTTCGTTTTCCTTTTCCTTTTTATTTTTTTGCTTTTGGTTGGATTTGAATTAATTTTTTAAATAAGTTGAGACGGGGGAGAATGTTTGTGTAGCAATACATGCATTTGGGAGAATCAGATTAGGACCAATTTTGAGCTTATTTGTTGTTGATTATGAAGATGCCTTGTGTATTTTGGAATGGCGTTATTTAAAACTTTGTTTTCCGTGCGTTTATATTAATTATATTGTTTAGAAGCAAGGCATATGTTGCTCAGCATTTATGAGCTTTAAGTTTGTTGGAAAACCTATGGGGTCGAATGCAGGCCACATCTTTTTATTTTTGGCCGTAACTTGATGACGTTGTAAAGCCATATTATGGTTTGTACTTGATAGTTTCTTATCGGCTGTCAGTTCTGGCTACCTTTTTCCTTGTGTTTGTGCTCTGGATGTATCAATTTATTTATTTAACTATTCATATTATCCTACTTCTCATGAAAGGTGTTAAGTGTGAATATGATCATGCGAACTGACCTGGAGTATCACGTTTCTTGTCCCTTTCTTAAGACTGCTAACCTTGCTGAGTTCTTTTTTATGTTTAAATGAGATAGAAATAATCAAGAGCCATGTGGATGTTAAACCTCTGAAAATTATGATTTGAGCTGATTTTATTGAGCTCACAGTTTCAAGGTTGCCTATAAAGATCCTTAATTCACCTTTTAATTCTGAGAAGCTTTACTCTTGTGTTGCATCTTTTTATAAGTTTATACATTGTTGTGTTGTATATTGAAAAGTAACACTTTCTACTTACTTTCTATAATTCTCAATTTTAGGTTCTCACGTCAACTGCAGTGAAGAAAGGAGGACTTTCAACTGGCGATGTGGCAGCACAGTACAAGTATAAAAACATTTTATTTGATGTCAAAGTTGACACCGTATCAAATGTAAGTTGCTTGCTTCACTAAACTTTTGTTATGGATTTTCTTGATCTAATAGCATATTCAACTGTTTTTGTTTTTGCAGATATCAACTACTCTCACCTTCACTGATCTTATCCCATGCACTAAGACCATTGCTTCTTTGAAAGTGCCTGATTTGGACTCTGGCAAGGTTGGGTAATTGATGCTCTTTTGGTTTGTGTTCGTGTGATGCTATTTGTGGGTATCTTCTGAGTTTTTCCCATGTGTTTCTAAAGTGTTGTGATTTGCTATTTTGTTTGCAGTTGGAAGTTCAATACTTTCATGAGCATGCCTCTTTCACAACCTCTGTGACACTGAATCAAGCCCCTTTGGTTGACTTTTCAGCCACCATTGGTACCCCTAGCATTGCCTTTGGGGCAGAGGCAGGTTATGATACTACTACTGCTATTTTGACCAAGTACACTGCTGGAGTTAGTGTATCCAAACCAGATTCATGTGCTTCCATAATCTTGTAAGCCTTAATTAGACTGCTAAACTCTATTTTTAAAGTTATTTCCAATATTGCTACCCCTTAAATAAATTGTTTTCTCTCTCGTTCAGGGGTGATAAGGGAGACACTATTAAGGCGTCCTATGTGCACCATCTTGATCCGCTCAAGAAGAGTGCTGCAGTGGGAGAGATCACAAGGAAGTTCTCTACCAATGAAAATACTTTCACTGTGGGCGGATCATTTGCAGTTGATCACCTGACGACAGTGAAGGCAAAATTGAACAATCACGGGAAGCTCGGTGCTCTCCTACAGCACACGATCATACCCAAGTCGCTACTGACTATTTCGGGTGAGATTGACACCAAGGCCTTGGACAAAAATCCCAAGTTTGGATTGGCCATCGCCCTCAAGCCTTGATGTGAATGCTCTTGCCATTCATTATTTATGTCTGGTTTTCTGCATGTTATTCGATTTTTGGGTTGCTCTTGAAATGGAGCAATTAATAAGCAATTCCACGGGTGAAATTGTTTAGGTTATGAGTTTCAATTGGATCAGCTGTTTAGGCTTTACATAGTTTTTTTTTTTTGGCTCTATCCCATTAGTCACCGTCTCTTGCGAGTGAATATTCAATGCTTCAATTGTGGAGAGCTCTAAAACTATTCGTTCAGTCAACAGGGTTTATTATTTGCAAATACTACGAAACTACAGATGGAATTGAAAATTTTGCAATTGCTTCTTTGTTTGAGAGTTTGAGACTTGTGGTTGGCCACACCAACCTTGATTGACTTTCCTTAAATTTACAATCTAGGTGGCTTCTGTGAGGATTTTTGGCCACCCACTCTTGCCTTAAATTTTGTGCTCCTTCCAACGTTAAGCTTCTTTCTATGTGATAATTGAATTCGGGTTTTTACTGTAATTTAATTTGGGGATAAGAGTTAGAGAGAGAGAGATAGTAGAGTTGGGGATGGCTACAATTGGGTAACCATTTATCATCAGTATTTAATTAGTCAAATAGTGTATTTGGGCTCATTTCCAAAAAAAAAAAAAAAAAACAATAGTCCAGCTCAACTAACCCATTGCTCTAATTTTGACTTTTATGTTCTTGTCTAGTATAGGCCTTCAAAAGACAATTAAATAATTTTCAAATCTAGACCCAAAAAAGGTTGGTCCAAACTCCAAAGTATGGTCTATGGTCTATGTCCTGCAAGCTCATATGGTCTGTCCTTGAAGCGAGTTATGCGTTATTTTCTGGTTTCAGGCCGAGTTTCAACTAGATTTGGTTGAATTTTGGACCCACATTTGGTTTAGTTCTTACGATCTTTTACAACAAAGATCGTGAACCAAATAGCGACCCACGGTTCATCTACATTTAAAAGCGATTATGGTTTCCACGGGGGTGGAATCATAGCGCAACATGGACCAAACTGTTGGTTCCAGTGTAAATTATGTGGCGACAGATTTTTAGGCGCTAAACTCTCAAATTGCTCAGCTTTGATTGAAGTAGGAATGAAATAGATTTATAGGATGATTTAGGTGAAGGCGGGTAGACCACACTATATTCCGGCCCGGTGATTAAAAGAAAGGTGCCGGTCCATTACCTAGACCGGGCCACATGAATCTGATCATTTGATAAGGAGGCTGAGCTGTCAGCACCTAACATGCATTCCCCCTACCGCGCTGATTAAGCTTGTTTTCTACAGGCTACAGCTAATGATGATTAGTTTAAGCTAATTACTTCCTGAACGTTAGAATCACCTTCCATGGAAGTCTTCAATGGCTCTAATCATTCCATATTCTCTCTCTAATCTCTCCTTTTTTGTCCAAATTTGAGCCAAACCGAAACCCCTATGATTTCCTTTCTCCTCCCTTCAGTTACCTACCCTTGCCTGGACCGCCTAATTTTGAACGTTAGTCTCCAATTTAAATCTCTTGATTGCGCTTGATCTTGGCGGTTTTTTTATTTTTATTTTTGGTTTCCTCCATGGCTGGGATTCAAGCATCCGGGAGACTGTTGATTTCTAGATTCTGTTTTGAAGCTGAATTTCGGTTGTCGGTGCCGGAGGAGGTGACTAAGGTGAGGTTTGTGAGTTTTGCTGGGAGTAATGCTGTTCAATTCGATTGGAGGAGTCGAGGCGTAGGCCATCGTGGTGATGTTCGGAGGCTGAGTTCGTTCCGCCCGCTTAAGGTGTTGGCTGATGATTGCTCTGCTATTCCAGGTACGTTTTATGGCTTGAGTATTCTTTTATCTATTGAAAATGAAGTTTCAATTTTTGGAAGATCTTGAATTTGGAAATTTGTTGTTGTATTTTCATTTAGGATTGGTAAGATGTAATGCTCTTGTGTTTGTTTTTTCGGATGTCCATTTTCTTGTAGTATTAATTTTGATAAACAAGTTAGAAGAATCTGCGGTTTTCTCCTTGATGTCGTTTCATTTATATCTTTTATTTTGTGTGGAAATAGTTTTACATATTCTTCCTCTGATATTTAGATCTTATGTAAGTCCGTTATTGGTTCTGGTGTTTACTCGTTTGTGGTTCATTATAGGGTTCTAATTCCAAACAACAATCTAATTAGGTAAAAAAATCAACCATACGTCGACCATTGGGAAGTCTACGAATATCGTATGGCATGAAAGTCCAATTGAAAAGCCTCAGAGGCAAGAGTTACTTCAACAAAAAGGATGTGTCATATGGATAACTGGTCTCAGTGGTTCAGGTTTGTAACGTAATAAAACTTGCCTTTTGAATTGGAAGATAAAAAAGAATCGTATGCGTAGTATTTGCTTGATACCCTTTATGTTATTGAAGTTTAATCTGTATCCAATGTCACAACACAATGTCATCTGACTTGCTGAGGTTAATTTAACTTCTTGGCCAATGCTGATCTAAGAATATTGTGTTGCACTAGATTCATCTAATGGAGGTTTATTTGGTAAAGTTTACAAAGGGAAGAAGATTGTTAGTAGTGGAGGAATATAGTGGGAGAGGAGATTTTCTGACATACCGTTACGTGACTAGGAGAGAGAGAGAATCAAGAGTCTGTTAGGAGAAAATAAAAGAGAGTGAAGAAGAGAGTATTGTATTGAATATCATTTTGCTTGTTATGCTATACAATCGAGTCTGTGGTTGATTTCCAGACTTGTGGTTTTTCTGTGTGAGTGTGTGTATTTGTGCTTGCTGTCGTTGTTCTTCTTGCAGGGAGTTTCCAGGAATTAGGAGAAGGCTGCTGTAGAAGAAATATAACCCCATCAATTCATATTGCTACTTTATTTGTGTGAATATCTATTACCTGAAATGATTTATACTAATAAACACTTCTTTATAAAGAATTGGATGGAAGGATGAAATTTTTTCTGGATAAAAAAGGTTTCATTTGCACCCTATGTCAATTCTGTTTAGCTCAAAAATGTTGGTTAACCTTATGTTGAGACAAGGACCTTTTCTTCTATTATTTCCTCTCTCACACAGCTTGCTCGCAAATTACAGGAAAAAGCAGTTTGGCATGTGCATTGAGTTGGGGCTTACACCTGAGAGGGAAATTGACTTACATTCTTGACGGTGATAATGTCAGGCATGGCCTGAATAGTGACCTTAGCTTTAAAGGAGAAGACCGTGTAGAAAATGTACGAAGAATTGGTGCGTTTCGTCTTTTGGAAACTTCTATTCTGAAATCATTGTAAAATTTTAATCTATTTGAAAGTTTTGATGATTCTCAGGGGAGGTTGCCAAGCTTTTTGCTGATGCGGGTGTAATTTGTATTGCTAGTTTAATATCTCCTTTCAGAAAGGATAGAGATACCTGCCGTGCTTTATTGCCAGAAGGAAGTTTTATCGAGGTATTTGCATTACGTTTTCCTATACAAATACAATCTGGGTCATTTCTTTGATATTTATACGACGTTGCTGCAATAAAGGAGATTCTCTATAATCGCTGAATGCAAAATGTCTTCATTTGACAGGTCTTCCTGGATGTCCCTCTCGATGTATGTGAGGCAAGAGATCCAAAGGGCCTGTATAAACTAGCACGCGCAGGAAAGATAAAAGGTGCATCATATTAGTTCATATCCTAAAGCTTCTCTTTATTTCTTTGCAAGATTTGTCTAAATATTGTCATTACATCATTTCCCAGTTGTTCTAGTCTATGACCCATTGGTTGTTTACATTTCTTCAGCAATGTTCTGCTTATCATTATTCGGCTGTTTATTATGTTCGTCTGTACTATGGGTATAGTTTATCAGTTAAGAATTAGTGTTGAATTTTACTTGGAAACCTGCAGGTTTTACAGGGATTGATGATCCATACGAACCACCAATAAATTGTGAGGTGTGTCTCATCAAACTAATTTGACAGATTTTCAAAAGAAGATTTGACTCCAACTTGATTATTAAGTGGATTACGCTCTTCAACGACTTAAAGTTGCCTTCAGTGGCACCTCAGCCGCCACTAATGTCTGAAGTAAATAATGATCCAATGACAGGGAGTAAGAGTGGGATTATCTGGTCTTGATCCCATGTTTATTACATAGACTGGCAATTGCGCTGTATAAATAAATAAGACTTCATTTTCGATTAGAGTTGATATCATTTTTTCAATTTTTTCCTTTTACTTTTTTGCTAAAGCTCTCCCCATTTCTTTAGTAAAAGATAAAACATCACCAAAAAAATTTCTTTTGCAGATTACCTTGCGACAAACAGGAGGGAAACATCAATCACCTACCGATTTAGCGCAAACAGTAATATCTTATTTGGAAGAGAAAGAATACCTACAAGCCTGAAATGCAGAAAACATTTTCAATGCCCAGGAAACATCTCGTTTCCTTCAGTATTTGGTTCGAGCTCAATCTTTTAATAATTGAATTTCCTTTTTTCCGTCGTAGTTTCTATGAAGAATAAGAGCAGAACCGTGAAAAATAAGTTAGAAGTGTGTAAATTGTTTACTTTTCCCATCAATAGCAGGACACTTGTTTATGTCTTACATGCTTCTACTCTTCAAAAAATCACTGTTTCTGCAGATTCAAAGGTCTAATTCAGAAGGTTAGTTCTAATCTGATGCAAACCATGAGGTTAGAACTAATTTTTTTTAATATGATTCTACTAGCACTGTAACATAAAATCCTAACATTGCTATCCTAACAAAAATTAGCCTAAGGGAGACCATGATAAGATTGATTGGAAAATGCAACTTATAAAAGTAATAAACTGCAAGTACAATGAGAGTAATGCTACATTTGCAGTTTAATCTGTTATATTCTTGTTGATATTTATTGATTGTTATAACTGATATATTATTTTAGTTATTTATATTATATCTGAAGAATTGTAACAATGAATAAACGATGCATTGTACTTTAAGATTAAAGTGCGAAAGTAGATTGTACATCTACCAATACTCAAAGAGGAAGAAAGTCAAATGAAGATGAGGCCAATGTCCTCGCTTCTCTGGGAATGATCAAGAGAGGAAAAGCAGAGAACCAGGGACATAGTAAAGGAGAAAGCAGCTGAACTCACAAGCTCAAAAATGGCAGAAAACCGAAGCTCCTGAAGGCCCCAAATTGTCCGAACAAACAATCCCACGCCGCCGACAACTGTAGCCAGAACATTGACCATCCTTACCCTTCTCTCTTCAGAGCTTCTGGTTTGGGCAAATCTTGCATAAGAGAGAGAAAACTTGTAACCAATAACTCAAAAAAGTGGAGCATTTTAGGTACGCAGAAGAAAAAAAGAGTACAAGCTTGAAGCAGAGACCGTTGCTTCCTATTTTTATCTTTTTCTGAGAATAATAACAGCCGTCACATGTCATGTGGCTTCTTTTGCTTTTGCGATTCTTCATTTTTATTCTTACTTTACTTACCTTTCCCACTCCTACTTTCATAACAAGTTCAAATCGGCAAAATTTTCAAGTGTTAAACCTCAAAGCAACGTAAATTTCGAACTTGTGAATTGTTTTTTTGGGTATTTTTTGTTTAGTTTGCAATGCATTTAATTAAAGGCTGAGTTATATATTTGGCTTTTGAACTTTTACTACCTTATCCTCAGCAGGACCCATGATTGTTGATATCATTCAAAATACTATCCATTCCCAATGATCAAGACCCATAATTTGGAAATCTATTGGTTTTCAATACCCAAAAGTTCTGGAAAGATGGAGGGGCACCCATGAAAGAAAACATAGCCAATTCACTTTGAAGATGGAGCTTCTAAACTCAACAAATTGTCTAAACTAACTAGTAGCTTTCCATTGCCCTGCAATAGAGATGAGATTGTGCCTAACAAATCTCGATAGAAAGAGCACGTGTGGTTTTTGTGATTTTATGCGCAGCAGAAATCTCCGGTGTTCATACCACTGGCAATGAGATTTACCCTGGTGTACCTTAAAAAACAAATTTTCCAAGAAAAAGAAAGAATAATCAAATACATTTGGTATATTCTACCACCAATTTCCAAACACTCAACATGGGTCAAGATTTCAAAAGACTATCTCCCTGAGGGAGTCTCCACTTTCTATGCCAATATATTGACACTCTCGACCACAACGGAAACCCAAAATTGTAATCAAGTGGCCGATCAGCTGGCCCCCCTACAATCAACGGCAACCAAACATATCTCGAGTCCTTCAAATCAACCGGATTCCATCTATCAGCCATAAATACGAACAACCCATTGTAGCCAGCAACCGGAATTACAAAGGTGATCTGAGAGAAAAACGAAGTTTGTCTAAACATTTTGTTGCCTCCTATACAAGGGTTGCCCATAGTTTCCCACGGCCCTAAAATCGACTCTGCAGCATGAGCCATAGCTACATTTGGTGCCCATCCAGTGCAGCCCGATGTGATCATATAATACGTTCCCTTATGTTTGAACACAGCCGGAGCTTCTCGATGCTGCCCCACGAGAATTCTCCTCATCACATTCGTAAGATCGAGATAATCATCAGTTAATGGTCCAATGTGAAGCTCACTATTGTCCTCCGACGAGTAAATCAGATAAGCCACTCCATCGTCGTCTTTGAAAAGCGTCATGTCCCGGCTTTCATATCCGTGGGGTCGTTTGCTGTATAAATAATCGAAAGGACCGGTCGGATAATCACTAACAGCAATGCCCACCGAGGCTTTTGTATAGTTGGAATCGTCTATGTGCATCCACATCACGTACTTTCCCGTCTTCGAGTTATAAACCACTTTCGGCCTCTCGAGCACATTCGATGGATGAAGATCGTGGGTTTCGTTTGTTTCTTCAGCTGCCAGTACGATACCCTCGTTTTTCCATGTCCACAAGTCCTTCGAAGAATAGCAACCGACTCCAATAATGTCAACCTGTTATGGAAGTCGATGATCAGTCTAATATGACAATAAGTTTAGAGACCAGTTTAATTTAAGAACGAAACAAAATCACAACAAAAATAATTGCATATGCGCGAGCTGCGAAATGGTAAAAAGACAGATAATAACAAGGAATACAAGGATTGATTCCCTAATCTAGTTCCGACCATCTCTTTTCAATGCCTACTCTTTATAAGACTTTTTTCCATGGCTATTCCACTACGCTTATTAACTCAAATTCATCGTTTTTCATGTCTTAACCATTTATCGAAGTACCAATGGTTCGATAAGCTTTATGCATGTATGGAATGTTCAAATTTGATTTAACATAATGGCCTTTTATAGCAATATTAGGCAATTTATGATACTGGTTCACTGCATTGACATACCCAGAATTAGTGACATTTCTATATTCCCCCCTTTTCTTTTACCTCATCATAGTTTTACTCCTTAATTTTATGGCAGCCACCTATAACCTCAACTTAAGGTAAATCAGAACTGAACAATGAATATAGAAAAAAAATCGCGATTTCGAAAGATCTGAACACGACCAATTAGACTAGTTTGCTACGAGAAAATCATTACTAACAATGTACATAAAAGAGTAAAATGAAGATCATGTGGAAAAAATATTGAACATGATGCTAAAACATGAATATCAGAGTTCATTGCACAGTTAGAACTTCATTGAACTAAGAATTTGAAGGTATAAACAGTATGCATTTGACAAATCGAATAACGAGAATTAAATGATAACACGATGAGCGGAAGAACGATAAATAATTTTTATTTACCCGAGCAGCGCCTTTTTTATGAGCATGGTAGGTAGGGCCATCCTTGTACTCTCCATACCAATAGTATGTTCTTGATCTTTCATCGTGTAAAATCCCACCTCCATGGGCTTGAATGGGGTTCCCTTCAGTGTCCAGCCATATTCTTCCTGGATAATAGTGAAAGCTATCGTTTCCTGCCTCCTTTAATGGGTCAATAGCCATTTTCTGATCGGGAAAGAATAAGTGCCTAAGCTGAGAATTCTCGTCCAGAAATTCATCGATCAGGGTTGTCGTTTTTTTGGGTCTTCGCTTGGCTGCACGAGGGGATCTCTTACCCTTTGGAGGGGGAATTTGAATACTTTCCTCTTCCATCTCTTCAAGTTCTCGAAGCTGCGGGTGAGTATTTTGATCGAGTTGAATTTCTCCCTCGAATTCGTCTTTACGACTCGCCAGAGACAAGAAATGAATCATAAGAAGAAATCCGACCAAGCACCAGATGGCAACAGATATCGAACATCTGCTCCCTGCATTGCAATTTAAAGTGGTTGGTTTGCTGAATTTCTTCCTCATCTTCATTTTTGTCTTCCTTTTATTTTATCTCCAACAAGATGCAGCTTTTAAGAAAAAGCAACCTAACATCCAATACGCCCAGAAAATATACAGACATAAGAAGAAATAAATGAAAGCGGATCATAGCAAACAATTTTGTTTTCTCATCAGTGACAAAAGGTGTGTATTAAAATAGTGATCTTTCCAACAAAAACACACAAACATTGCCAATCTTTACAAATTGTTCGTCTTATATCCTAACGATTCACCAAAAAGAACTTCGAAGACTAGATACATCCGGCTTTTGACAATAATAAATATTGAATTGATAACCAAAATTGATGTCAAGGCATAATAAACCCAGATAATCAGTGAGGATATTTCAGACAGAAATAAGAACAAAAATCGTCGTCCGATCACTTCAAACTTTAAGCACTAACTTTTAATCATCGATCGGTGACGAGTTTAAATCCATAAAAATATAAGCCCTATAATTTCAGTCTATTCAATTCAGAATAGTCAACCAGAAGGAAAAACAATCGCAGAAATGAATACCAATATTCCCACAAAAAAACATGAAGTAGAAACAAAGCCGAACAAGTTACCTGAAAGCCCGCGAACCAGGAGTGAAGGTAAATTCGCTGACATGGGGTTTCCAGAGAGTCCAAACTCAATCTCTCGATTCACTCAATTTACAAGGTCTGTACCGAAAATTAGAAGAAAAAAGAAATTGGGTTTGCCTACTTCTGCTTCAATTGGATCTGGGGATTGATTCTCGATGATGACTTGCCACCAAAGTCCTCTCTTTTCTCGATCGTCTGCGCGATGAAGCTCAGAAATATTCCGTAAAGTTACAGTAGAATCGGTACAGTACTTATTGGATTTGACATTTAAGAGAAATGGGATTATGTTTATTGCGACAAGAAAAAACATTAAATACAGATTAAGGTATTAGTTGAGTTAATACGGTGTATTTGATAAAATTGAGGTATTATACCCACTAATTGGATTTTTTGAATCCTTAAATGCTAATTTAGGAAGAACCAAAACAACCAGTGGACTGATTGAATTGGAAGAACACATCTCATTCAAGTAATTCTGCCTGGCTTCGCGATTATCCATGAATTACATCAATAGAGCAGATTTGACATGGACACTGGAAGAAAAAACAGATTCAGAGCATAAATCCAACATAAATACCCATTTATGGCTTAATTTGGTTGCCGAACTCTGAATCTTTCTTCTTCTTCTTTTTAATTTCCTGATTTGTTTATAATTTGCAATCAACTTGCTGTTTTACAAGTTTCAAGGTGTGATCTTGAAAATGGAAGCAAATGATTTCAAAATTTGGAATGTTAGAAATTCAATTACTTTTTATATTATAAAATAAAAAATTATATAGTTTATTATTTAATGAATTGATATTTCATTTATTAGAAATTATATGTAAGCATATGAGATTTATTAGTTAATCATAAATTTGAATGGTAATTAATTTGTACATTTATCAATCTCATTTTTCACCGTTATGTATTATACCGATTATAAATTAAAAATACTATAAATTTATATGTAATCATATCTCGTTAGGATCGATTTGTTTAGTTCATTTAACTCGATCGTTTGCAGACTGTCTTGTTTCACTTTTTTTTTAAAAAAAAATTAAATTGTTAGTTTGAATAGTTAAAGTTAAGTATTTTTCAAGTTCAACTCTTTAAAGCACCTTGTCCTTGTTAGTATAAAAATAATTATGATCAAATTTAAATTATTATTGTTGCAATAATAATTTGAAGATGAAATTGTGACGACCCAAAACCGAACCCGATCGGGGTCCGGGATCGGAGCCGTCACTCCGGGACAGTTAACAGAAAATGGTGACTATTTTTTTTGAAAACGGAGATGCAGGAAACGGTAGACAACGACATTGGAATCGGATCCCAGAAATGCATGGCAGAATTAAAACGGGAAGACATATTAATATTGAAAACAGACTTCACACTTAAATGACAGAATCAAAACAGAAAACATGGTATAAGGCTGGCGAAGGATGTGAAATAAAATTGAACGGAAGATGGCGGAAGACTAAATTTAAAAAGGCAGAAATCAGAAGAAGTAAACAGTGGGTGACGTCAGCCGGAAGAGGCAGACAGCAGCTGAGATCGGATAAGGTGATGACGTCAGCCGGAAGATGGATGACGTCAACCGGAAGATGCAAGCATTAAACGTAATCGTCAGAAGAAGAGAAATTGAAGACGAGTAAAACTGGGCGGAAGATATAGGCAGAAATCATCGTATGACGTCATCGGAAGATGTGATGACGTCATCGGCAGATATGGGCAGTGAGCTTAATCGGAATATGTGATGACGTCATCGGAAGATGTGATGACACCATCGGCAGATAAAGGTAGTAAACGAAGTCGGCAGAAGATGGTGACGTCAGCCGGAAGATGGATGACGTCAGCCGGTAGATGCAGACGATAAACGAAATCGGCAGAAGGAAACCTATAACAGAACTACTATTTGGCGGTGGATGTGAATGAAACAAAACGTGTACAGTGACATCGGTGGATGAAATTTCTAAGGGGGATCGGAAGATGCAGTTTTTAAGATAAGACTTGACAACTTTTAATGGAAAGACAAACGGACAGGGAGCATCAAAACAGAAAACTTCAAAACAGAAGGCATAAAGGTTTCAAACCTTCAAAACCCGATTTCGAACAAAGTTTTGAATCATGCTCTACAGGTGACAGGGGTTCAAGTAAACAAACTGCATGGATGGCTCTAAAACTCGAGACCATCCATGCATGACCTGAAAAGGGAGAACTCAAGCAGTTCCAGAATGTTTTCTAAACATTTCAAGGCATTAATACAGAATATTTCTGGAGACAACTATCAACTGTCAACAGAGATTTAAAACTTGAACATCAGAACTGATACATTATATATATACCTAACAAAATCTCCTACAGAGTTTTTAAAGCAAAACACAGAACCTTAACAGAGTTTTAGAACAACCACAACAGAATTCCAGAAGAGTCTACAGATATGAACTTTACTTTGAAAACTAAGACTTAAACCTCGGGACAGAAAATATTGTCTGGCTGCAGCAACCACCCCGAGAGCTCGAGCCATCAACTACATCAAATCGTCAGATTGAGGCACACAGTCCTCAGATTCGGGTTCAGTACCTACACCAGAGAGTTCACCTATGAGTCTAAAACTCAGTAAGGACATAATACAGATGCAGTGATGCAAAATGCTATGCATGCAGTTTTCAGAATACAGTGACAGATCAGAACTTTACGTTACAGTGGCAGAAGAATTAAGTGGGGCTTATAGGGGAACTGGTTCAGTACGTGCACTATCAGGCACAGCAGTTTTCAGATTCCCAGGGAGGGATAAAACCAGAGGGTCCTTGCTAGGGACAAATTTTCAGATTCCCAGGGAGGGATAAAACCAGAGGGGCCAGTCCCCGTCCCGCACTTAACCAGTACATTACAGACAGTCAGATTTTATCTTGTTTAGTTTCAAACAGTGTACAGAAATCAGTTTTGCATGGATTTCCAGTAAAACGTGTATGCATGACAGTCTCAGTGTCTGAACCTATAACAGCAGACATCAGAAATAACAGGGCATATTGTGAAACAGAAAACAGACAACTCGGGACATGAGCTGAACAGACAACATAAAACACAAACTGAACAGAAGCTATAACATTTCTACCCAAAACTACCCGACAGAACTGGGATCCTAGTACCTCTGTGATGTAGGGCCTTAAGGGCCAACCTACGGTTATGAACTTACCTGTTTGCGGCGGTGTCTGATGCTCGAATGTTCCTGGAGTGCTCTGACCTGTAGTATGCATGTAAAAGAATTAAATAAGCTGCAAAAGCTAACAAACAACTTGTTGGATATGCAGCAAGCTCGTGTCAACTCATTAGAAAACACACTAACGTGTTTTCATCCAAAACAGAGAGTTTTCACAGAAACAATATTCCTAAACCTCAGTGAAAACCCGCATTAAACTTGTCCAAAATCGATAACCTTAGTAGGTGATTACCTTTGCTGGAGAGACAGAAAGAAATCAGGAAAAGGATTAAGGTTAAAAATCGTTGCTGGTCGCCTGGAAAAGAGAAAACAGAAGGGGAGGTAGAAGTGAGCTTCACGTAGGAGGAAGAGAAGACATATCTTCTTCAACAAGTTGCCACTTGGCACTTATCCATTGGTTTGCTTCCACCTACCCTAATCACTTCCACATTTACCCTTCCATTAGCTTTTAACCTAATTGACTTGTTTTGATTACACTTAGTTTGGTTTTCCCTTAAACATTCCATCATTACAACCAAAACATATATTGTATTAATATAATATTAATCCGGATTAAATGATCCGGAAAAACTATTACATGGCAAAAATGCCGGGTGTTACAGAAATCATATTTTGAGCTAACAATAATTAAAGGGATAAAGTACAATGTTCAGAAATTAAAAAATAAAAACATATCAACAAAATAGAATGTCTTCAACTAAGCCGTTACAATTATGAACCATTGTAGACACAGGTTTTGTTCATATGCCAGTTTGTTAAAGCCGAGATCCATTGCTTTTAGACGTGGGTCTATCATCATAATGTTGAGTCCTAATTTATTCTTTGTTGTTTTGCACGAATCCATTGACAACTATAGCCTCATCTTCAGAGAGAAAATCGAATGTTGTTAGGTTGCTAGGGATCGGTAAGCATGCATTTACAAGGCTTAGATCAGTATAAGAAAGTTGTTTATGTATGACCAAACTAATTATGTATCAAATCTCACAGCGTATTCATAGAATATTCTTTTGTTACACGTCTTAACCATACTCATATTCATTCCTTTTGTGTATCCTTTTTTAGACTACCACGTGGCTCATTTCTGTGTATTATGTTTTTTTATTATGTTATAATTGTAACGACCTCTTTTTCTAGTAAGATATTGTTCGTTCTGGGGATTGGACCGTAGCCCAATATCCTCCCCTCACGGCTTTGTTTGGCGAGGACTTCCCAGTCGGTCACCGAACCTGATACTACTCTCGCCGAAGCACTTTTAACTTCGGAGTTCTTATGGGATCCATTGCCACTTTTCCCAGCAAGATATTGTCCGCTCTGGGGATTGGGCCGTAGCCCAATATCCTCCCCTCACGACTTTGTTTGGCGAGGACTTTCTAGTCGGTCACCCAACCTGATACTACTCTCGCCGAAGCACTTTTAACTTCGGAGTTCTTATGGGATCCGTTGCCAATTGTGCTCCAAAACGCGTCTTACTATCTTGGGAGGGTCTCTTTACATATGTTTCATTTCCACATACTTACCCAAGCGATGTGGGATTGTGACGACCCCTTTTTACGACTCGTCACCTTCCGATTTCACCGCGCGGACGTACCGCCATCCGAGTTCTGGTTCGTACAGCCATCGTACACATACTTACACATCCGGGTCATCACAATAATCCTCTCTCTCATTCTAGATTATATAAATACGGTAAACGTGTATTTGAATGAAGTTAGAGAAAATCTTTCTTCTTCATCCTAAGTATGTTAGTTTTTCAACTCCTCTAATTTGGTATCAGAGTCACGACGACTTCCTCAAGCAACATTATTCCTTAGTGCACTCCACAAGCTATGGAATGTTATCATGGTAAATTAAATGTTGTGATAAGTGTCTTGAGTCGACATTCTTAAGGTTTTACTCTTTCGTTATGGGATTAAAAGGCTTCTTTGATTATCTGTGGTTATCTTATGTACCATCATGTTAATTGATCAGATACCTTGAGTGTATAAATTGATAACAATTCCTACTCTTCTGCAGTGTGTGTGGAGATGTAGAAGTTTGGCATAGAATTTAAATAAGAAATTTGGCCAATTGATAAGTGATAGGTAAACGATAGTTTGAGAAATTAATGGTGAAGGATTTTTGTTTTTCGAAACCAAATTTTTATGCATACTAATTCAGATTTCAGGAAATAAGTTTTAGTTTAGACTCATAACGTGAGATTTTTGCTATTATTCATTCTGATTGCACCAAGATATAGTGTAAATTGAAATGTTAGTATAATTGTATTAGAATGAAGCAAGATGAAGAACATAGTAAGACATGTCACCATATTTAAGTTGATTGTCTAGGACGGTTTAATTATTTCAATCTTATTTATTCTAAAGTGGTAAATGGACATGTTTATTATGGCCTTAGTTACTGAATTGTTGAGGACTGTGCAACAATGTGATGATATTGGATTATTGATGATGAGTTGATTGTTCTGCATAATTCTTGTATTATAGCAAAAATGAATTATTCCATGTCTAATTTGAGTTGGTTTTACATGGAGAATTTCGTTTGCACAGTGTTCCTTCCGATATTGTTTATGACAAAATCGAAGTGCATGTCTAAGTTATGGAGAACCATACTCGGAGTTTTGTTTTTGCATTAAGTTAAAATTTGAGGGCAGACTGACAGATATGTATATGTATATGTATATGTATATGTATATGTATATGTATATGTATATGTATATGTATATGTATATGTATATGTATATGTATATGTATATGTATATGTATATGTATATGTATATGTATATGTATATGTATATGTATATGTATATGTATATGTATATGTATATGTATATGTATATGTATATGTATATGTATATGTATATGTATATGTATATGTATATGTATATGTATATGTATATGTATATGTATATGTATATGTATATGTATATGTATATGTATATGTATATGTATATGTATATGTATATGTATATGTATATGTATATGTATATGTATATGTATATGTATATGTATATGTATATGTATATGTATATGTATATGTATATGTATATGTATATGTATATGTATATGTATATGTATATGTATATGTATATGTATATGTATATGTATATGTATATGTATATGTATATGTATATGTATATGTATATGTATATGTATATGTATATGTATATGTATATGTATATGTATATGTATATGTATATGTATATGTATATGTATATGTATATGTATATGTATATGTATATGTATATGTATATGTATATGTATATGTATATGTATATGTATATGTATATGTATATGTATATGTATATGTATATGTATATGTATATGTATATGTATATGTATATGTATATGTATATGTATATGTATATGTATATGTATATGTATATGTATATATATATATAGGTATATATATATACATATATATATATATACATATATATATATATATATATAGGTATATATATATATACATATATATATATATATATATATATATACATATATATATATACATATATATATATATACATATATATATATACATATATATATATATATACATATATATATATAGGTATATATATATATATACATATATATATATATATGTATATATATATATATATATATATATACATATATATATATATACATATATATATATATATATATATATATATATATATATATATATATACATATATATATATATCTATATATACATATATATATATATGTATATATATATACGTATATATATATGTATATATATATACCTATATAAAGTTGTACAGATAGAAGGATTACATTTATGGTTTAAGGAAGTTTATGTATATGTATATGTATATGTATATGTGTGTGTGTGTGTGTATATATATATATATACACACACACACACACACACATATACATATCATTACATATAACATATACATATGTATATATATATGTAGGGTCAGATACAATATGTATTTATCCATTTGTATCTGACCCTGTGGTTAAGATATTAAATGAGTTAAAAAACTTTTCTCAAATAAAAATTCAACAATTAAGTTTTCTTCAATCAGAAATTCATTCTCTCAAAATAGAAGAACAACTTAAAGACTTTCAAATTGTCAATAAAATAAAAATTATTGAATCCCAATTTCAAACTGAAGTCTGTCATACAGTTCCAAACGCTTTCTGGGAAAGAAAAAGACATATTGTTTCTTTACCCTACATTTCAAATTTTGATGAAAAATCAATTCCAACTAAGGCAAGACCCAGCCAAATGAAACAAGAATATCTCAAATTGTGTCAAGAAGAGATTCAAAGTTTACTAGATAAAAAGTTAATTCAACCCAGCCAATCTCCTTGGAGTTGTACAGCTTTCTATGTAAACAAAAATGCTGAAAAAGAGCGTGGTGTTCCCCGTCTTGTTATCAATTACAAACCTTTGAATGATGTTCTCAAATGGATAAGATATCCAATTCCAAATAAAAAAGATTTACTAGACAGATTACAATCTGCTTTAATCTTTTCCAAATTTGATCTCAAATCAGGTTATTGGCAAATTCAGATTGCCAAAGAAGACCGTTACAAAACTGTATTTGTAGTTCCTTTTGGTCATTACGAATGGAATGTAATGCCTTTTGGACTCAAAAATGCTCCTTCTGAATTCCAACATATCATGAATGATATTTTTTTCCAAATATTCCAAATTTTGTATCGTCTATATAGATGATATTCTTGTATTTTCCAATTCAATTGATCAACACTTCAGACATTTGAGAATTATTAAAGATGCTATGAAAACCAATGGTTTAGTAGTATCAGCTGCAAAATTAAAACTTTTTCAAACTACTGTGAGATTCCTTGGTCATAATGTGCATCAAGGTACAATCATTCCAATTAATAGAAGTATTGAATTTGCTTCTAAATTTCCGGATGAAATTACTGACAAAAAACAACTTCAAAGATTTTTAGGAAGTCTAAATTATTTAGGAGATTTTTATCCAAATTTAGCACAAGATACTGCTATTTTATATCAAAGATTAAGAAAAAATCCAAATCCATGGACACAGCAACATACAAAAGCTGTTCAGAGAATAAAGGTTGAAAGTTTAAGATCAGTTCAGTGATGTCACACAAGGATCCTTGTGTGACACCGATTTTAAAGTAACGATGAACGATATAAAAAGTGCGGAAATAAATGACACAAGAGGTTGGTAACGCAGTTCGGCAACCAGCCTACGTCTGCGGGGCCACGCCCAGATATAAAAACTTTTCCTTGAGTTAACAAAGTTACAAGAAAAACTCGGACTTATACAAATAAAGACTCCCTCTTATCTTTGTCGCCGCCTCTAGTTAACTTCCTCAACGAAACAGTTTTTGCGAGATCCCCTCGACTTTAGAACGACCTCTCCCGAGATCTAGATAACAACAAGATCCCCTCGTTGTTGGTTCCTCCCGAAACCCGTGTTATGGCAAGATCCCCTCGCCCACGATCACGAACGACAAGCTCCCCTTGTCTAAGAAACAGAACTCCTCACGAGTTCGGATGCTGTCTCCTCCCGAGACAGAACTTTAATGAAGAACAAGGAATATTGCCTCCTGTGACACCTCCTGGAACACCAGATCGAAGTCTTCGGATGCAACACACAGCACACTCAATAAAAACAATGAAATCCACAGATTAGGTCGAGTGTGCAACACAATCACAAACCCATACGCAGAAACGTAGGGCGTGAAAGAAAAACCGACGGCTCGGGAAAACGAAGAAAATCTTCTCTCGTGTAAAATCAATACTCCGTCGTCTGCTGAAGAACAATCACCGACGACTCACAGTAGGCGTGAATGAAAGGATCAACTATTGCAGAATACACGCAAACGTCGGTATAGAATAAAATCGCCCGGAAGAATAAAAAACTTTTCGCTCTCAATAATAATGGCTTCAGCAGCCTTCTTCAGAAAAACGAAGGCTTTAAATAATATTGGTAACTTCCATATCTTTAATTCATTCAGTTACCAAATCGGATTTACCGCCGCATGGAATAAGGAAACACAATCTTAACAAATTCGGTTATGTGACACCTCATATGACACTTTAGGAAAGTTTCCATAACAGCATAGATTTTCGCCCAAAAATTCAGGAAAGCATCCCATAAATCATGGGAAGTCAGAGCCCAGCAAATCATGTCAAATCTACAACAAATCGGCTTTCCAAATAAAACTTTTCCAAAAAACAAGTGCATATACCTTATTCAATATCTTTCCAAATAATGTTGTTTCCTTATTTTTCTCTTCCATAGAATCATCATTATTACTTCTATAATATCTTCCTATAATCGGATTGGGCGGTTTCTTGATTGTCAAGTCATAAATCACCACTTGAATAAAATATTATTTTTATAATAAATTGCCAAAAAATCACATGCCAACACTAATGCAAATTCTTGCATTTACAATCTCCCCCTTTGGCATTTTTTGGCAAAATCAATATAATCAATAATTTCAAGAACTCCCCCTGAATTTTCTCCCCCTAGATTGATGGCTTCAAAACATCATCAAAATACTCCCCAAAATTACCAAAATACTCCCCCTTTTTGCCATAAAAAGACAAATATATATATAAGGGAATAACAACTACTATAACAGCAACATAATCACCAAATAAACACCATAAACACCAAATGATCATCATAGGGAGATAGCCAAAATCAAGAATATATAATATTCAGATACGCACCAGAATCTCCATATATAAGAGAGGGAAATAGGAGAGCTAACCGTGTATTCTTGCCGTCTTCATGTGTCATAATTTGGTCAAAAAAAATCAAAAGATATTGAATTTCCAATTTTGAACAGTAAGACCGCTATTGTCTTGTTAACACTAATTCCATGAGAAGTCGGCATGAAGAATTGCATACTTATCCGTAAGTTGTTAAGCTGAAAAAATTATTTCCATGGGGCAAGAACCGTCTGACACCCCCAGTGACACCGATTAAAACTCTTGACTTTTCAACAATTTTGGTCGCCTTAACTTGTTCCTTCACATTAACAACTTTCTTTCTCTCGAAAATATCACCAGCAGCTTCCTTCGCAGACATTTTTCTAACACAGTCATCAAGTATCGAATAACAACTATCTTTGCATTTTCTATCATCGATTATCATTTGCTGATCAGTCAAAAATTCCATCTCACCTTCAAGAAACTTGATAAAATAGGATGACAAGGCAGAATCAGAATCAAATTCAGAATCAGAATCAGAAGAATTAGAAACATTGTCGAGCTGGAACACCCTCAGGAACACCATTTAAAACATTAACCTGATCACCTGCCAGAAGCTTGTAGCTATTCCTGATCTCCTCCATAAACAGCATAATGAATCTTTGAATAATAATTCAAATCTTTGCAAGTTGGGAAATAAACCCAATATAATAATGATGCTCCAAACTTCATTAAAAATAGACTTCCAATATTTCATGAGAATAGTCAGAATTTTGCAAGTCGCATACGGTGTTGCTCCACATAATATCAGAATATCCAGAATGATTACTTTCAGCAGAGGATGAGCAATACCCAATAGATTGCCAAAAATAAAACAAACGCCTAATGCAAGTGGCGATTTTTTTTTTTTTTTTTTTTAAATAAATAAATGCAATAATCAGCTTACATAACACAAAGGCCTAGGGCAGACCTCAGTTCTTCAAATCTCACACCATCCAACGCTTTGGTAAAAATATCGGCAATTTGCTTTTCGGTCACCATATGCTCCAAATTAATAATTTTGTCCTCCACTAAAGATCGAATAAAATGATGTCGTATGTCAATATGTTTTGTCCGTGAATGCTGCACAGGATTTTTCGAAATATTGATAGCGCTCAAATTATCACAATAAAGGGTCATGACACCCTGTGTGACACCATAGTCTTTCATCATTTGTTTCATCCACAAAAGCTGCGTACAGCTGCTACCTGCTGCTATATACTCTGCCTCAGCTGTAGATAGGGAAATGGAATTCTGTTTCTTGCTAAACCATGACACCAAGTTGTGTCTAACATAAAAACATCCACCCGAAGTGCTTTTTCGGTCATCGGAGCTTCCTGCCCAGTCAGCGTCACAATAACCCACCAGATTTGCATTAGAATCAAAAGAATACCAGATGCCATAATCAGTTGTTCCACTGACATATTTTAGAATTCGTTTAACCGACACTAGGTGTGACTCCTTCGGATTGGCTTGAAATCGAGCGCATAAACCCACGCTATAGCAAATATCTGGTCGGCTGGCAGTAAGATATAGTAGACTTCCAATCATGCTTCTATATAAACGTGGATCAACAGCAATACCCTTTTCATCTTTAGAGATTTTCTCGTGTGTCCCAAGGGGTGTTCTACTCGGGCGTGCATTCTCAAGCTTAAACTTCTTCAATAAATTCTTGGCATATTTGGCTTGAGATATAAAAATACCATTCTTTTCTTGCTGGATTTGAAGCCCAAGAAAATAAGTGAGTTCTCCAACCATACTCATCTCGAATTCACCGGTCATTTGAGCAACATAAACCTCTTCATTAAGAAACCCATTGAGAAATGCGCTTTTCACATCCATTTGATATAATTTAAACCGCATAACACAAGCGATAGCCAACAAAAGTCGGATGGATTCAAGCCGAGCAACCGGAGCAAATGTTTCATCAAAGTCAATCCCTTCAATTTGAGAATACCCTTGAGCCACTAGCCGAGCTTTGTTGCGAGTAATATTTCCATGCTCATCGGTTTTGTTTTTGTAGATCCACTTAGTACCAATAACATTCACATCGGGAGGACACGGTACTAAGTCCCAAACTTGATTTCGGGAGAATTGGTTGAGTTCTTCTTGCATAGCACATATCCAGTACTCATCTAACAATGCTTCTTTCACATTCTTTGGCTCGATCGTTGATGTAAAGCATGCCATTTGGATCATGTCTCGATAATTCACCCGCGGCCTATCTCTGATTTGTATACCATCATTCAGACCACCAATAATTTCATCTGTAGGATGATTCTTCTGAACACGTGTAGATGGTTGTCTGTGGTGTGTGATATCAGCTTTTCCTTCATCAACAGTCTCTGTTTGATCTGGGACACCGCCTGAGACACCCTCTATGACACCGGGTGGAACACTAGCGCCTTCATTATTTAAAATGTGATCTGCATCATCTTTTGGTTTATGAGTTGTGTCCAGAGAGTCGTCCACTTGAACATTTGCAGATTCGATGACAGTTCGAGTTCTTTTGTTGTAAACCCGATAGGCACGACTATTTGTAGCATAACCGAGAAAGATTGCCTCATCACTCTTGGGATCAAGTTTCCCCCTATGTTCCCTGTCATTCAACACAAAGCAGAGGCTGCCAAAAGGATGAAAATAATGAAGATTTGGAGTTTTACCTTTCCATATCTCATAGGGTGTCATAGAAGTTTTGCCGCGGAGATACACCCGATTAATGGTATAACAGGCTGTATTCATAGCTTCAGCCCAGAATTTTTGAGGAACATCCCTCTCATGTAGCATTACTCGTGTCATCTCTGCCAATGTACGATTTTTCCGTTCAACGACTCCGTTTTGTTGAGGAGTCTTTGGTGCCGAAAATTCATGAGCGATTCCGAAATGCTTACAGAAATCCGAGAACTCAGAGTTTTCAAACTCTTTTCCATGGTCACTGCGGATACGAATAATTTTCAAAATAACAGAGTCTTTCTCGCGTTGTAGTCGAGTACACATTGACTTGAAAACTTTGAACGTGTTGGACTTTTCTCTTAGAAACTCCACCCATGTATAGCGTGAAAAATCATCAACAGTAACGAATACGTAACGTTTTCCTCCAATACTTTCAACAGGCATCGGCCCCATTAGATCCATGTGAAGTAATTCAAGAACCCGGGTAGTTGTGGAACCCTGTGACACCGGGTGAGACACCTTCGTTTGCTTTCCGATTTGACATGGTCCGCATAATTTGTCTTCATCAAATTTTAATTCAGGAATTCCTCGAACAGCACCTTTCGAAATAAGCTTCTCCAGCATTCTGAAATTAACATGTCCCAACTTTCTATGCCATAAAATAGTGTCTTCCATACTCGATCGAAGGCAGGTAGATGAGGAATAAATAAGATAACAATTGTCCGATGATCTAACTCCTTCAATAACACAATCTTTGTTTTGATCGGACACAACACATCTTTCTTTCGTAAATTGCACATTCAGATCTTGATCGCAGAACTGGCTAATACTGATTAGGTTGGATTTCAAACCATTTACCAATAAGACATCACTCAACTTTGGTAGACCAGGGACATTCAACGTTCCCCTGCCAATGACATCTGCTGAGACACCATTGCCGAATGTAACTTTTCCCACGGATTCAGGTACAATATCCTTCAAATATCTCTCTTCACCTGTCATATGTCTAGAACAGCCGCTATCAAAATACCATGCATTGGTTCCGATCGCCTTTAGTGAGAGATGTGTAACATTGCACTTTAAATTTGATTTCTTCACCCATTTCTGATAAGGGAATCTGTAGGAAGAAGCATTTCTTTTCTCCACCCATTTCTGATAAGGGAATCTGTAGGAAGAAGTATTTCTAACAGTACCAAGTCTGAGATCCGCAAGATAGTTGAAGCATGTAGAACGAATATGACCACGACGTTGGCAATAATGACATACATAAACATACTTGTTACCTTTACTGCTTGAGGCATGATAGAAGTTATAAGAATTTGATTTTCTGTCAGTTCTTGGCATTCCGTTTGCAACTTGCTTTCCTTTGTGATCAAAGCCCTTGTCTGACACCTGCTGTGACACTGGCTGTGACAATGAGCTTCCCTTTACGAACTTCATCACAAAGCGATTTTCCTTTACTGCAACAGTCTTTGAACCTGAACTTTCACCTTTGAATCCCAGTCCAAACCGATTTACGCTTGATTTGCCGACATTTAAAATATCATCGAGATTAGAAGAACCCGAATTCAGCATTTTGACATTCTTCTTCATGAGGCTTATCTCATTGGTTAGATCATTAGATTCATCCTGACTTGCTTTCAGCTTTGTCTCCAAATCATCAATAACATTTTGAAGATTGTTCTTCTCATCCTTCAAATTTCTAATTTGTGCGTGTATAAGCTGATTTACTTGAACAAGCTCGGTCCATTTCTCATGCAGAAACTTATATTCTCCAATAAGATCTTCTTCTGTGACTGGTTCTTCATCTTCATCACTATTACTAGAAAATCCGTCTGTGACACCCTGTATAACACTGCCATTTTCTTCACATTCTATCTTTCCAGCAAGCGCCACATGATTGCTCTGAAATTCATCTTCATTTTCAGACTCATCCTCACTCCAGGTTGCATTCAGAGAATTCTTCTTTTTCTTCAAGGTGTTAGCACATTCTGCCTGTATGTGCCCAAATCCTTCACATTCTCTGCACTGAATACTTTTATTCTTTAATGGTTGATCAGACCCATTAGTTTCTTCTCTCTGCTTCTTGTTGTTTGAAGAACCATTTTTGAAGTGTGTGACACCCTGCTTGACACCGCGTTTATTCCTTCCGAATCGCTTCATAACTCTGCTGAAATTCTTCGAGAGCAGGGCTAGTGATTCCTCCAAGTCATCTTCATCGTGCTTGCTGTGATTTTGTACCTCTGATTTTAAAGCAACTCCCTTTGCCTTTTTATTTTCGGTCTCTCCTCCAATATTCATTTCGAAAGTTCTGAGAGATCCCATTAACTCCTCTAGCTTCATTTTTGACACATCTTTGGCTTCTTCTATGGCAGTGACTTTATAAGCAAATCTTTGTGGTAAAGATCGTAGTGTTTTTCGTACAAGCTTTTCTTCGGAAATCACCTCTCCGAGAGCAAAAGCCTCATTAGCTATGTCACATAATTTTGAGTTGAACTCCCCAATGGTCTCTTCTTCCTGCATTTTCAGATTCTCAAAACGAGTGGTTAGCATTTGCATTTTAGACAACTTTACCGTCGATGTCCCTTCATAGGTAGTTTGAAGAATTTCCCATGCTCTCTTTGCGGATTCACATGTTGAGATAAGTTTGAATTGCACGGGATCAACGCCATTGAAAATAGCATTAAGAGCTTTTGAATTATTATTTGCCAAGGCATCCTCATTTATCGTCCAATCTACTTCCGGCTTAAGAGAAATAATACCATCTTTATCAGTAAGTGTGTAGCACTCGGTTTCAATAAATCAAAATAAGTTATTAAACGGTGGAATATAATTTTTATGGTTAAAATTTAGTGAAATGTTGATTAGGTTGTAAATGACTAGGCAGGGGCAAAGTGGTAATTGCGAATTTATATTGTGGATAAAGTATTTAAGGAAAGGTTTAGTGAGGTTTAGCCGCCACTGTATTATTACTCTTACCTCTCAGCTCAAGCAGACTACCTCTGGGCGATTTCCCCTCCGGTTTTCCCCAACCAAGGTGAGTTTTGAATCAACTACTTGCCGTTCTAGTGCTAGGGTAGCTGAAGGATTTGCAATGTATGTATCTTCGATAAGCTGCGGGTGAGAGATTTGGGTTTTGGGGTTTAGTGATGTATCGGGAATGCTTAATCAGTAGAGCCCCAAACTGGCTTCCTTAGACTTCAGTAGTTAGATAAAGTTTAGTGGAGATCTAATCCATAATCTGTCAATGGTTTTAGGTGAGCAGATTTTTTTGGAGTAGCATATAGCCGAGCGATTTCCAGGAGCCAGGTAAGTAAAGTAATGTGTGAGCCTTCGGGCCTACATCACAAAACAGTAGGTTTATGCATGTTTGAGTGTTCCTTTTCTTTATGTCATGCATTAAGTTTTTGAAGAATTACGAAAATGAATTTATGTGCAAGGTTATGATGAGTATGAATTGAATGAAACAGAGTAGCTGTTAAGGGAAGTAATCCGCCCCTTAACTGAGTAGAGGATTTATTACATTGGGAGAACCGATCCCACTCCCAAGGGAATTAAGGGATCTGTATTAGCTGTTAAGGGAAGTAATCCGCCCCTTAACTGAGTAGAGGATTTATTACATTGGGAGAACCGATCCCACTCCCAAGGGAACTTAGGGATCAGACCAGTTTATGAACGATGCACAACTGAGTTGAGAAAATTAGAAACTGCATGATCAGGGTTTATGTTTCAGCATACATTTCATTAATGCTTTACTTGCTTAGCATTAGGCTAATAGGTGAGTTTTGTGATGTAGGTGTTGAGGATACAGCAGGTGATTTCCCTGAGAGCATAATCGAGTAGATGAGGTTGGTGGAGCACGGCTGTGCAACAGTCAGGCATCTGATGGGGCGGTTTGACTGGTGTCATTGACTAACAAAGATTAATTGATAGTATTTCAAACTTATTATACTGAGCTTTCATGACAGTAGAAATTTAAATGTTTGGAAATGTTTGTTTCTTTTCTGATAACGATATTCTGTTGGGATTTCAAGTTAGTACTTATGAGTTTCTAGTGACACAAAGGTTTGGATTGCCTCTGGTTAGTTTTTAGCGAGAATGAGTTACTTGAAGTTTTCAAAAGTATTCTTAGTTTTCTCTGAATTCAGTATTCTGCTGATTTATTACTGGATCTGCAAGGGAAGCGATTAGAGTTGTTGTTTTGCTCTCTATCGACAGATGATATCTGTCGGTAGATGGTGAGTAAATTTTAAATTCTATCGGAAGATGTCTTCAGAAAAGCCATCGGAAGATGTAAATTTTAAAGTCTATCAGTAGGTGCTTTAAGGAGTTACGTGAGTAGCACGTGTCGGCAGATGTAGTCCATTCCATCGGAAGAGGGAGAAACCCGTTTGTCGTTTAGCGATCGGAAGGCGTGGAGTCATATTGTTGTTATCAGAAGATGACGTGTGTTGGTCTATTGAGAGATGAAATTACGCTGACTTCATCGGCAGATGAAGTTAGTGTTAACTTCATCGGCAGATGAAGTGGTGTGTGTAGTTACCATGATTTCATCGGCAGATGAAGTTGTGGTGAAGTTGTGTAGGACGTCATCGCAGAAGCCTTTGGTTTTCTGCTTCTGCGTCGGCAGACGAGTTCAACTCGTGACGTCATCGGCAGGAACCTCGTTCCGTTTCCTTCCGTTGACTAGTCGTCGGCAGACGAGTTCAACTCGTGACGTCATCGGCAGGAACCTCGTTCCGTTTCCTTCCGTTGACTAGTCGTCGGCAGACGAGTTCAACTCGTGACGTCATCGGCAGGAACCTCGTTCCGTTTCCTTCCGTTGACTAGTCGTCGGCAGACGAGTTCAACTCGTGACGTCATCGGCAGGAACCTCGTTCCGTTTCCTTCCGTTGACTAGTCGTCGGCAGACGAGTTCAACTCGTGACGTCATCGGCAGGAACCTCGTTCCGTTTCCTTCCGTTGACTAGTCGTCGGCAGACGAGTTCAACTCGTGACGTCATCGGCAGGAACCTCGTTCCGTTTCCTTCCGTTGACTAGTCGTCGGCAGACGAGTTCAACTCGTGACGTCATCGGCAGGAACCTCGTTCCGTTTCCTTCCGTTGACTAGTCGTCGGCAGAAATTTTAAATGTTTGGAATTCGCTTTTGAGTTTCTTTTCTGATAACGATATTCTGTGGGATTTCAAGTTAGTACTTATGAGTTTCTAGTGACACAAAGGTTTGGATTGCCTCTGGTTAGTTTTTAGCGAGAATGAGTTACTTGAAGTTTTCAAAAGTATTCTTAGTTTTCTCTGAATTCAGTATTCTGCTGATTTATTACTGGATCTGCAAGGGAAGCGATTAGAGTTGTTGTTTGCTCTCTATCGACAGATGATATCTGTCGGTAGATGGTGAGTAACTTTTAAATTCTATCGGAAGATGTCTTCAGAAAAGCCATCGGAAGATGTAAATTTTTAAAGTCTATCAGTAGGTGCTTTAAGGAGTTACGTGAGTAGCACGGTGTCGGCAGATGTAGTCCATTCCAGGCAGAAGCCTTTGGTTTTCTGCTTCTGCTCCTTCCGTTGACTAGTCGTCGGCAGACGAGTTCAACTCGTGACGTCATCGGCAGGAACCTCGTTCCGTTTCCTTCCGTTGACTAGTCGTCGCAGACGAGTTCAACTCGTGACGTCATCGGCAGGAACCGCGTTCCGTTTCCTTCCGTTGACTAGTCGTCGGCAGACGAGTTCAACTCGTGACGTGACGTCATCGGCAGGAACCTCGTTCCGTTCCTTCCGTTGACTTTGTCGTCGGCAGATGAATTCGACTTTTGTAATTCCTTGAGTAGCCCATCATTTAAAACCTTGTTTTCTCTTGACCGAATACTTTAAATATTTCCATTAATCTTTCCAACACTATTTTCACCGCTAGTTTAATCCCATTGTAGTCTTAAATAATTTTTCCGCTGCAAAGTTTTCAAATGTTTTGAACGTTTAGTAAACGTCAAATTTTGTATGTCGAATGAAGTTTTAAATTTATTTGAAATTTCTTAGTCATGGTCAAGTAATGAGTAGCGAACCGGGTTCAGATAACTCGGGGCGTTACAGTATGGTATCAGAGACATTCAGTTAAACCGTTCAAAAGATTACTCATCAGTGCCAATCGTTGCATGGAAGTACTCCAACAACTGTAAGTGTTTATGTTAGCTTTAGTTATAAAATGTTTATGAGAGTAGTTAACCCTGTGCAGGAAATTAGTAAAATGGCTAGGCGCCCAGGAAGACCAAGAATACCAAGAGAGATACCAAGTCCTAGACGCGAGGAGGACTCTAGTGTAATTAGGCAGCTGACAGAATTAATGCGTCAGCAGACTGATATTGTGCGTCAACAATCTGATCAATTAGGAGTGCTGTTGAATCGGGAAGCACAAGGAAGTGCTAACTCAGGTTCTAACAGTGAACATTCTGGAGATAGATTCCGGAGACTGAGACCACCCACATTTGATGGACATTCCTCCGATCCAGTCATTGCTGAGGGATGGCTTAGGAAGATTGAAAGTATGTTCAGGTGTGCCAACATAGGAGAAGAAGAGAAAGTCACATTGGCAACCTTTCATTTGGCTGGAGAAGCTCAGCTCTGGTGGGAGACAATAGAGACCACCACAGATTTTTTGACAATGCAATGGTCACGATTCAAAGACATTTTCTATGGGAAGTATTTCAATAGCACCGTCCAAACTGCAAAGAAGTTGGAGTCTGAACTTGAAGCAGACAGGGTCTGTGGCCGAGTATAGTAGGCAGTTTGAGTCCCTGTCCAGGTTTGCTGGACACTTTGCTCACAAAGACGAGGATAAGGTGTTCAAGTTTGTGCATGGACTGAAACCAGAAATTTACCGAGGAGTTAAATTTTGCGGTATTAAAGGTTTGGCGTTAAGTGAAGTAGTGTCCACTGCTCTGGAAGTGGAAGAGGCTGAAAGGATGTGTGCTGGAACAAAGGAAGTCCCACAAAGGTTTGTTCAACCACAACAACAGAGAGGGATGAAGAGGCCGAATGAAGGCCAGAATAGCCAAAGATCAAGGAGGAAAGTACCGGATAGTCAGAAGTATCCCCAGTGTCCGAAGTGTATGAAAAGTCATTTGGGTGAATGCAGGTTTGGATCGGGAAAGTGTTTCAATTGCGATGAAGTTGGGCATGCTTTCAGAGATTGCCCGAACCCAGAGTCACTCGGTGTTTCAACTGCGGCAAGGTTGGTCACTTTAACAGAGACTGTCCGGCCTTGAAGAATGGCCCTGCTGTGATTAAGCCAAGAATATTCTCCATGGTTGAGCCAGGCGATGATGAGCAGCCTGCTGTGGTGTCAGGTACTATACTGGTCAATTCCCTACCCGCTTTTACATTGATAGATTCTGGTGCAACACATTCATTCGTAGCATTGACATTTGCTGATAAGTTAGATGTAAAGCTTACCTCTACTGTGCATGTATTTGATGTTGCCTTACCCTCTGGTGAACATATGCACTCTAACCAAGTAATTCCTGATAGCAATGTATTGGTAGGGAACATGAATTTACCGGCCGATCTCATTATTATGGACATAATGGGATTTGATGTAATCCTAGGAATGGATTGGTTGTTTAAACATTATGCCACAATTGATTGTAGGACTGGAATAGTTAGTTTCCAACCCCCTGGTAATTTGAAACATACCTTTCAGGCCTCAAGGAAGAGTGAGGTGATGTCTGTGATGACTTCCATGAACACTAGACCTTCCCTGTGTAGAGGGTATTTGTGCTTCTTAGCTAGCGTTTTAGACGCACGGCTTGTAGGAAAGGCAAATCCTCAGAATGTCCTAACTGTCCGAGACTTTCCTGAAGTGTTTTTAGATGACCTTCCTGGTTTACCACCCGATAGAGAAATCGAATTTGTTGTAGATGTTTACCCCGGAGCCGAGCCTGTGTCTAAAAATCCATATAGACTAGCACCAACAGAACTTAAAGAGTTAAAGAAACAGTTGGAGGACTTGTTGGAGAAGGGATTCATACGCCCAAGCTTCTCACCGTGGGGTGCACCTGTCCTCTTTGTCAAGAAGAAGGATGGATCAATGCGTATGTGCATTGATTATAGAGAATTGAATAAGTTAACTGTCAAGAATAAGTACCCTCTACCGAGGATTGACGACTTATTTGACCAACTTAAGGGTGCGAGAGTTTTCTCTAAGATTGACTTAAGGTCCGGTTATTACCAATTGAAGGTTAAATCCGAAGACATCCCAAAGACTGCTTTTCGTATAAGGTATGGACACTATGAGTTTTTGGTTATGTCTTTTGGTTTGACAAATGCACCAGCAGCCTTCATGGATCTCATGAATAGGGTGTTTCGTGAGTATTTAGATAAGTTTGTTATTGTATTCATTGATGACATCCTAATCTACTCTAAAACTGAGGACGAGCATGTGAGGCATTTGGGTTTGGTGTTGGAGTTACTAAGACAGCACCGACTTTATGCTAAGTTTTCCAAGTGTGAATTTTGGTTGGACAGAGTTCACTTTCTTGGTCACGTGATCTCTGGTGATGGAATATCTGTCGATCCAGCTAAAGTTCAAGCAGTTAAGGAATGGCCCCAACCGAAGAATGCTACAGATATCAGGAGCTTTCTTGGACTAGCAGGGTACTACAGAAAGTTCATTGAGGGGTTTTCGAAGATTGCCACACCCCTCACTATGTTAACAAGGAAAAATGTAAAGTATATTTGGACTGATAAGTGTGAGTTCAGTTTCCAAACCTTAAAGCAGAAATTGACCAATGCACCTATACTAACCCTTCCTGTTGAAAATGGTAAGTTTAGTATTTATTGCGATGCTTCCAAAATTGGACTTGGCTGTGTTTTGATGCAAGACGGAAAAGTTATAGCTTATGCATCTAGGCAATTAAAAGTGCACGAGAAGAATTATCCTACTCATGACTTAGAATTAGCTGCAGTGGTTTTTGCATTAAAGATTTGGAGGCACTACCTGTATGGACAAACTTGCGAAATATTTTCAGATCATAAGAGTCTGAAGTACATTTTCACACAAAAGGAGCTAAACATGAGGCAACGTAGATGGTTGGAATTTGTAAAAGACTATGACTTTGAGATTAAGTATCATCCCGGCAAAGCGAATGTAGTGGCAGACGCTTTGAGCAGGGTGACTCCATCGGTTTCTACGATGATTCTAGACATACCGATAGCCTTAGAGACTGAATTCCTAAGGTTTAACCTTGAAGCAGTATCTAGCGTGTCAGCCATGCTTTCGGCCATATCTTTGAGGCCTACTATTTTGGGGAGAATAAAGGAAGTTCAAATGAATGACGCTGAATGCAATAAGTATAAGCTGTACATAGATTCTACTGTCAAGAACAATTTCAACTGCTCGGCTGATGGAATCCTTAAGTTTAGAAACAGATGGTTTGTTCCAGCTAATGTCGAGCATCGAAAGGAAATTCTATCCGAGGCTCATTCTTCTAGACTCTCTATTCATCCTGGAAGTACTAAGATGTACAGAGATCTCAAGCAGCATTTTTGGTGGCCAAGTATGAAAAGATGTGTGGCGGAGTACGTGGAGTCATGTTTGGTCTGCCAGCAGGTCAAAGCTGAACATCAGAGGCCTGCAGGAACATTGCAACCCCTACCAGTTCTGGAATGGAAGTGGGAACAAGTGACAATGGATTTTGTTACAGGATTGCCTAGAACAGCAAAAGGACACGATGCAATTTGGGTAATAGTTGATCGTTTGACCAAATCCGCCCATTTTCTGCCTATCAAGATAACATATTCGATGGATCAACTAGCAGAATTGTATGTGCAAGAGATCATTAGATTGCATGGAGTTCCAAGCACTATAGTTTCAGACCGAGACTCTAGATTTACATCTAAGTTTTGGAAAAGTTTGCATAAGGCTATGGGAACACAACTTAACTTTAGCACAGCCTTTCACCCTCAAACAGATGGACAATCCGAGAGAACTATTCAGACCTTAGAGGATATGCTCCGAGCGTGCATATTAGATTTTCAATGATCTTGGAGTAAGTATTTACCATTGGTAGAGTTCTCTTACAACAACAGTTTTCAGGCGACAATAGGAATGGCACCGTATGAGGCATTATATGGACGAAAATGCAGATCACCTTTGTACTGGGATGAAGTTGGTGAAGCACAACTACTAGGTCCTGATATCGTGCAGCAAACAGTGGAGAAGATTGCCCTCATCCGACAGAGAATTTTGACAGCTCAAAGCCGACAGAAAAGCTATGCAGACCAGAGGAGAAGAGAACTGGAATTTGAAGTAGAGGATGAAGTTTTCCTTAAGGTGTCACCTTTCAAAGGAGTCGTGAGATTTGGAAAAAGAGGAAAGTTGAACCCCAGATTTATTGGACCGTTCACTATCCTGAAGAGAGTTGGGAAAGCAGCCTATCAATTACAGCTACCAGCTTCTATGGAAGGAATGCATGATGTGTTCCATGTCTCTATGCTAAAGAAGTGTATACGGGATCCAACTCATGTCGTTGAACAGCAGAACATTGAGATTCAACCTACACTCACCTATGAAGAAAAGCCAGTAAAGATTCTAGATTATGCAGTAAAGATTCTCTTTGCGGATTCACATGTTGAGATAAGTTTGAATTGCACGGGATCAACGCCATTGAAAATAGCATTAAGAGCTTTTGAATTATTATTTGCCAAGGCATCCTCATTTATCGTCCAATCTACTTCCGGCTTAAGAGAAATAATACCATCTTTATCAGTAAGTGTGTAGCACTCGGTTTCAATAAATCAAAATAAGTTATTAAACGGTGGAATATAATTTTTATGGTTAAAATTTAGTGAAATGTTGATTAGGTTGTAAATGACTAGGCAGGGGCAAAGTGGTAATTGCGAATTTATATTGTGGATAAAGTATTTAAGGAAAGGTTTAGTGAGGTTTAGCCGCCACTGTATTATTACTCTTACCTCTCAGCTCAAGCAGACTACCTCTGGGCGATTTCCCCTCCGGTTTTCCCCAACCAAGGTGAGTTTTGAATCAACTACTTGCCGTTCTAGTGCTAGGGTAGCTGAAGGATTTGCAATGTATGTATCTTCGATAAGCTGCGGGTGAGAGATTTGGGTTTTGGGGTTTAGTGATGTATCGGGAATGCTTAATCAGTAGAGCCCCAAACTGGCTTCCTTAGACTTCAGTAGTTAGATAAAGTTTAGTGGAGATCTAATCCATAATCTGTCAATGGTTTTAGGTGAGCAGATTTTTTTGGAGTAGCATATAGCCGAGCGATTTCCAGGAGCCAGGTAAGTAAAGTAATGTGTGAGCCTTCGGGCCTACATCACAAAACAGTAGGTTTATGCATGTTTGAGTGTTCCTTTTCTTTATGTCATGCATTAAGTTTTTGAAGAATTACGAAAATGAATTTATGTGCAAGGTTATGATGAGTATGAATTGAATGAAACAGAGTAGCTGTTAAGGGAAGTAATCCGCCCCTTAACTGAGTAGAGGATTTATTACATTGGGAGAACCGATCCCACTCCCAAGGGAATTAAGGGATCTGTATTAGCTGTTAAGGGAAGTAATCCGCCCCTTAACTGAGTAGAGGATTTATTACATTGGGAGAACCGATCCCACTCCCAAGGGAACTTAGGGATCAGACCAGTTTATGAACGATGCACAACTGAGTTGAGAAAATTAGAAACTGCATGATCAGGGTTTATGTTTCAGCATACATTTCATTAATGCTTTACTTGCTTAGCATTAGGCTAATAGGTGAGTTTTGTGATGTAGGTGTTGAGGATACAGCAGGTGATTTCCCTGAGAGCATAATCGAGTAGATGAGGTTGGTGGAGCACGGCTGTGCAACAGTCAGGCATCTGATGGGGCGGTTTGACTGGTGTCATTGACTAACAAAGATTAATTGATAGTATTTCAAACTTATTATACTGAGCTTTCATGACAGTAGAAATTTTAAATGTTTTGGAATTCGCTTTTGAGTTTCTTTTCTGATAACGATATTCTGTTGGGATTTCAAGTTAGTACTTATGAGTTTCTAGTGACACAAAGGTTTGGATTGCCTCTGGTTAGTTTTTAGCGAGAATGAGTTACTTGAAGTTTTCAAAAGTATTCTTAGTTTTCTCTGAATTCAGTATTCTGCTGATTTATTACTGGATCTGCAAGGGAAGCGATTAGAGTTGTTGTTTTGCTCTCTATCGACAGATGATATCTGTCGGTAGATGGTGAGTAAATTTTAAATTCTATCGGAAGATGTCTTCAGAAAAGCCATCGGAAGATGTAAATTTTAAAGTCTATCAGTAGGTGCTTTAAGGAGTTACGTGAGTAGCACGTGTCGGCAGATGTAGTCCATTCCATCGGAAGAGGGAGAAACCCGTTTGTCGTTTAGCGAATCGGAAGGCGTGGAGTCATATTGTTGTTATCGGAAGATGACGTGTGTTTGTCTATTGAGAGATGAAATTACGCTGACTTCATCGGCAGATGAAGTTATGTTAACTTCATCGGCAGATGAAGTGGTGTGTGTAGTTACCATGATTTCATCGGCAGATGAAGTTGTGGGTGAAGTTGTGTAGACGTCATCGGCAGAAGCCTTTGGTTTTCTGCTTCTGCTCCTTCCGTTGACTAGTCGTCGGCAGACGAGTTCAACTCGTGACGTCATCGGCAGGAACCTCGTTCCGTTTCCTTCCGTTGACTAGTCGTCGGCAGACGAGTTCAACTCGTGACGTCATCGGCAGGAACCTCGTTCCGTTTCCTTCCGTTGACTAGTCGTCGGCAGACGAGTTCAACTCGTGACGTCATCGGCAGGAACCTCGTTCCGTTTCCTTCCGTTGACTTTGTCGTCGGCAGATGAATTCGACTTTTGTAATTCCTTGAGTAGCCCATCATTTAAAACCTTGTTTTCTCTTGACCGAATACTTTAAATATTTCCATTAATCTTTCCAACACTATTTTCACCGCTAGTTTAATCCCATTGTAGTCTTAAATAATTTTTCCGCTGCAAAGTTTTCAAATGTTTTGAACGTTTAGTAAACGTCAAATTTTGTATGTCGAATGAAGTTTTAAATTTATTTGAAATTTCTTAGTCATGGTCAAGTAATGAGTAGCGAACCGGGTTCAGATAACTCGGGGCGTTACAAAGTGTAGGCGGATTCCAACCTGTAAGAATAGATCTCCAAGCCTTCTCATCAATGGCTTTGATGAAAGCTCTCATCCTTGCCTTCCAATACGCATAATTACTCCCATCCAATAATGGCGGACGCATTGTAGAACCTCCTTCTTTCATAGAGTCCATCGCACACGAACTAAGATCTTGTCCCTCGGATCCCGCTTAAGAAACAGAAGCGATCCGCTCTGATACCAATTGAAAGTTTAAGATCAGTTCAGTGATGTCACACAAGGATCCTTGTGTGACACCGATTTTAAAGTAACGATGAACGATATAAAAAGTGCGGAAATAAATGACACAAGAGGTTGGTAACGCAGTTCGGCAACCAGCCTACGTCTGCGGGGCCACGCCCAGATATAAAAACTTTTCCTTGAGTTAACAAAGTTACAAGAAAAACTCGGACTTATACAAATAAAGACTCCCTCTTATCTTTGTCGCCGCCTCTAGTTAACTTCCTCAACGAAACAGTTTTTGCGAGATCCCCTCGACTTTAGAACGACCTCTCCCGAGATCTAGATAACAACAAGATCCCCTCGTTGTTGGTTCCTCCCGAAACCCGTGTTATGGCAAGATCCCCTCGCCCACGATCACGAACGACAAGCTCCCCTTGTCTAAGAAACAGAACTCCTCACGAGTTCGGATGCTGTCTCCTCCCGAGACAGAACTTTAATGAAGAACAAGGAATATTGCCTCCTGTGACACCTCCTGGAACACCAGATCGAAGTCTTCGGATGCAACACACAGCACACTCAATAAAAACAAAGAAATCCACAGATTAGGTCGAGTGTGCAACACAATCACAAACCCATACGCAGAAACGTAGGGCGTGAAAGAAAAACCGACGGCTCGGGAAAACGAAGAAAATCTTCTCTCGTGTAAAATCAATACTCCGTCGTCTGCTGAAGAACAATCACCGACGACTCACAGTAGGCGTGAATGAAAGGATCAACTATTGCAGAATACACGCAAACGTCGGTATAGAATAAAATCGCCCGGAAGAATAAAAAACTTTTCGCTCTCAATAATAATGGCTTCAGCAGCCTTCTTCAGAAAAACGAAGGCTTTAAATAATATTGGTAACTTCCATATCTTTAATTCATTCAGTTACCAAATCGGATTTACCGCCGCATGGAATAAGGAAACACAATCTTAACAAATTCGGTTATGTGACACCTCATATGACACTTTAGGAAAGTTTCCATAACAGCATAGATTTTCGCCCAAAAATTCAGGAAAGCATCCCATAAATCATGGGAAGTCAGAGCCCAGCAAATCATGTCAAATCTACAACAAATCGGCTTTCCAAATAAAACTTTTCCAAAAAACAAGTGCATATACCTTATTCAATATCTTTCCAAATAATGTTGTTTCCTTATTTTTCTCTTCCATAGAATCATCATTATTACTTCTATAATATCTTCCTATAATCGGATTGGGCGGTTTCTTGATTGTCAAGTCATAAATCACCACTTGAATAAAATATTATTTTTATAATAAATTGCCAAAAAATCACATGCCAACACTAATGCAAATTCTTGCATTTACAAAGGTAAAAGCCCAAAAGTTACCTTGTTTATCTCTTTCCAACTCAGAATGGGAAAAGATTGTCGAAACTGATGCCTCTGAAACAGGTTATGGAGGTATTCTCAAACAAATCAATCCAATTAATTCCAAAACCGAATTAGTAAGATTTACTTCTGGTGTTTGGAAACCTGTTCAAAAGAATTATTCTACTGTCAAAAAAGAAGTTTTAGCCATTGTCAAATGTATTACAAAATTTCAAGATGATTTACTCAACAAGCATTTTGTTTTAAGAGTTGATTGTTCTTCTGCAAAACAGATTTTAACTAAAGATGTTAAACATTTCGTTTCAAAACAGATTTTTGCCAGATGGCAAGCAGAGCTTTCTGTTTTCGACTTTACTATCGAACATATCAAAGGCATTGATAATTCTCTTCCTGATTTTCTAACCAGAGAATTCCTGCAGGATGTTCACCCCAGTTAGGGGGCAACCTCGGGGGCGACCTCGTGGCCGTGGTAGCAATACCAATCGTATTTCAAATGCCTTATTTCAAAAAGAGTTTCCCACTTTAGGGGAAAACGCATCATCATCTAAAGATGATATTTCAAATAAATCTGCAAAAGAAGTCCTACTTGAGAGTGGACCACAACTTATCAAAAAATCAGTGGCTGAATCTATACTCACACTTTCAAATCGAGATATTATTCTCAATCAAAAAGATGCTTGGTTTTTCAAAGAGAGATATATGGAAAGCCAGCATTATCCAATTATGGAGGGAAAGCTTCGGTTCTATTATGAAGCTATTCTAATTGATACAAATTCTGTTCAAATCCAACATAATTATGTTGATGACAGAGATATGAAAAGTACAATGACTCATTCAAAGTGCTACATTATTCGAATTATTCATCCACAGGAATGGGGATTGAATGTTTTCACTCCGAGGAAAACAACTACCAAAAACAATGAGCAAACCTACAACTATTGGGACTATATTCAAGCTTGGTCTCATGTGTTTCTTTATCAAAATCCCAAGAGGAATCATTCATGGTTTTTTACTATGAATCCAGAAATTCTAAAAACAGAGGATCAATTTCCAAATTGGTTTCTACATTGGTGGCAAAGTCACTCTCCTGAGTTTGAAATTCTACCAAAAAAGATCCAAGATCAATTCCAATCATGGTTTGATACTCATCCAGATTTCAAAGATAAAAGGTTTATGTTCAAAGGCAAAGCTTTATTATGGTTCTTTACCGAATTCCAAATCAATTGGATTTGGCAGTGGAATCTTGAGCTGGATACAGATCACTTAGATATTCCAGAACTCCAAAGAAGCTTTTATGTCAAATGGTGGTCAAGATATGACACTGAGCAGTGTTATTCCAAAATTATTGATGCTATTCAAATCAATAAAGCAAAAGCTGCTACGTCTATTTCTAATAATTCAAAGAAGGAATCTTTGAATTTGGTTCAAACAATGAAAAAAGATATCAAATTACAATTTCCTGGATTATCAAAACAGGAACGGTATACAAAACTTTTGGAAACTATAAAAGGCCAAATGTTTTATTCAAATGACTCAGATGAAGAGGAGTTTTCTAATTCAGATTATGATACTTCTATGATTTCAGGATCAAATCGCTTTCAGGTATTACTAGGCGAATCTCAAAATCCTGAAGATATTATTCCAACCGAAGAGGATCTTTTCAATTCTCTTATTGAGTGTTCTCAATACAACTACTGTCGAAGAAAAGACAAAAAGAAAATTCTCTAATGGCTTTTGATCCCTGGAATATAGCTTGGGAAGAAGCACTTCTAAGAAGAGAAAGAGCTGATGCAGCAGCCTATCGAATTCCTTGGGGAAGACCTTTCCCTATTTCAAAATATCATAATCGGAGTAATGTTCATATTGATGAAGTTCATCGAATCATTAGATGGAGGCCTTGGCCAATGGCGCCTAGACCTCTTAGACCAAATAGACTTGTCCAAGAAGCTTTGGATCAGATCAAAGCTAATGTTGCCAAAGGAGTCCGCAAATATCGAAAATGGTGCAAAAAGAGGAATAAATGGGCTAAGAAAAATAACAAAAGCCCAGATGAATATGCTGAATACAAATGTGATTTGGCTCGAAGAAAGCTAATGACCCCGGAGGATTATGAGTTGTGGGTTAAATTACAAAAATCTGCAGGAAATAACAAATGACAAATCCTCATACTTGGAGGACTTGGAGGGAAAAAGTTCAACCTCCTATTCTAAAACCACCATCTGAATATCTTCTAAGAAATATGGATTCATTTCCCGAAGGATCCAATTACAAAATTGAAGCTACCAAGTGGAAGGAATGGAATCCAGCTGTCCAATATCCAAAATTTCCAAAGTCAGCATGGTGCCAGACATTTCCAAAAATGGTGGAGCCCAACAGTACATCTACTAATTCAAATAGTGCTTCCACTAGCACTAATAGTACATCCACTAGCTCCACTAGCTAGTGTTTTCCTACGTCATCCATGACGTTTTAGTTTTTGTTTGTTTGTAAGCTCCTCCTCTATATAAAGGAGCCTTAGTTTTCATTTCTCTTCAAGTTTTTTAGAGTTTGTCTTCTCTCTCCTGTAAAAACTCTAGTCTGCTTGCGCTCTCTCTCTCTCTTGTAAGTAAATTTTCTCCTTGTTTAATATAACTTCTTCTTCTACTTCTCTTGTGTTTTATATTCGATCCCTCTCCCGCTGTATTTGGTATCAAAGCCTGGATGTCAGGCTAGAAAATTGTTGATTCATGGAGTGAATAATGCTTTAGTATTCTAAGAGTAATCTTATTAATTTAATTTGATATTGGTAATATCCAATAAGATGATTTATTCTTCTCAATAAGATGATTTGATTTTACCAATAAGATAAGTTGGTTTCACCAATAAGTTTTCCTAATGATGGATGTGTAGATCTGCGTACAGTATTAACACTAAGGTTTGATAATATTGTGGAATTGAATCTTTAATGGTCACGTCGGGGTTGTTGCCGTATTTGCCGGGGATAAGTGTGAAGGTGTTTACACCCATTTTACGTGATTTGATGAGATATTTGTTCTACAATATTATGAAATTTATCTCTCCGAGATGGGTTGTGTTGATATGGGTAAATCGTTAATTTGCATAGACTAAGTTAGGAGAACAATAAGGTGTTATCAATAAATCAATATGGTATTATTAATGAAATCAATACGAGGAGAATCGGTTATCAATAAGGTTTATTATCTTATTTCAAATTAAATTCTTAAGATTAGATTTAGAATATGTTAGCTTATTCATGAATGAATTAACTTTTCTAAAAAATGAATATCTTTGATTTCTCCAAACTATCAAATGAGTCTATTAAAAATGAGCAAATAATTGAAGTTAATAAAAAATTTCAATTAAACAAATGGACTATTCCTGAAGTCGATACGAAAGATATTTACAAATTAGGAACCTTTCAATCATCAGTTACAAACAACCGAATCTTCTAGTGAATCTGAGATAGATTCTGATCTAGAAGAGATTCATGAAATGCAGATTGCTTTTCCAAAATATGATGATCCTTCCATGGATATTCAAAATTTATCTCTTAATGGAATCAAATACAAAGATAATCTAGGAAGTGGATTATTTAGGAGGGCTTATTATCCTAGACCAACACCTCCTGATCTTCTTTGGGAAGAAAACTTTTTCAAAAGTCAAACAGCCTATTCGGCCAAAACTATTTATGAATGGAACATAGATAGTTTATCTGAATATCAAATTTATGAAGTCCTTCACAAAATGATGATGTATGCAAGTGTATGTCGTGCATCTCAAAATTCAGATAAAGATATTGCTATCTTTATTATCAGTGGTTTCACTGGGGGTCTCAAAGGTTGGTGGGACAGCATTCTCACTCTTTCTCAAAGAAATGAAATCATCAATGCTGTCAAAATCGAGACTCCATCATCAAGTCATACTCCTCCCCAACAGGATAGTGTTTATACACTTATCCAATCCATCATCTTTTATTTCATTGATTCAATTGAACAACGTCATGAAAGAGGAACAGAATTGTTGCAAAATCTCAAATGTGGATCTTTAACCAATTTTCGTTGGTATAAAAATGTTTTCATTACCAAAGTTCTTCAAAGAACTGATGCAAATGCTCCTTATTGGAAATCCAAATTTATTGAGGGATTACCTCCTCAATTTGCCAATAGAGTTAAACAAAAATTAATCGACATGAATTCTGGTCAAAATATTCATTGGGATAATCTTACTTATGGCCATCTTGTCAGTATTTGTCTCCAACAAGGGATATCGCTTTGTAACGACATGAAGTTACAATACCAAATCAAAAAGCAAAACCTTACTGGCAAACAAGAAATAGGTGAATTTTGTCAACAATTTGCCTATGACATTCCAATACAATATCCTAAAAGAAAAAAGGATAAATCCAAACATCATAAATCTCAAATATATAAATCTTACAAAAATAAGAAAAGAAGATTTAAAGCAAAACAATTCATATCCAATCATCCTCCATGGACTAATCATCCAAAAAGGAAAAGTTCTGGACCTCGAAACAGGCCCAGGCCCAAATCTCAAATCAAATGTTTCAAATGTGGCCAATCAGGTCACTATGCTAACAAATGCTTCAAAGCTAAATGGTTGAATGAGTTAGTTCATGATGAACAAACTCGCAATCAGCTTTCCAAATTATTCATAGAATCTTCAGATGAAGGTTTTTCAAATGATTCCCATCCAAATTATGATGATATGTCTACCTCATCATCTGAGGCAGATTGTACTCAGCAATGCTGCAATCAAATTCAAAAATTATCTTTGAATGTTCTTACTTAAGAACAAGAAGATATTCTCAAAAACATTGATCAAATCCCAGATCCCAATTTAAGGATCAAATTAATTTCAAATCTTATGCAACCTCAAGTGCATACTCCAAAAGAACAACCTGAATCTATTCTCAAACCTAAATACTACAGTATGCAGGAAGTATTTAATCGCATAGATCACATTCAAAAAATTTCTCCAATTACTATCCAAGACTTAAACAAAGAAGTCAATGATCTCAAATCTGAAATCAAAACTCTTAGAAATAATCAAATTATTTCTGATATGAAAATTTCCAAATTAGAAGAGTATGTTTCAAATTTCCAAAATGAACAATCAATTGATTTCCAAACAAATTCTCCAATTCAGAATAATTTTGAATCTTTAAACAATATTAATAGAATTTTATTTCAAAAATGGTATATTGAAATCTCTTTATTAATATACCATGAATATGAAATTTCCAAAATCACTGCTCTTGTAGATAGTGGAGCAGACATAAATTGTATTCAAGAAGGATTTATTCCAACAAAATATTTCGAAAAAACCCTTCAAACTTTGACTACTGCTAGAGGCAGTAAAACTAAAGTCAATTTCAAATTATCCAATGTTATTATCTGTAATGAACAGGTATGTCTTCCAACTACTTTTCTGCTAGTAAAAGACTTAAATCACAAAGTCATACTAGGCACTCCTTTTCTCCAACAGATCATGCCAATCACTATCAATCAAGATGGTATTCTGGCAACAGTTCAAAATACTCAAGTTATTTATCCATTTGTATCTGACCCTGTGGTTAAGATATTAAATGAGTTAAAAAACTTTTCTCAAATAAAAATTCAACAATTAAGTTTTCTTCAATCAGAAATTCATTCTCTCAAAATAGAAGAACAACTTAAAGACTTTCAAATTGTCAATAAAATAAAAATTATTGAATCCCAATTTCAAACTGAAGTCTGTCATACAGTTCCAAACGCTTTCTGGGAAATAAAAAGACATATTGTTTCTTTACCCTACATTTCAAATTTTGATGAAAAATCAATTCCAACTAAGGCAAGACCCAGCCAAATGAAACAAGAATATCTCAAATTGTGTCAAGAAGAGATTCAAAGTTTACTAGATAAAAAGTTAATTCAACCCAGCCAATCTCCTTGGAGTTGTACAGCTTTCTATGTAAACAAAAATGCTGAAAAAGAGCGTGGTGTTCCCCGTCTTGTTATCAATTACAAACCTTTGAATGATGTTCTCAAATGGATAAGATATCCAATTCCAAATAAAAAAGATTTACTAGACAGATTACAATCTGCTTTAATCTTTTTACCAATTCATCCATAAACTCATTATCTTTGTTCAGATTTTTGAAATTGAAATTTGAAAGGAATATTGGTGGTTGGAGATCAGGTTTACTGATAATTAATTCCTTTGAACTGGAAGATGCTACAGTTTCTACTGTTTTTTCTTCAGTTAATTTGTCAATTTGTTTCTCAATCCTTTGAAGTTGATTACCAACAGTTCTTAGATGAATATTGGTATAATTGATTTGCTTATTAAGGGTGGATTCAATGACCACATCCTTCTCTTTGAAAGACGTATCTACTAAAAGAATTGCTTCAATAGTAGATGTCTGATCTTGATTGGTAAGTTTGATTGGCTCAAAAGGAGGATGGACAGATTTGATAGAACCTGTCTTTGTATGCCAATTGATTTGAAATTTTTCATATTCTTCTAACATTGAAATAGAAGAAGTTTGATTTGGAATATACTCATTCCAGTACCATTGTTGGAAAAGTTGAATCTTCTGTTCCTTTTGAAGATAATCATAAAAAGTTTCTTTTATGATTTGAAATTGAGAAGACTTATAAATGGTAGGAAGCCATTTACGAAATATCTCATTGGAAGGGTTTTGATATTCTTTACTCAGAATTTCTCGATTAATAGATCCTGGAGAAAAATCCATTAATATTTTATTTGAAGTAGAAATTGTCATTAACTGACCATTGGGAATTTGACATTGATAAGAATACTCAGATTCATTATCAGATTCGATATCAGATTCGTATTCAGATTCATATTCTGAATCAGATTGGTAATAATAATCTTTCATTAAAGATTAAAATTCATTTCAGATGCTGTTGGGGAATCAGCATTTAGAGATTTGTCATCCTTTTGACCAAATTTGGGATGTTTTGAATCTTTGTAAATCCCATGAGGGACTTGTTCCTTTGCAATTTGTAATTCTGCAATGTTTGGTAATTGAGAATCCAATTGGGAAACTGAATGTCTTGAACTAGAAGGATCTAGTGTCCTATATGGAGGAAAGCTAGATCTAGATGAAAAGCTTCTAGACAAGGAAATTCTTTTAGTAACTTCTGGAGTAAATTTGATTTCAATATCTCCATATTCTGTTTGAATAATTTGATCAATTTGAGAATTGATACTGGGTTTAGGCAGTATCTGATTTGGAAGATTCCAGGTATTTGGAAAAGTAACTTCTTCCCAGTCTATGAGACGAGGAATAGCTACATTTGTGGATAATAGATTACTTTCTATTACCATTGTTTTTCCTGGGATTTCTCTAAGAATTGCATTTGGACACAAAGTGTTCATTACTTTGTAATTAATTCGATAGATAACTGCTATGGTTTCTGATCCTGGAAGGAAATCATAACCATGTGTTTGAATGTTTAAGGTGATAGCCTCAAACAGATTGGGATCTGTCAAAGACAGATTAGGATTTGGAAATACATTGAAGTATATTGGACCATGACAAAGACTTGTTTGAATAACTCCCATGAGAGAGTTTTTGAAATTTTGATTCCTAGCATCTCTAAGATTTGCAAGGATACTAACATTTAAACCTGGAAGTTTTAAGGGTTTAAAAGCAATTTGAATTAATCCTATATGGATATATTTGTATTTTTGAAAATATTTTTGAATATCTTTTAAACTTAAAAGTTTAATAGTTTTATCTGTTGAATCTAAACAAAGGGTTTGTTCAGATATTTTGATAGCATTTTTGAAAAGGAATTCAAAGGTTCCTAATTTGTAAATATCTTTCGTATCGACTTCAGGAATAGTCCATTTGTTTAATTGAAATTTTTGATTAACTTGTTTAATTGAAATTTTTGATTAACTTCAATTATTTGCTCATTTTTAGTAGACTCATTTGATAGTTTGGAGAAATCAAAGATATTCATTTTTTAGAAAAGTTAATTCATTCATGAATAAGCTAACATATTCTAAATCTAATCTTAAGAATTTAATTTGAAATAAGATAATAAACCTTATTGATAACCGATTCTCCTCGTATTGATTTCATTAATAATACCATATTGATTTATTGATAACACCTAATTGTTCTCCTAACTTAGTCTATGCAGATTAACGATTTACCCATATCAACACAACCCATCTCAGAGAGATAAATTTCATAATATTGTAGAACAAATATCTCATCAAATCACGTAAAATGGGTGTAAACGCCTTCACGCCTATCCCTGGGAAATACGGCAACAACCCCGACATGACCATTAAAGATTCAATTCTACAATATTATCAAACCTTAGTGTTAATACTGTACGCAGATCTACACATCCATCATTAGGAAAACTTATTGGTGAAACCAACTTATCTTATTGGTAAAATCAAATCATCTTATTGAGAAGAATAAATCATCTTATTGGATATTACCAATATCAAATTAAATTAATAAGATTACTCTTAGAATACTAAATCATTATTCACTCCATGAATTAACAATTTTCTAGCCTGACATCCAGGCTTTGATACCAAATACAGCGGGAGAGGGATCGAATATAAAACACAAGAGAAGTAGAAGAAGAAGTTATATTAAACAAGGAGAAAATTTACTTACAAGAGAGAGAGAGCGCAAACAGACTAGAGTTTTTACAGGAGAGAGAAGACAAACTCTAAAAAACTTGAAGAGAAATGAAAACTAAGGCTCCTTTATATAGAAGAGGAGCTTACAAACAAACAAAAACTAAAACGTCATGGATGACGTAGGAAAACACTAGCTAGTGGAGCTAGTGGATGTACTATTAGTGCTAGTGGAAGCACTATTTGAATTAGTAGATGTACTGTTGGGCTCCACCATTTTTGGAAATGTCTGGCACCATGCTGACTTTGGAAATTTTGGATATTGGACAGCTGGATTCCATTCCTTCCACTTGGTAGCTTCAATTTTGTAATTGGATCCTTCGGGAAATGAATCCATATTTCTTAGAAGATATTCAGATGGTGGTTTTGGAATAGGAGGTTGAACTCTTTCCCTCCAAGTCCTCCAAGTATGAGGATTTGTCATTTGTTATTTCCTGCAGATTTTTGTAATTTAACCCACAACTCATAATCCTCCGGGGTCATTAGCTTTCTTCGAGCCAAATCACATTTGTATTCAGCATATTCATCTGGGCTTTTGTTATTTTTCTTAGCCCATTTATTCCTCTTTTTGCACCACTTTCGATATTTGCGGACTCCTTTGGCAACATTAGCTTTGATCTGATCCAAAGCTTCTTGGACAAGTCTATTTGGTCTAAGAGGTCTAGGCGCCATTGGCCAAGGCCTCCATCTAATGATTCGATGAAGTTCATCAATATGAACATTACTTCGATTATGATATTTTGAAATAGGGAAAGGTCTTCCCCAAGGAATTCGATAGGCTGCTGCATCAGCTCTTTCTCTTCTTAGAAGTGCTTCTTCCCAAGCTATATTTCAGGGATCAAAAGCCATTAGAGAATTTTCTTTTTGCCTTTTCTTCGACAGTAGTTGTATTGAGAACACTCAATAAGAGAATTGAAAAGATCCTCTTCGGTTGGAATAATATCTTCAGGATTTTGAGATTTGCCTAGTAATACCTGAAAGCGATTTGATCCTGAAATCATAGAAGTATCATAATCTGAATTAGAAAACTCCTCTTCATCTGAGTCATTTGAATAAAACATTTGGCCTTTTATAGTTTCCAAAAGTTTTGTACACCGTTCCTGTTTTGATAATCCAGGAAATTGTAATTTGATATCTTTTTTCATTGTTTGAACCAAATTCAAAGATTCCTTCTTTGAATTATTAGAAATAGACGTAGCAGCTTTTGCTTTATTGATTTGAATAGCATCAATAATTTTGGAATAACACTGCTCAGTGTCATATCTTGACCACCATTTGACATAAAAGCTTCTTTGGAGTTCTGGAATATCTAAGTGATCTGTATCCAGCTCAAGATTCCACTGCCAAATCCAATTGATTTGGAATTCGGTAAAGAACCATAATAAAGCTTTGCCTTTGAACATAAACCTTTTATCTTTGAAATCTGGATGAGCATCAAACCATGATTGGAATTGATCTTGGATCTTTTTTGGTAGAATTTCAAACTCAGGAGAGTGACTTTGCCACCAATGTAGAAACGAATTTGGAAATTGATCATCTGTTTTTAGAATTTCTAGATTCATAGTAAAAAACCATGAATGATTCCTCTTGGGATTTTGATAAAGAAACACATGAGACCAAGCTTGAATATAGTCCCAATAGTTATAGGTTTGCTCATTGTTTTTGGTAGTTGTTTTCCTCGGAGTGAAAACATTCAATCCCCATTCCTGTGGATGAATAATTCGAATAATGTAGCACTTTGAATGAGTCATTGTACTTTTGATATCTCTGTCATCAACATAATTATGTTGGATTTGAACAGAATTTGTATAAATTAGAATAGCTTCATAATAGAACCGAAGTTTTCCCTCCATAATTGGATAATGCTGGCTTCCCATATATCTCTCTTTGAAAAACCAAGCATATTTTTGATTGAGAATAATATCTCGATTTGAAAGTGTGAGTATAGACTCAACCACTGATTTTTTTGATAAGTTGTGGTCCACTCTCAAGTAGAACTTCTTTTGCAGATTTATTTGAAATATCATCTTTAGATGATGATGCGTTTTCCCCTAAAGTGGGAAACTCTTTTTGAAATAAGGCATTTGAAATACGATTGGTATTGCTACCACGGCCACGAGGTCGCCCCCTAACTGGGGTGAACATCCTGCAGGAATTCTCTGGTTAGAAAATCAGGAAGAGAATTATCAATGCCTTTGATATGTTCGATAGTAAAGTCGAAAACAGAAAGCTCTGCTTGCCATCTGGCAAAAATCTATTTTGAAACGAAATGTTTAACATCTTTAGTTAAAATCTGTTTTGCAGAAGAACAATCAACTCTTAAAACAAAATGCTTGTTGAGTAAATCATCTTGAAATTTTGTAATACATTTGACAATGGCTAAAACTTCTTTTTTGACAGTAGAATAATTCTTTTGAACAGGTTTCCAAACACCAGAAGTAAATCTTACTAATTCGGTTTTGGAATTAATTGGATTGATTTGTTTGAGAATACCTCCATAACCTGTTTCAGAGGCATCAGTTTCGACAATCTTTTCCCATTCTGAGTTGGAAAGAGATAAACAAGGTAACTTTTGGGCTTTTACCTTTATTCTCTGAACAGCTTTTGTATGTTGCTGTGTCCATGGATTTGGATTTTTTCTTAATCTTTGATATAAAATAGCAGTATCCTGTGCTAAATTTGGATAAAAATCTCCTAAATACTACAGTATTCAAGAAGTATTTAATCGCATAGATCACATTCAAAAAATGCTTTTTGATTTGGTATTGTAACTTCATGTCGTTACAAAGCGATATCCCTTGTTGGAGACAAATACTGACAAGATGGCCATAAGTAAGATTATCCCAATGAATATTTTGACCAGAATTCATGTCGGTTAATTTTTGTTTAACTCTATTGGCAAATTGAGGAGGTAATCCCTCAATAAATTTGGATTTCCAATAAGGAGCATTTGCATCAATTCTTTGAAGAACTTTGGTAATGAAAACATCTTTATACCAACGAAAATTGGTTAAAGATCCACATTTGAGATTTTGCAACAATTCTGTTCCTCTTTCATGACGTTGTTCAATTGAACCAACGAAATAAAAGATGATGGATTGGATAAGTGTATAAACACTATCCTGTTGGGGAGGATGATTGGATATGAATTGTTTTGCTTTAAATCTTCTTTTCTTATTTTTGTAAGATTTATATATTTGAGATTTATGATATTTGGATTTATCCTTTTTTCTTTTAGGATATTGTATTGGAATGTCATAGGCAAATTGTTGACAAAATTCACCTATTTCTTGTTTACCAGTAAGGTTTTGCTTTTTGATTTGGTATTGTAACTTCATGTCGTTACAAAGCGATATCCCTTGTTGGAGACAAATACTGACAAGATGGCCATAAGTAAGATTATCCCAATGAATATTTTGACCAGAATTCAATATATATATATATATATCCCTTATTATTTCTCCCTTTCATTTTTTTTTTTTTTACAGAACTCGGGACAACACTATAACTGACAAAGCTTGATCCTTTCAAAACTTGCCTTCGTCTTAAATTTTGCGAATTCATCATCAACAGAATCGAACGACTAACCCAAACATTAGTTTTGTAACGCAATCGGGCAATAGAAAATGCCCTTGGAACACTCGACCTCATTATTCTTAAGCTGCTCGAAGTCGCAGGCATCTGCCGGTTGCTAGACAACTAGCAGCTCAACTCACATCATCCGACGCATAAACCACTCGACCTCTACCAATCACTAAACGACAAAACATAAAACTCACTTATGCCGATCGCTAAACGACAAGCGCAGGGCTCGCTTCTGCCGGTAGTGAAAATCTACTTAATCTGGTTAATATGTGCATCTCACGTAACTACTTAGCATCGCCAGTAAGAGACATCATCTGATGAACAAAAATCGTTCACCTTCCACCGATGACGTCAGCCGGATGATGTTCTCATCCGTCAGAGACATCTTCTGATAGGCATATGCAAAACACGTGACTCACTTACCTCATCCGATAAGAGACATCATCCGGTGAACAGCAAACGTTCACCATCCACCGGTGACGTCAGCCGGATGATTCATTCATCCAGCTTCTATCACACAGCTCCTGCCGATGACGTGATTCATTCATCCAGCTTCTATCACACAGCTCCTGCCGATGACGTCAGCCGGATGATACGTTCACCCAACTTCTATCACACAGCTCCTGCCGATGACGTCAGCTGGATGATACGTTTATCCAACTTCTATCACACAGTAATGTATCCCGAAAATCTTTAAACAACTCATACCGACAGAAATGTAACCTGACCTTCACAGATCTCATACTTCGTAGATATAAACATAGGCAGACATAAATCATGGACTCATCTAGATTACATGTAGTGGAAGACTTATAAGAAACAGGTTATTCTATTCTCTTTTAATCATCCCCGACTTGGTAACCAAACCAGACAATCACAAAATCTAGTATTCAAAGAAAGATCTCATCCTGCTTAAACCTCAGTTTTCTCATAAACCTTACTGACATAATAAGAGCATAACCACGGGTCATAATTGTCATCCAGCCACAGAATTGCTCCCTGAACACCTTCCAGCAACCAACTTAAACATATTCATCAACTTTGAATTCCTCACCTGATATCTCGTCATCTACATCATAAGGTTTAAACTATAAGCCTAATGCTTAGTAAGGAATGCAATGCTAACATGTATACGTGAATGCACAGTTGCAAGAAAATCATGATCATGTTCATTTCATGCTCTTTTCTTGTTTTTATTTGTGTTCTTGTTCATCACTTTCATCATATAGATTAAGGGAGGATTTGTGCCGTAAAGAGGGGATGACAGTGCAAGTGTACATAGTCCCTTTCGGGCCGTATTCATGGTCCTTCTCTTTGGACAGTGACATTCGCCAAACTGCCCCCAACCCTCACTTAATCCGGTTGCATAAGTTTCATATTCATTCTCATATCTTGTTCATGGGGAAATATATACTCATAAATCATATTCATATGCTTGAGAAGTAAATCGTGATGCATGACATGAATGTTCTTAAATCAGCAGACTATGGAAAATATCATACTAGACAGTTGACTTCATAGACTCTATCAGAACATCACATGACGTAGTTCTCAAACATCCGTAAATCATCCAAGTACAAACCATCTTACTAACTTAAAACAAACATCAAACACATAACTAATTTAGTACCCACAAGATGTAGGGCCCTAATGGCCGGAAATCTTAATACATTCACTTACCTGGATTTCTTAGCAGTGTTGTCTTTACTTGAAATCTTTCCCACCTAAAGCATTTCACATTACAAAGTTAAAACAGGTCCTAAATGTTCTAAAATCGAGGCTAGAAAACCTTAGCTAAATGTCATCCTAGAATCTAACATAGCCGGATTCAACCTAGAAACTGAATGCAGTCGGTTTTCCTTAATGTCCAGAATCGAATCGGAAAAATGCCATTACTAAACTCAGATTAAAATGTTCCTATTATTACTCTGCCATTAAAGAATCTGAAGTCCCGAGTTCTAGCTGAAAACAGAGCTCAAAGTAGTTAACCGGTAACTACATTGCTTAAGTCTTACCTAAAAGCGTGGATAGTCGGGTGGAAACTGGAGGATCGATCGCTGACGAGGGAGTCGCTGGCAGAGAGAGCTCGGAAGGGTAAGAAGTCGCAGAATGGAAATGTCTCCTACAGTGGGGTTTTAGCGATGTTTAACGATTTCCATTTTCAATTTATATTACATAAATTCCTCCTTAATTACAATCCTGCCACCACACAAATAGAAATCTAATAAGCTTTGGCATTTAATTTAAATTAAAAGAACGAAAATAAAGGTGACAGTTAATTCCGTTAAGAGATTTACCTAGCCAAAATTGTCGGGTATTACATCCACCCCTCCTTAAACAAAATTTTCGTCCCCGAAAATTGATCAAACGAAGAGTTCTAGATATTTGTCCAACATGTCTTGTCGTCTCTCCCATGTGGCTTCTTCAACGCCATGATTTGTCCACACGACCTTAACCAATGGAATTTCTTTATTCCGTAGGGTCTTAACTACAGATTCCGTAATTTGAACAGGTTTCTCTTCATACAATAATGTTGGCTCGATTTCAATATCCACTGGCTTAACAACTTGCGTAGGGTCCCGTATGCATTTTCTTAGCATTGACACATGAAAGACATTATGAACCTTTTCCAGTGATAGGGGCAATTGTAATTTATAAGCTGTACTGCCAATCCTCTCTAAGACAGGGAATGGTCCAATGAATCGTGGATTGAGCTTTCCCTTCTTACCAAATCTCAGTACTCCCTTGAATGGTGAAACTTTTAAGAAAACTTCATCTCCAACAGTAAACTCAAGATCCCTCCTCCTTTGGTCTGCATAACTCTTCTATTGGTTTTGTACAGTTATCATTCTTTTCCTAATAATGGCAATCTTGTCTGACATCTGTTGCAAGATCTCTGGACCTAGGAGTTTTGCTTCACCAACCTCATCCCAGTACAAAGGTGATCTACACTTTCTGTCATAAAGTGCTTCATAAGGTGTCATACCAATGGTGGACTGGTAACTATTATTGTAGGAGAATTCCACCAAGGGTAAGTATCGACTCCAAGATGTCTGGAAATCTAGCACACACGCTCTCAACATATCTTCGAGTGTCTGAATTGTTCTCTCTAATTGGCCATCTGTCTGAGGGTGGAATGCAGTGCTGAAGGATAACTTTGTTCCTAGTGTGCCTTGTAGACTTTGCCAAAACCTCGAGGTTAATCTAGGATCACGATCGGAGACAATAGATAGTGGTATCCCATGCAATCTAATAATTTCTTGAATGTACAGGTTAGCAAGCTGGTCCATTGTAAAAGTCATTCATACTGGTATAAAGTGAGTTGATTTAGTCATTCTGTCAACTACAATCCAAATGCTATCATGACCTTTGGTTGTCTTTGGTAATCCAACAATGAAGTCCATGGCTATGTTTTCCCACTTCCATTCAGGGATTGGTAAAGGTTGAAGGGTACCTCCTGGGCGTTGGTGTTCTGCTTTAACTTGTTGACATATCAAACATGACTCTACAAATTTGGCCACATCCCTCTTCAGGTTTGGCCACCAGTAGTGTAACTTCAAGTCCCGATACATCTTGGTGCTACCAGGATGTACAGAAAAGGAAGATGAGTGTGCCTTAGCGAAGATCAACTCACCCAACTCCTTATCACTTGGAATGTACCATCGATTCCTAAATTTCAAAATACCATTATTAGAGAGGCTAAACTCTGAGGAGGCATCTTTTAACTTACTCATCATACTATTATTCTCTTTGAATCTTTCTGTTGCGCCTCTTTGATCTTATCCAAAATAGTTGGTTGAATGGTTAGAGTAGTAAGTAGATTCGACAACTCAGGAACTATCTCGAATTCAAACTTTTGAACTTCCTTCCTCAAAGGTACAGACATGGTTGATACCGCGGGCTGCATTGTCTTTGACATTCTGCTTAGTGCGTCAGCCACTGCATTGGCCTTACCCGGGTGGTATTTAATTTCAAAGTCATAATCCTTTACAAACTCCAACCAACGTCTCTGCCTCATGTTTAATTCCTTTTGGGTGAAGAGGTACTTCAGGCTCTTATGGTCAGAAAACACCTCACACTACTGACCATATAAATAGTGTCTCCAAATTTTTAGTGCAAAAACAACAGCAGCTAATTCCAAATCGTGGGTGGGGTAATTCTGCTCATAACCTTTCAGTTGTCTGGAAGCATATGCCACAACCTTGCCTTCTTGCATTAAGACACACCCCAATCCAATTTTGGATGCATCACAATAGACACTGAACCTTCCTCCTTCGGTTGGGAGTGTCAAAAGAGGGGTCGTTGTCAACTTCAGCTTAAGTGTCTAGAAGCCATCTTCACAAGCTTCAGTCCAAGAGTACTTGTTGTCCTTCTTTGTTAAATTTGTTAGAGGTTTAGCTATCAAGGAAAATCCCTTAATAAACTTCCTATAATAACTTGCCAGACCAAGGAAACTGTGGACTTCACTGGCATTCCTTGGCTGTGGCCAATCCTTAACTGCCTAAATTTTGGTTGGATCTACTGATATACCTTCAGCAGAGATGACATGGCCTAAGAAGTTGACCTTATCCAACCAGAACTCACACTTCGACAACTTGGCATAGAGTTGCTGTTGTTTTAATGTTGTCAAAACTACTCTTAAGTGTTCCTCGTGGTCAGCTTTAGTCCGTGAGTAAATTAAGATATCATCTATGAACACAATTACAAACTTATCCAAGTAATCACGAAACACTCGATTCATCATGTCCATAAAAGCTGCAGGTGCATTGGTTAACCCAAATGACATTACAAGGAATTCATAATGTCCATAACGGGTCCTGAAGGCTATCTTAGGTATATCACTCTCCTTAACCTTCAATTGGTAATAGCCCGAACGTAAGTCAATCTTTGAAAATACTTTACCTCCTTGTAATTGGTCAAACAGGTCATCAATCCGGGGCAAGGGGTAATTGTTCTTAATTGTCAACTTATTCAGTTCTCTGTAATCTATGCACATTCTAAGAGAACCGTCTTTCTTCTTAACAAATAAAACTGGTGCACCCCAGGGAGAACTACTAGAGCGTATAAACCCTTTGTCTACTAATTCCTGCAGTTGAACTTTTAATTCCTTCAGCTCAACAGGTCCCATGCGATAAGGGTTCTTAGATATAGGTAATGCCTCGGGATATGTATCGATTACAAATTCAACTTCTCTATCAGGTGGTAATCCGGGCAAGTCATTCATAAATACTTCAGGAAACTCTTTAACTATGGAAATATCTTGAAGTTCTACTTTATTCTTTACCCGATTATCGATTACACTAGCTAGATAACTCTCACAGCCATCTTTCAATAACCGTTGAGTCTCTAGTGAGGATATAATCAGTATTTTACTTATTTTTGGGATAGCTTGGAAGGTATACCGATCTTCATTTGGGGGTCAAAACTCAACTAATCCAGACCTACAACTTATCGTGGCATAATGTCTGGATAACCAATTCATTCCTAATATAACTTCATATCTCTTCATGTCAATTACAATCAGCTCTACATATAACTTCTTATCTCTTAAGGACACAGTGTCACCCTTCACTATTTGTTCAGAATGTAAGGATTTCCCTGACGGTAACATGATATTATATGGCCTATCAGCTTGTATGTATCCTAACTTATGCTTACAGACAAACAGGGCTGCTATAAATGAGTGGGTGGCCCCCGTGTCTATAAGTGTATAAGTAGAAACACCATAGATCATAATTGTACCTGTTATAACCGTATGCTGCACAACATCCTCATCCTCCATCATGGCAAAGACTCTGGGTGCTATTCTTGCTCGATTGGGGTCTGGTGGCATGAGGCAGTCTCTGACTATATGTCTGACCTTGTCACATCTGTAGCAACGGCCAGAGTGTAGCTTACACTCGCCATGGTGGTTCTTCTGGCAGTTGGAGCATAGAGGGGCTAATGGTCGTTTTCCCTTCCCTTGGTCATCATTTGGATTGAAGGGTCTCTTTATACCTTTCTGCTATTGCTGTGGCCCTCTGTTCGGTTGTGGTTGCCAACCTCTGCCCTGGCGCGGTGGTGGCTGAGTATCCTTGAAAAATTTCCTTGGCGGTTCACATTGTCCTCGTACTGCCAACTCTACCTCTTCCAATTCCAAAGCCTTAGCAGCCACTTCGGAATAAGGTATGTTATGGATCCCTGCAGTCTTCACTCCGTGGAAGAGGCTCGACTTCAGCCCGTGGACAAACTGGTGAATCTTGTCCTCCTCATCATCCACCATACGGGGTGCAAACCGAGACAGTGCCTCAAACTTACAGATGTAATCAGCCACAGAACCGGTTTGACGTAGTTGCATGAATTCCATTTTCTTGCTGGCCCGAACGGCTCGGCTGAAGTACTTGTCAAAGAAGGCAGTCTTAAACATTTCCCAGGTCATAGCTCCTGCATTAGCGGTGCTCTGGATTGAGTTCCACCAATGCCTTGCATCAAGTTCCAGGTGAAAGATAGCACACGTAACCTTATCTCCGTCCTCAACTTTTGCATACCTGAACATGTCCTTCATCTTCTTAATCCATTCCTCAGCATAAACAGGGTCTGAAACTCGACCATTAAATGTCGTGGGTCGAAGTCGGTGAAAACGCTCGCCACCATGATCTTGAACTGCATGTGAACTAGAATTCGCTTGTTCTTCTCTAGCAGTCATCAGCTGTTCGATCTGGCAAGATTGGCGCATGACCAACTCTGTCAACTGAGCAATGGCATTGCTGTCCTCATTGGTCTCTCTTTGCTGACCTCTTACCATTTTGAGATTCCTAAACAAATATTCATAAATACATCTTAACTTAATGACATTTACTAAAATCATAAACACTTACAGTTGCCGGAGTGTACTCAGGTGGCAATCTGTGCTGGGAGGCAGTCTGCAGAATCGATTTTAGAACCCAGTTTTTGCTCTGATACCATAATTGTAACGACCCCAGTAAGGTCAAGGCATAATTAATAAACTTCCTTAAACCATAAATATTAATCCTTCTATCTGTACATGTATATATATATCTCTTATTATTTCTTCCTTTCATTTTTTTTTACAGAACTCGGGACAACACTATAACTGACAAAGCTTGATCCTTTCAAAACTTGCCTTCGTCTTAAATTTTGCGAATTCATCATCAACAGAATCGCACGACTAACCCAGACATTGGTTTTATAACGTAATCGGGCAATAGAAAATGCCCTTGGAACACTCGACCTCATTATTCTTAAGCTGCTCGAAGTCGCAGGCATCTGTCGGTTGCTAGACAACTAGCAGCTCAACTCACATCATCCGACGCATAAACTACTCGACCTCTACTGATCACTAAATGATAAAACATAAAACTCACTTATGCCGATCGCTAAACAACAAGCGCAGGGCTCGCTTCTGCCGGTAGTGAAAATCTACATCATCCGGTTAACATGTGCATCTCACGTGACTACTTAGCATCGCCAGTAAGAGACATCATCCGATGAAGAACAATCGTTCACCTTCCACCGATGACGTCAGCCGGATGATGTTCTCATCCGTCAGAGACATCTTCTGATAGGCATATGCAAAACACGTGACTCACTTACCTCATCCGATAAGAGACATCATCCGGTGAACAGCAAACGTTCACCATCCACCGGTGACGTCAGCCGGATGATTCATTCATCCAGCTTCTATCACACAGCTCCTACCGATGACGTCAGCTGGATGATACGTTCACCCAACTTCTATCACACAGCTCCTGCCGATGACGTCAGCCAGATGATACGTTCATCCAACTTATATCACACAGCAATGAATACCGAAAATCTTTAAATAACTCATACCGACAGAAATGTAACTTGACCTTCACAGATTTCATACTTCGTAGACATAAACATAGGCAGACATAAATCATGGACTCATCTAGATTATATGTAGTGGAAGACTTATAAGAAACATGTTATTCTATTCTCTTTTAATCATCCCCGACTCGGTAACCAAACCAGACAATCACAAAATCCAGTATTCTAAGAAAGATCTCATCCTACTTAAACCTCGGTTTTCTCATAAACCTTACTGACATAATAAGAGCATAATCACGGGTCATAATCGCCATCCAGCCACAGAATTGCTCCCTGAACACCTTCCAGCAACCAACTGAAACATCTTCATCAACTTTGAATTCCTCACCTGATATCTCGTCACCTACATCATAAGGTTTAAACTATAAGCCTAATGCTTAGTAAGGAATGCAATGCTAACATGTATACGTGAATGCATAGTTGCAAGAAAATCATGATCATGTTCGTTTCATGCTCTTTTCTTGTTCTTATTTGTGTTCTTGTTCATCACTTTCATCATATGGATTAAGGGAGGATTTGTGCCGTAAAGGGGGGATGACAGTGCAAGTGTACATAGTCCCTTTCGGGCCGTATTCATGGTCCTTCTCTTTGGACAGTGACATACGCCAAACCACTCCCAACTCTCACTTAATCTGGTTGCATAAGTATCATATTCATTCTCATATCTTTGTTGCGAAAAATCGTATACGCAAGTGCACGTGTCGCAAAAGTAATAAAGTGTATATAAGTACGAGTGTCGATCCCACGAGGAATAAATATGTTAAATATTGAATATCTAATTTTCAGTTTAATTTGAAAAGAAATAATATGTTGATAATTTTAGATTTTAAATTAAATTAAAATAATTCAAATAAAAGAAATTAAACAATTTAAATAATAGACTTGAATATAAAAGAGTAAGATTATATGATGAGAAAATCCAGGGTTCCGATTTCACTTAGCTAATCTTATTTATTAAAACTAATTCAAGTAATTAAATCCTATTCCATCGTGTTGATGGCAATTTCACGAAAATATTCATCAATCTCTCTCGAGCAAAGACAAACTTATTCAATTAACGAATTATCACCTCTCGGTCTCTAATCCTGAGAATTAATTGAATACATTAAGAGCAAGAAATTATATTACCACTCAAACGTCCTAACTATCTCTAGCCTAGGATCCTTTTTAAGGCAATTTATTCAGTGCACGGTTAAATTCTCCGCTCTCGCATCCCGAACTAACCCTAATATTCTTAGTTTTGGTGATCAAGCAAACCTAAGTATTACGTTCAGAATAAATTACTCAACACAGAACAGGAACAGAAAATTAAGAACCTGAATTAAGAAAAATAAATAATCATAGTAAAGTTACGTCGAAACCCTAGAACGAGAAGTTTAGTTCATGCTAAAACAAAAATAAACAATAAATAAAAAGAAGTGCATGGTTTTTATGATTAAAGAAAATAAAAGAAAACTATGCTGAAAATTCTCCGCGGCTGAATCGCCTCCAAATCGCTGCTGCTCTCACTGTCGCCGAATTCAGAATCTCTAAATCTCCAATGCCCTCTCTGCCGACTGCGTGAATTAATATAGAGAAGCCGTATGCTCTAGGTTTAATTCAATCTCTCTTCTCAAGATCAATGGTTAAGATTCACTGATGCTTTAAATTAATGGTGCAGATTAGAAGTCAAACTCTTTCCAAAATTGTAGATGATAAGCGATTGATCGCTGCTAGGTTATGGAGATCGATCGCTGCATTTTCTTTAATGTATGGCAACCGATCGCTGACTTTGTATGGCAAGTGATCGCTGCTTTTCTACTGCAAATAAGTAGCGATCGATCTCTTCATTTCATAAAGATCGATCGCTGCTTCCTTCAAATATGTATTGATCTCTTTTCTTTTCTGGCATATGTGGCGATTGATTGCTGCATTTCTTCAGAGATCGATCGCGGCGTTCACGGGCATGCACATAGATCAATCGCGGCGGTTTTCAAATATGTGTAGCGATCGATCTCTGAATTTCATAGAGATCGATCGCTGCTGCTTATTGAAATTGCTTCTCCACCTTTTCTGTTTTCTTGAACTTTGAAATTTACTCCTTTTCCACCTCTTTTCCACCTGCTATTCTAAATATCTGTTCTAAATACAATATCTGCACACTTGACACAATTTATCAAATTCTTTCGATCACCTGAGAAAAACTTATCAAATCAAGTATAAAAAGAGTATAAATAAGTGTGTAAAATACACACTTATCAATCTTGTTCATGGGGAAAAACATACTCATAAATCATTTTCATATGCTTGAGAAGTAAATCGTGATGCATGACATGAATGTTCTTAAATCAGCAGACTATGGAAAATATCATACTAGACAGTTGACTTCATAGACTCTATCAGAACATCACATGACGTAGTTCTCAAACATCCGTAAATCATCCAAGTACAAACCATCTTACTAACTTAAAACAAACATCAAACACATAACTAATTTAGTACCCTCAAGATGTAGGGCCCTAATGGCCGGAAATCTTAATACATTCACTTACCTGGATTCCTTAGCAGTGTTGTCTTTACTTGAAATCTTTCCCACCTAAAGCATTTCACATTACAAAGTTAAAACAGGTCCTAAATGTTCTAAAATCGAGGCTATAAAACCTTAGCTAAATGTCATCCTATAATCTAACATAGCCGGATTCAACCTAGAAACTGAATGCAGTCAGTTTTCCTTAATGTCCAGAATCGAATCGGAAAAATGTCATTACTAAACTCAGATTAAAATGTTCCTATTATTACTCTGCCATTAAAGAATCTGAAGTCCCGAGTTCTAGCTAAAAACAGAGCTCAAAGTAGTTAACCGGTAACTACATTGCTTAAGTCTTACCTAAAAGCGTGGATAGTCGGGTGGAAACTAGAGGATCGATCGCCGACAAGGGAGTCGCTGGCAGAGAGAGAGCTCGGAAGGGTAAGAAGTCGCAGAATGGAAATGTCGGCTACAGTGGGGTTTTAGCGATGTTTAACGATTTCCATTTTCAATTTATATTACATAAATTCCTCCTTAATTACAATCCTGCCACCACACAAATAGAAATCTAATAAGCTTTGGCATTTAATTTAAATTAAAAGAACGAAAATAAAGGTGACAGTTAATTCTGTTAAGAGAGTCACCTGGCCAAAATTGTCGGGTGTTACATGTTGTGCAAAAAGTAACACCATACAAGTGCACGTATCGCAAGTAAATAAGAGTGATAAGTAAGCGTCGAATCAACGAGGATACAATTATCGATAATTATATCTAAGCAAAATAAATTTAATTAAAAGTGAAAATTAATTTGATACGATGAATCAAGTGAGAATTAAATAACTAAATCAGATCACAAATAAATCATATAAGAAAATCAAGAGATTGAAACATAGCTTAGATTTGATTTTATCGTATATAAAATTTATTAACGATGTTATAAAATTGTTGCAACAAACAAATTAAATGACTTAGAATATTTTTTATAAATCAATGTTTGTCCCAATTATTTGATTAGCTTTCATAAAATATTTCTCATTCTAATTAGTCATGCAAAATTAATAATTCGATATGAAAATATTCAATTTTATACAATTCAATATATTTTTTAATTTTATTTACAGTCCCGCATAATATCAGTCCTAATATTTATTCAAGTTTTGCAACACTAAATAAAATAAATAATAAAAAACATATTAAATTATTTAAACAAGATCATCAAACAAAATTAGATAAATTCACATAATTGAGTACTCTCTTCTCGTAATCTCTAAATATTTAACCCATGAAAGAAGAAAATATCAAAATATTAATCATAAAGATCATCATTGAAAACAGGAAAAATATGAAATTCTTTTCTGCGATGCAATGTTGTGCGTAATGCTGCAACAATGCTACGTTATGATTCTATCATCTTTTCTCCAAAAATTGTTGTTCTTCTCTGTTTATCCCTTTTGGGTCCCTGCTCGGCTTTCCTTTATCTACTAGAAATTAACTCATTTCAAAATAATATGTTTTCTTAAGATTTTCTTTTTTCTTATCTAAACAAAATATTTAATTTAGATTACATCTTTTTTTTTCTCCCAAAATCTTAATTGTTTTCTAATTCTTTTCTTTCTTTGGAATCTTCCTTTTGTAACTTGCAGCTTTCAAAGTCTTTTATTCTTTGAAATAAACTGCATCATCAACTATTCAAATCAATCTACAGTACATCTAGATTTTGAATTAGTATATCCTTAAAAAAATATTTTACACAAACCCGATGCTACGCACGATATTGTAAGATTGTATAACAAAATATGATTCTTTTATTTAATTAATCATCAATTTTTAACAAAAATATTCATAAAATACACGTTGTAATAACTCGCTTTCAAGAGTTATCATAAACAATTAGAAAAGTTCAAAGTAATGAAAATAGATTGAAATTAATTCAGAGAAATGTAGAATTTGAAACCAATGACATTGTATTTTTGAAGGTGCGACCTCGTCATGGTATAAAGGGGGAAAGTTGACCCCGAAATATATCGGCACTTTTTCAATTACTGAGCAAATCTGTTAAATGGTTTATCAATTGGAATTATTGCCACAATTGATTTGTGTATGATATCTTTCGCATGTCTGTAATGAGGAAATATACAGTTGATCGTCACATGTTATTTTTGGAATAAACGTTCTTATTCAAGAGGATGTTTCGTATAATGATGAGACTGAATGATTTTGGGGCATGAGATCATAATTTTTTGGCATGATAACAATCTTTTGTTTCGAATTCAATGATATAGCAAAATGGAAGCTACTTGGGAAACTTAATTGGTAATGCATGGTCAGTATCCTCACTTATTCAACGAAACTCTTAAAGTTATTCAAAATTTCGATCATGAAATTTCATGAGTGCAGGAGAATGTGGCAACTATAATATTTTTGATTTTTTATATTTTTTTAAAAAACTCCTGGGTAAATTTTAATTGTTATTCAAGGTCAATTTATTTTGGTGTTGACTCGAATTGTTGTCCTTCGTTGGCATTTGGCCACATGCATTTTTTCGATCAATCAGTCAAAGCGGTGTCTTTGAAATTACTACTAGGTAGAATTTTTGAAATTTCGTGCATAGAAAGTCATTATTCTTTTGACTTACCTAGTCTAGCCATTTCGTTTTGTTTAAGTGGAATCTTCTTTGAAAATCCATTTTTGTATTTCGATTTCTTCGTTTGCCTCCTTGTTGTGATTCAAATTCGCATCGCTTGGTACCAGAGCGTCGAAACCTAGGGAAAACAGGTGGATAAAAGAATTTTCTGGTGGGGTGAAGAGAGATTCGAAATTTCTGTCTTTTCGGATCAAGATATGGAGAGATGGATTTTTTAGATTGAGAGGTATTTCAACATTTACAAATCGATGGATGAAGAAAAATTAGAGATGATAATTGTAACACCCGGCATTTTAGCCATGTAATTATTCCTTGAACAATTAAATGAGATATACATATATTGGCCATTAATGAAGTACGTATTTCATTGGAGTTTTGTGATACCCCAAGTGGATGTCTAGAGAAAACGGATCGGTGAATTTAACTAATAATTAAATTGGAAAACCAAACTAAAAATCAACCAAAACAGAACACCTTGGTTAAAAACCAATGGGAGGGCAAATTAGGTAAACCAACTAAGGTTGGTGGGAGGAAGCCAATGGTTGAGTGACACTAAGCAACTTGTTGAAGAAGCCATGTTCTTTTCTCTTCCCTCCTACGTGAAACATCCTTCTGCCTTCTCTGTTTTCTCTCTTCTAGGCGACGGTGCCAAATCTCCAAAACTTGTTTCTCCTGCTTACTTCTGTTTTCTTCAGCAAAGGTAATCATCTAACCTAGTTGACAAGTATGGACATGTTAAAAGTGAGTTTTGTTGAAGTTTAGGGTTAAGGTGTTTTGGAGAAAACTCACTGTTATTACGTGAAAACACTTTGGATCGTTTTCTAAAAGTCTGAATGGAGTTAGAAGTATATCCTACAAGTTATTAGTTAGCATTTGCAGCTTGTTTATTTTCCTTCCGTGCATGTACAGGTTCGTGCATTACCGAGACGATCAAGAACATCAACTCTACAGCAAACAGGTAAGTTCATCCCTTAGGTTGGCCCTTAAGGCCCTACATCGCAGAGACTCTAGGATTTTACTACTGTCGGGAGGTTTCGGGTAGATAAGTTGAAGTTATATTCCGAGTAACCTGTTCTTCCTTTAGGTTCTGTTGTGTTGTTTCTGTTGTCTGTTGTTTTAATTGCAAGCACAGTGAATGTTCATGCATACACGATTTTTCCGAAAGTTCATGCAAAACTGTTTTCTGTACACGGTTTGAAACTAAGCAAGATAAAATCTGACTAAAATGTATTGGTTAAGTGCGGGACAGGGACTGGCCTACTGTTCTGTTTCTGTATATCTATTTGTGCCTGTCGTGCACTTGCCAGTTCCCCTATAAGCTCCACTTATACCCCTCTGTCACTGAAACGTAATGTACTGTTCTGTCATCGTATTCTGAAAGTTCATGCATAGTATATACATCATTGCATTTATATGTGTTCTTACTGAGTTTTAGACTCATAGGTGAACTCCCTGATATAGGTACTGAACCCGCAAATGAGAACTTTGTGCCTCAGTCCGACGAATAGGTGGTTGGTGGCTCGAGCTCTCGGGGGTGTTGTGGTAGCCAGACATGTTTCTTACCCGAGGGAGGAAAGTTTTTAAAGTAATGTTCAAGTCTGTAAAACTTTACTGGGATTCTGCCGTTTTGTTTTTAAACCTCTGTTGTGGTTCTGTGTTTTTGGTTTAAAAACTCTGGTTGGAATTTTATAATGTATAGGTTCTGATGTTCGCGTTTTAAACCTCTGTTTGACAGTTGATAGTTGTCGTTTTGAAATATTCTGTTGTTGATGTATTTAAAACCTCTGTATTTGACAGTTGAATTTATGTTCTGAAGTATTCTGGAATTGTTTGGAATATTTTCTCTTTTAAGGTGTGCATGGATTATCTCTGATTTTAGAGTTATCCATGCAATCTGTTTTCCTTAAATTTCTGTCGTGTTTTCTTGATATGCCCAAAATCATGTTGTGAATCATTTTTCTGAAGTGTGAAGTTTTCACACTTTCTATTTTCACGATTTCTGTTTTTATGCAATTCTGTTAAAAGTTGTCAAATTCTGTCCTTTTAAACTACATTTTCCGATCACGTCCACCGCTGCTTTAAATTCACTTCTACAGCTGCCTGTTTTAAAAATCACGTCCACCGCTACTTGTAAAATCATATCCACCGCTACCTGCTGCCCGCTGCCCGTTTAAAACTGCACCCACCGCTGTCTTTAAAATTTCATCTTCCGTCTGACGTCATCTATTTTGTCTTATTCGCATCCACCGCTGCCTTTAAAATATCATCTTTCGTCTGACGTCATCTGTTTTGTCTTATTCACATCCACCGCTGCCTTTAAAATTTCATCTTCTGCCTGACGTCATCTGTTTTGTCTTATTCGCATTCACCGCTGCCTTTAAAATTACATCTTCTGCCTGACGTCATCTATTTTGTTTTATTCACATCCACCGTTCTCTTTTGTTTATTCACGTCCACCGCTGCCACTGTTCAATTTTGTCTTATTCACATCCACCGTTGTCACTGTACATTTTTGTCTTATTCACATCCACCGTTGTCACTGTTCACATTTGTTTAAAATCCACTTCTTCCGCCAGTCTTCTGCCTATGTTTTTCTGCCTTTATTCTCTGTTTATTCTGTTTATTTATTCTCATCGTCCATCTCTATTCCCTGTTCTTCCCAGTCTCTTCTGTTATTCACTTCTGTGATCCGGTTATAAATTTGCTCCCAGTTTTTAAATCCAGAGAAGTTTTCTTCTCCCTGTAATGTCCTAAAAGTTTCAAAAAAAAATATAGTCTGTGTTTTCTGCTATGTCCCGGAGTGATGGCTTGCCTCTCGGATTTTCGATTGGAATCGGGTCTCGGGCTGTCACAATAATAAATTGTTTTAAAGGTTTTGCCATGGATTGGTATCAATGGGAGAATGGAGCACCTTTCTATTCATGGAGAGAATTAATGAGTACATTGTTGGATCAATTTTGCCATTCCTAGAACGGAATCAAATATGATAGATTGCCAACATGGTGGCGAGAAAAATATGTCGATTATACATAACAAAATATTAAAGATGAAGCAGATGAAACTATTGTCAATGTTGTAGAAGAAAAAGAAGACAAAGAAAAAAGGGAGGCAGAGAAAATTGCAGAAGACAAAGGAACAGAAGGTGTTGAACCCGAAGTGAAGGTGGAGAAAGAGAAATACCAAAAAATTAAAAAAATGAGTGAAAAAAAGGATTCCAGAAGCCCTAATGCAAGAAAAATCCACTTTTCCGCCAGTCTTCTGCCTATGTTTTTCTGCCTTTATTCTCTGTTTATTCTGTTATTTATTCTCATCGTCCATCTCTATTCCCTGTTCTTCCCAGTCTCTTCTGTTATTCACTTCTGTGATCCGGTTATAAATTTGCTCCCAGTTTTTAAATCCAGAGAAGTTTTCTTCTCCCTGTAATGTCCTAAAAGTTTCAAAAAAAAATATAGTCTGTGTTTTCTGCTATGTCCCGGAGTGATGGCTTGCCTCTCGGATTTTCGATTGGAATCGGGTCTCGGGCTGTCACAATAATAAATTGTTTTAAAGGTTTTGCCATGGATTGGTATCAATGGGAGAATGGAGCACCTTTCTATTCATGGAGAGAATTAATGAGTACATTGTTGGATCAATTTTGCCATTCCTAGAACGGAATCAAATATGATAGATTGCCAACATGGTGGCGAGAAAAATATGTCGATTATACATAACAAAATATTAAAGATGAAGCAGATGAAACTATTGTCAATGTTGTAGAAGAAAAAGAAGACAAAGAAAAAAGGGAGGCAGAGAAAATTGCAGAAGACAAAGGAACAGAAGGTGTTGAACCCGAAGTGAAGGTGGAGAAAGAGAAATACCAAAAAATTAAAAAAATGAGTGAAAAAAAGGATTCCAGAAGCCCTAATGCAAGAAAAATCCACTTTTAATAACAACGAGGGTAAGGAAGATGACGATAGAGAAATGTTCAAAAATTCAAATGGAAGAGGAAAAAAAGAAAAAATGCAGTCATAGCCGAAGGGAAGGAGGTGGCTATGATTCCGGTTGAGGAAGCAGAAAAAGTTATTCAGAAAGTAAGGCAGCGGAAGATCACATATGAGGATTTCTGCTTGGTTGACGACCATGACGAGTGGAAGCAGTAGTTGGCGAAAGAAGTTAGGGCTGGAAACTGGACAGCCACTATTTGGAATGTTAGGCTTTTTAAGTGTAGGTCATTTCCAGTTTAAAAGCTGTTGGGTTTCTAATTGGCAAACCCATTCCCAACTCAACTTCATCAATATCCATCACAATTTCTTTGTTCACAATGCAATTGGGGCCGCAAATGATCCTTGGAAAATTCTTTGGAGTGGAGAAAAAATTTCATTTTTTTCCACTTTGAAGTAAAGTTAATAGAAGTTAAGAAAAGTTAATAACATACTTGTAATTGGGTATTATAAATAGGAGACATTAATAGAAAAAAGTGGTAGAAAATTGTATGTGTAACATAAAAAATTCTAGACGAAGTCAGTGTAAGGAGAGATTGGTTGGAGTCTCCAAGTTGCAAAGCATTTGTAGTTTTATGTTGTTTTGTATAGTATAAGTGTTGATTGTTTTGTTTCATACTCATATTATCGACCAGTCATAACTTCTGAATATATGATTGACCAATTTGAAACTATTTTAAACCCATTTGATTTCTTGAATTAGTTCTTATCATTCTTGTGGGTTCTAATAACTGTTTTGAAGATTTTAAAAAGATACCAATATTGGAATATTTGTGACACCCCCAGACCCGATCGGGGTCGAAGGGCCTCACTCTGGACATTTTTAAAACGTGGACTATTTTTTTTTTGAACTTTACTTTTAAACCTTAACAGAACATAGAATCGAAAGACAGGAAATCAGAAGACGTATTAAAATTTGGACTACAGTGATAGAAGACCGAAGACAACAGGAAGAAACATAGAAAAACTCTCTCTGGAATTGAAGACTGGGAGATAATATAGAACCGGGTTACAAAAATAAATAACAGAAGAAGATAGAAAAAACAGGAAACATAAATGGACAACTGGGGTGAATAAACAGAATAAAACAGGAAATAAAAATGGGAAAACGTAAGCTGGAAGACATACTGTGGAAGGCTACAGTAGCCGTGGACAATCGGGAGCTGTGTACAATCGTACAGAAGATAGAATCTGTGGACGTTTGAAATAAAAGACCGAAACAATGGACACAGGAGTCCGTGGACTAATTTAAAACTGGATTACAGGGGTGATTGACGGAAGGAAACTAGGAAAAACAGTAAACAGAAATGGACGGCTGAAATAAATAAGCAGAATAAAATGGATAATAGAGAGACTGAAAACAATTGGAGGAGGGCATACTGTAGAAGGGCTACAGTGGATGGCATGAATAAACTGGGCGGAAGACGTAGGCAATAGACGAAGCAGAAAATATAAGTAAACTGGGTGGGCGATATAGACTAGCGGTAGATGTGAATAAGACAAAAGTGAACAGTAAACAACGGCAGATGTGAATAAGACAAAAGTGAACAGTAAACAGCGGCAGATGTGAATAAGACAAAAATGAACAGTAAACAGCGGCATATATGAATTAAATAGAAGCAAAAGAAACAGCGGTAGAAGTAAAGCAGATGACGTCAAGCGAAAGATGTAAATAAACTGGGCGGAAGATGTGGATGACGTCAGGCCGAAGATGTAGCTAAACTGGGCGGAAATGAACTGTTCACCAGTGGAAGTGAACTACAGACAGAAATGAACTGTTCACCGGTGGAAGTGAACTACAGGCAGAAGTGAACTTTAAAGGCAGCGGTGGATGTAATCGGAAGATGTGAGATGAATGATGTCAGACGGTAGATGTAAATAAACCGGAGCGGTGGATGTGAATCCTAAGGCAGTAGATGTAAATAAACCAAAGCGGTAGATGTGAATCCTAGGCCACGGTGGATGTTATTTTAAGGGCAGCGGTGGATGTGATTTTAAACGGGCAGCGGTAGAAGTGATTTTAAAAGCAGCGGTGGATGAGATTTTTAAACGGGCAGCGGTAGAAGTGATTTTAAAAGTAGCGGTGGATATGATCGGAAGATGTAGTTTTAAAGACAAAATTTGACAACTTTGAACATGAAGACATACGAATAGGGAGCATAAAAACAGATGGCATAAAAGTTTCTAATTCTAAAAAAAATGATTCAGAACATGATTTTCGGACATAACAGAAAACATGACAGGAGTTTAAGAAATCAAACTGCATGGATAACTCTAAAACCAGAGACCATCCATGCACATACCAATAGAGAGAACTCAAGGCAGTTCTAGAATATTTCAAAATATATAAATACAACTGTCAAATACAGAGATTTTAAACATCAATACAGATGCCATACATCGTTTTAAAATCTCAAAAGTAGTACAGAACTTGGCATGTATTTCCAGAATTCACCATAACAGAAGTTTTTAAACATAACACAAAACTTTAAAACCTCATTCTCTCTGGTCAGGAATATGTCTAGCTACCACAACCAACCCCGAAGCTCGCGCCACCAGCCTCCTATTCGTCGGTCTGAGGTACAAAGTCCTCATCCACGGGATGCGTACCTACATCAGGGAGTTCAACTATGAGCCTAAAGCTCAGTAAGGACATGAAATAAAGTGATGCACGTGCTATGCATGAACATTTTCACATACATGAACATTACATTACATTTCACTTGATAGGGAGGTATAAGTGGGGCTTATAGAGGAACTAGCGTACATACATACTTGACATAACAGGACATGGCATTGGTTAGTAATTTTGTCGGGTCCTAGGGAAGGACAAGGTACAGGGTATCCTTGGCAAGGATAATTTTACAGGAGTCCTAGAGAAAGACAAGAACAGGATGCCAGTCCCCGTCCCACACTTAACCGTACTTTACATTCACATATTTTATATTTTCTTAACTTCAAACTGTGTACAGAAAACATTTGCATGACTTTCGAGAAAAACGTGTATGCATGGACAGTCATTGTGCTTAAACATAACTTAAACAGGCTACATGATGACAAGCAGAAAACATAACTTAAGTTTATGCATGAACATTCACGGTGCTTGAACATAACACAGTAGACAACAGGAATAAAATAGCAGAACATAAGGAAAAAGCAGATAACTCAGAACGTGACTCTAACTTTTCTACCCGAAACAACCCGACATAAATGAAAACCTAGTACCTTCGTGATGTAGGGCCTTAAGGGCCAACCTACGGATATGAACTTACCTGCTGTCCGTGAGTTGTAAGCTTTGTTCGTGTTACCACTGCGATCCACGGATCTACATCATGCACGATCAAACATTAACCCTAAAACTTCAAGAAAACTAACGTTTAACTTGTCCATACTTACTAACTAGCTTAGAAGATTACCTTTTGTGGAGAAAAATGGAGAAAACGGGAAAAAGGTTGAGGTTAAAATCGCCGTTGGTCGCCAGGAAGAGAGAAACAGAGAGGAGAGGAAGAATATGGAGGTTTACGTAGAGGAGAAGATAAGAGGTAGGTTTTCTCAGCAAGTTTTGGACATTTGGCATCCAACCATTGGCTCCCTCCCACTAACCTTAATTCCTTCCCAAACTGTCCCTCCATACATCTCTAACTAATGGTTTTGTTTAAATACACATTAGTTTGGTTTTTATGCCATTATTCAATTCAACATGAACTCTGTCGATTTGATTTCTAATCGATTTGTTATTTGGTTCGTCAGTTCGATTTCCTTGACATCCTCTTTCTCCACAAAACGTCCAACAATTCCAATAAAATATTTATAACATTAATGGAAATTTAATCCCATTCCATAACTCAAGGGATAATTTATACAGCAAAAAATATCGGGTGTTACATTCCACCCACCTTAAAAGAATTTTGGTCCCCAAAATTTGCTCAAACAACTAGTTTAGGATATCTGTGTTTTACATCATGTCGTCCTTCCCAAGTGGCTTACTCCATGTTATGGTTGCGCCATAAGAGCTTCACCAACGGGATCACCCTGTTGTGCAATACTTTTATCGAAGAATCAAAAATCTTCACGGCCTTCCTTTGTGCGTCAGCGTCAGTTGGATATCTAATTCTGCCAAATCCACGATCTGAGTAGGGTCTTGCACGCATCTTTTTCAGCATCCAAACTTGAAAAACGTTGTGGACTCCACTCATAGACGCTGGCAGCCGCAGTCTGTAAGCTGTGCTTCCAATCCTCTTCGAGATGGGAAATGGCCCGACCACCTTAGACTGAGCTTTCGCATACCAACCTCATCACGCCCTTGAGAGGTGACACCTTCAGGACTACTTCGTCGCCTCCAGTGAAATCTAAGTCTTTTCTCCTCTGAGCCGCATAACTATTCTGTCGACAAGCAGTACCAACCCATTGTCTGATAGTAGCCACTATTTCAGACATCTGTCATAATAACTCAGGGCCGATCAGTCTGACTTCCCCAACTTTGTCCCAGTGCAAGGGAGACTCGTACTTTCTGCCTTGAGCCTCCTGAGAAGTTTTGGACTACTGGAATATCCTGGAGCTCCACCTCACCTTGCCTTTGAGCATCCACCACATAGGCTAGAAATCCATAACATCTTGGCGTCATCAGTTTTTGAGCCTCTAAGGAGGATACAACAAGCATAGTGCGCGTCTCTGGCATAGCCTGGTAGGAGAACTCCTCCACGTTCGGGTGCTTAAAGACAGTAGCCTGGATCTGCAATTGATGGTGGCATGTTATTTAAACAGCCAGTCCATACCCAGAATTACATCGTATCCTTTCATACCGATAAGGATATGCGATTGACATACAATTTCTAGTAGACGGTGGCATGACACAGCAGGGTTGACCTGACTACATAATACACAAATTTTTCCTAACTACGCAGTCCATTGTCATAAGCAATTGTGTGGCCCCTGTGTCTAACAGGGTATATACAGGTGCATTACAGATCAAAAATTGTACTTGTAATTGCCGTGTGCTGGGTGTCATCATCTTCCTATATCATAGCAAACACTCTTGGCACGGCACAATTCAGCCTCGTGTCAGGCACCGGACAATCCCAGACTTGGTGGCCCTCCTTGTCACATTGAAAGCATCGGCCAGTAAAGAGCCTACACTCCCCCGTATGATTTCTCTGGCAACGTGGGCATACAGGAAGCTGAGGAGCTCCCATAGGTCTTTTTCCCTTGTCCTGATAAACGGCAATCTCATTAGGTCTCTTGACACCTCTGTTCTGCTGCCGTTGTGGTTGCCCAATCTGACCCCTTTATTGTTGCTGTTGAGGGACATCATGTAGAATTCTCTTTGATGTATCTATATATCTCTAAGACTTCACCTCTAAGGCTTCCAACTGATAAGCCTTGGCCACTACCTTCGTATATGGGGCCTTGTCAAATCCCCCGTAAGAGGTCCAGCTTCAAACCCTGAATAAATTGGTGCACCTTGTTTTCATCAGTAGCCACCAAATGAGGTGCATAGCGGGATAGCGACTCGAACCTCTGAACATACTCGACCACTGATCCAAATTGCCGCAGTCGAGCAAATTCGATCATCTTTTCCTTCCTCACACTTCGATTGAAGTATTTCTCGTAGAAAATTCTTTTGAATCCTTCCCAGCTCAATGCCACGGTAGTTGACTGCACCGTGTCCCACCAAAATCAAGCATTTTTGGTGAGACAGAATGAGGCACATATCACTTTCTCTTTCTCCTCCATTTCGGCATAATTGAACATTTTCTCTATTGCCAGTATCCATTCCTCGGCATGAGTAGGATCTGTTGATAATCCATCGAAAACAGGCGGCTGGAGTCGCCGGAATCTCTCTCCACTAGAGTCACGTGGAGCGTTTGCATGGTTATTGTTCCCATTTTCAGCCATCATGCGCTCCATCATGCGAGACTGAACGCCGACCAGCTCGGTTAAGCGATCGATGGCCCTGGCACTATCACTTGCCTCATCCTGATGTCCTCTCACCATTTCTAAGAAAATCCTATAAATATAATAACCAATTTAATAAACAGAAATTTTCACGGGAACTTAAACACTTACAGTTGGTGGAGCGATCTCAGATGGCTGGTTGCGCAACCAGACATTTCTCCAAAACTGCTTTTAAAACCTAGCGGCTCTGATACCATAACTGTGACGCCCCTAGACCCGATCGGGATCGAAGGGCCTCACTCCGAACATTTTTAAAATGTGGACTATTTTTTTTTTTGAACTTTACTTTTAAACTTTAACAGAACACAGAATCGAAAGACAAGAAATCAGAAGACGTATTAAAATTTGGACTACAGTGATAGAAGACCGAAGACAACAGGAAGAAACATAGAAAAACCCTCTTTGGAATTGAAGACTGGGAGATAATATAGAACCTGGTTACATAAATAAATAACAGAAGAAGATAGAAAAAACAGGAAACATAAATGGATGACTGGGGTGAATAAACAGAATAAAACAGGAAATAAAAATGGGAAAACGTAAGCTGGAAGACATACTGTGGAAGGCTACAGTAGCCGTGGACAATCGGGAGCTGTGGACAATCGCACAGAAGATAGAATCTGTGGACGTTTGAAATAACAGACCGAAACAGTGGACACAGGAGTCCGTGGACTAATTTAAAACTGGATTACAGGGGTGATTGACGGAAGGAAACTAGGAAAAACAGTAAACAGAAATGGACTGCTGAAATAAAGAAGTAGAATAAAATGGATAATAGAGAGAATGAAAACAACTGGAGGAGGGCATACTGTAGAAGGGCTACAGTGGATGACATGAATAAACTGGGCGGAAGACGTAGGCAGTAGACGAAGCAGAAAATTTAAGTAAACTGGGCGGGCGATATAGACTAGCGGTAGATGTGAATAAGACAAAAGTGAATAGTAAACAGCGGCAGATGTGAATAAGACAAAAGTGAACAGTAAACAGCGGCATATATGAATTAAATAGAAGCAACAGAAACAGCGGTAGAAGTAAAGCAGATGACGTCAAGCGGAAGATGTAAATAAACTGGGCGGAAGATGTGGATGACGTCAGACGGAAGATGTAACTAAACTGGGCAGAAATGAACTGTTCACCGGTGAAGTGAACTACAGACAGAAATGAACTGTTCACCGGTGGAAGTGAACTACAGGCAGAAGTGAACTTTAAAGGCAGCGGTGGATGTAATCGGAAGATGTGAGATGAATGACGTCAGGCGGTAGATGTAAATAAACCAGAGCGGTGGATGTGAAGCCTAAGGCAGTAGATGTAAATAAACCGAAGCGGTAGATGTGAATCCTAAGGCAGTAGTGGATGTGATTTTAAGGGCAGCGGTTGATGTTATTTTAAATGGGCAGCGGTAGAAGTGATTTTAAAAGCAGCGGTTGATGAGATTTTTAAACGGGCAGCGGTGGAAGTGATTTTAAAAGCAGCGGTGGATGTGATCAGAAGATGTTGTTTTAAAGACAAAATTTGAAAAGTTTGAACAGGAAGACATACGAACAAGGAACATAAAAACAGATGGCATAAAAGTTTCTAATTCTAAAAAAAAAACAATTCAAAACATGATTTTCGGACATAACAGAAACATTACAGGAGTTTAAGAAATCAAACTGCATGGATAACTCTAAAACCAGAGACCACCCATGCACATACCAATAGAAAGAACTCAAGGCAGTTCCAGAATATTTCAAAATATATAAATACAACTGTCAAATACAGAGGTTTTAAACATCAATACAGATGCCATACATCGTTTTAAAATCTCAAAAGTAGTACAGAACTTGGCATGTATTTCCAGAATTCACCATAACAGAAGTTTTTAAACATAACACAAAACTTTAAAACCTCATTCTCTCTGGTCGGGAATATGTCTAGCTACCACAACCAACCCTGAAGCTCGCGCCACCAGCCTTTTATTCGTCGGTCTGAGGTACAAAGTCATCATCCACGAGATCCGTACCTACATTAGGGAGTTCAACTATGAGCATAAATGTAACACCCGGCATTTTTGCCATGTAATTGTTTTCCCGAAACCATTTGTGCGGGATTAACATTTATATTTATACAACGTATGTTTTGGTTGAGTTGTTGGAAATGTTTAGTGAAACTAAACTAATGTGTAACCAAAACAAATTAATTAGGTTAAAAGCTACTGGAAGGGTAAATGTGGAAGTAATTAAGGTAGGTGGAAGCAAACCAATGGATGAGTGCCAAGTGGCAACTTGTTGAAGAAGATATGTCTTCTCTTCCCTCCTACGTGAAAGTTTCCACTTCTCCATCTTCTCTCCCTCTGTTTTCTCTCTGCCAGGCGACAAAAGTTCACCCAAACACCTTTGATCTCCTAGGGTTTTCCTTGTTTTCTGCCTAAGGTAAACATCTCCCAATGCTAACTCATTTGGACAAGCAAAAAGTATGCATTTTGCTGAAGTTTTAGGTTAAGATATTTAGGAGAAAACTCTCGAGTTTTGTATGGAAACACATTGTTGTTTTCTACCAGTCTGAGTGGAGTTTTCTGCATAAATTTCCAAGTTATTTGTTAGCATTGCAGCTTGTTTTATACCTCTTCATGCATGCTACAGATCCAAGCATTCCAGGGACATTCGAGCATCTGACACCGCAGCAACCAAGTAAGTTCATACGTTTATGTTGGCCCTTATGGCCCTACAACTTGGAGGTACTAGGTATGGTTTGGGTAGATAGGTTCTAGGTTATGTTTTAAGTTAAACATGTCTCTGTTATATTCTGTTTCCCTGTTGTATCCATTCTGCCATCTGTGAATGTTGAGTATCGCACTTATCCATGCATACACGTTTTCCAGTAAAATCATGCAAATGTTTTCAGCACTGGTTTTGAAGTAAGTAAAGATAAAATCCTGTAATGTAATGAACGGTTAAGTGTGGACGAGGACTGGCATCCTGTTCTTGTCCTTCCCTGGGACTCATGTAAAATTTATCCCCGCCAAGGATACCCTGTACCTTGTCCTTCCCTGGGACACCGGCAAAATTACTAACAAGTGTCATGTCCAGTATGTTATGTATGTTATGCGCCAGTTCCTCTATAAGCCTCACTTATACCACCATGTGCAGTGAAACGTAATGTAATGTTCTGTCACCGTTTTTCTGAAAACTGCATGCATAGCATTTTGCATCACTGCATGTTGATTATGTTCTTACTGAGCTTTAGGCTCATAGGTGAACTCCCTGTTGTAGGTACGGATATTCCAGATGAGGACCCGGTGCCTCAAAATGACGGGCTGATGTAGTTGGTGGATCGAGCTCACGGGGTCTGGCTGTTGCAGTCAGACAAGATGTATTCCTGTGAGCGTGTATATTTGAAAGTTAAGTCGAGTCCTGTATAGATTTTGTGTTTTGTTTTAAAACTCCTGTTTTGGTAAAAATTTAAATGTATGTCAAGTTCCTGTAAAACTTTTGGAATCTGTTATTGATGTATTTAAAACCTCTGTATTTGACAGATTGTATCCATATATTTTAAATGTTTTGAAAACATTCTGGAACTGCTTGAGTTCTCCCTTTCAGGTCATGCATGGATAGTCTCGAATTTTAGAGCTATCCATGCAGTTTGTTTTCTCGAAATTTGTCATCTGTGGTGAAAGTTTGAAACTTGTATGCCTTCTGTTTTTCATGCTTCCTGCCAGCAGGTATCTTCGTTAAAAGATGTCATGGTGCAGGATGTCTTCTTGAAATTTTGTCCATTGTAAAGTATATTTTTATAACTTCTTTTGAATCGGGTTTGAAGGTTTTGAAACCTTTATGCTTCCTGTTTGAGCGTTGGCATAAGTCTTCCGCCCAGTTTATAACTTTGTCTTCCGATGACGTTGGCATAAGTCTTCCGCCCAGTTTATAACTTTGTCTTCCGATGACGTTGGCATAAGTCTTCCGCCCAGTTTATAACTTTGTCTTCCGATGACGTTGGCATAAGTCTTCCGCCCAGTTTATAACTTTGTCTTCCGATGACGTTGGCATAAGTCTTCCGCCCAGTTTATAACTTTGTCTTCCGATGACGTTGGCATAAGTCTTCCGCCCAGTTTATAACTTTGTCTTCCGATGACGTTGGCATAAGTCTTCCGCCCAGTTTATAACTTTGTCTTCCGATGACGTTGGCATAAGTCTTCCGCCCAGTTTATAACTTTGTCTTCCGATGACGTTGGCATAAGTCTTCCGCCCAGTTTATAACTTTGTCTTCCGATGACGTTGGCATAAGTCTTCCGCCCAGTTTATAACTTTGTCTTCCGATGACGTTGGCATAAGTCTTCCGCCCAGTTTATAACTTTGTCTTCCGATGACGTTGGCATAAGTCTTCCGCCCAGTTTATAACTTTGTCTTCCGATGACGTTGGCATAAGTCTTCCGCCCAGTTTATAACTTTGTCTTCCGATGACGTTGGCATAAGTCTTCCGCCCAGTTTATAACTTTGTCTTCCGATGACGTTGGCATAAGTCTTCCGCCCAGTTTATAACTTTGTCTTCCGATGACGTTGGCATAAGTCTTCCGCCCAGTTTATAACTTTGTCTTCCGATGACGTTGGCATAAGTCTTCCGCCCAGTTTATAACTTTGTCTTCCGATGACGTTGGCATAAGTCTTCCGCCCAGTTTATAACTTTGTCTTCCGATGACGTTGGCATAAGTCTTCCGCCCAGTTTATAACTTTGTCTTCCGATGACGTTGGCATAAGTCTTCCGCCCAGTTTATAACTTTGTCTTCCGATGACGTTGGCATAAGTCTTCCGCCCAGTTTATAACTTTGTCTTCCGATGACGTTGGCATAAGTTTGAAACTTGTATGCCTTCTGTTTTTCATGCTTCCTGCCAGCAGGTATCTTCGTTAAAGATGTCATGGTGCAGGATGTCTTCTTGAAATTTTGTCCATTGTAAAGTATATTTTTATAACTTCTTTTGAATCGGGTTTGAAGGTTTTGAAACCTTTATGCTTCCTGTTTGAGGTGCCTTCTATATGTCTTTCTGTCAAAAGTTGTAATTCTGTCTTTAAAACTATGTCTTCCGATTGCGTCTTCGGTTACTGTTCACATTTTTCTTCTACGGTGACGTTATTTGTCTTCCGGTTGACGTCATCTTCTCTTCCGATGACGTCAGCATAAGTCTTCCGCCCAGTTTATAACTTTGTCTTCTGGTTGACGTCATCTTCTCTTCCGATGACGTTGGCATAAGTCTTCCGCCCAGTTTATAACTTTGCCTTCCGGTTGACGTCATCTTCTCTTCCGATGACGTTGGCATAAGTCTTCCGCCCAGTTTATAACTTTGTCTTCCGATGACGTCAGAACGTCTTCCGGCTGACGTCATCATCTTCTGCCGGTTATGTTTGCTGCCTTTATCTTCCGATGACGCTATCCACTGATTTCTCCTCCGGTTCAGTTTGAAACTACATCTTCCGCCACTGTTCCCTGTTTCCATTTCCGCCAGTCTTATGCCTATTTCTGTTCGGTTATCTATTATTGAGATTTGTTTGCTTTCCATTCCAGAGAACCCTCTCTCCCCCTGCAAATGTTTTCGATTACTCCCTGCAGTTCTCCCTCTCTGTTCACTGCTTTGATTGTTCTATTAGTTTAAAAAAAAAAATAATAGTCACTGTTTCCTGTAAATGTCCCGGAGTGACGGCTCCGATCCCGGAACCCGATTCGGATCCGGTTTCGGGCTGTCACAGTTATGGTATCAGAGAGACACGGTTTTAAAACCGATTCTGTGAAATGTCTGACTGCGCAACCCGCCACGTGATATCGCTCCGCCAACTGTAAGTGTTTAAATTCCTGTAAAAGTTTGTTTATTAAATTAGGTTATTCTGTTATTCTACTTATAGGACTATCTTAGAAATGGTGAAAGGACATCAGGAAGAGTCCAGTGAAAGCTCTCAAGCCATTGACCGACTAACCGAACTGGTGGGTGCACAGTCACGTATGGTAGAGCGCATGATGGCTCGGGAAGATGATAGGAACAACAACCATGGGAGCAACAATAATAATAATCCTGGAAATAATGCACCGCGAGACAATAGTGGAGACAGATTCCGGCGACTTCAGCCACCCTCATTTGATGGGTTGTCTACAGACCCGACCCGTGCTGAAACCTGGATTCGAACTATGGAAAAGATGTTCAGTTATGCAGAAGTAGAAGACAACAAGAAGGTTACTTGTGCCACGTTCCATCTCACTGAAAGTGCTGGATTCTGGTGGGATGCAGTGCAATCGTCTACTGTGGCATTGAGTTGGGAGGGATTTAAAACACTCTTCTACGAGAAGTACTTTGACCGAGGAGTGAGAAAGGAAAAGTTACTTGAGTTTTCTCGGCTGCGACAGTATGGATCTGTGGCCGAGTATGTTCAGAAATTTGAGTCGCTATCCCGATATGCAACACACATGGTGGCCACTGATGAGAACAAGGTGCACCAGTTTATTCAAGGTTTAAAGATGGACCTTCTGCGAGGAATCACGACTGGAGGTTTTGATGAGGCACCATATGTGAAAGTGGTGGCCAAGGCTTATCAACTTGAGGCCTTAGAAATAAAGTCCCAGAGACAGAGAGAGCCACCAAGAGGAATTATAAGAAATGCTCCTCAACCACAACAACAAAAGATTCAGAATGTACATCCTCAACAGCAACAGAACAGGGGCACTAAAAGGCCCAATGAGACCCTTACTTACCAGGACAAAGGGAAGAGACCTATGGGAGCTCCTCAGCTTCCTGTCTGCTCACGTTGCCAGAAGAATCATACAGGAGAATGAAGACTCTTCACTGGAGCTTGTTTCCGATGTGGCCAAGTAGGTCATCAAATTCGAGATTGTCCAATACCCGACACCAGAACAGGACAGGCTGTGCCAAGAGTGTTTGCAATGATGGAGGACGTTGATGATGCTGATCAGCACACAGCAATTACAGGTACAATTTCAGTATGTGATGTGCCTGCTTATACCTTGTGGGACACGGGGGCCACACATTCGTTTGTGGCCATGGATTTTGTAGTTAGACAGAAGTTTTGTAGTACATCCTCAGATCAGCCCTACAGCGTTATGCTACCGTCCGGAGAGTTTATGCACTCCGAGCGGGTTGTACGGGGTGATATAGTGTCAGTGGGAGACCAGAAATTTTATGCCGATCTTATCGTCATCGGTATGAAAGGGTACGATGTCATTCTGGGGATGGACTGGCTATTTAGACATTATGCCACCATCAACTGTAGGTCCGGGCTTGTGTCATTTAAGCGCCCAAATGAAGTAGAATTCTCCTATCAGGCAGTACCGAAGAAACACCGTATGCCTGTGATATCTTCCTTGAAAGCTCAACGACTGATGAAGTCAGGGTGCATCGGATTTCTTGCCCACGTTGTGGATGTTCGAAGGCAAAGTGAGGTGGAACTTCAAAACATTCCGGTAGTCCGGGACTTCTCAGAGGTTTTCTTAGATGACTTACCGGGATTGCCACCTGATCGTGACATCGAGTTTGAAATCGATGTGTATCCTGGTGCGGAACCAGTATCGAAGAATCCGTACCGTATGGCACCATTTGAACTGAAGGAGTTGAAGGCTCAGTTGAAAGAATTAATGGACAAGGGTTTTGTGCGCCCTAGTTTCTCTCCGTGGGGTGCTCCCGTCTTGTTTGTCAAGAAAAAGGATGGGTCCCTACGGATGTGTATTGACTACCGTGAGCTGAATAAGTTGACTATCAAGAATAAGTACCCGTTGCCAAGAATTGACGATTTGTTTGATCAGCTACAGGGGGCTCGGGTATTTTCTAAGATTGACTTACGCTCCGGCTATTACCAGTTGAAGGTCAGAGCTGAAGATATTCCAAAGACTGCCTTCAAAACCCGGTACGGACACTATGAGTTCTTGGTGATGTCGTTCGGGTTGACTAATGCTCCGGCAGCATTTATGGACCTAATGAACAGGGTATTCCATGATGTCTTGGATAAATTTGTGATCGTTTTCATCGACGACATTCTGGTTTATTCCGGGAGTGTGGCCGAGCATGAGAAACACTTGGCTATGGTACTGTCAATCCTAAAGCAACACCAATTATATGCCAAGCTGTCAAAGTGTGAGTTCTGGTTAAGCAAGATTAATTTCTTGGGCCACGTGGTGTCTGCTGAAGGAGTATCTGTGGACCCGGCCAAGATTCAGGCTGTAAGGGATTGGCCCAGGCCGAGAAATGCAAGTGAAGTACGGAGCTTTATTGGACTAGCTGGTTATTACAGGAAATTCATCAAGGGGTTTTCTGTGATAGCGAAGCCTATGACCAGCTTAACAAGGAAGGAAATCAAGTTCAAGTGGTCTGAAGCATGTGAGGTGAGCTTTCAGACACTCAAGCAAAAGTTGACCACTGCTCCTCTGTTGATATTGCCAGTTGAAGATGGCAAATTCAGCGTATACTGTGATGCGTCAAAAGTTGGCTTGGGATGTGTACTGATGCAAGAAGGGAAGGTGGTAGCATACGCATCCCGACAATTGAAGACCCATGAGGAAAACTACCCTACTCACGACCTTGAGTTAGCGGCAGTTGTATTTGCGCTGAAAATATGGAGACATCATTTGTACGGACAATCATGTGAGGTGTTTTCGGATCACAAAAGCTTAAAGTACATATTTACTCAGAAGGAGTTGAATATGAGGCAAAGGCGGTGGTTAGAATTTGTAAAAGACTATGATGTTGAGATCAAGTACCATCCTGGTAAAGCTAATGTGGTAGCTGATGCACTGAGCAGAATGCCAGCTACTATGCAACCAGTAATGTCGGCCGTATCGACGCCTTTGAGAACAGAGATGCAGAAGTTCGATATGGAGATAGTTTCTGGGCTATCGGCCATACTAGCAAACCTGACACTACGGCCCACTGTCTTGGACCGCATTAAGGAAGCCCAGAAGACCAATTCAAAGGAGATGGCTGATATGGTGAGCAAAGTGCCGATGCCCTCATCCAATTTCAGCTATTCGGGAGATGGAGTTCTGAAGTTCAAAGGCAGATGGTATGAAGTTCAAAGGCAGATGGTATGTTCCGAAAGACGAGGAGCTACGGAAGCATATCTTGTCGGAAGCTCATTCATCCTCTTTCTCTGTACATCCCGGAAGTACGAAGATGTATCAGGACCTAAAGCTTCACTTCTGGTGGCCGAATATGAAGAATGAAGTGGCCAAGTACGTGGAGTCTTGTTTAATATGTCAACAGGTCAAAGCTGAACATCAACGACCGATTGGAACGCTTCAGCCTCTTCCAATTCCTGAATGGAAGTGGGAGAACATTACAATGGACTTTGTTGTTGGACTTCCAAGAACAGTAAAAGGCCATAATAGTATATGGGTCATAGTGGACAGATTGACGAAGTCTGCCCATTTTCTACCCGTGATGACGACGTTCACCGTGAACCAGTATGCAGAACTGTACATTAATGAGATTGTCAAGCTGCACGGCATTCCTGTGTCAATCGTCTCTGATCGCGATCCTAGATTCACTTCCAGGTTTTGGAAAAGTTTGCAAAGCTCTTTGGGCACTAGATTGGACTTCAGCACAGCATTTCACCCGCAGACGGATGGACAATCCGAGAGAACGATTCAGACATTGGAAGATATGTTAAGGGCGTGCGTGCTGGAACTTCACGCTCCTTGGAGTAGATACCTGCCACTTGTGGAGTTTGCTTACAACAATAGCTACCAGGCTACGATTGGTATGGCTCCATATGAAGCGCTTTATGGCAGAAAGTGCAGATCCCCGTTGTGTTGGGATGAAGTCGGGGAAACCAAGCTTATCGGCCCCGAAATACTGCAACAGATGTCTGGGGTAATAACGGCGATTAAGCAAAGAATCCAAGCTGCACAAAGTCGACAGAAAAGTTACGCAGACCACAGGAGAAGGGACTTAGAGTTTGCCGAAGGTGATGAGGTGTTCTTGAAGGTGTCACCTTTCAAGGGCGTAATGAGATTCGGCAAGAAAAGGAAGCTAAGCCCAAGGTTTATTGGGCCTTTTCCCATCTTGAAGCGTGTGGGAAGCATGGCCTACAGACTACAACTACCAGCGTCAATGGATGGTGTTCATGATGTTTTCCATGTCTCGATGCTGAGAAAATGTGTACGAGATCCAACTCAAATCGTGGAGCATGTGGACGTTGACATTATGCCAACCCTGACATATGAAGAAAGGCCCATACAGATCCTGGATACCTCAGTCAAAGTATTGCGCAACAAAGTGGTCCCGTTGGTGAAAGTCTTATGGCGCAACCATAATGTGGAGGAAGCCACTTGGGAAAGACTGGAGGATGTTAAAACACAATATCCAGACTTCTTTGCTTAGGCAAATTTTGGGGACAAAATTTCTATTAAGGTGGGTGGAATGTAACACCCGGCATTTTTGCCATGTAATTGTTTTCCCGAAACCATTTGTGCGGGATTAACATTTATATTTATACAACGTATGTTTTGGTTGAGTTGTTGGAAATGTTTAGTGAAACTAAACTAATGTGTAACCAAAACAAATTAATTAGGTTAAAAGCTACTGGAAGGGTAAATGTGGAAGTAATTAAGGTAGGTGGAAGCAAACCAATGGATGAGTGCCAAGTGGCAACTTGTTGAAGAAGATATGTCTTCTCTTCCCTCCTACGTGAAAGTTTCCACTTCTCCATCTTCTCTCCCTCTGTTTTCTCTCGGCCAGGCGACAAAAGTTCACCCAAACACCTTTGATCTCCTAGGGTTTTCCTTGTTTTCTGCCTAAGGTAAACATCTCCCAATGCTAACTCATTTGGACAAGCAAAAAGTATGCGTTTTGCTGAAGTTTTAGGTTAGGATATTTAGGAGAAAACTCTCGAGTTTTGTATGGAAACACATTGTTGTTTTCTACCAGTCTGAGTGGAGTTTTCTGCATAAATTTCCAAGTTATTTGTTAGCATTGCAGCTTGTTTTATACCTCTTCATGCATGCTACAGATCCAAGCATTCCAGGGACATTCGAGCATCTGACACCGCAGCAACCAAGTAAGTTCATACGTTTATGTTGGCCCTTATGGCCCTACAACTTGGAGGTACTAGGTATGGTTTGGGTAGATAGGTTCTAGGTTATGTTTTAAGTTAAACATGTCTCTGTTATATTCTGTTTCCCTGTTGTATCCATTCTGCCATCTGTGAATGTTGAGTATCGCACTTATCCATGCATACACGTTTTCCAGTAAAATCATGCAAATGTTTTCAGCACTGGTTTTGAAGTAAGTAAAGATAAAATCCTGTAATGTAATGAACGGTTAAGTGTGGACGAGGACTGGCATCCTGTTCTTGTCCTTCCCTGGGACTCATGTAAAATTTATCCCCGCCAAGGATACCCTGTACCTTGTCCTTCCCTGGGACACCGGCAAAATTACTAACAAGTGTCATGTCCAGTATGTTATGTATGTTATGCGCCAGTTCCTCTATAAGCCTCACTTATACCACCATGTGCAGTGAAAGGTAATGTAATGTTCTGTCACCGTTTTTCTGAAAACTGCATGCATAGCATTTTGCATCACTGCATGTTGATTATGTTCTTACTGAGCTTTAGGCTCATAGGTGAACTCCCTGTTGTAGGTACGGATATTCCAGATGAGGACCCGGTGCCTCAAAATGACGGGCTGATGTAGTTGGTGGATCGAGCTCACGGGGTCTGGCTGTTGCAGTCAGACAAGATGTATTCCTGTGAGCGTGTATATTTGAAAGTTAAGTCGAGTCCTGTATAGATTTTGTGTTTTGTTTTAAAACTCCTGTTTTGGTAAAAATTTAAATGTATGTCAAGTTCCTGTAAAACTTTTGGAATCTGTTATTGATGTATTTAAAACCTCTGTATTTGACAGATTGTATCCATATATTTTAAATGTTTTGAAAACATTCTGGAACTGCTTGAGTTCTCCCTTTCAGGTCATGCATGGATAGTCTCGAATTTTAGAGCTATCCATGCAGTTTGTTTTCTCGAAATTTGTCATCTGTGGTGAAAGTTTGAAACTTGTATGCCTTCTGTTTTTCATGCTTCCTGCCAGCAGGTATCTTCGTTAAAAGATGTCATGGTGCAGGATGTCTTCTTGAAATTTTGTCCATTGTAAAGTATATTTTTATAACTTCTTTTGAATCGGGTTTGAAGGTTTTGAAACCTTTATGCTTCCTGTTTGAGGTTGCCTTCTATATGTCTTTCTGTCAAAAGTTGTAATTCTGTCTTTAAAACTATGTCTTCCGATTGCGTCTTCCGGTTACTGTTCACATTTTTCTTCTACCGGTGACGTTATTTGTCTTCCGGTTGACGTCATCTTCTCTTCCGATGACGTCAGCATAAGTCTTCCGCCCAGTTTATAACTTTGTCTTCTGGTTGACGTCATCTTCTCTTCCGATGACGTTGGCATAAGTCTTCCGCCCAGTTTATAACTTTGCCTTCCGGTTGACGTCATCTTCTCTTCCGATGACGTTGGCATAAGTCTTCCGCCCAGTTTATAACTTTGTCTTCCGATGACGTCAGAACGTCTTCCGGCTGACGTCATCATCTTCTGCCGGTTATGTTTGCTGCCTTTATCTTCCGATGACGCTATCCACTGATTTCTCCTCCGGTTCAGTTTGAAACTACATCTTCCGCCACTGTTCCCTGTTTCCATTTCCGCCAGTCTTATGCCTATTTCTGTTCGGTTATCTATTATTGAGATTTGTTTGCTTTCCATTCCAGAGAACCCTCTCTCCCCCTGCAAATGTTTTCGATTACTCCCTGCAGTTCTCCCTCTCTGTTCACTGCTTTGATTGTTCTATTAGTTTAAAAAAAAAAATAATAGTCACCGTTTCCTGTAAATGTCCCGGAGTGACGGCTCCGATCCCGGAACCCGATTCGGATCCGGTTTCGGGCTGTCACAATAAAGCTCAGTAAGGACATGAAATAAAGTGATGCACGTGCTATGCATGAACATTACATTACATTTCACTGGACAGGGAGGTATAAGTGGGGCTTATAGAGGAACTGGCGCACATACATACTTGACATAACAGGACATGACATTGGTTAGTAATTTTTCCGGGTCCTAGGGAAGGACAAGGTACAGGGTATCCTTGGCAGGGATAGTTTTACAGGAGTCCCAAAGAAGGACAAGAACAGGATGCCAGTCCCCGTCCCACACTTAACCGTACTTTACATTCACATATTTTATCTTTTTTTAACTTCAAACCGTGTACAGAAAACATTTGCATGACTTTCGAGAAAAACGTGTATGCATGGACAGTCATTGTGCTTAAACATAATTTAAACAGGCTACAGGATGACAAGCAGAAAACATAACTTAAGTGTATGCATGAACATTCACGGTGCTTGAACATAACACATCAGACGACATGAATAAAACAGCAGAACATAAGGAAAAAGCAGATAACTCAGAACGTGACTCTAACTTTTCTACCCGAAACAACCCGACATAAATGAAAACCTAGTACCTCCATGATGTAGGGCCTTAAGGGCCAACCTACGGATATGAACTTACCTGCTGTCTGTGAGTTGCAAGCTTTGTTCGTGTTACCTCTGCGATCCACGGATCTACATCATGCACGATCGGACATTAACCTTAAAACTTAAAGAAAACTAACGTTTAACTTGTCCATACTTACTAACTAGCTTAGAAGATTACCTTTTGTGGAGAAAAATAGAGAAAAAGGGAAAAGGTTGAGGTTAAAATTTTCGTTGGTCATCTGGAACAGAGAAACAGAGAGGAGAGGAAGAATATGGAGGTTTACGTAGAGGAGAAGATAAGAGGTAGGTTTTCTCAGCAAGTTTTGGACATTTGGCATCCAACTATTGGCTCCCTCCCACCAACCTTAATTCCTTCTCAAACTGCCCCTCCATGCATCTCTAACTAATGGTTTTGTTTAAATACACATTAATTTGGTTTTTATGCCATTATTCAATTCAACATGAACTCCGTCGATTTGATTTCTAATCGATTTGTTATTTGGTTCGTCAGTTCGGTTTCCTCGACATCCTCTTTCTCCACAAAACGTCCCACAATTCCAATAAATATTTATAACATTAATGACAATTTAATCTCATTCCATAACTCAATGGATAATTTATACAGCCAAAAATGCCGGGTGTTACAATATTAATAGGTGTCAATGGTTTATCTATTAAATCAACATTTTATAGTATTTGGCTTTGGCACTAGTAGGCAGGTAAGGATTTAATTTTATGCATAACATGACATTAGTTTCTAAAACAATATTTTGAGATGTGTTCTCTTATTAAATAACATGTCTGATTTATAGTTTGTCGAGTTTTTATACTATGTATATATTTTCAGTGAATATATTTAAAAATTCGACCAAGTATATTTAATTTATTGTTCAGCTCATTTGAATTTAATTTTATGTTTTAATTTGTTGTTAACTAGAAATAATAAGACAGTTAATTGTGTCGTGTCCTATTGCGAAAAACTCTGAACCTGATCAGGGTACTTTGTGACTTTACCGATGACCGAGTATCACTTTTATATTTATTGCCTATGACATGGTATGCTCATAGTCTATGAGTGACTCAATTTTCACTAAAATGTTATACAGTAGAAATATATTTTATTTATTTACTGCATTATAGTGTATTGTTTTATCATTTGCTCTACACTATGATTTCTTATTTTCTTTCTTAAACTATTTTATAACTTATATTCTCATATATTGTTAAATTCAATGTCCAACATAAAACTAAATTTCTGTTGAGTTTAGTCGATTCACTCAAACAACTCCTCTCTTTCAGGAAGTATTCAGAGCGACCTTCAGTTACCATTACAAGAGTAGATTTGAAGATGCCCCTAAGCAGTTTAATTTTTCTTTGAGAGACTTAACTTTCTGCGAGGTTTGCACTTTAGAATTATTTTCATTTTATTTATTTTAGCACAACTATAGATCTTATCAATATTTCATACTATCTTATGTAATTTTTGGACCTAGTTTTAGCCTAACTGTTTTGAATCCTGACTTGTAATTTAAATTTAAATCTTCCGTGGCTAATTAGAATTCTAAGTTAAGAGTCGGCTGATTCAGTTTGTTTGGGTTGAGTCGTTTATCGTTCTGTCTAGGGTCTTCTTTGTCGTGATGGAATTTTTATTTTTCTAATCAATTATCAAATTATATTTGACAAATAAATGAGATACATTATTTATGAATTAAATGTTTAATAAATTATAGTATTTAATTACTATTATAGTTGTAAAAATGTAAATAAATAAAATATTTAAAAATAAATAATTAACATGTATAAAGATAATATATTTACTTTAAAAATATAATAAACTATAAGATAATTAGAATCTATGAGTTATATTTTTTATTCTCAAATTTACTGTCAATTATTTAAAAAAAATTAATTACAAAATACAATTAGTATTATTTAACTAGACCACAAACAAACGTGTGATGCATGCGTGTGTTGTCAATTTATATAGGTAAGTCATCATGCGATGCATATGCACATTGGCATGCAACGCATGATGTATCAAATAATTTCTTTATTAGGTACAATTATTATCATGCTATATTTCAAAAAAAAAAAAAACGAGAACATAAAGGTAAAATTAAAAAATGTTACTACATTATTAGCAAATTCAAAAGACATTTAATCGTGACTACACTTCTCAATTATTACTAAGTCTAAAAAATGTTGAAAAATATAATAGGAGGTCATATTCAAAGTTAGGGTTCTAGCCAACTACGAAAAAAACTACACAAAATTTTGTAAAATTACACCGCATTCTCGAAAGGCTTGACAACATTATTGAAGTGATGCATGCGATTTAATTAGCTACAACGAATGCAGCCAACATAATTTTTTGAATTAAAGAAAATCAAAAGAGAAGTAACAAAATCAAATTGTATCGAAAGTAGTTCTGAAATAGGTGAGAAAATCGATACTTGTTACGGAAAAGGAAATGTTTTGGGTGTTGGGTCCGGCTCATTCATGGTGTTGGGTCCTGTGACGACCCAAAACCAAACCCGATCGGGGTCCGGGATCGAAGCCATCACTCCGGGACAGATAACAGAAAACGGGGACTATTTTTTTTTTGTACATTAAACTTTTAAAACATTTACAGAGAGAGAGAAAGTTCTCTGGATTCGAAATCAAACGGGAAAACAGTTAACAGAATCGGAACGCAAAATGGATGATAGAAGAAAAGCAGGAAGTGATGAAAACAAAAGTAAATAAACTGGCAGAAGGCGTTGACGGAAAAACAGGCATCGAGTGGAATCGGTGGATGCAAGCAGAAATGATACCGGAAGATTTAGGCAGATGACGTGGCCGGATGATGTGGATGACGTCATCGGAAGATATAGGCAGCAGATGGGATCGGAATGTGTGATGACGTCATCGGAAGATGTGATGACATCATCGGCAGATACAGATAGTAAACGTAATCGGCAGAAGGTGATGACGTCAGTCGGAAGATGGATGACGTCACCGGAAGATGCAGGCAGCAGCTGAAATCGGCAAAAGAAAAGCTATGGTGATGTCATCGGAAGATGAATGCAATAAACGGAATCGGCAGGAGCAAAACCTAAACAGAATTACTGTTTGGCGGAAGATGCAGATACGACAAAAGATGAACAGTGATAACCGGTGGATGTGAACCACAAACCGAATTGAGTTAACCGGCGGATGTAATCGGAAGACATAGTTTGAAAGACAAAGTTTGACAGCTTTTAACAGGAAGACTTACCAACAGAGAGCAGAAAAAACATAAAACATGAAAGACTCAGATTCTCAAACCAATTCAAAACGTGGTTCTCGAGCACAACAGAAGGCATGAAAACTTCAGACTTCAGAGACTAATTTAAAAACATAACTTGAACACATGTTTAAAGGAACACGACAGGGTTTTCAAGAAAACGGACCGCATGGATAACTCTAAAACCAGAAGTCATCCATACACAAGCTGACAGATAATATCCCAAACAATTCCAGAATATTCAGAACATCATTCAATTGTCAAATACAGCACAAACAGAAAGCATGAGAGTTGTAAACCTTTGATGCCCGATTCTACGCAAGGATGTAGAGCACTCTTTACAATTAACAGATTCAAAGGAAACAGACTGCATGGATAGTTCCAAAACAAGAAGTCATCCACGCACAAACTAACAGATAATACTCCAAACAATTTCAGAATATTCAGAACATGAATTCAATTGTCAAATACAGTAGTTTTAAAAACTTAGACATCAGAATCTGTACATTGTTTTAAAATCTGAGGATCAGTACATAACCTAACATATATTTGCAGACTTTTTCAAAACGGAAGTTTTTACAGAGTTTTTACAACAAAGCCAGAATTTTCAGAAAACTTTACAGATATAGACTATACTTTAAAAATTTAAACCTCGGGACAGAATTTGTCTGGCTGCAGCAACCACACCCCCATGAGCTTGATTCACCAGCCACCTATTCATCAGACTGAGGCACAAAGTCCTCATTTTCAGGTTCGGTACCTACATCAGGGAGTTCACCTATGAGTCTAAAACTCAGTAAGAACATAACAGATGCAGTGATGCAAAATGCTATGCATGCGGTGTAATACTCGGTTCTATCAAACCGTTTCTCTATTCCTTTTAAATAAATGACACAATTTATATGACAATATTATATGTAGGGTTAGTGGATGACTAGGCAGGGTCATAAGAGTAATTAGAAATTCAAAGGTGGATAACGTATTTAAGGGAACTATTAATGAAGTAGCCGCCACTGTTGATTTTATTTCCTCCCCATTCTCAGCTCCTCAGCTTAGCAGAGCGCGATAGGAGACTCCCTTCGACTTCCTCCAGCGATTTCCTCCAAACTTGGTGAGTTTTACTTCTATTTCTTGCTACATTGTATCTATCGTTGGTAGGAAGGGTGATAAATGAGGATTTGAGAAGGCGGTAAGCGAGTGGTGGTTTCGGTTTAAGTTGAAATCGGGAATGCACAATGGCTAGAGTTCCCAAAACAGTTTCCCTTAGATTTCTGGTGGTTTAGAATGAAGATTAGAGGAAATTTAATGTATGCTCTGTCTATGGTTTTAGGTTTGGTTAATACCCGAAGTAGTTTGCAACCAAGCTTTCTCCAGGAGACCAGGTAAGTAGAGTTTGCATGTGCCTTCGGGCCTACATCACAAAACAGTAGGATTTGTGTGTGCATGAATGAATGTTTCTTTTCAGTTGCCATGCATCATATTTTAAAAGAAAACGAAAATGAATTTACATGAAGTAGCATGGTGAGATGTGAACAGATTGTGACAGTATACTTTTAAGGGAATTAATCCGCCCCTTAAATCATACATATGGATTTATACCCTGGGAAAACTGATCCACCTCCCATTGTATCAGGGATCATCAGTATACTTTTAAGGGAATTAATCCGCCCCTTAAATCGTACATATGGATTTATACCCTGGGAAAACTGATCCACCTCCCATTGTATCAGGGATCATCAGACCAGTGAACGAATGCAACATAACTGAGGAATGAAAGTAGAAACTGCATATTTAGGATCATATTTCAGTATTTCATTTCATTATCGCTTTACTTACTTAGCATTAGGCTAATAGATGAGTTTTGTGATATAGGTGTTGAGGATACTGCAGGTGAATTTCCTGAGTGCACAGATGATTAGCTGTGGTTGGAGGAGTTCATCCATGTCTCGACTCGGAAGCTGATGAGGCGGGTTAACTGGTGTCAGCAGATGTTGAGGTCTATTTGATAGTGGTTAAGTCTGAACATGTTAAGTTTTCACGATAGAATGGTTTTTAATGTTTTGAATCTGTTTTGAGATTTTCTGATAATAGTATTTCTGTGAGATTTTAAATGTTGGTTCATACTAAATTTTAGTAATGCATTGGTCTGGAATGTTTAAGTGAAGTGAGAAAATTTCCTTTCCGTAGTTAGAGTTGTTGTTCTGCTCTCTGTCGGTAGATGGAGTCTATCGGCAGATGTTGAGTTGTTAATCTGTCCTCTGTCGGTATGTGCAGTTTGCCTCACCGGTGGATGTATGGTTGAGTCGATCGGATGAATGAATCATCCGGCTGACGCCATCGGACGATGTGTGTTTAATTTTATCAGAAGATATCTTCAGAAAAGCCATCGGAAGATGTAGGTTTAAATCTATCGGATGAAGGAAGGCATCTGGCTGACGTCATCGGAAGTTGTAGAGAGCATTTTTGTCGTTTAGTCACCGGTGGATACCGTGAGTAAAACCACCGGAAGATGGAGAGAATATTTTGTCGTTTTATGACCGGAGGACGGCTTCCGTTTCTGTTTTCTGTTTTTAGCCCTTCCGTTGACTTGGTTCAGCGGCAGGTGCGTTTGACTTTCTTCACCTTTAAAGCAACCCGCGGTTTAAACTTTTATTTTCCCTTGGTCAACTATTTCTAATATTCCGCCCGATTATCCAAACACTTTTTATGATTTTGTTCAGCTCTATTTTTGTTTAAATGATTTCCGCTGCAAGCAAAAAAAAATATGGTAGAAAGTTTAGTCATGTACGAGGTTTGTGTGACAAACCGGGTTCAGATAACTCGGGGCGTTACAGTGTGGTATCAGAGACATTCAGTTAAACCGTTCAAAAGATTACTCATCAGTGCCAGTCGTTGCATGGGAGCATTCCAACAACTGTAAGTGTTTATGTTAGCCTTAGTACTTAGATGTTTATAAAGATAGTTAACCCTGTGCTGGAATATAGCAAAATGTCCCGACGACCAGGAAGGCCAAGAGTGCAGAGAGAGACACCAACTTCGGGAAGCGCAAAAGATTCTAGTGTAATCGGACAGTTGACAGATCTAGTGCGACAGCAGGCAGAATTAATGCGCCAGCAATCCGATCAACTAGGAGTACTGCTGAACCGAGAGGTGCAAGGAAGTGCCAACTCGGGTCCTAGTAATGAGCATTCCGGTGATAGATTCCGGAGACTAAGACCACCCACGTTTGATGGTCAGTCATCTGATCCTTTTGTGGCTGAAGGGTGGCTTAGGAAGATAGAGAGTATGTTTAGGTGCGCCAGCATAGGAGAAGGAGATAAGGTCACATTAGCAACATTTCACTTGGCGGGCGAAGCTCAACTCTGGTGGGAAACAGTTGAAACCACCACTGACATTCTGACTATGACTTGGTCACAGTTTAAGGACGTCTTCTATGAGAAATATTTTAACAGCACGGTCCAGACCGCAAAGAAGTTGGAGTTTCTGAATTTGAAGCAGACAGGGTCAGTGGCAGAGTACAGTAGGCAATTTGAGTCCTTGTCCAGGTTTGCTGGACATTTTGCTCATAAGGACGAGGATAAGGTGTTCAAGTTCGTGCATGGACTGAAGCCGGAGATTTATCTAGGAGTCAAATTCTGTGGCATTAAAGGTTTAACGTTCAGTGAAGTTGTGTCCACTGCTCTGGAAGTGGAAGAGGCTGAAAGGAAGTGTGCTGGACCAAAGGAGGCCCCGCAAAGGTTTAACTAGCCACACCAGCAAAGGGGAACGAAGAGGCCAAGTGAAGGCCAAAGTAGCCAGGGAGCAGGAAGGAAAGTGCAGGATGTCAAGAATTTTCCCCAATGTCCAACATGTTTGAAGAATCACCTGGGGGAATGTAGGTGGACCTCCAGAAGGTGTTTCAACTGTGAGGAGGTTGGACATTCATTCAAGGACTGCACTAAGCCCAGAGTCCTTCGATGCTTCAACTGTAACAAGCCGGGACACACTGTTAGAGACTGCCCAACGTCGAAGAGTGGCCCTGCTAGGATAAAGCCTAGAATATTCTCCATGATAGAGTCAGGAGAAGAGGACCAGCCTGCTGTGGTGTCAGGTACTATATTGATCAACTTTGTACCTACTTTTACTTTGATAGATTCGGGTGCATCGCATTCTTTTATAGCCTCTGCATTTGCTGATAAGTTAGATGTGAGGTTTACTCCTTCTGAGCACGTGTACAACGTAGTATTACCTTCTGGTGAGCACATGCACTCTAGTCAAATGATGCTTGATAGTGTGGTGTTAGTAGGGAACATGAATTTGCCTGCTGATCTTATTGTTATGGACATAATAGGATTTGATGTGATCCTAGGAATGGATTGGTTGTTTAAGCATTATGCCAGTATAGATTGTAGAACTGGAATAGTTAGCTTTCAACCCCCTGGTAAGTTAACACATACCTTTCAAGCTTCAAAGAAGAGTAAGGAAATGTTTGTGATGACTACTATTAACACTAGACCTTCCCTGTGTGGAGAATATTTGTGCTTTTTGGCCTATGTTTTAGACACACAACTAGTAGAAAAATCGAACCCCAAGGATGTTTTAGGTGTCCAAGATTTTCCAGAAGTGTTTCTAGATGACCTTCCTGGCTTGCCACCAGATAGGGAAATCGAATTTGTTGTAGATATTTACCCTGGAGCCGAGCCTGTGTCTAAAAATCCATATAGGTTAGCTCCAACTGAACTTAAGGAATTAAAGAAACAATTGGAGGATCTATTGGAAAAAGGGTTTATACGCCCAAGCTTTTCACCGTGGGGTGCACCTGTCCTTTTTGTCAAGAAGAAGGATGGATCAATGCGTATGTGCATTGATTATAGAGAATTGAATAAGTTAACTGTCAAAAACAAATACCCTTTGCCGAGAATTGATGACTTATTTGACCAGCTTAGGGGCGCAAGAGTTTTCTCTAAGATTGACCTTAGGTCCGGTTATTATCAGCTGAAGGTAAAATCTGAAGATATCCCAAAGACTGCCTTTCGCACAAGGTATGGACATTATGAGTTTTTGGTTATGTCTTTTGGTTTGACAAATGCACCAGCAACCTTCATGGATCTCATGAATAGGGTGTTTCATGAGTTTTTGGACAAGTTTGTCATAGTATTCATAGACGATATTCTGATCTATTCTAGAACTAAGGATGAGCATGCAAGGCATTTGAGTTTGGTGTTAGGGGTACTTAGACAGCATCAGCTTTATGCTAAGTTTTCCAAGTGTGAGTTTTGGTTGGACAGAGTTCACTTTCTTGGTCATGTGATCTCTGGAGATGGAATATCTGTCGATCCAGCCAAGGTTCAAGCAGTTAAGGAGTGGCCCCAACCAAAGAATGCTACAGATATTCGAAGTTTCCTCGGGTTAGCAGGATATTACAGAAAATTTATTGAAGGGTTTTCAAGGATTGCAACACCCCTCACTCGGTTAACTAGGAAAAATATCAAGTACGCTTGGACTGAGGAGTGTGAATACAGTTTCCAGACCTTGAAAAGTAGACTGACCAATGCCCCTATATTGACCCTACCCGATGAGAGTGGAAAGTTTAGCATTTACTGTGATGCTTCCAGGATTGGTCTTGGGTGTGTGTTAATGCAAGATGGAAAGGTTATAGCTTATGCTTCTAGGTAGTTAAAAATGCATGAAAAGAACTACCCTACCCATGACTTAGAATTAGCTGCAGTTGTATTTGCACTTAAAATTTGGAGGCACTACTTGTATGGACAATCTTGTGAGATATTTTCAGATCATAAGAGCCTGAAGTATATTTTCACACAGAAGGAACTAAACATGAGGCAACGACGATGGTTGGAATTTGTTAAGGACTATGATTTCGAGATTAAATATCATCCCAGCAAGGCAAATGTAGTGGCAGATGCCTTGAGTAGAGTAACAACATCAACCCCACCTATGATTTTCAGTATGCCATTAACTTTAGAGTCAGAATTCCAAAAATTTAACCTAGAAGCAGTAACCAGTATATCAGCTATACTATCAGCCATAACCTTAAGGCCTACCATTTTAGAGAAAATAAAGGAAGCTCAGACGAATGATGATGAGTGTAACAAGTATAAGTCAAGTATGAATTCTACGGACCAATCAGATTTTAACCATTCTACTAACGGGATCCTCAAGTTTAGAAATAGGTGGTTTGTTCCAGCCATTAAGGAGCTCCGTGATGAGATTCTTTCTGAAGCACACTCTTCCAAGTTCTCAGTTCACCCTGGAAGTACAAAGATGTACAGAGACCTTAAGCAACACTACTGGTGGCCTAGTATGAAACGAAGCGTGGCAGAATATGTAGGATCATGTTTGTGTTGTCAACAGATTAAAGCCGAGCATCAGAGACCCTCAGGAACATTGCAACCTTTACCAGTTCCTGAATGGAAATGGGAACAAATAACAATGGATTTTGTCGTTGGATTACCTAGGACAGCAAAGGGACATGATGCAATTTGGGTTATAGTTGACCGTCTAACCAAATCTGCTCATTTTCTGCCAATTAAGATAACTTACTCAATGGATCAGCTTGCTGAATTGTACATGCAAGAGATTGTCAGATTGCATGGAGTTCCGAGTTCAATAGTTTCAGACCGAGACTCCAGATTTACATCTAAGTTTTGGAAAGGTTTGCACAAGGCTATGGGAACACGGCTTAATTTTAGTACAGCTTTCCACCCTCAAACAGATGGACAATCCGAAAGAACCATTCAGACATTGGAAGATATGCTCCGAGCATGCATATTAGATTTTCAAGGATCGTGGAGTAAATATTTACCATTGGTTGAGTTCTCTTACAATAACAGTTTTCAAGCAACAATAGGCATGGCGCCATACGAAGCATTATATGGACGAAAATGCAGATCTCCTTTGTACTGGGATGAAATTGGAGAAGCGCAGTTGCTTGGTCCTGACATTGTGCAACAGACTGTGGAGAAGGTTGCCCTCATCCGACAGAGAATTCTGACAGCTCAAAGCCGCCAGAAGAGTTATGCTGATAAAAGACGGAGAGAATTAGAGTTTGAAGTAGGTGATGAAGTTTTTCTTAAGGTGTCACCATTCAAAGGAGTTGTGAGATTTGGGAAGAGAGGAAAGTTGAACCCCAGATACATTGGACCATTCTCGATCTTGAGAAGGATTGGGAAGACAGCCTACCAGTTACAGCTACCAACCTCTATGGAAGGAATCCATGATGTGTTTCATATCTCCATGCTTAAGAAGTGTGTTCGAGATCCATATCAGATTGTGGAACAGCGGGACATCAAGGTTCTTCCTACTCTTGCATATGAGGAGAAACCTGTAAGGATCTTGGATTATGCAACGAAGGTATTGCGCAACAAGGAAGTTCCACTTGTGAAAGTCTTATGGCACAATCAGAACATAGAGGAGACAACTTGGGAGCGCCAGCAAGACATGATGGACCAATATCCAGAATTATTCAGGTACTGAATTTTGAGGACAAAATTCTTTTAAGGAGGGTAGATTGTAATACTCGGTTCTATCAAACAGTTTCTCTGTTCCTTTTAAACAAATGACACAATTTATATGACAATATTATATGTAGGGTTAGTGGATAACTAGGCAGGGGCATAAGAGTAATTAGAAATTCAAAGGTGGATAACGTATTTAAGGGAACTATTAATGAAGTAGCCGCCACTGTTGATTTTATTTCCTCCCCATTCTCAGCTCCTCAGCTTAGCAGAGCGCGATAGGAGACTCCCTTCGACTTCCTCCAGCGATTTCCTCCAAACTTGGTGAGTTTTACTTCTATTTCTTGCTACATTGTATCTATCGTTGGTAGGAGGGGTGATAAATGAGGATTTGAGAAGGCGGTAAGCGAGTGGTGGTTTCGGTTTAAGTTGAAATCGGGAATGCACAATGGTTAGAGTTCCCAAAACAGTTTCCCTTAGATTTCTGGTGGTTTAGAATGAAGATTAGAGGAAATTTAATGTATGCTCTGTCTATGGTTTTAGGATTGGTTAATACCCGAAGTAGTTTGCAACCAAGCTTTCTCCAAGAGACCAGGTAAGTAGAGTTTGCATGTGCCTTCGGGCCTACATCACAAAACAGTAGGATTTATGTGTGCATGAATGAATGTTTCTTTTCAGTTGCCATGCATCATATTTTGAAAGAAAACGAAAATGAATTTACATAAAGTAGCATGGTGAGATGTGAACAGATTGTGATAGTATACTTTTAAGGGAATTAATCCGCCCCTTAAATCGTACATATGGATTTATACCCTGGGAAAACTGATCCACCTCCCATTGTATCAGGGATCATCAGTATACTTTTAAGGGAATTAATCCGCCCCTTAAATCGTACATATAGATTTATACCCTAGGAAAACTGATCCACCTCCCATTGTATCAGGGATCATCAGACCAGTGAACGAATGCAACATAACTGAGGAATGAAAGTAGAAACTGCATATTTAGGATCATATTTCAGTATTTCATTTCATTATCGCTTTACTTACTTAGCATTAGGCTCATAGATGAGTTTTGTGATGTAGGTGTTGAGGATACTGCAGGTGAATTTCCTGAGTGCACAGATGATTAGCTGTGGTTGGAGGAGTTCATCCATGTCTCGACTCGGAAGCTGATGAGGCGGGTTAACTGGTGTCAGCAGATGTTGAGGTCTATTTGATAGTGGTTAAGTCTGAACATGTTAAGTTTTCACGATAGAATGGTTTTTAATGTTTTGAATCTGTTTTGAGATTTTCTGATAATAGTATTTCTGTGAGATTTTAAATGTTAGTTCATACTAAATTTTAGTAATGCATTGGTCTGGAATGTTTAAGTGAAGTGAGAAAATTTCCTTTCCGTAGTTAGAGTTGTTGTTCTGCTCTCTGTCGGTAGATGAAGTCTATCGGCAGATGTTGAGTTGTTAATCTGTCCTCTGTCGGTATGTGCAGTTCGCCTCACCGGTGGATGTATGGTTGAGTCGATCGGATGAATGAATCATCCGGCTGACGCCATCGGACGATGTGTGTTTAATTTTATCGGAAGATGTCTTCAGAAAAGCCATCGGAAGATGTAGGTTTAAATCTATCGGATGAAGGAAGGCATCTGGCTGACGTCATCGGAAGTTGTAGAGAGCATTTTTGTCGTTTAGTCACCGGTGGATACCGTGAGTAAAACCACCGGAAGATGGAGAGAATATTTTGTCGTTTTATGACCGGAGGACGGCTTCCATTTCTGTTTTCTGTTTTTAGCCCTTCCGTTGACTTGGTTCAGCGGCAGGTGCGTTTGACTTTCTTCACCTTTAAAGCAACCCGCGGTTTAAACTTTTATTTTCCCTTGGTCAACTATTTCTAATATTCCGCCCGATTATCCAAACACTTTTTATGATTTTACTCAGCTCTATTTTTATTTAAATGATTTCCGCTACAAGCAAAAAAAAAATATGGTAGAAAGTTTAGTCATGTACGAGGTTTGTGTGACAAACCGGGTTCAGATAACTCGGGGCGTTACATGCGGTTTTCAGAAATACAGTGACAGTACAGAACATTACGTTTCAGTGGCAGAGGGGTATAAGTGGGGCTTATAGAGGAACTGGCGAACAGTGGGTGCACTATCAGGCACAAACAGTAATACGGTACAGTACAGAAACAGATCTGGAGGCCAGTCCCCGTCCCGCACTTAACCGGTATATTTCAGTCAGATTTTATCTTGTTTAGCTTCAAACCGTGTACAGAAAACAGTTTTGCGTGAACTTTTGGGAAAACGTGTATGCATGAACGGTGTCTGAACTTAAGTTGGCAGATAACAGAAACAATACAACAAACAATAGAAAAATACAGACATCTCAGGACATAACTCTAACTTTCCTACCCAAAGCAACCCGACAGAACAGAAAACCTAGTACCTCCGAGATGTAGGGCCTTAAGGGCCAACCTACGGATATGAACTTACCTGTTGCTACAGAGTTGATAGTCCTGAACGTCTCAGAAATGCTCGAACCTGTACATGCACGTTCAGAAAATAAACAAGCTGCAAATGCTAACAAATAAGTTAGAAGAATTTGTTCCAACTCATTCAAACCCTTAGAACACAAATCGGTGTGTTTTCATCCAAAAACAGTGAGTTTTACCAAAGTATCACAATCCTTCACACCAACCAAAACTCACTTTAAACTTGTCCAAACTTGTTAGCATTTAAAAGATGCTTACCCTAGTAGAAAAACAGAAAGGAGTCGAGGAGATCGAAGTAGCTTCGATGGCTGATTGTCGACTGGAAGAGAGAATGCCGAGAAGAGAATGGAAAGAGAGCAGAGAAGTGAAATGAAGAGGGTTTCACGTAGAAGGTGGAACTTAGCTTCTTCAACAAGTTGCCAGATGCCACTCAACCATTGGCTACCTCCCACCAACCTTAATTTCCCCCCGATTTACCCTTCCATGCATTTTAAACTTAGTGTTTAGTTTAGTTACACATTAGTTTGGTTCTCCCCACACTAAATGCTCCAAAATTTACAATAAAATAGTTATTGTATTTATGACAATTTAAATCCATACAATAATTCAACAGATTATTAAATGGCCAAAATGCTGGGTGTTACAGGTCCGGCTCATTCATGGAGCTGAGCTCAACCAATACGTTGTCCCTCTTTATTTTACACCTACTCCATATTAAAACATTGTCGGGAGAGGTTTACTTTTTCGTCTTTATAATTCACGCTGTATAGATGTAAAAGACACGGCATTTTTCTTTGTGTAATAAAATTCTTCTCTATTCTCTGCAAGTTTCTTCAACTGGTATCAGAGAGTTTGTGAAGAACAGAGAAAAGGTTTGTCTTCTTCACGTGAAGCAGAAAACAGAGAGAGTTTTCAGGGGTGCGTTGTTCTTGCTGTGAAGAACCTTCCTCAGTTGCTGAAAGAACAGCAAAGGAAGAAGAACAGGAGCCGCTGTACATCGTCTGAAAGAGGAGGAGAGCCGCTGCGCCACCGTCGCTGAGCTGAACTGCGATGCCCATTTGGTGCTGTCGCCACCGTCCGCGAAGAACAGAAGCCGATCTGTTCTGTTCAGAGTCGCCAACCACCGCCCGTTGCCGCCACTGCCGTCCGAGGAAGAAGAGTCGCTGCGCCGCCGTCTCCAAACAAAACGGCAACACCCATCCATCGTCAACCCCGTAACTATGTTCAGTGTACTCCGTCGACGGCCAAAGACACAGAACACCAAGAGGCCACTTCTGTTAATGAGAAGAAACTGTGGTTGAAAGCCATAGAAGAGAAGATGCAATCTCTTCGTGAGAACCACACATATGATTTGGTGAAATTACCCCAAGGCAAGAAAGCGCTCAAGAACAGATGGGTCTACAGATTGAAGACCGAAAATGCAAGCTCACAGCCAAGGTACAAAGCTCGTTTGGTTGTGAAGGGATACGATCAGAAGAAAGGAATCGACTTTGAAGAAATATTCTCACCGGTGGTGAAAATGACCTCGATTCGAGTTGCTCTTGGTTTAGCAGCACGATTGAACTTGGAGATCGAGCAACTTGATGTGAAAACTGCATTCCTTCATGGTGACTTGGAGGAAGAGATCTATATGGAGCAGCCCGAGGGATTCAAAGTCAGAGGAAAAGAGCAACTTGTGTGCAAGTTGAAGAAGAGCTTACATTGTCTCAAACAAGCTCCATGACAGTGGTACAAAAAGTTTAGTCTTTCATGGCGAGTCACGGATACAGCCGAACATCGTCAGACCATTATGTGTTCATCAAGAGGTATTCCGATGATGACTTTATTATTCTCCTACTGTATGTAGATGATATGTTGATCATAGGCCAAGATACTAGCAAAATTGCCAAGTTGAAGGGAGAGTTGAGAAAATCTTTTGCAATGAAGGACTTGGGTGCTGCAAAGAAAATACTGGGCATGAAGATTTCTCGTGATAGGAAGAATGGGAAACTTTGGTTGTCTCAAAAAGACTACATCGAGAAGGTACTTCAAAAGTTCAACATGAGTAAGGCCAAAGTTGTACGTTCTCCACTTGCAGGTCACTTCAAGCTCAATTTGGAGCAATGTCCTACAAGTGAGAAAGACAAGACAGACATGAGTCGAGTTCCTTATGCGTCTGCAGTTGGCATTTTAATGTACGCCATGGCTTGTACTCGACCCGATATTGCTCATTCAGTTGGAGTAGTCAGTCGATTCCTCTCCAATCCTGGCAAAGAATACTGGGAAGCAGTGAAGTGGATATTCAAATATATCAGAGGTACTTCCAAAATGTGTTTGTGTTTCGGTGGCAGTGATCCTATGCTAATTGGGTATACCTGTAACACCCGGTTTTACAGGATTTTGTAATTCCAGAATATAATGACATTTTTGTAAATATGTCAAATTAAGTCTGTTTTACTAGCAAAGAGCGTTATTATAATCTTAATAATTAATATGGATTTTAAGAAAATTTCGGGAATTTTAGGGGTTGTAACACTAAATTACGAGAATTACGTTTCTCGTAATATAAATGACATTTTAATAAAAATAGTAAACGAGGTCCGTTTTGCAAACGGACAGTTTTAATAGAACCCTAGTAATAAGTTGAATTTATTGGTAAAATAAGGAGATTTGGAGAAAACGAATCGCTAGCTAAATAACGAAACAAATGACGAAACAATTAGAAAATCTAAGAAAGGGCAAAACGGTCATTTGACAAGTCAAAATTATAAAACAAAACACAATTCTTCTTCTTCTCTAGAATGCTTCACGCGGTTTCTTCTCTCCCTCTCCCTCAGGCGATTTTTCATCGCCTCTCACGGCGTTCTCGCTTCCGACGCCCGTTCTTCCTCCGGTTGACCTCTGTTCTTCACGTTTTCTTCCTCAAACTCAATTATAGGTAAGGTTCTATAGTTTTGGAAAGTTTATTCGTAGTTTTCAAGTTGTTTAATGTTAGGGTTTCGTTTAGGATTTTCTTAAAAATATCGATTTGAGTTGAAATCGATAGGTTTACCGTATTTGTGAATATAATGGACGTATTGAACGTTATTGGACGAAGTTAAATGATTCGTTGAGAAATGTTCAGGTTTTATGAATTTTTGAGGTTTTAGGAAATTCCGTTAAGGAGGTTTTGGTAAATTGAACGTGAAATGCTTGGCGAAATGCCTCAATAAAGTGTTTTAGAGTTTTAAGAAATTCTTTAGCTAAGAGTTCGTTATTTTTTACGCTTAAAGGTTTGAACGTGCTTTAACGAAGATTGTTGTGAAATTGTCTTAGGTGAACAACGCTCGTGGACGGAGCTAGAATTGCAACGGACGCGAGGTAAGTTCTCGTGACTTATGTTTATGTTTATGCACGTGTTCATGCATCATGGTTTTCAAATACGTTTTTAAGAAAAGAGGTGTGGCCCGAGAGGGGGCTATCGATCTATTGTGAAGGCACGAAGAGGCTTGTCACAGTACCACATCGTTTTTAAGAAAATGAATTTCCGCATTACGTTTTCAAGAAAAGAGGTGTGTCCCAAAGGGGGGCTATGGATCTATTGTGCTGGCACGAAGGGGCTTGTCACAGTACCACATTGTTTTTACGTTTTCATGAAAGGAGGTGTGGCCCAAAAGAGGGCTATCGATCTATTGTGAAGGCACAAAGGGGCTTGTCACAGTACCACATCATTTATAAGAAAATGTTGCATGATTTATGAAACTCATATGCATAACATGCATCTGCATTTACGAAACTTGCTGAGCCTTAGCTCATAGTTGTCTATATGGTGTAGGTGATCTTGATATAGGTAAGGACAAGATCCCTTAACCCGAGGAATGATGCAGTTGAAGGAGGATGGCCCGCGTGTGTGTGCTGGGCAGTCGATGCACCTTTTGACCCGTGGAGATGTACGTAAGTATTTTGGGGACACGATAGTTAGGTCGTAGAAGAAATTTTATAGATTGTACATATTAGGGTGCTTAGAATCTGGTTAGTTGATAGATTTATATTTTGATGTTTGGGAAATCTATTTTATAAACTACCTTTGGAAAGTCTTTTATAGGAAATATATTGGCAACTGTTTGGTGATTTAAAACAAGGTGAGTTGTTTAGTTTTAAACGGATCCACGCAGTTGGATTTCGTTGAGCTTATCTTGAGTTAATTGGGTTTTAGTTTACGTTTTGAGTCGTTTATTTTGGGTGATTGACAAAGTATGAAATGGATGAGGTTATAAATGAGTTTATGTTAAGAGGTTATTGTGTTTGTTGGAGTATTTGTGGTATGAAATTAGTGCAGGGATGGAGGAGGAAAGAAAAAAAAAGAAAGGGAAATGATAGGCGAGCTCCCTGAAAAAAATGGATTCCAGGGAGACTGCCGACCGATCGCCCAAAGTGGGGATCGATCGGCAGTTGTGATCGCCACTCCCTGGAAATTCCAGGGACTGTGCCGACCGATTGCCCCTTTTGGGCGATCGATCGGCTGGCGATCCGCCTGCGTGAGGGGCGAACGATCTCCCCTCCATTTTTATGTTTGGCGATCGATCGCCTGCCAAATGGGCGATCAATCGCCCCTTACATTTTTGGGACAAATGTCCCTTTTGCCCTCAAGTCTTGGCCGATTATCTTGTTAGTTTTAATTGTTTTAAATAATTATTTTAAATTTTAATTGAATTGTTTTTAGTCTTATTCAATTGGTTTTACAAATAGGCTTCGAACGATTTTAACGATATAGTCTATGATTTAAATTCCGCACAAATTTACGAGGTATTACAAGGATAAAAAAAAATATACGGGTAAATAAGGGTACAGTGTTAGGGTCGCTACAATACCGATTCAGATATGGCTGGTAACGTTGATTCCAGGAGATCCATTTCTGGATTCTTGATGATTTTTGCAGGTGGAGATGTGTCTTGGCAGTCGAAACTGCAAGATTGTGTTGCGCTATCCACCACAAAAGCCGAATACATTGCGATTACTGAGGGTTGCAAGGAGGCTTTGTGGATGAGGAGATTCCTTAAGGAATTGGGTTTACGCCAAGAGAAATATGTTGTGTTCAGTGATAGCCAGAGCGCTATCCATCTTTCAAAAAATTTGTCATTTCATTCGAGGTCCAAGCACATTGATGTAAGATATCATTGGGTTCGAGACTTGCTCGAGACGAAGCAGTTGCACTTGGCAAAAGTGCACACAAGTGAGAACGGTTCAGATATGTTGACGAAAACTTTTGATGCGAACCTCGGATCAAAAGGACCCTGGACCCGACAATAACGCGGAATAATTCAAAGGAACGCCTTTTCGATTCAAGAACAAAGTAAGGAACTAAGACCCCAATCGAAGAATTCGATGGAACCCTAGTTATCAAAACAGGAGCTTGACCCGAGCAACACCTGTTGGCTGAACCAAAGCTATCAAAACAGGAGCTTGACCCAGACCAAACTCGTTGGTAAGAACCAAAGCTATCAAGTGAGATTCTTCAAGCGTGACTTGAAGAAGATCGTTGTTCTTCGCAAAGAACTAAAGAGAAATTCTCTCTAAAAAAACACTCGATTTTTTATTTCAAACTTGTTCTTTTTATTAAATCAAATAGTTTTGCCATTAAATAGGCTACACATTAAAATTAAATAAAATAATAAAAAAACGAAAATAAAAATAAAATAACTAATAAAATCATGAGATAATGATCCTTGGCATAATCAGATGTCATCTCTTGTTTAAACTCCATTTGAACTGATTTGAGTAGATTCAGTTGGATAAGATCTTTTCCCACGAGATTTGTATGATTTGCATGTGCTTTGCATGTGACCTTTTAATTCCTCGTATATGCATGTGTTTGGCATATGTCCTCTTTAATTCCTACATGTGCATGTGCATGGCACATGTGTTTTAATTCTTACATGTGCATGTGCATCGCATCCTCCCAAATCTTCATGCATCTTTGGCTTCCTTTGCTTCAAAAGATCTTTCAATACTCTTGGGCTTCTTACTCTACTCATTGGGCCGCCTGTATCTTCAATTGAATCTTTGTTCTTGGGCCTTGATCTGATCTCAACCTGGATCACATCATAAACCAAGTCATGTTGATCTTTATCTCTTTTCAACCCACGTGAATCTTTATCTCTTTGTACTTTGTGTGAATCTCTACCCTTCTCTCTCCATTCCATTAGGATTTGTGGAGCCCAATTTCGTGCCTTGTGGGTCTTATTTTGCCAATTTCGTGGGGCCCACTTCCATGCTATAAAACTCTTTATTTTTATAGTCTTTTGCTTTTGTTGTGATCGCTCTTTTCCTCGGGTTTCCACAACAAAACCATGTGAAGCTTTGTTCGTTGGACCTCTTTTATCTTCTAACAGATCATGGTCCTTGACAATGAGATTTATCGCTTCTCGGTTCACATCATTCCCTCCCCCTTCGAAAAGATTCGTCCTCAAATCTCCTGCATCATATAAAAATAAGTTAGTAAAATTAAAATATGTGCTTACATTACCGTATTCACTTGGTAGGTTGGTCTTGTAAGCGATGTCGTTGATGCACTCTAGGACTTGGAAAGGTTCATCTTCTCGAGGTTGTAGCTTGTTATTCCGTGTGTTCGGAAACCTTTCTTCTTGTAGATGTAGCCAAACCAAATCTCCGGGTTCAAAAATAAGTCTTACCATTGAATGAAATTTCTTAGCAAATTCATCATTTTTCCATTCATCCACTAAAGCAAACTTTTTAGTAAACAAAGTTAATAAATTTAACGGATTTAATGAATTAAAATAATCAATAATATCAAACATTGAATAATATCTACTAGAATTAAAATCTTTTAAAATGTAAAAATCAGATTTGAAACTTGCAAAATATGTATCTACAATTTTGTCATAAATCAAGTTGTGTGCAAAGTAATCAATGACAAATTTTTCAATAAAATAATTTTGCATTTTATCTATCAACCTTATATATATAATAGGTGCAATATAAAAATCATGTGGCCTTACCAACCACTCAAACCTCTTTGATGTTTCCGGTTGACTTGGAACTAATGTACTCTGTACGAGATTTTTATGCTTCTCAATCTCTCTCAACGGAGAAATTTGACTTCGAAACTCCTCGGAAATTTCATATTTATTTTTCTGCAAAAGAAAAGAAATAAAACTTGGAAGAAAACTTGGTGAGTCGTTAGATGATAAATAAACATCTTTATATAAAAGCAAAATCATCTCACGTTTATCCTCACTTTTGTTCATCAACGCAATTTGCTTCTTACTTGACTTTTGTTCACTCTCTCCCTCGATTTTTATCTCTTTTCCCTCGATTTTTCTCTCTTCCTCCCTCGGTTTTTCATCCCTCTTTGTACTCTTTTCAACTATTTTTCTTTCTCCACTTTCTTTTTCTATTTTGGCCTCTTTTTCAACTAATTTCTTTTCACCACTTTCATTTTCTTTTTCAATCCTAATCTTTTGGAATTCCTTTGCAATCCTCTCTTGGTCTACAATTGCCTCCCATGGCTTTAATGGTGTAAGGATAATGGTTTTTCCATTGTAAACCAACGAATACTCATTCTTGTAACCATTATGCTTGACGTTTCGGTCAAATTGCCAAGGTCTCCCCAAAAGTATGTGGGTAGCTTGCATCGGAACTACATCACATAAAACTTTATCTTGGTAGCTACCAATTGATAAAGGAACTTCCAGCTGTTTAGTCACCTTGATTTCTCCACAATCGCTTAACCATTGCAACTTGGTTTTGGATGTTGCTCGGTTTTCAAGTTCAACTTTTGGACTAGTAATGTGCTTGCTACATTGGTGCAACTCCCACTATCGATGATCAAACTACAAACTTTGTTGTGCACATGACATCTTGTATGGAATATATGCTCACGTTGTACTTTGTCGCCATCTTCCTTAGTTTGCACATTCAATACTCGCCTTGTGACTAAAAGATCTCCTTTTACTGGTTCCTCTACCTCAACGTCACTACAATCCTCGAGTGGTGGCATCTCACCATCACTCGAATTCACACTCTCCATATCGCCATTGTCCCTTAAAATCATAGCTCTTTTATTTGGACAATTCGAAGCTATGTGTCTGAACCCTTGGCAACGAAAGCACTTAATCTCTCGGGTTCTAATTGGATTTGAAGTCTCAGCCTTAGCTTTTTGTGGTAACACTTGATTGTTGGACACAGTTTTTCCCTTAGAATCCTCCCTCGATTTTGGCTTCTCATTTTTCCAATTTGTTTGCCAAGTTGCGGTTGATGTTGTACCAACCCTAGTACTTCTCTTAGCCTTTAGTTGCAGCTCTATTTTGATTGATTTGTGTAGTAACTCCTCCAAGTCGATGTAGTGTTGTAGATCCACCACATTCGCAATTTCTTGATTCAATCCCCCAATAAAACGAGCCATGATTGCTTCCTTATCTTCTTCCACATTAGCCCTTATCATGGCTACCTCCATCTCTTTATAATATTCCTTCACACTTTTGAAACCTTGTGTCAAATTTTGAAGCTTTCGACACGCGTCTCTATAGTAGTATGATGGAACATATCTTTTTTTCATGATGGCCTTCAAGTCTTTCCATGTGCGAATTTGTGCTTCACCATTCCTCCTCCGGTTCTTAACTAATTGATCCCACCAAATACTAGCATAATCCGTGAACTCCATGGTGATCAACTTAAGCTTCTTATCCTCCGAATAATTTTGAAACTCAAATACCAAGTCTATTTTTCATTCCCAATCCAAATATCCCTCGGGGTCGTTCTTCCCTTGGAAAGGTGGAATATTTACCTTGATATTTCGTAAATCGATGTCTTCTCGGTTTGTCCCCTCATTTCTTTCTTTTGGATAATAACCACTATACTCTTCGAATTCTCCATCAAAATCCTTCCTTTGTCGTACATGACTAGGGGTTGGAGTTTCCAATCATTCCATTCTCCGATTTAGAGCCGTGTATTGATCTTACATGGCTCTCATGAACAATTTTAAATCAACGTCGTTGTGTTCTCCACTCATGATATTCTTTTTCAACCACAATAAGAAAATAAAAGAAAATTGTTAGAAGTAAAAAAATAATCAAGTAATGGACCTTACCTCTCCCTCACGTGTTTACTCTCGATGGATGTCACTTCACTCGTGTTTCGCTCAAAAATTAAGGCTTTTTCTATAATAGTCTCACCCTCTTGCCTTTTACCTCTAGATCTCCCTTTTAGTTCTTTACGTAAGAACTTGATCGATGATAAATATTCAACAAGCTAAACTATAAAAAATCAAACTTTAAAGCTTAAAAGTTCAAACTTGTAAAGATGGCTAAATCAAGGGTATGATTGAAATAAGACAAAACTTTAGACGAAGACAATATTTCAAATGAAGATTCAACAATTTAAACCTTCAAAGAATTAATTTGGATAAAGACAATATTCTGAATGAAGATTCAACAATTTGAATTTTCAAAAGAACAATTATCTACGAATTTAAAAACGAATTTTTGAATTTAAAAGGCTAGAAATTTCAAAATCTCTAGAACAAAATTTTGATTTTTTTTTTTTGACTTCTCACAACTCTTTTTTTTTTTTTTACTTTTGACAACTTTTTTTTTTTTACTTTTGACATTTTTTTTTTTTTACACTCTTCCAATTTCAAGAGGAGAAATTCACAAGAAAAAAAAATGATGATAAAAATCGAGACTTGATAATAAGGATGGAAAAGGATGATTTTTTTGTGCTTTTTTTGAGTACTAAGACGAATAGAATAAGATGAAGAAAATATTGATAACAAAAATTAAAGATAGCTTCTTGAATCAAGGAACCGAATCTCTGATACCAACTGATGCGAACCTCGGATCGAAAGGACCTGGGACCCGACAATAACGCGGAATAATTCAAAGGAACGTCTTTTCGATTCAAGAACAAAGTAAGGAACTAAGACCCCAATCGAAGAATTCGATGGAACCCTAGTTATCAAAACAGGAGCTTGACCCGAGCCACACCTGTTGGCTGAACCAAAGCTATCAAAACAGGAGCTTGACCTAGACCAAACTCGTTGGTAAGAACCAAAGCTATCAAGCGAGATTCTTCAAGCGTGACTTGAAGAAGATCGTTGTTCTTCGCAAAGAACTAAAGAGAAATCCTCTCTAAAAAAACACTCAATTTTTTAATTCAAACTTGTTCTTTTTATTAAATCAAATAGTTTTTCCATTAAATAGGCTACACATTAAAATTAAATAAAATAATAAAAAAATGAAAATTAAAATAAAATAACTAATAAAATCATGAGATAATGATCCTTGGAATAATCAGATGTCATCTCTTGTTTAAACTCCATTTGAACGTGATTTAAACTGATTTGAGTAGATTCAGTTGGATAAGATCTTTTCCCACGAGATTTGTATGATTTGCATGTGCTTTGCATGTGACCGTTTAATTCCTCGTATATGCATGTGCTTGGCACATGTCCTCTTTAATTCCTACATGTGCATGTGCATAGCACATGTGTTTTAATTCTTACACGTGCATGTGCGTCGCATCCTCCCAAATCTTCATGCATCTTTGGCTTCCTTTGCTTCAAAAGATCTTTCAATACTCTTGGGCTTCTTACTCTACTCATTGGGCCGCCCGTATCTTCAATTGAATCTTTGTTCTTGGGCCTTGATCTGATCTCAACTTGGATCACATCATAAACCAAGTCATGTTGATCTTTATCTCTTTCCAACCCACGTGAATCTTTATCTCTTTGTACTTTGTGTGAATCTCTACCCTTCTCTTTCCATTCCATTTGGATTTGTGGAGCCCAATTCCGTGCCTTGTGGGTCTTATTTTGCCAATTTCGTGGGGCCCACTTCCATGCTATAAAGCTCTTTATTTTTATAGTCTTTTGCTTTTGTAGTGATCGCTCTTTTCCTCGGGTTTCCATGACAAAACCATGTGAAGCTTTGTTCGTTAGACCTCCTTTATCTTCTAACAGATTATGGTCCTTGATAATGAGATTTATCACTTTTCGGTTCACATCAACTTTACCGAAGGAGAAGCTCCAGGTTTGTCGTCAAAAGGCAGGTTTGACAGAGCCCACCACATGAACCGGAAGGAGAGGTTATTAAGATCCAGTGTTTCAGCAGTTCTTTACATAACCTCAATTGCACGTAGCCCTGTTTTTATCTAAGCGGGCTTGTTAGAGCCTACCACATGAGCTGGAGGGGGAGCTTGGCTCATTCATGGTGTTGGGTCCGGCTCATTCATGGAGCTAAGCCCAACCAATACGTTGTCCCTCTTTATTTTACATCTACTCCATATTAAAACATTGTCGGGAGAGGTTTACTTTTTCGTCTTTATAATTCACGCTGTATAGATGTAAAAGACATGGCATTTTTCTGTGTAATAGAATTCTTCTTTATTCTCTGCAAGTTTCTTCATTGGGAGGGTCGATAAATTCAACGTAACGCGACCTGCCTCCATCGTTGTTCATTTCCTTTTCAAGTGGCTGTGTATATGGTTAAGTAGGTGGCCATGAGTAGCTTCCATTGAAGAACAGAAATGGAGAAGGGTGGGGATGAAGAAGAGGAAAAGATTGGAGAAAGGAGAAGGTGTATCATTAATTACATATTAAAAATAATATATTATAGAAAAATAAAATCTCTTATTAACATTCAATCTGAATTTGTGATTTGTGTCCTCTAACATGGATACTGGATTAGAATTAAATTTGAATTCTTGAGAAAAATTAAAATTAAATAAATATATAAAGAAAATCTCTCTTTTATGTTTAGATACATATTTAAAATTAATACAAATCCTAATTTAATGTATGGATTGATGGTTAAAAAAATTAAAATAACGTGTTGAAATTGAAAAAAAGAAAAACACGAGATTATGTTAGAATTTAAAGTTAAATATTTACAAAAATACCTTTAAATTAGTAAGCTAATCACGAAAAAATTGTTAATAACTTAATTTACACCCCTCTTATGTTATTTTCGATCCCCCGATATACAATTGTGAAAATAGATTAATATTATTTTTAAATGTTTGTTTTATTATTTAATTAATTAATTATTTATTTTGAATGTTATGATTGACACGTAGATTCTTAAGGAAATTATGATCGAGTACACGTCATCTTCAAATGTAGGCCCCACCTTAATTTGAACGATTCCGATTCGGACTGGATGGCTAGGCAGTGTATATATATTCCTCGTTCCCTAGTAGAGGACAATGATTGGAATTGAAGGTGACGTCCGAGCTCTGAGTTCGTCTCTTCTCAGTTCTCTCTCTCACGTTCGCCTTTTGATTTCGAAACAGATTCGAACCATCCCTTTTCTTTTTTGCTCTCTGATCATCCATGGGTTTGTGGAGAGCTTTTCTCAATTGGCTCCGGAGGTAAGCTCCATTCGCTCTTTCTCTCTCTCTCTCTCTCTCTCTCTCTCTCTCTCTCTCTCTCTCTCTCTCTCTCATCTTTACCGTGTAGTACGACGGAGATTCTGGCCATAAAGGGTCTATGCTGCGATTTGTTTTTTCTTCTTTCAAGTTATAATAGGAGTTAGTCGGAGTTAAAGGTTAAAGCTTTAACCTCTTGATCTTAACCTTTCTAAGTGTAGAATTGTTCAAAGTGGGGAGTTATTCAGTCATACGTTCTCATTGTCAAGTATCATAACACGTCCAGTTTTGAGTTTAAAAAGTTGTAATTTTTTTGCGACAGTTCTTCCATTGCTTTGTCTTTTCGATATTGAGTTTAAAATATTAGAGACGATCTTAACCAGAAGTTGGGCACTTCATTCTTTATTTTTTTTGGAGTTCTGTTTATATATTTCACTATTTCTGTTGGTGATACCACTCTTCTTGACTGTCAATGATTGACAAAAACCGAAACACCATTGTAATTCTTGCGAAGAACGAATGAGAATATGTGGTGATTTACGGATATAACAAATAATTATTCATCGGATTGAACTTTCTAGTGTTTGAGATATGGAAAGAGAAGTAATTCATATTCAGTATTATGCTACGAGTTGAAGTATTCATGATTTATTATACAAGAGTTCTAAGAAGGATTAGTCGGTGCCTCCGATATTTTCTGTTCTTTTCTGATTATGTTTGGGCGAATTCATATTCTTCATGCCATGATAAACATTCATGATTATGTTCCTGTTTGAAATATTCATGTTCTTCTGAATGGGTTATAGTCATCTTTTGGTAATATTCTTTCAAAAACTGGGTCGACCAATCTGATTATGATGGGTGGAGATAGTTATTGCATATGGGATTTCATTTCAGCATGTTTTTCAAGCAAGAAATGGAGTTATCTCTGATAGGACTTCAGAATGCGGGAAAGACTTCGCTTGTCGATGCTGTGGCGGTGAGAAAATTCAGTCGATAATTATCATTATTCTTTTATGTTCTTGCCCGGAATCGATTTCTTGTAGAAACTGAATCGTTTCTGTTGTGAATAGATGGGTGGATACAGTGAAGACATGATTCCGACAGTGAGTTATACTTTCTGAAACATCAAAGGTTTAGCTTCGTCTTCTCTGTCTGTAAACTTGCATGTTTATTGATTTTCAGGTGGGATTCAATACGAGGAAGGTAACGAAAGGGAAAGTGACGATAAAGTTGTGGGATATTGGAGGTCAACCGAGGTTCCGGAGCTTGTGGGAACGGTACTGCCGTGCTGTTTCTGCTATTGTGTAAGCACTAATTTCATTCTTCTTTTGAAAATTTTCAATTACTATTTGCCTCAAGTCAATTTTAATTCATATTTCTTCCCGCTGAAAGGGTGGATTGGTCCGATTCGGTTTCAAATTTTTTGAAACCAAATTGAACAGATCACCCTTTGAAACCAAACTCGAATAAGACTGATATTTCGGTTTGGCTCGGTTTGGTTTATCCTGTTTAAACTTGGTTTGGGTTGATTTAGTTCTATAATTTGTATTTTTCAAATATAAAAATTTAAAAAATTATTAAAATATTCAATTCAGTTCAATTCGATTTGGTTTTAATCGGTTTTTAAAATAATAAATATATAACCAAATCGAAAATCTGGGTTAGGTTTGGTTTCAAAATCGATTTTTCCAAAATAAAAACCGAACCAAATCGAGATTTTCTGTTTGTTTTTAAGTTTTAACCGAACTGATTTCCATTCCTAGTTGAAACAACGTTATGATTGGGTCCCACAGGCTTTGAGGTGGACCAAAACACAGGTTTGTCGGCCTGCCCAAATTTGGGTGGTCCAAGGCAGGCCCGCAAGCCTTGGATCTCAGCCCGTTGGGGGCAGCTAGTGGGTCCGTAAACTTAAAGCTCATTGTTGTGGAGCTTGGGATTTAGTGTCGTGACACTCACCTTAAGAGAAGGGCTAGTGGACTAATCTAGTAAATTTCATCTTGGCACCGTAATGCTCAAATTTAAGCGTTACAAAATTACCATAAAAAGACCGGCTTGTGGCCAAGTCGAGACCGGGCCTCATAAAAAAAAAAATTAGAGTCTGCCTTACAGCTCACCAGCATGTAGCAAATCTGTTGTTAATCTTGAAACTGAGATATACTACTCATTTTCTATGTTAATACATGTGAGAGAATAGAGCTCATCTCCAAAAACTAGCTCGAGGGGAGAAGGAATCCCCCTCACATATATACAAAGCGCTGGGCCATCCAATAAGCGATGTGGGACAAACACAATTATCAATACCCGCCCTCACGCATAGCGTGTTTGGGCCAGGTCCAATTCCCACCATCGTCTAGCTCTGATACCATGTTAACACATGTAAGAGGGTATAACTCATCCCCAAAAGCTATTTCGAGAAAGAGGGAATCCCCCTCACATATATACAAAGCGCAGGTCCATCCAATAGGCGATATGAGATACACAATTATCAATATTCTATACTAGACTTGCTATTTTTTTAGTACTTACTGTTATGATTTGAATGCCACTAGCATGAAATTGTCTTTGCAAGCGGATTTCTACACAAATCTTTGGATCTACTAAAATGACGCCATAGTGGGTTGGGTTAGAAGAGGTATGAAAACTTATGAAATTGTCATTTTTTTGGTGCAGTTATGTTGTTGATGCTGCAGATGCTGACAGTTTAAGCACCTCCAGAAATGAGCTTCACGATTTGCTGAGCAAACCCTCATTAAAGGGTATCCCGTTGCTGGTAATAGGAAACAAGATTGACAAACCTGGAGCTCTATCAAAGCTTGCTCTGACTGATCAAATGTATGCCTCGTTTCTAAACTCAGCAGAATTATTTGAAAAGGCAATAACTTTGGTGAGTTTTTTGGTGATGTGCAGGCAACTGAGGAGAATTAGTGATAGAGAAGTTTTCTGCTTGATGATCTCCTGCAAGAACTCTACTAATATTGACTCTGTTCTTGATTGCCTTCTCAAGCATTCCAGTTCCAACAACTGCACTGCTTTTTTCTTCTGATTCTTCTTCTACTTTTTGCTCATTCTTTTCTCCCTTGCTGTTATTTCTTGTACATTCAAAGCTCTCTCTCTCTCTCTCTCTCTCTCTCTCTCTAGCTTCTTTCACCACAAGTTCCATTGTTAGCAACACAACTTTTACATTATTTAACCATTTTTCTTTTAGATACCCCCTGTAATTATATCTTTCAATGTTTATATTAATAATTTCCATGAAATTATTCGAACAATGAGACTGAAATATATAAAAAAGCACTTCACCTAAATTTACTTCAACATGAGTCTCAAAATCTGTTCAACCACTAGATCTGCAGCTAAAAAGATCCATTTTCTTGGGCAAGAATAACAGAGAGAGAGAGAGAGAGAGAGAGAGAGAGAGAGAGAGGAGGCCATATGAATAAGATATAATAAGCATATAATCTCATTTTTCTATTATCTGAATCACTTAAGTCCATCATGCAGAAATCATATCTGCCTTGGTATATAAATCACGCATTTTCAGTACTTTATAAAACTTCACTCTTAACAGCTCAGTCTCAAAATCAGGACCCACAGGTTGTACCAAAATGGTGAATGAAAATAAAAATGACTCTTCCGATCAATTACATTTTTCACATTTTTTTATATTTACAAAACTGAGAGATTGCGATGTAGCTCGACCATCTTCATGCATACCCATTGAAAGGTTTATCAATACATCTGCATAAAAATTAGACTAATAAATTTAAGATATGTTTAAACTGAAAAGAAAAATCGAAACTATCCAAAGGATAGATCTTGAATGGACGACAACAGCAAGAAAAAAAAAAGGTTTCCAAAGAATGACAACGATCCAAAACTACAAATCCTCCATTTTGTGTTAGCTCGAACTAGAATAGTAGAGAAATGATGTCTTGCCAAATGCTAGTTTGAACAATTGGGAAGAAGTGCAAGTTTATTTTGAGATTGGGTGTTATGGTAATTTTTTGAGTTACAAATTTTCAATGCAATACTATTCTTTTATAGGGCAAAAAACCAAGTATCGATGTGGGAAGAAATAATTAGGCATGGTCGAGTATCAAAATAAGTTTGGGCTATAAAATACTAGTTTGCATGGTGTACTCTTTTTTGAGGACTCGGAAAGTATATGCAAGTGTTTCGAAAGTCATTAAGGAAAGGATTTACCATGTATGAAGCATTTTACATTCCAATGCCTTCACGGCTGCTTCTGCAAAAACTTGTGCCGCTTCTGCTTCGGCTTCAGCTGCCTCAGCCTCTTTTGCAGCCTGTTCAGCCTCCATAATGGCAATTTCTGCCTCAGCAACTGCTAAAGCAGCGGCAGCAGCAGCCTCTTCAGCCGTCATTCTCCTCATTCTTGATAGGTCTAATTCAACTTGAGATTTGGTTACAATGTTTGCGTCACTTTTTTCTGCATTATCCTTCGGCCTTCTCTCCAGAAGTGGCATGGATGAATTTCGTTTTCCAGATAACACGTTGGCAACAATCCTGTATTTATGTTTCACCTGCAAACAAACACCCATATAAAAGATTTGAGTCCCACTTCACTAATTTCTCCTGCTGTAAGCAATATCTTGGTTTTATAGGCTCCGTAAATACCAAAAAGAAAAACAAATCATTTTCATTAATAAGTGAATCTATATATTATTTAAGAAAACCAATCCAATATATGGAAGAACATAAGCTTGCTAGTCCTCATAAAACTACACCAGCAAACCTAAACTTATAGAGAGGTGTACCAACAGAGCACTTCATTATTACTAAAGCATCTGTGAACCTTCAGAGAGTACAGAAGTTTATACCCTTAATTAAAGTGAAAATCAAAGAATTGCTCAGTTTTAAGATATAGTAGACATCCAGTAGCCATGTAGTATGAAGAAATAGTCTACCTTAACCAGTTTTCCACTTGCCACCATATGCTTTAATTTTGTTGAAAGTAGTTTATTTAAGTTTGGAGGTGTCGAGTAATGCTCCTGCGTGGAAGAAAAGTAAAGCATATTAGAAATGTTTAAGGGACTCTGACTTATATGGCAGAAACGTTCATATAAATACTCAGTTTCTAGTAACTCCATATAAAAAAGTATATCGTTTATCAAATAAGGCCACTACTTCTATGTTCAATGAAAACATGAATCAAAACAATAATGTGATTGGGATCTAATGAAACGGTTGAAAAGAATCCCAAACGCAAGTTATTTCTAATATTGCACAGCTGAGACTGATCACCGCATGGAATAGGTCAGGCGTATACAGAAACGCTTAGATTTGAATATCTAATTTTGAATCACAAACTTAAACTTTTTTCTAGGATGGTTGAACTGATTATAGGGATTGATATCAATCATACGAATGACCAATCTATCTAGCTTAGCCATAATTTTTGTAGACGCATCTCTCTTATTTTCACAAAGGAATACAATGGAAATTCTTTCCAAGGTATCTGACTGTATCTTTTCTTGGCTAAAGTTTTCCCGTCAATATGTATAAAAGCCATCATCCAGATTCTAGAAATACCTTTCTCAGAAAAGACAACTTTCTTTGGAAAAAAAGCACTTATGTAAGGTAAATCATCAGGTGGAGAATAGTAGTGAAGATCATAACTCTTAAGTGTCTTCACTAATACCAATCATTATGAATGATGGAAAGAGGGAGTTAGGTAACCACCAAACCAATGATGAGTTTCGAAAATTAGTTCAATCTAGGAGGCCTTGGGTGTCTATGTTAGAACAAGCTATCCTTCTCCAAAACAAAGTGTGTCATCAACTCCTCGTGTAAGTATCCTTCCTGACCATCGGCAAAAACTTCTGTTTCAACATCCACTTTATTTCACTAAGCAACTCGAAAAGGAATTAGGAGCTGCACAAAATATCTTATGCATAGTTTTTTATTTCTTAAATTGAAATAAGTGCTCTCGATTCACAATTAGCTGAGGAATCAATTCTACAAATTGTTCAGAGCTATGGATATGATGGTACAACATAAAGACATAAGGCAAGGTTTGTTTCCTAAAGTCATAACAAAAATAAGGGGTAGATTTCCTCTAGTCAAGGAGACTATATCTTCTAGAAAGCTTTTGAGGATTTTCCCCATGGATTGGAAAAAAATAATGGATCGGGTAAAAATGCAAATTCAAACAACAAAATTCTTGTACTGCTTCAAAAAGTCGTTTGGTAGGTTTACTCAAGTTATAGTGAGATTCAATCACTTGTAAAGTTAAGAAGATCCTACTTTATTCAAAAATATTTTGAAATAGAATTGTACTACGTATTGTTAAGCTCATATATATAATAGTCACAATCAACAACTTGGAGGAAATGTAAAGCCTAAAGAAGAAACTAGCCAAAGAATTTGAAATAAAAGATCTTAGATATCTCGAGTACATTCAAACCATTAAACCGGTATTTGGTTGGTGAGAAATAAAATGAGAATAGAAATATAATAAGAATAAATTGGAAAGGAAAGTCAATCTAATTACTTTGTTTGATCGTAACTTTGAAATATTAAATGAATTGATATAGTTTTGACCATAATATCTTTTATATATAACTATCATTTATATATAACTAATGTAAAATATATTTAACTGATACTAAAATTGAATATCAAAAAAGGGAAGAACAAAAAACCTTAAGAACAATGGTCAAGGAACGGCAAGTAAAGGAGTTGGTAAAAGAATGGTGACTAGCGCATCAGTTACAAAATGCTTATGTGCGCTGATGGCAAAAGAAACTGAGAGACAAGTATTAAGAATGTGGAGATATAAAAGGAGGAAAAAATTATCAGCATATTTCGAATAAGCTATTTGGATTGACATATAAGATAGAAAGACAAATCGACTAAAAGGACATGATACCACGAGATCAAACCTCATCTTTAGGACCAATTCGGACTTGAAGGGCTGGTTGTCAGCTTCTTCAAAATCAACCTGAATTGGCCCAACTAGACAAATGGCAGGTGGTCTAGCTTGATTTAAATATTAAATCACAGTTGAATGGCCATTAAATTAATTTAGGAGTAATGATCATTCCTAAATGTAAAATCTAAACAGAAAAAACAAGGACGACTAATAGGAATGAGCATTCCATTCTCTCATGTTCATTCCTAACGACCAAACACCACCTAAAATTACAAGATCAAACCAACGTATATATTACGGAAAAAATCTAGAAGGAATTCATATAGACAAAGGTAGAAAATATTAAAGATTAATCTACTGGTCTTGTACATCGAGACATAGCATCCATAGCAAGAATGCGCATTCTTTACTTGAAGAGCATATAGACAATGTGGTAAGGATCTTTGGGTATAGAATTCTGATAGGACCCTGTTTTTGCTGCGAATTTTAGAGCGCAACTCTCTCTCAACTAATGCTAAGCAAATAAAAATAAACTAAAAAACTTGATTAATTATTCTCTGCCTCTCAAAGGAGATTACAGAGGTATTTAAATAGACCCTAAACAGACTCCTACTCCAATTAAGAAACTAACTCCTAATCCAATTAGGAAACTAACTCCAAATCCAATTAGGAAACTAATAAAATAAACAATAACTTATTAAATTATTAAATACTCTTTTAAAAATATTAGTAATAATAATCCCTTAATTGTAATTTCTCTTTCGCCTCCTTACGTAAGTCTTGAGCAGCACATCATTACTCCCCGCCCAACGAGCAACCTTGTCCTCAAGGTTGAAATCTGGGAATTGTTGTCGAAGCATGTCGTAGGATTCCCATGTCGCCTCATAATCCGGTAATCCTTTCCAAGCTACTCGTACTTCTCGATGTCCTGTATCATCTTGACGAACCCCTTCCAATCGCTCGGGAGTAATTAGTACCGCCATGTCTTCAGACAGAGCTGACGGTAGAGTAGACGAGACTTCCCCATCTCCTATTGCCTTCCGTAATTGTGACACGTGGAAAACCGGATGAATTACCGAAGTTGAAGGCAACTGTAATTTGTAAGCCACTGCACCTATTCGCTCCAAAACCATGAATGGACCAAAATATTTGGGCGCTAATTTTTCATTTCCACGCCGTGTGACACTCAGCTGCCGATATGGTCGTAATCTCAGATATACTCGATCACCCACCTTAAATTGAACCTCACGACGATGACTATCTGCTTGTTGCTTCATTAATTGTTGTGCCCGCTCCAAGTGTCGCTTAAGATCTTTCAAGCGATCATCTCGTTGCTTTAAATATTCCTCTACTTGAGACACTGGTGTCTCCTGATGCCCGTAATGGACCAAATGAGGTGGTTCGCGGCCATAAAGAATTTTAAAGGGGGTGTTCCCCGCTCATGAATGATAAGAGGTGTTATACGAATATTCAGCCCAAGCTAACCATGTGACCCATTTTGTTGGGTTTTCGGATGCAAAACAGCGAAGATAAGTCTCAAAGTCCTCAGTTGACAACCTCAGTTTGACCGTCTGTCTGGGGGTGAAAAGCCGTGCTGCGTTTAAGTGTTGTCCCTTGCATACGAAACAATTCCTTCCAAAAATGACTTAGGAAGACTTTGTCACGGTCAGAGACAATGGATTCCGGCATTCTATGTAACTTAACCACCTCTTTAATAAACACTCGTGCTACCGATTTTGCAGTAAACGGATGTCTAAGCGGAATGAAATGACTATACTTACTTAAGCGATCAACCACCACAAAAATCACCGTGTATCCTTCCGACTTGGATAATCCCTCAATAAAATCCATAAATAGGTCCGCCCAAACGCGCTCTGGTAATTCATGTGGCTGTAACAATCCGCTTGGGGCCATGGCCATATACTTATGACGTTGGCACACATCACACTTGGCCACCCAATTCTCGACATCCTTCTTCATCCCTACCCAATACAATTCCCGAGCAATTCGTCGATAAGTCTTTCGGGCTCCGGCGTGCCCCCTATTACACTGTTATGAAATTCTCGGAGCAATTGAGGAATGTAGGTGGAAGTGCGAGGTAATACCAATCTATCCACATATAAAAGTCGTCCATTAACCACCTTGTAACTCTCATATCCGCCCTCTTTGCGGCTCACCGCCTCCCGAATTTGCCTCATCCCTTCCCAGGTATGGTTGTCACGAAGGAGTCCCGTCCAATCTGATGTGACTGTAGTAGACAGGACCGAGAGGAGGGGTGCTTCATCCCGACGCGATAAGGCGTCCGCAGCGCGGTTGCTTGCTCCGGAACGAAATTGTATCTCAAACGTGTAGCCGAGGAGCTTGAATAACCATTTTTGATGCGTGTCAGCGACTAAACGCTGTTCCAGTAGGAATTTTAAACTTCACTGATCCGTGCGCACCAAAAATTTCCGTCCCAGCAAATATGGCCACCATTTCTGGATAGCGAGAACAATCGCCATAAGTTCTCGCTCATAAACTGATTTTTGTCGAGCTCGAGTAGTAAGGGTCTGACTGTAATAGGCAATCGGCCGCTGATTTTGCATTAGTACTGCTCCAACTCCATACCCCGAAGCGTCCGTTTCGACTACAAATTGTTGTTGGAAATTAGGTAGGGCCAATACCGGCACTGTAGTCATCGCTGTTTTTAATCGCTCGAAAGCCTGTTGAGCCTCTGTCCCCCATTTGAAATTATCTTTCTTTAATTGATCTGTTAATGGCTGTGCGATGGAGCTATATCCTTGGACAAAGCGTCGATAGTATCCTGTAAGCCCCAAAAATCCTCGTAAAGCTTTTAACGTCTGTGGTACTGGCCATTCCACCATAACTTTTATTTTGGAATTATCTGCCTCTACTCCACTTGCCGATACGATGTGCCCTAAATATTCGACTTGCGGCTGTGCAAACGAACATTTTTTTCGGTTTGCGAATAATTGATGGGCTTGTAATGTTCCCAAGATCACCCGTAAGTGGGTTAGGTGATCCTCCATCGAACGACTATAAATGAGGATGTCATCAAAGAAAACCAAAACAAATTTTCTCAAATATGGTTTAAACACCTTATTCATCAATGACTAAAAAGTGGCGGGAGCATTTGTGAGGCCAAAAGGCATTACTAAAAACTCATAATGACCTTCGTGAGTCCGAAAAGCCGTTTTTGGTACATCCTCGGGCTGCATCCGAATTTGGTGATAGCCGGATTTCAAGTCAATCTTGGTGAATGTGGTGGCTCCATATAACTCATCTAATAATTCGTCTATCACTGGAATTGGAAATTTATCTGGTACGGTTTCTGTGTTCAAAGCTCGATAATCAATACAAAAACGTCAACTCTCATCTTTTTTCTTCACAAGCAAAATTGGGCTCGAAAAAGGACTCACGCTTGGTCGGATCACACCCGCCGCTAACATCTCCTGTACTAGTCGCTCAATTTCAACTTTTTGGATTTGTGGGTATCGATATGGCCGAACACTAATTGGAGACACTCCTTCTTTTAAAACGATAGAGTGCACATGGTCTCGCAGAGGTGGCAAACCTGGAGGCATATTGAAAACGTCGCCAAATTCTTCCAACAGAGCTGTCAAGGACGATGGCTCTTCCAATTTATCGGTCAGCATGTCCGAGCTAACCAACTGTCGCAGCTCCACCCACACTGCCGCCACCGGTTTTGTCAGTATCCTCCGTAGCGTTTTTAAAGAAACCAAGGAACGACACAAACCCGGGTTGCCCTTTAACGTAATCGATCTCCCATCAATGATAAAATTCATCGTTAATAGTTTCCAGTTCACCATCATAGTTCCCAAAGTGCGAAGCCAGGTCATACCGAGAATCAAATCCGTACTGCCGAGTGGTAAGAGCAAGAAATTGGCGCGTATCGTCATTACGTGCAAATCTAGCTCAACACCGCGACAAATTCCTTTTCCTTGCTCTTTTGCTCCATTCCCCAATGTTACGCCATATCTTCCATCGGTATCCACTTGGAGTTCCAATTTGTCCACTACCCGTGTTGAGATGAAATTGTGTGTTGCCCCGCTATCGATTAGTATTACGACCTCTTGATTGCCCAATAGTCCCTTGACCTTCATGGTGTTGCTTGGCGTGAATCCGACCACCGAATTTAGATTGACTTCGACCGAATCAAGGTGAAGATGTACTTCATCTTCGTTGAATGTTTCTGACTCTTGGGGTAGTTCCTCCTCATCGCTTACCAAAAGAACTTGCAACGTCGGGTTTTTACATTTATGTCCTGGAACAAATCGCTCGTCACATCGAAAACATAATCCCTTGGCGCGTTTGTTTTGATAGTCAGATTCAGTAAGTCTTTTTGGTCGAGTTACTTGCTGTCCCTGAACGCCGCTCTCAACCTGACTCCCTGGTGGCTGATTTGGGAAGGAAGCATGACTCATAGATGAATTTCGAGATGCCGGACCCCACGGTCCTCGTCCTGCGCGTTCGACCCGCTTTTGATCCTCCACCAATTGTGCCATAACCATGGCGTTCGCAAGGCTACGCGGATTAAGTGTACGCACCGCCGCCTTGAGATCTGGTTTTAATCCCTTCAGAAAATTTGCGGTTAAGTCTGCGTCTGAGTACCCTTGCATTTGACTAGATAATAGCTCAAAACGATCACGGTACTCCATCACTGATCCTGTCTGGGTGATGCCAAAAAACTGCTCGCTCGGACTGCCGTCTTGAATTGAACGAAAACGTTCTAATAAACACTCCTTGAATTCGCCCCATGATCGTAATGGATTACGCTGTTCGCGCCATCGAAACCAAGCTAAAGCCCTGCCTTCCAAACAGATTCCGGCTGCTATGAGTTGTTCCGCTTCATTTAGTCCGGTGACCGTGAAATAGCGCTCCGCTTTGTATACCCAGTCGTGTGCATCATTGCCCTCAAAGATGGGCATCTTTAATTTACGAATGCGACTTTCTATCCCGGTCGCAGCCCTGCCGCCACCCATCATCGGAAAAAATCGACTAGGATCCCTGTCCATCATCTCAGGCCAATAATTCCCCTATTCACCACTCATGTTGGACCCGTATGGCCCAGGCCCAGTAAAATTGAATGTGGGTTGTGACGTTGTCTCATTCCTTGGAAATGCCGAATCCTTGGCGCTGTCTTGGCGATGCTGTCGGCTGGGTTTGTCTCCACCCTACGCTTCCCGACCACGGCGGAACAAGGTTCTGTCCAGCTCCAGGCCAAGCTGGTGGGACGGTGCTCCAGGGCATCGAGCCACCCGGGTTTCCTCCTGCACGAGCCGCCTCCCCTATTGGGTTGATTCCGTTCGGTTCTGTCCACATAGGCCGCCACAGCAAGTCTGAATTTGTTGGGATCGATCCCTGCGGTCCACACACTTGAGAACATATTCCTTGAGTCCCCTGCTGCACTCCCATTGTTGCTATTGCCACTGTTGCTGTTGTGTCTGATGCGGCAGTGGTTATCGCCGATGGGTTGTTTTGCTTCTCCGCAAGCGAAATCAGAAGTTGTTCCATAGAGGCCAGTTTTCCTTCCATTTGGCTCTTAAGACCCGTGAGTGTTTCCTTTATTGTCGAAAATTCGGTGCCCAAATTTCCGAACTGCTCTTCCAGAGCTTCAATTTTCTTCCCTTGAGCCATGGACTCCAAAGATCGTGCACGCTCTGATACCAAATTGATAGGACCCTGTTTTTGCTGCGAATTTTAGAGCGCAACTCTCTCTCGACTAATGCTAAGCAAATAAAAATAAACTAAAAAACTTGATTAATTCTTCTCTGCCTCTCAAAGGAGATTACAGAGGTATTTAAATAGACCCTAAACAGACTCCTACTCCAATTAAGAAACTAACTCATAATCCAATTAGGAAACTAACTCCAAATCCAATTAGGAAACTAATAAAATAAACAATAACTTATTAAATCATTAAATACTCTTTTAAAAATATTAGTAATAATAATCCCTTAATTGTAATTTCTCTTTCGCCTCCTTACGTAAGTCTTGAGCGGCACATCAAATTCTTGAGGAGTAAATCTGTATTCTAAAAGAAACAATACGAAAAACATGGCTCATGATGATGCGAACTACGTTAAAGCTATATTGAGCAGGTGAGGAATCTTTGTTTATCGTAATCATGTGGAACTATAATCTTGTGACATGGAAAAGTAAGAAGCAAATTCTGATTGCTAGATCTATAGCAAAATCAACATAAGGAGTTGCAAAACATGAGATTTGTGATGATTTAATGTGTATCAAACAAGTCATCAGATGAGTTAAAAGCTGAGATGAAAGAGCGTATGAAACTATATTGTGACAAGAAAGACATGAGAAATATTGTTCATAATATGGTATAACATGACCTCTAAAAACATATTGAAATAAACATTCAGCTAAAGAGAATGGACAATTACGTCATTATTATACCATTTTCTCATCAGTCTATTAATTGGTCAACGCCTTTGCTAAAAAGGTCGTTAAACTAAGATTTCAGTCAATGCAAAAAAGTTGTGAATGATAATTATCTTAGAACCAGCTAGAATGGGAGTGTAGAAATGAATTCCAATATCAAGTTTTTCCAATATTGCACAGCTCACTCAGATCATGACAAGGGTTGCATAAAACTTAGGCACCAAACGGAAACTTGTAGCACAAACTTTGACTCAAATATTTTGTAGTCATTGTAGGATAGAAACTTGATTAAACATCCGGCACAACTTGTGCATGAATCTCTTATTTTGCAATAAAAACACAAGTCAAATTTCTTTTGATAGAGGCTTTTATGAAAATCAATCTTAATAAAGTCGAAAAGCAGTGGTCTACTACTCTAAGAAAACTATGATGAAAGATTTGTTAGAAAGTGTGAACATTGACAGGTTGATGTATAAAAAGCAGGGAGAACCATCAACCATTGTTATTATTTATATAAACAGCAGACGACTAGCTTTAACAAGGACCGGCAATATTATGAAACATTTTTCTGCACATTTTTAAATAGAGGCTAAATAAATACCTCTATATACAATGAAATGGATGCCCTGTGAGAACCCCTTGGCTCCCTTAGATTACTTATAGCCTCTAGCACAAGTTTATCCAACCTACAAAGACAGATTATTTCAGCATGCTAGTCAAAAACTTTATTAGACATAAACAGACAGAAGAGTGCGCCTATAACAAAATTTGAAAGGATAAAGTATTGCTCTTCAATAGAATCTCCTTACATTAATAATGATGCAAATTTTTCAAAATCATTAGTGCAGTATCTGTATTTCAAAAGAGTAGAAAAGCTTCCACATACATCAGCCTAGAAACACCTTTTTCACCAGAGCTTTTGTAATTTTCAACTAATTTTAACTCTTTCCACAATAAGAAAATTAATTACGTTTGACATCTAAGAAAACTACATGAGAAGAAGGAAACATCATTAGCAAACTATGAAACTCAATATCAGAATCACATGACAGCAGATTATAGTATGAAAGATTGCTTGCTATCTGTTCTAAATGTGTATTTGAAGAGGAAATTCTTTTAACAATTAAAATTACCATGCATTCACGAACCATTTACACAGCTCAAGGTTATCTGAACAAAGATATTAGAAAGTCAAAGCAGATGAGATTTCTCTCATACAAAGCCCAGGGAATACTCTATTTTATGTCGTCACAATCATCGAGAAGATAATTACCAATATCGTATGGCAACCTTTTCTTAAAATATCAGGAAAAATTAAATCATATATGTGCATTGAAACTACAATATATCATAAGTCACATGCATGAAACAAATACCATATAAATACAACAGTTAAAAGGTCACATGATTATATTACTTCACCATCTCATTATGGTTGAAATTCGACTCACGAACACTAATGCCTTAACTTCAATTAAGACTAAATAGTCGGTGGTGATTTACCTTGCAATAGGTTCTTTCGAACCATTAGCTTTCAAAGTTCTTCTAGATACTGCAAGTGGCTTAGCATCAATGATCTCTTCATCTGTCTTAGTTGCAGTGCTTACAACTAAAGCCATATCATTATGTTTGGTAAGAGAATTTCCTTTGAGAGCAAGCTTCGCCTTCTGCCTGGATCCCCATATTGCTGTCACATTAATGTTCCTCCATTTATCCTGCCCAAAGCCAAATCTATAAATGTCAACAACTCCTTGAAATTCACCTAATGTTTGAAACCATAAAAAGAATATAAATCAAAACATTTATAATATCAACAGATACTAGAAATGCATACCTTGAGATCCACATTTGAACGTTGATGTAAAATAGCACTAAACTCAGGATCAATAAGTATTGTGCGCCATTTTCCTGCTCCATGTTTAATTACTCCCGCTTTAAGAGCTGCTTCTTCTTCTCTTGTCCACTTCTGTTTAGGAGCACCCATCCTCAGAAGCCAAAATGACAAAGCAAATCTTCTGTTCCCCTTATCAGCACATCTAACCATTAAAATAAGATCAAATACTGACACGGTATTTTCATCAATTATAGTTGCAAAATTCCCACATCCACGATTTAGAACATGAAACAAGACTTGAATAAAAATTTAAACTGCCAGCAGCAGAAAATGAAAGATGATTGAAAACGTGAAAAATTCAAAAAAAATTAATTCATTGGCGATCTCAATAAAGTAAAAGGGCAAAGCAGTTTTCTGGAACTCTTAGGTTCAAGAGTTCCAGTATTACATAATTGCACAATACTGAAATTCAGTTAGTCTTACCCTCGGAATCCTATGTTGTAAAGCGTGATTCAATGCCCAAAAAAATTAAACCTCTCATACTCACAGAAAGATAAAGAAACAACTAAAAAATGAGCAAATTTTTAATACTTCCAATCCTTTTGGTTTGCTCTTATAATCTTAAATTTGTAAAAGATAATTCATATAGTCATAACACAATGTCAAAGCATCCAATACTGTCACCCCATTTGTCCAAATTCAGCTCAAATCGAATTTCGCGGTAAACATAATTATTCAGTTTCCATGAAAAATAAAATATTGGTATTAAAACGATACGCAGAACCAAAGGAGCGAAAATAAATCATCAACTAAAACTCCTTCCCTACTGACAAAAACTAATGAGCCACCGAAATCATAATCGCCATAATCGTCTTCTCTGCCAATGCATATAAAATCAAAACGTTCGTAATTGTGATTATCGAAGAGTTTTTTTTTATTCCCCCTTTACGAGTTCAAGAGGAAAGAACTGAACAAATGTGAGAGGCGAAGGTGCACCTGAACGAAGAGAAATTGCAGCAGCGCAATTCGCAGCAATTGAGAGATGAAATTTTCTCCGAACTAGAACCAAAAAGAAAGAGGCCACATAGAAAATTCCTCTGAAACTTCAAAAAAAAAAAAAAGAGATTTATTGAAGGAATAAGGTAAAATATAATGAAATATTGTAATGGATTATTTACCCCCAAGCTTATTTATCTTGTGCGTTTAAGGAATGGGTAAAATGTAATTTTAATATTTATAATTTAAGCCTCGTTTTAATTTAGTTTATGTAATTTTAATTTTTTTGTGACGTCATCATAATTGTAATATTGTTTTTAATGATTATTCCGTGAAATAAGCAACTTATGTCACTCATTAGTGAATTAAAATTAGTTTGATTTTTTATTTTTTAAATGAACCCAAACTAACTATACCTTTGATGAGTGGTATATCGAGTTTGGTAAATATAGTTGGCATTATGCAGATGGTAGGTTGAAAAGATAGGTGATTGAGTACTTGTTACGAGCAGTGACTTTGTTGAGCGCCAGATAATCAATACATAATTGTAAGGTACTATCTTTCTATTTCTGGAACAATACGAGTGCTTTGAATGATGTTTTTGTGGGTATAATGAATCACACCTCAAGTCATTCATTCAATTGTTTTCTCAACTTTGCCAATTTTGATGTGGTCATTCTATAAGGGGCCTTTGCTCGGGGTTTAAAATGCAAAGAGAGTTCAATCTGGTGATCGATATGGTCATTCTATAAAGGGCCTTTGCCCGGGATTTAGAATTCAAAGAGAGTTCAATCTAGTGATCGATGTCTCTGCATGGAGGTAGAGACTTTGACAAACATTCAAGCATAGTGTCTTGGTACTCCTCAAAGGCTTCCATCATTTTTTGTGGCTCTGCTTCCCTTTTACTTTCATGTGTGACTGACAAGAAAATGATGTAGGTCGAATCTTGGTGTTTCAGTTCTTTCTTGATTTGCATTGCAGATATCATCTTTACGTTTCTCGGTGTTTGGTTATTTCTGGATTATTGGGACAATTGTCGGATTGTTCCTGTAATCACAAAACATTTGATTGGGAGAATAAAAATGACTCAATGTGCGTCACAACAAAATTGATTGGCCCTCTCCACAAGCTAAGTTTCAATTGAGCTCTTCACCATCCTAATTAGTGGCATTAACTTTGTATGAATTGTTCTCATTTTGCCAAAATTCTTTCAAGTTTTAGGCCTAGGTATCAAGCTTCCTTTTCTATAATGAAATTTTATGTGACTCTCGAGTCTATCATAGTACTTTTAGCAATTTTATTATTGAACTATTGATAAGAAAGTCATAGTCCCTACTTTGACAACTTTTGTGGGCTTCTCTACAGCAACTCCTTCAACTGAGTTATCGTCGTGAATTGAAGTTTGTAGTGTTGTTAGTGTTGACCTATGAGGGCATTCAATAACTTTATGAGACCCTTTGCATAAGAAACACAACATAGACGTGTTAATTGTTCGCCGAGTATTGGTTACTTTTAATGTCTCTTAGCCGTCCCTTGGGTGAAAATGACTTTCTTTCAGCTGTGTTTGCATTTGGTCTGTGGGCTTTGCATTGTTTGAATTGTTGGGTGAGTTCTTCGGGTCAAGATTTTCGCTAGCGCAATAAAATAATCAGTTTGATGTAGCAAAGGGTCTCAGCACATTAGTGTTATTGCTTTTTTTATTATTTAATGTCCTTGTTAGGGGTGTGCAAAACCGGTTTCGGTTCGGTTTTGGAGAAAAATCAAACCGAACCGATCGGTTTCTGTTTCGGACATACCGAACCGAAACCGGTTTTGCAGCATACCAAAACCGAACCTAAACTTTCGGTTCGGTTTCGGTTTTACAACCTATTTTCCAAAAAATAAAAAAAAAAACTCTATTTTTTAGTTTTCAATTTAATATTTTTTAAAATTTTTAATTTTATTTTAGAAAACAAAAATTAATTACTCATAATCTCAGTTAAACAGAGAGTAAAATCATTGCAAAGGGCGCCGTAAAGCCATTTTTTTTCATCTCCGACGAAGTATCCATAGCCCGGAGATCGAGCGGCAAAGTCGAGAAAGAACGAGAAACAAGATGGTTGTGGAAGAGGCAATCAAGGGTTCTGGAAATGAGGAAGAAATCAGCGACGTCGCTGACGCCGCACCTTGGGTTCGTGGGGGTGACGAAGAAGATGAGCCAATTGAGGAAGGAGAGATTGTGGGAGACGCAGATTCGATGTCTTCGAAGCAGTCTGCTGGCTCGGTTAACCAGTTTCACCCTCTTGAGTATTCTTGGATTTTTTGGTTTGATAGCCCCTTGGCGAAGAACAAGCAGGATCCTTGGGGTATCTCGATGCACCAGATCTATACTCTTCAATTTTGATTTTTTTTTTTTGTTTTTTAGTTAAGGCCGGTTCGGTTCGGTTTTGGCCGATCCAAACCGAAAATCGAACCTATTTCACCGGTTCCTATAAAATGAAACAGATCCGAACCGAACTTATGCTCAAAACCGGTGAAAACCGAACCTAATTCGCCGGTTCCGGTTCGGTTCACCGGTTCCGGTTCGGTTTGCACACCCCTAGTCTTTGTTGCTATACGGGCCTAACAGTTGCTGAATGTATATATACAAGGTGGACCCTTGCAAACAAATATACAGAATCGATTACAAATTACAATCTCTCTTTAAATCCTCTCTGCTTCCTCCTCGCTTCTACTTGTTGACTTGGTATTAGAGTCGATGACATTTTTTGTAACACCCAGTTTTATCAGGATTTTAATATTCCAAAATATTAATGGCATTTTTGTAAATATGTCAGATTAAGTCCGTTTTGTTAACAGAAAGCGTTATTAAGATCCTAATGATTAATGTGAATTTTAGGTGGAATTCAGGAATTTTTAGAATTTTAACGCTAATTTTACAAGTTTTGTGTTTCTCGTAATATAAAAGATATTTTAGTAAATATAGTAAACGAGGTTCGTTTTACGAACGGAAAGTTTTGATAGAGCCTGGACAATAAGTTGGAATTTATGGTGAAATAAGAAAATTTGGAGAAAACGAATCGTTGGATAAATAATGAAACAAAGGACGAAACAAATATAAAATCAAAAGGAAGGGCAAAAAGGTACTTTGCCAAGACAATTTATTAAAATCACAATTTCCCTCTTCTTCCATAACACTTCACGCGATTCCTTCTCTGTGAAACACCTCCAAGCGATTTTCTCCTTCTCCCTCGTGCGATCTCTTCTTTTGGTGATTCCTCATCCAATCAACCCTCGTTCTTCACGTTTTCTCCTTCGATCAACGTTCTAGGTAAGATTCTATAGTTTTCGGACGTTAGATTTCGATTTCTAGAGTTTAAACGATTAGGGTTCGTTTAGAGTTTTTGTTAAAAATGTGATTTAGAGTTTAAAATCGATAGATTTACTGTATTTGTGAATACAATGGGCGTATTGGGCGTTAATGGATGAAGTTAATTAGTTTATTGAGGAATGTTAGGGTTTCAGAAAATTGGAGCTTTTGAAAACTTCATTAATGGAGATTTTGAGGTGTCGAGCGTGAATTGCTCGACAAAATACCTCAATGAGTTAAATTAGAGTTTTAGGAAATTTCTTTAGTTAAGAGTTTCGTTAGTTTGGACGTTTAATGGTTTAAACGCGTTTTAACGACGATTGTTGTGAAATTGCCTTAGGTGAACAACGCTCGTTGATGGAGCTTGATTTTCAACGGACGCGAGGTAAGTTCTCGTGACTTACTATGGTCAATTGGCCTATACCGTACGTCGAAGCCTTGTCGAGGAATATTGGTGATTCGTTTGTTTAAATGTTTTGGTTGGGTAGATAGGATTGGTTGCCTTTTTTTAGGTTATGTTTTTATCGTCTTGATGGTACATATGTTGGTTGGTTACTTTATATATTGAATTGTTCATGCATCACGATTTTCGAACGAACATAGAAAATGAATTTCCGGACTACGCTTTCAGGAAAAGTGATGTGGCCCGAAAGGTGGCTATTGATCTATCGTGAAGGCTGAGATGAACTTGTCACGATACCACATCTAATGAAACTAATATACATAATCTGTTATCTGGTCATGCGAGGTGGGGTTCAGGCGTGGCTATTACGGATGTAAGCTTGTCTCCCCCCCGCTATGTGGAAAGGGTTGTCCAACTGCCGGACGTGTCTTTTCCATCTAGCGGGCTGAGATCTCGGTGACAATCTGTCTGCCACGATCTGTTATATTATGTTATGTATTTTGCATGATTTTCCAACTTCATATGCACGGCATGCATCTGCATTTACGAAACTTGTTGAGCCTTTAGCTCATAGTTGTCTGTATGGTGTAGGTGATCTTGATACACGTGAAGACGAGATCCCTCCACCCGAGGAATGAGCAATTGAAGAATGATGGCCCGTGGGAGTGTGCTGAGCAGTCGATGTGCAATTTTGACCCGTGGTGATGTAAGTAAGCGTTTTAAGGGTATTCGAGTTGTTTTGGGATTGATGGTGGATTAGATAGGATAATTGTATAGTTAGATACATTTTAGGATGCTTGGTTCTGGACAGTTAATAAATTAGTGTTTTGATGTTTTTATTTGGATGTTTTGGAAAACCATTTGTAAACCGCTTTTTGGAAAGTTATTTATCGAAGTATACTGAACTGTTTGGTTGTCAAATTTCATAGGAGTTTTATTTGTTTTTTTTTAAACGGATCCACGCAGTTTGTTTTTATGAAATTTGGGTACGTTTTGAATAAGTCTTGAGTTGGTTTGGGGGTGATTGGCGAAATGAGGATTGAGTGAGGTCGAGAGTATTTGTTATGTTGAAGTTTTAGGAGGAGATGAGGAAGTGAAAAATTGTTAAGTGTGCGGGGGGAAGAAAATGAGAAAAAGGGAGAAGTATGCTCTGAAATTTTCGGATTTCAGAGAGCATGCCGATCGATCGTCTAAGGAGGTGATCGATTGGCAAGAAGAGTGTGCACTCTCTGGAAAATCCAGAGAGTGTGCCGATCGATCGCCCAAAGGGGCGATCGATCGGCTATATGTGAGGCGATCGATCGCCCCATGTTTTACAACATAGCCGATCGATCGGCCATGCATTTTACGGGCAGAATGCCCATTCTGCCCCCTGTGTTCCGCGCCCTTAAGTTTTAAACCTTTTTCAATTGTTTTCTTCTGTTTTCTCAAATAGTTTTCGATGGTTTTTAATTCTTCGAACGATTTCAACGATTTAAATTCAGATGTAACATAATAAAGATTACTTAGGCTCATAAAGAAAAATTTTATACGGGAAATTAAGGGAACAATTAAGGGTCGTTACATCTTGAACCCTACAATTCGTTCCTCACTTTCAACGAGCACCATCCGTCTCTTTCTCTCTGTTAACCAAATATTGATCATCAACTTGATTCAACAAATCACCTTGTTTAGAAAGCACACCTATTCAACATTGTGATAGCAAATGGTTTTGACACCATTCTGGATGGCTCATACCCTTGTAAATATTACGAATTTTAACAACATTTAATTTTATTGGTCAATTTTTCACATTGTTAACTGATGACGTGTCGGGGGTTTGACCCGTTTTTGTCTATTATTCCACGTGCATGTTTTTAATCAATCGGTCAAAATCGGTGAATTAGGCATCGTCAGTAGGATTTATTACTCGACATGTCGGAGTAGGGTCGAGTGTTGGAATCAAGTTTCGTTGCGGTTATTAGGGGTGAGCAAAACCAATCTAGACCAAAGAAACGGACCAGAACCGACATATTTGGTCTGATTTTGGTCGGTTTTCTCATAAAATAAATGAATTTTGATTTTTATTTATCAAAACCGAAGTTTTTGGTTCGATTTTCGGGTCTAATGATACAAAATCGAGAAAATCGAACCGGACCGATATAACCCTAATTTACTATCCCTATCCATTCAATTTCTTTCTTCTCAGTTTTCACTTCTCAGATTTCTCTCGCAATCGTCGCTGCCTGCTGAAGCGCCTCGACAGTCGAACGCCTCTCGGCTCTCGATTATTCTATTTCTAGAGACTACCGTCAGCTCTTTCTTTGTCGACAGTCGAATGCCTCTCGACCTTTTTCCTTTGTAAGCCTGTGAAGGACGAATCGACGAAGGTAAGTTTTCTGCTCTTTGCCTCTTTCAATTTTTGTATTTGTAACTTACTGGTAGCCCTGTCGACTGAATACAACTCTGTATTTGCACTGAAGTGTTTATTCACAGTTTTACACAGCTTCTATCTTAGTCACACAAACAAGAAATTAAGCTAGAAAGTATTTACATAGCACTTAATGTTCATTTTTGTCAATTTCTTATCGAGCCCCTTTCCATCAAACTTCAAGTAATCGAAATGGTGAGTCTGGGAGAAATCATATGCAAGCGATTGAAAAAGCAATTCGTTTTTTGGAAAATGATTGGAAAACCCATAACCAAAAACAGATTTTTTTTTCAACTACCGATGGAAAACAAAAAGTTTTGTTTTGAGAGCACTCGCAGGAAGCTGCCAAACAGGGAAAAAGGAAACACGAAGCCAAAGTCTTTCAATTTTGATTTTTTTATTAAAAAATTATCGCATAATGGGAAAAACCAGAACCGGACCATGTTTCTGGTCCGGTCCGGTCCTAATTTTTTTTTTTTTTTTTTTCGATATTGGTTTTAAAAATTAAAAACCAAAATATATTGGTCTGTCCCTAAACTCTCTTAAAATCTGACCGGACTGGACCATTACGGAAGAAGTATACGAGGATATATATGTTTTATTATATTATATTATTATTTTATCAGTTCAAATAATATTATATAATCTAATAATTAAATTTATTATTATTAAAGAAAATAACAAAATAAAGGAAAGAAGAAGAAGGGTTAAAAAAAACCCTTGTTCCCGCGCGAACCAGAGAGAGGGAGAGAGAGAGAGGGTGAAACCGAGAGGGAGGAGAGAGGAGGGTCGTCGTCCATACGCTGTTTCTCTCGAAACGAGTCTCGAAACCTCATCTCGCGAAGATCTACAACATTGGTGAAGGAGATTCGTGAGGTTACGAATTTCGACTCTTTTTTTTTTTCAAAAAATGTTTAGGGTTCGGTTGGTGTTTTCTTCGCCTAAGAACCCCGTTTTCCTCGGAATTTTTGGTATGAGTGTACTGGGATGGATGTTTTCAGCGTGATGGAAAAAAAATTAGGTGGAAGTTGACCGGAGGCGGCGAAACGCCGGCGCTGCGATCTGGCCTCTAGGCCGGGCCAGGACCCCCTTGCGGGCCGAGCCAGCTGCCCAGGGGCCAGTGCGGCTCAGGGCGGGCCAGCCGCGGTCCAGGGCGGCCTGACCGACCTCGATCGGACCGAGTCGACCCGAACCGGACCCGTCCCAGGGCCCCATTTTGCATTTTTTCGAGTCTTTTGAAATTCTCATCCTCAATTAGTATGTTAAGTTTCCTTTCCATTTCTTTCATCTTCATACCAGTTTTTTTTTTTTTTTTTTGCATTGTTCAGGACTGTAGCATTTTAATCAACAACCAGACTTTTGAGAATGGATCCAAAAAACGCTGGAGAAATGTTGACGTAAGTTTTCTTATATCAAATTACTGTTGTAGTGTTCTTTTTGAGAATTCAAATTCTAGTTCTTTTTGGATTGAGTGTGCAGGCATTTGGAGAAGCAGAGAGAGGTTCTGGAGGAGACTCATAAATCAATGTCTCATGAATTGCATAAACTTCAGGTTCTTCTACGCATTTGTTCTATTTTGCATACTTTTGATGTGAATTTTTCACAACTTTTGCTTACTATCACATGATTTTGATAATTGACAAAAAGAAAAAAAAAAACCTTGGAGTGACATATTTTCGACCTGTGTTTGTATCGTTTTATGTTTATTCAATTTATGGCATATTCTTTGTATTCATTACCCATTAAATCTCTTTCGGAGTTTCGACAAATTCTCTTAACGGATGTCAAAATGATTTCGTTCATCTCATTAATAACTTTGTTGTCTGATGTATTTCAAACTGTATCATTTGTTAAAAATCTAGTGTTTTTCATTTGCAGGTGGAAGAAGAGATGCTGATGCGCAAATTCTACGAAATAATGTCTTCTCACAATATAACCAAAAAGGTATTTTTCTCTCTAGATGCATGACTAGTTAGTTATTTTGATTCAATTAGAAGTTCCTGCTGAGTTTTTGAAATCATACATGCACATTTAATATCAAGTTCATTTGAAGCAACATCCTTATGGGATGGATTAGTATGTCTCGTGAAATTATTGTTACATTCTAATTTGGCTCCGACGTGTTGTTCGTTCATTTATTCCTGCATCTGTTTTTCTAGTTATATTTATATTCTATTGATAAGTACAAAAGAAAATAAAGTGTGGATGGGAGAAAATGATGTTGCTTGCTTCATTTTGTTTTGTTCATTTATGATTTTATTTTGTGATAGTTGCAGAAGCCAGATGGGCGTGATGCAGAAGCAGGACATTCCTAATACTGAGTTCAAAACGTTTCGTGAAGGTTCTGATCCTAATTTGAATATGTTGTCATAGAATATCAATTATTTGCCTGTTTATTGGGATGTTAATTTTTTTAATTGTTTGTTCACAAACGGTTGAATCTATTAAAAATTTGTATTGAAAATTCATTTGCAGTCTTGTTCATGTTATTTTTTTCAAATGTTGTCAAAGTTGTATGTTTGGAATTTGCTACATTGACGTGGTTTCGGCTTCACATGTCACGACCCGGAGGCGGGTCTAACAGAAAGCTAGGTCGGGCTATCTGATTCTCGGAGAAGACCCGATCACGCAGCCCAAAGTTTGGTTCGCAGCGAAAGACTTGAACATTAATTAAAATTTAAGATCCACACAATGAATATAGACATAATAATGGTCTAAATATCCGACTCAAATTCAATTAAATTAAAATGCAAGATAGTACTCACAAGAAATTTAATAAACTCTCGACGAGGAAAGTAAATAAATGAAATAGCTTGTGAACTTCAGTTGCTCACTGTTTTTGTTCTTTTCTAGAAAAAGTAGGATGTTGGGATGAGTGACTAACTCAGTAGAAATGCTATGTTAAATATATGTAAAATTTCTTTTACATTTTCTTTCAAAACATGATGAGATAACAAAACAGTTTTCAAAATATTGTTCTATTAAAAGCTCATTTTTACCAATTTAAGGAAACATGCACCACGAGCCACTAATGAATGATTGTTTTACCATTTTAGCAAAACAATTTTCAATTAAACATTGTCGCATACATAGACGACTATACAAAAATACACCATCATTGTTTTATCATATAAAAATCACCTCAATGAAAAAGGAGAGTCACTCAAGAATCCCTCTGGCACATAAACATAGAAAAATGACAACTGAAGTTCAATAACACCTCATGAGCTAGAAAGAAGAATAAACAACTTGCGATCCGAAGATCCAACCATGTTACCCGGGTTGTCGGTGAACAATGATCATCTAGCAACCCGTATAAACGATAATCAACAAATAATAATACACTAATCATGTTTAGAAATTTGAAACCCAAGGGGCACGTCATCACCGCCTTATTATTCATTTCATGTCGTGCATATAAGACAACATTCACGCAGCAAAAAGTGTATTAGGATATTCTCTTGATAGTTTGACACCAAGACCGTTCAAAGTAGCACGATGATCCATCCTCTATCACAACAATAATAAAATCATGCATCAATGACAAAAGTATAAATCATACATGTATACATGAAAAAGACTGTTGGCCACCAGGCTCCGTCAGATTTTCATGAATGATAACTCACCATAATAGGGTTTTCATAAAAATCATGCAATAATTTTTTTATCTAATACACTTTAGCTCTTTTACTCTGATAATTTATCTAATACGACCATACATTAAATTGTACAAAAAAAATTCTCCAAAGTTTTTTTCTCCACAGCCTGAACATATTTTAAACTTGGAAAAATGGGACACGTGAATTATATATAAATTAAAAAAAAAATACCGATTTTTACACCTTTCAGCCAACTGATTTTTGTTTACAATTTTGTTTTTTGTTTACAATTTTGCTACCATTAGAGATGAAAAAGAAATCAGACATGAAACAGAAACTTAGCCAGCAGTAGAGTAAGGTAGAAGGGAGAATAAAGAAAAATAAAAATCCTACTTGCAGAGAACAGGGAAAGAGTCAGCGGCAGAATCAGAATCATCCACAACATTGACCAGTGTGTTCAGCTGAGCATAAACCTGCAGTGAAGAAACCTGCATTGAAAGCCATCATAGAATCAGTTCTAAAGAAAACGAAGCTGTCTCTCTCGAAGGTTAGAATAAAGTACTTGGATCAGAATTGATAATCATGGCAGTCCCGCCAAAGCTACAAGTTCCTCCCCTTCTCTTGTTCTTCTGCCAATAACTGTTGAATGCATAGGAAGCATGAGCCACCACAGTGTCTGGAAAGAAGCAACTTCCGTTCGGCATGATCTCGTCACAGTCGGCCCCTCCTGCCCCACATGCGTAGTCCGTCGCCTCTTGCAATGTCTCCTCCGGAACACTTGGCTTTGCCACACACCACCGCCTCTGCTCCGTATCTGGAGCACCAGCCTTGCCTGGTTTACAAGGAGGCAATTCAAACCCAGACGGCGGACTTGCCGGAGCAAAAGAGAGTGGCAATGGCGACGGAGAAGATATATGGCTGAATGGAGGAAGAGACTTTGGGTGTTTGGCTATGTTGGACGGAATGGTGTAGCCAAGAGAGAGAGGTTGATGGGGATTCTGCAGTTGCTGGAGATGGAGTCGGCTTCTCCGGAAAAGGTTGTAGAAATTTGGAATCAATGGAGGAGAGCTTCCTGTTTGTGTATTCTCTCTGATTTGGAACAATTACAGTAACCTTTACTTTGCTTAACTCTGAAAATCCAAGCTTTTTGATGGACTCCATGAGAGAAGTTACCAAGATTTGGGTTTCATCAGAAAATGGATATGCATTTTTCGGAACATTCAAAGTAATCGAGGAGTTCTTACTCTGCATGAACTCGAGCAGAGGCCTAACCATTTTATCAGCTAGATCGTCTTTAAAAAGAGCAGAGAATGGGTCCAGACAATCGAAAGGAAGCTAAGACCTTAATGTCTTTCTCCAAACCCCACCTAGTCAGAGAATGAAAGATGTTCTTCATAGATGGAAGTACCAGACCCAGCTTGTGTTCTTGATCTTTGTTGCAGAAAACTGCATCGCCCAAAACAGTGGTGGTGATTTTGGTCGCAAGGTAGTGGGCTAGTACGTTGATCCTCAGCCAACTCTCCGCCATTAGAACACTGGTCGACACTGCGCGAAGATCTCCATCTTTCACCGAAACAGCTAGAGGACGAAGACCAGAGTCAGACCGTGGTTGCAAAGTTTTGTCAAAGTGGTTAATGGTGTCAAAAGATTCTTGGTATGCATCTGCAAAAAGCATATGAATATTAAACCCCAAAAAAAAAAAAAAAACTCAAGAATTGAAGAAGTTTTTCGAACTCGAAACAGAGGAGAGAACTCACTGGTAAGACCCAGAAAACAGAGCAGGAGGAGGGGGAAGAGCGAGAGTGTCTTCAACATTTCCAGCAACCAAAAATCTTCAACCGAGAGAATGTAAGACAAAATGGGTGATTCTGTGTTTCAACTATATAAATTCACTGCAACTGATGGATACTTTTCTTTGGGAGTATGTCCGTTGGCGAAAGTTTGTCTGTTGTTCTCCATAATCACGATAAAAATGGAAGACGACGAAGAAGAAGAAGTACAACACGTGAATAGCGAAAAAAAGAACTATCCGTTGCGCGTTAACAACCTCGCTCAGAGGCATCACCTACAGACTACATGTCGTTCACTACTCCCAAATAATAGGAATTCTTGTTTACTTATTTAAATTAGACAACCTGTTATGGGTTTATTAATTTGATTCTGTGATAGGGAAAAAAAAAACAAAAATTTTTCGTGCCCTAACTAACATTGAAGACGACCCTGTAATGTATGGCTTAACTTCCCGTTCTTTGCTCAATTGAGGTTTGTTTTCTTAATTTATTTGCGCTATTGCAATTGGATGTTGTTGCTCAGCTCGACTGATCGAAGACGATCGATAAGTTAGAAATAATTTGTTTCCATTTCATTTCTTTTGAGAAAACCAATTTCTAGTGTCCACGGAGCACGTTTTTGTGGCAATACAGATACAAAGCTTGATTCAATAGTTTCTGAGTAGTTTATAAATATTCAAATATCTTCCCATCAAACACACATAATTTCAGTTTTTTCCATATTGAGAATCAATTTTATGTTAAGTTCAAAGTGTAGGGTAGTTTGAGAATCCATAATTTATTTATGGTAGTTTGTGAATTTAAAATATTGTTATTTGAAATTTATATTGTTTTTGCGTGTAGTTGAAATTGACAGTGTATTGAATTCTTTTTTTTTTGTCTTATTCTTTGTTGTAATAACACTTATTTTCTAAATTTGGTTTGATGTAAGATGCTTGAAGACATTTTGGAAACAAACAAATTTTCAATAGAAAACAATTATTGAGAGACTTTCGTGAGATAAGGCACAGTACAATATGTGTGTGGACAATAAGAAATTGTTGATAATTGTGATGTCGATAAGATGTCAACACTTGAGATCCACAACATGTTGAATTGGTGTTACTAAGTGGAAGACGATGCAATATTACGACCCATGTTTTGAACTAAAGAATGGGTTAAAGAGTTCAGATGCAGATGTACTTGCGATGGTTACTAGTCTGAATAACAAAATGTATGTAAAAGGTTATCTTGAGCCAAAAGATGAATATAGAAACATAAATTGTGAAGAAAGTTGGATCAATGAATTTATTAGGTGTGATGACCCGACTTGACACGTATGTGGTGGAACCACCCATGCTCCGTGGATCCTCAGAGAACGTATGTGTCCGGTTGGGGTCGGAGTATGGGTTAAAACACCGCGGATCCCAGAGGGTTGGGCCGGAGGATTCGGTGGTTAAAAGTGGGGTCGTCACAATACCACATCGCTTGGGGAAGTACATGGAAATGAAACATATGTAAAGTGACCCTCCCAATATAGCAAGACGCGTTTTGGAGCACGATTGGCGACGGATCCCATAAGAACTCCGAAGTTAAAAGTGCTTTGGCGAGAGCAATTCCAGGTTGGGTGAGCTTCCGGGAAGTTTTCGCCAAACAAAGCCGTGAGGGGAGGATATTGGGCTACGGCCCAATCCCCAGAGCGGACAATATCTTGCTGGGAAAAGAGGTCGTTACAAATGGTATCAGAGCCTGTACCCAACCGAAAATGTGGCCAACGAGGACGTTGGGCCCCCAGGGGGGGTGATTGTGATGACCCGACTTGACACGTATGTGGTGGAACCACCCATGCTCCGCGGATCCTCAGAGGACGTATGTGCCCGGTTGGGGCCGGAGTATAGGTTAAAACTCCGCGGATCCCAGAGGGTTGGGCCGGAGGATTCGGTGGTTGAAAGTGGGGTCGTCACAATACCACATCGCTTGGGAAAATACATGGAAATGAAACATATGTAAAGAGACCCTCCCAATATAGCAAGACGCGTTTTGGAGCACGATTGGCGACGGATCCCATAAGAACTCTGAAGTTAAAAGTGCTTTGGCGAGAGCAATTCCAGGTTGGGTGAGCTTCCGGGAAGTTTTCGCCAAACAAAGCCGTGAGGGGAGGATATTGGGCTACGGCCCAATCCCCAGAGCGGACAATATCTTGCTGGGAAAAGAGGTCGTTACAAATGGTATCAGAGCCTGTACCCAACCGAAAATGTGGCCAACGAGGACGTTGGGCCCCCAGGGGGGGTGATTGTGATGACCCGACTTGACACGTATGTGGTGGAACCACCCATGCTCCGCGGATCCTCAGAGGACGTATGTGCCCGGTTGGGGCCGGAGTATAGGTTAAAACTCCGCGGATCCCAGAGGGTTGGGCCGGAGGATTCGGTGGTTGAAAGTGGGGTCGTCACAATACCACATCGCTTGGGAAAATACATGGAAATGAAACATATGTAAAGAGACCCTCCCAATATAGCAAGACGCGTTTTGGAGCACGATTGGCGACGGATCCCATAAGAACTCTGAAGTTAAAAGTGTTTCGGCGAGAGCAATTCCAGGTTGGATGATCTTCTGGGAAGTTCTCGCCAAACAAAGCCGTGAGGGGATGATATTGGGCTACGGCCCAATCCCCAGAGCGGACAATATCTTGCTGGGAACAGTGGTCGTTACATTAGGTGTCATGTTCATGTTAAACCGGGTGGAGGCTAAAAGTAATAAAAAGTTGTAGTCGAGGGGTAGTACTAGAAGGAGACATCATGTCGATATGGTGATGCTTATGAAATTTTAGGTAATTAAGTTGAGAATTTAGACAAGTAATGAAGTTAAGAATTTAGAGATACACAAAAAATGGACGGAGTACACATCTACATTCACAGATTTAGAGTTATGAATGACGTGTAGTTTACTGGAAAATGTTGTGAAGAATGAACATAATGTGAACTTTACGAGGAGCAAGAGGAAGAGAAAAATGAAACTTTAATGACTCTTTTATGAGATTTAATTTCCTAATTGATGCTGGAACACATGTATGTCTATATTGTGTAATTCCTTTAGTCATTTTCATTTATTTGTGTAATAAATATGTACTTCTATTGTTGTCTTTGCAAGGCTCATCTTTTTAAGATGTCAAGAGTTGATACAAATTCACTCTATTTACATTTGGAACCCACTAGCCAAACTATTTTTATCTCTAAAGTTTCACAAGATTATTCAAAAAAACACACACACACAAATATATATACAAATTGAACTTATTTAGTTAAAGTGTCTATGAAAGTTATGTAATCAACATTTCTGAATCAACTTCCATTAAAAGAAAGCGGGATGAGATAACATAAATCGAGTTAAAAGATTAAGCAAAAAAATATTGACCCTTGTAATCGATGAACATAAAATGCGTCGATGAAGATCACTAACTTGTAATCAATGCAGAGTCATGAGACATCAAGTCAACCACAACAACAATGATCTCTTCTACTAAGAATTGATGATCTGTTTGATCAGCTCGAAGGATCAAAACACTTCTCAAAAATTGATTTGAAATCTGGCTATCACCAATTAAAAATTCATGAACAAGATATTCCTAAAACAACTTTTTGCACTCGCTATGGACATTATGAATTTTTGGTGCTTCTGTTTGGACTGACTAATGCACCAACAACTTTTATGGATCTGATGAATCGAGTTCTTCGGTCTTATCTTGATCATTTCATAGTGGTGTTCATCGACGATATTTTAATATATTCTAAGAGTTGTCCTGCAGACATTACTTGAACACCAGCTATTTGCAAAGCGAGAGAAATGTGACTTTTGGATGACAAAACTGAAGTTCTTAGGTCATGTCATTTCTCAGAATTGTATCTCAGTAGACCCCGTTAAGGTCGAAGCAGTGTTAGAGTGGAAACCACCCAAGAATGTTATTAAAGTACGGTGTAACGCCCCCCGAACCCGCCCCGGGCCCGGTGCGTTACGTTGAAACCAAATCCAGTGTTTAAACGACGTTTAAAAGTAATTTAATAAAATTCTCGACTCGGTTTTCGGGTTTTTCAAACCCTCGAAATTTATTGGAAAACGGGCCCAAAATACGTTTAAAATACGTCGGAAAATGTCGGGTCAAAATATTGTAGAAAAAGGGAGAATTTTAAAAAAATCCGAAATTTAGCCCAAATGGGCGCTGGGCGCTGCGCGCTGGGCGCGCCCCGCAGGTGCCCAATCGCGTTCGGTAGCGTTTTGGGCCCGATCGATCGGGCCCGCTCGGGCTATTTTCACCAAAATTGACCCCGGTCGCGATCGATCGTGACCCATGCCCGATCGGTCGGGCCGGCTCGGGTATTTTCGACCAAAAACGTCCCAAAACACCCCGTTTTGACTATTCTTGACTTTCCCAACCTTTCTACACTTTTCTACGAGCCCGACACCTCCAAAAATCCTGAAATTTCTACCATACGCTCCCGACACATAAATCTTCAAATCTCGTAAATTTTGTGGAAAACCAACTTCAAACGGATATTAATAAAAATAGTGAACGCAACCCGACGTTATTTATTTTAAAATCAAAATGAGCGGCATAACGCCTAAAGTTCTTTAAACCAAAACCTGAAACCAAAACACACAAAACTATATGTTTTCAACTTCCCAAATACTACAACCAGTAAACACAATACTTCCCACTCAACCACTCAAAACATTACAAAAACACTTTTGTAAATATTCGTACTAAACACCCCATCTATCGAAGTCGTTTTAAACAAAAAACGAAACTCTTACCAAATGATCTACAACATTCCTCCCAAAATACTCGAGGACGATAGTGGTCAAGACGCCCCGACAATTAGCCTGCACCGGCATGCCCCGTACACCACCAACTGCGTCCCAGTTCTAGCTTTCTTTAAGGTCCTCACCTGTACTCCTGTCGACACCTACACCACAGAACACACACGCACACGTAGGTTCGCTTAGCACGTTAACGACGAGACGTTAAACCCTCTAGTGCTCTTGCACGTTAACGACGAGACGTTAAACCTCTAGTGCATCTTGCACGTTAACGACGAGGCGTTCAACTCCTAGTGCATACTCTCTAGCACGTTAACGACGAGGCGTTCAACTCCTAGTGCATACTCTCTAGCACGTTAACGACGAGGCGTTCAACTCCTAGTGCATACTCTCTAGCACGTTAACGACGAGACGTTAAACCCTCTAGTGCATCTTGCACGTTAACGACGAGGCGTTCAACTCCTAGTGCATACTCTCTAGCACGTTAACGACGAGACGTTAAACCCTCTAGTGCTCTTGCACGTTAACGACGAGGCGTTCAACTCCTAGTGCATACTCTCTAGCACGTTAACGACGAGACGTTAAACCCTCTAGTGCATCTTGCACGTTAACGACGAGGCGTTCAACTCCCTAGTGCATACTCTCTAGCACGTTAACGACGAGGCGTTCAACTCCCTAGTGCATACTCTCTAGCACGTTAACGACGAGGCGTTCAACTCCTAGTGCATACTCTCTAGCACGTTAACGACGAGACGTTAAACCCTCTAGTGCTCTTGCACGTTAACGACGAGGCGTTCAACTCCTAGTGCATACTCTCTAGCACGTTAACGACGAGACGTTAAACCCTCTAGTGCATCTTGCACGTTAACGACGAGACGTTAAACCCTCTAGTGCTCTTGCACGTTAACGACGAGGCGTTCAACTCCCTAGTGCATACTCTCTAGCACGTTAACGACGAGACGTTAAACCCTCTAGTGCTCTTGCACGTTAACGACGAGACGTTAAACCCTCTAGTGCTCTTGCACGTTAACGACGAGACGTTAAACCCTCTAGTGCTCTTGCACGTTAACGACGAGACGTTAAACCCTCTAGTGCTCTTGCACGTTAACGACGAGACGTTAAACCCTCTAGTGCATCTTGCACGTTAACGACGAGGCGTTCAACTCCCTAGTGCATACTCTCTAGCACGTTACGACGAGACGTTAAAACCTCTAGTGCCTCTTGCACGTTAACGACGAGGCTTCAACTCCCTAGTGCATACTCTCTAGCTCCCTAGTGCATACTCTCTAGCACGTTAACGACGAGACGTTAAACCCTCTAGTGCATCTTGCACGTTAACGACGAGACGTTAAACCCTCTAGTGCATCTTGCACGTTAACGACGAGACGTTAAACCCTCTAGTGCTCTTGCACGTTAACGACGAGACGTTAAACCTCTAGTGCATCTTGCACGTTAACGACGAGGCGTTCAACTCCCTAGTGCATACTCTCTAGCACGTTAACGACGAGACGTTAAACCCTCTAGTGCTCTTGCACGTTAACGACGAGACGTTAAACCTCTAGTGCATCTTGCACGTTAACGACGAGGCGTTCAACTCCTAGTGCATACTCTCTAGCACGTTAACGACGAGGCGTTCAACTCCTAGTGCATACTCTCTAGCACGTTAACGACGAGACGTTAAACCTCTAGTGCATCTTGCACGTTAACGACGAGACGTTAAACCCTCTAGTGCATCTTGCACGTTAACGACGAGACGTTAAACCCTCTAGTGCTCTTGCACGTTAACGACGAGGCGTTCAACTCCTAGTGCATACTCTCTAGCACGTTAACGACGAGACGTTAAACCCTCTAGTGCATCTTGCACGTTAACGACGAGACGTTAAACCCTCTAGTGCTCTTGCACGTTAACGACGAGACGTTAAACCCTCTAGTGCTCTTGCACGTTAACGACGAGACGTTAAACCCTCTAGTGCTCTTGCACGTTAACGACGAGACGTTAAACCCTCTAGTGCATCTTGCACGTTAACGACGAGGCGTTCAACTCCTAGTGCATACTCTCTAGCACGTTAACGACGAGACGTTAAACCCTCTAGTGCTCTTGCACGTTAACGACGAGACGTTAAACCCTCTAGTGCATCTTGCACGTTAACGACGAGGCGTTCAACTCCCTAGTGCATACTCTCTAGCACGTTAACGACGAGACGTTAAACCTCTAGTGCATCTTGCACGTTAACGACGAGGCGTTCAACTCCCTAGTGCATACTCTCTAGCACGTTAACGACGAGACGTTAAACCCTCTAGTGCTCTTGCACGTTAACGACGAGGCGTTCAACTCCTAGTGCATACTCTCTAGCACGTTAACGACGAGACGTTAACCCTCTAGTGCATCTTGCACGTTAACGACGAGGCGTTCAACTCCCTAGTGCATACTCTCTAGCACGTTAACGACGAGACGTTAAACCCTCTAGTGCTCTTGCACGTTAACGACGAGGCGTTCAACTCCCTAGTGCATACTCTCTAGCACGTTAACGACGAGACGTTAAACCTCTAGTGCATCTTGCACGTTAACGACGAGGCGTTCAACTCCCTAGTGCATACTCTCTAGCACGTTAACGACGAGACGTTAAACCCTCTAGTGCTCTTGCACGTTAACGACGAGGCGTTCAACTCCTAGTGCATACTCTCTAGCACGTAACGACGAGACGTTAACCCTCTAGTGCATCTTGCACGTTAACGACGAGGCGTTCAACTCCCTAGTGCATACTCTCTAGCACGTTAACAACGAGACGTTAAACCCTCTAGTGCATCTTGCACGTTAATGACGAGGCGTTCAACTCCCTAGTGCATACTCTCTAGCACGTTAACGACGAGACGTTAAACCCTCTAGTGCATCTTGCACGTAACGACGAGGCGTTCAACTCCTAGTGCATACTCTCTAGCACGTTAACGACGAGACGTTAAACCTCTAGTGCATCTTGCACGTAACGACGAGGCGTTCAACTCCCTAGTGCATACTCTCTAGCACGTTACGACGAGACGTTAACCCTCTAGTGCATCTTGCACGTTAACGACGAGACGTTAAACCCTCTAGTGCTCTTGCACGTTACGACGAGACGTTAAACCTCTAGTGCTCTTGCACGTTAACGACGAGGCGTTCAACTCCCTAGTGCATACTCTCTAGCACGTTAAGACGAGACGTTAAACCTCTAGTGCATCTTGCACGTTAACGACGAGGCGTTCAACTCCCTAGTGCATACTCTCTAGCACGTTAACGACGAGACGTTAACCCTCTAGTGCTCTTGCACGTTAACGACGAGGCGTTAACTCCCTAGTGCATACTCTCTAGCACGTTACGACGAGACGTTAACCCTCTAGTGCATCTTGCACGTTAACGACGAGACGTAAACCCTCTAGTGCATCTTGCACGTTAATGACGAGGCGTTCACTCCCTAGTGCATACTCTCTAGCACGTTAACGACGAGACGTTAAACCCTCTAGTGCTCTTGCACGTTAACGACGAGGCGTTAACTCCCTAGTGCATACTCTCTAGCACGTAACGACGAGACGTTAAACCTCTAGTGCATCTTGCACGTTAACGATGAGGCGTTCAACTCCCTAGTGCATACTCTCTAGCACGTTACGACGAGACGTTAACCCTCTAGTGCTCTTGCACGTTAACGACGAGACGTTAACCCTCTAGTGCTCTTGCACGTTAACGACGAGGCGTTCACTCCCTAGTGCATACTCTCTAGCACGTTAACGACGAGACGTTAAACCCTCTAGTGCATCTTGCACGTTAACGATGAGGCGTTCAACTCCCTAGTGTATACTCTCTAGCACGTTAACGACGAGACGTTAAACCCTCTAGTGCTCTTGCACGTTAACGACGAGGCGTTCAACTCCCTAGTGCATACTCTCTAGCACGTTAACGACGAGACGTTAAACCCTCTAGTGCATCTTGCACGTTAACGATGAGGCGTTCAACTCCCTAGTGCATATTCTCTAGCACGTTAACGACGAGACGTTAAACCCTCTAGTGCTCTTGCACGTTAACGACGAGGCGTTCAACTCCCTAGTGCATACTCTCTAGCACGTTAACGACGAGACGTTAAACCCTCTAGTGCATCTTGCACGTTAACGACGAGGCGTTCAACTCCCTAGTGGATACTCTCTAGCACGTTAACGAAGAGACGTTAAACCCTCTAGTGCTCTTGCACGTTAACGACGAGGCGTTCAACTCCCTAGTGCATACTCTCTAGCAATTTAACGACGAGACGTTAAACCCTCTAGTGCATCTTGCACGTTAACGACGAGGCGTTCAACTCCCTAGTGCATACTCTCTAGCATTTCATGCTACTCACACAACACTCAAAACTCAAACACCAAACAAACTCCAAACAATAACACAACACTCAACCACCAAACAACAGCCAAGAATGTCAGCTCCACACTACGTAATACATAACAACACAAAGCAAAGCAACCAATTCACAATTCAAACCAAGTAAAGCAACCAACTAACAATTCAAACAAGGCAAAGAAATCAACCAACGACAATTCCCTACCGTTCCGTGGTGTAGGCCCGAAGGCAAAACATAACGTCCTCTACTTACCTGGTGCCTCGGCACGTTCTCGTTCACTTATCCAACCAAATTACACGCTCGGTCACCTAAAACAACGAAAACTTAACTTAGTAACATCCTAGGGAATTCTAAAGAAATCAACTAAACCAAACAAACACAAACCGTTCAACCTAAACAGTCAAACCCGATTTTTTTCCCAAAATTAACTTTCAAACTTCAAACGGTCATAACTCCCACGTTATGCAACGGATTTCGACGTGCCACCCCAACTCGGAAACCTCTACACGTCTACTATCCATTGAATCACTCAAATCAACCATCCAAACACAAAGGCTAAGTCGGACATGCCAAAACAGAACCGGTGCACTTTAGGGTAAAAACCGATTTTTCACACTTTCGCTTCCAATCCTCAATCCAACCACTCCAACAACCTAAACTAAGTCATTCAACAACCAAATCATCAAAATAAGAAAGAAATCTAACATTTCAACTCAAATTTCGGAGGTCAAGAATTAGGGTTTCCAAACCCTAATCAAAATCACTTAAAACTCACTAAAACCTTCAATAAACTTCACTTTAAGTGCATAAAACCAAAACCTACTTATCTTTACCTTGAAATCCCTTGAAAAACCTTGACGGAAAGAAGAAGATGGAGCTTCAATGGCTGCCAAGAAAAATCGTGGAGAGCAAGGGAGGAAGATGACCAACTTTAACAATTTTACCCTTTTTAACTAAAAGTTTTCTACCTTTTTGTTTCCCTCCACTAAGGTTTTAAAATTTATAAATCAACCCACTCCTTTTCCCTTCTCATCTTCCTCCAACGTGCTGTCTTATTCTTTCCCCCATTTTCATTCATTTAATTCAATTTCTTTACCTACAAAAAATTTCCCATTGGTTGGTTTAATGTATTTGACTTTTCAACCAATTCTTTTTGGTTTGAATTGTCAACCACCTTTCTCTTTTCTCTTCTCTTTTCTATTTTTAATTCCTTAAATTCTTATTGGTTCAATAAGTCTTTTGACTTTTCAATATTCATTAATAATTGAATTTTCCACATATTTTTGGTTTGAATTTTCAAACCATATCTCTTCTTTTGCATAACTAAAGTTCAATCCCTTTATCACTTAACGTTAAACTCTCCTAACCATTTAATCTTAGGTCTACACGCGTTACAGAAAATTCTCGGGTGTTACATACGGAGTTTCCTGGGATTGGCTGGTTATTATCGACGATTCATTCAAAACTTTTCTCTATTGTTATGCCCTTAACTCAATTAACTAGGAAGGATATAAAGTTTATTTGAAATGATAAATGTCAGATAGCTTTTGAAGAGCTTAAGTAGAGGTTGACTACTGCGCCAGTTTTAGCAGTATCTGATGAAAGTTTACCATATGCAGTATATACAGATGCGTCAGGAGTGAGATTGAGATGTGTTTTAATGTAGCAGAGTAGCAGAATATAGCAATAACATATGCATCTCGACAGTTAAAGATAGCAAAATTACCCTACACACGATTTGGAGTTAGCTGCTATTATCTTTGCTCTAAAAATTTGGCGAAGTTATTTATATGGAGCTATATTTGAAATATTTTCTGACCATAAAAGTTTAAAGTATCTATTTATGCAGCGTGATCTAAATCTCCGGCAGTGTCGATGGATGAAATATATGGGAGATTATGATTTTACTTTAGAGTACCATCCTAAAAAAGCCAATGTTGTAGCTGATGCTTTGAGTCGTCACCCTCAATGATCTCTTTTTAGTATTTTGTTAGAAAATTAGAAGAGGTGTATGACTATAAAAGATTACGAACTGCATTACTGTAGCACCCGAGAATTTTCCCTCAATTTAATTAATCGAAAGAATTGGAGAGAAAATAATAAAAAGGTAAAGTAATTAAAAAGTGAATAAATTTAATTGAACTAAAACGTTTATTAAATTAGGTTCGTGAAATTAAGCCGTGAGTTATAATTAAGAACGAGATTTAACGAAAGTCGAAATAGTCGAAAGCAAGGGAGGGCGAAACGGTAATTGTTATTTTATATTATTATTATTATTATTTAAAAAAAATAAAATAAAACATAAACAACAGAATGGCCCGAAGGCCATTCTGCTGTTCGAACCCGAGCCCCGCGAGCGAGAACAGGGGAGACGAGAAGTGGACGGCGACGCGGCGCCGTTCACCGGCCGATTTCCGACGCTCTCCGGCCAGACGATGGCGTCGTGTGGTTTACGGCCAGTCTCCGCGCACAAACCGAACGGTAAGCTCGATTTTGCCATGTTTTCGGTTCGGTTTAGGTCGTGGGTGACGAGCCCGATTTGGCTCCGATCACCGGCCGATTTTGGCCACCTCCGGCGTGGGTTTGCCGACCCCTGGGTCGGCTACGGTTGGTTGGCCGCGAGGTGCTCAATTTGAGCAAAAATCTGAGAATCCCGAATTGGGGGATTTCAGTTTTCGGTGTGATGCCTCGGGATTTCGATTTGTTTAGGCTAATTGAGGCTAATTGGGGTTGATTGGTGAGGAAATTGATATGAATTGATGAAAAATCGAATTGGGGAAATTTCCCGGGTTAGGGCAGTTCGGGTTTTGCTGCAATTGATCTAGCTACGGTCGATTGTTTTAAAATTCCTTTTGGCAGGTTAAAATAGGTTATTAGAGGAGTACGTGGCCGCTGGAATCGTTCGATTCCGATAACCGACGTGAAAGTTACACGCGTTCGAAGTTTCGGGTCGGTTTTACCGAACCCAAATTAATGGCCTGTTTAGTTAGGTTTTAGTTGTATTAGACTTGAAATAGTAGTTTGAGAGTAAATTGGTTAATATAAGATTGATTTAATGAAGCTTGGATGTTTGTCATAGGTCGAGCTATTGGCGGCGAGATGCGCCAAAACTAGCGAACTACGGACGACAGGTAAGTTCTCGTGATTCTTCTCTGGCCGATTGGCCTACACCGTACGTCGAATGTCGCTTCGAGGAGTTTGGTGACGCACTAGTTTATACTGTTTTGGTTGGATAGTTAGGTTTAATTGTTTTATAGATTTTGTTTTACAGTCTTGATGGTATGTATGCTGAGTGTTTAAATTCTGTTATGATCTGTTCATGCATCACGTGTTTTAAAGAAAAACATGAAAATGAGTTTCTGCACAATGTTTTAAAGATAAAGCAAAGAATAGAATGGGCCGTAAGGCATACAGTTAAAATGGGCCGCAAGGCATACAGGCCGAAAGGCATATAGGCCGAAAGGCATACAGTTTACAGGTCATGCGAGATGGGGCTCAGGCACGGCTGTACGTGTTGTAAGCGTGTACCCCCCTCTTCTAGCTGGAAAGAGTAGTCCAACCGCAGGATGTGCTCTCTCCAGTTAGGAGGTTGAGATCTCGGTGACACCCACAGAGTAAAGTAAAGAAAAATGCTGCATGATTTCTGAACTCACACGCATAGCATATAGTTACATTTACTAGAGCTTACTGAGATTTTTATCTCATAGTGTATTGTATGGTGTAGGTGATCTAGATATCGAGGAACCAGGTGAGGATGAGATTCCTCCTCCTGAGGCTTGAGTCCAGTTGACGAAGGATGGCCGTGGTGGCGTGCTGGCGCAGTCGAGGCTTATTTGACCCGTGGGGACAGTATGCATAGATTTTGGGATGTTTTGAACTGATAGTGGTATAGAAACTATAGGATGTTTGCTACTGGTAGTTGATAGGTTACGTTTTAATATTTTTAAATGTTTTGGAACTGTTTTGGGTGACTTTAAAACAGGTGGGTTTGTTTAGATTTTAAACATATCCATGCAGTTCGTTTTCATGAAAATGTACATGGTTTTAAATACGTTTTGGTTGGTTGAGCTTAAGTTATAAACTGATACGTTGATAGGAGTAGGTTGAATTGTCTTGATTTGCTCTCTGGATTCCAGAGAGCACTTGTGAAAATAAAGGAAACAGAAAAGAGAAAACAGAATAGAATACAGAAGAGAAAACAGAAGGGAAAACAGAAGGGATCGCATGGTTGGCCAATCGCTGCACTGCAGTGTGCAGCGATCGATCTCTGCAGCAATGCAGAGATCGATCGCTGCTTGCTGCAGCACATGCAGCGACTGGTCGCTGCCCACTTTCGTCACGGCCGGACAGTTTTGGCCTCCCATTTTAATTAAAGATTATTAATAGTTTTATAGTTTTTAAAAGTTTTTATATTAATTGTTTTTAAGTTGTTTTAAATGTTTTTAAAGATAGATTTCAATTCCGATTTCGATTCTGGTTTCGATTTCGGTTTAGGTTCCGTTTAGAGTTTAATTAAAGATATTAGGTTAAAAAAAAAATATATGGGACGGATATGGGGTACAGTATTAGGGTCGTTACAATTATGGTATCAAAGCCCTCGGGTTTTAAAATCGATTCTGTAGACTGCTCGACTGCACAGCCACTACGCGGACATCTTTCATCAACTGTAAGTATGTTTATTGTTTTCTTTGAATTTAATTTCTTAGGATTATTTGTTTTAACTTTTATAGGAGTTCTTTATAGATATGGTGCGTCAAGGGAATGATCGAGACGACCGAAACGATACGATAGATCACCATAAGGATTTGACCGTAATAATTTTGCGATAGATCGGAGTAGGTTGGGAAATAAAGGAAAAAGAGAATAGTAGGAGTTGAGTAAGAAAGACTCTTAGGAGAATTTCGACGAGAAGACGGTAGATTAAATACAGGACGACATAAGGACTTATAGACAGAGAGTTAAGCATTAATCTGACTTAACCACAAGAAAAGGTACACTAGAATTAGTTATTATTAGAAGGACGTAACTTACGAAATGTAAGGGCTAAAGAGATAGAAATTTGACATTAGTTGACGAACCCTCACAGATTTAGAAGGTGATCAATCAAAGAGGGAGTTAAAGATTCGACGTAAAGCTTACTAATGAATACCTAAATTGTCGAGTATAATAATACGACTTAATAAGAACTCGTATAATTTAGATTAGAGTGAGGTAAAGATAATTAGATGAAAACGTTCGAGGGAGAATCGGTTCTACTGAGGAATGTTAGGGAATGTAATTGGTCAATGCTAAATTATGAACAAAAGACTTAGGCATGTTCGTACTGGCCAATGCCATGAAGAAAACAGATGGATCAAGTCGAAACCGAGACGTTGATAAATTTCAAGGGCATTAAAAGAATGAAAAATATTAGAGAGGGGATGATGTAGATTTTGAATAAAAGAAGGATAGAGTTATGCGTTAAAGCCCATGACCCGGTATAACCGTGTGAAGTGAGCACTTAAAATCCAGGTCCCATAAGAAAGGTACAACTTATGGAATGTGAGGTTTAAATAAATGGGAACTAGACCCTAATTGACAGACCCCTAAAGTTTATAATGAAACCAATAGAGGAGGAATTTGGAGTTTAGATGTAAGGCTTACTGGTGAATGTTCTAGATTGTCAAGATATCGTTAGTGCGTACAAGTAGATAAAAAAAAATATAATAGGAATTTAAATAACCTAAATCTACAGGAAATTTGGAGCACCTAGACATCGGTGGCACACAAAAGTTAGCTTAAGTAGGTTGTTGAAGGGGTGATGGATCAACTCAAGGTTGAAGACGCGGTTACGTAGGGGTGTTCGTATTGACCTACATCCAGGAAGAAGATAAGGCTATTTACTCGAAGTTGGAAGGTTAACGAAAATCGAGACAATAATGGGTCAAAGTTATACGAAAGGTAATACTCGAGATATGAAGTTGGCCGACCTCTAGGAGATATGTCTTGTCTGAAAAGATTGGCCAATTGAGGACGATTGTTACTATAAGAGGGAAGACGTAGTAAAGTTAAGGGTAAACGGTGATAGCAGAAGTAGTGTTGAATAGAGGTCATGAAACAAAAAGCCTAGGAACTAAGAAGGACTTAAGAACTCGAACGTGATACTTACTTGAAAGAAAAGTTTAGTACTCTGAATCAGATGTCGTATTTCGAGGTTTAAAGTAACTAGAATGACTGTGGAGGGAATGGTGATTTAACTAGAGTCAGGTTATAGGAACATCAGTGTACGAGGAAAATAGAATAGTAAGATTTGGGAATTGGAAGAAATTTGGAATAAGAACATAAACTTATCTACAACAAGTTTTCAAACAAGAGGATAGTTGGATGAGTCATTGCACGAGAGTCAAGTTCAACAATTAGAACCTGACTAGAAAGAGTGAATGATAGTAACAAGTCGGTAGACTCGAAGCAGCCCCTACGAGAATTTAGGGAAGAAGTGAAGGAGACTGTTAGATTAAGTGAATGATTAAGATCGGAAGTCTAGTCTAGGGTTTAATGTTGCGTGATTTGGGGGAAATTAACAAATTATCGAATAAGAAGAATGAGAGACTTCACAGAGACTATTAAGTAAACTTAGAGACGAGGTTACGTTAGAACATTTCAATGATTCGACTCGTACTTGACAAGTCGATACCAATAAATACACAAATGACCTAAGGATGGAAGAAATAGTTTAGAGCAAACCTATGACGAGACTTAGGGACTTGACTATGCTCGAGGTTAACGGGGAGTTAAGTTAGACGAATAAGCACATTGTAGACAGTATAAATGTTTCGGTTAGAACATAACGAAGGAATTTCTTATGCGACTTAGAATGAAATGTGAGATTTATAGGATTAAATTTACAAGTGTGCATTGGTCTTAAAATAGTAGCAATTTAAGCTCTCAGTTGAACATGTTGAAGCCTTGAATGTATTTGTGGAAAAATAGTTGGTGAAAAATAGCAATGGAAAGAGTTAAGTCTTGGGAATCGCATCAAAACAGGGATCGAGGTTGATGAGTTACCTGAGGCAGTATGTGACGTAGAATATTGATGGGATACCTTGAGAAATATAGAAAATGGAAATTCTAGTTGAGAAGTTCACCTGGAAATAGTTATTAAGACCTGTGAAATGTCCAAGGAAGAGTACAATTTGGGTACTGATTGACGAAGAAGTTATACAGGAGCATACTAGAGGAATGTAGACTCGGATGGTTGTGGTAGTGACTAAGGTTAAGGCCAACGAACTTATACCGAGTTTAGTTGCAGCTCCGATGTATCTATATCTATAGAAATTGTTATACCCGATAGATGGATGAGGTCGTAGTGTGACTAAAATTAGGCGTTGGAGTAAGTAGTTTGAGAAAGCTTTGAGGGCGAGAAGTGGTTAGACATGTGTTTGATAAACACAGGATTAAGAAAGTTAGGAACTAAAGAAACTCAATTCGAGGAATTTAAGTTAAATAAAAGGGAGTTTGGATTACAAGCTGGATGTTGTTAGGAATCCTTGGAAGGTAGTCAACCCAAATGACATTGGAAGTTGATGTTATTTCGAGGAATGAAGATAAGAGACAATATTTAGTAAAGACCAATTAATAAGTTAGAGTGAGTTTAACGTTTTGGGTGACTAAATGCAAACCGACACGTACTCGAGACGTTAAGTGTCGAGTACCCAGTTAGAGATCGCTCGATTGAGGACTTAGGAAATTTTGTAAGGCTCGATGCGTAAGCAATGACACGTGTAAGCCAATTAAAAGTGAGGAATACGATTACGAAGTTAATATAGAAATTGAGTTGGTGTGCATCCCGACTGGAAACAGAGTTGATGAAACTACGTTTAAATTTGGATTACAGCCCAAGAGTTGGAAGGGATTTTTAGATGATATTCTATCTAACTGATGTTAGGAAATTTGGACGTAGAGGCGGTTTGAGACGTAAGGATTACTAGCACGTGGTGCACAACCAAGGACTTGCTTAATCAAATCAAACGCAGTAGACGTGGGTTAGGAGGTTAACGATGCGTCATTTGGTTTTAGGGATTCTAGTTTAGACCCATAGAGATTGATCCTAAGTATGGGATAGAATCAAAGCCTTTGTGTGGCGAGTTTAGAATTTTGAGGGATGGAGAAAGGTGACTGAAAAGAACGGAGCGATTGTAAATCAGAGCATAAGGCCGCAAGACATGAGACATGAGACAGTAATGCCAAGGACTACAAGCTAAGTCAAATTTTGAGGACAAAACTTTGATTAAGGTGGGTGGATTGTAGCACCCGAGAATTTTCCCTCAATTTAATTAATCTGAAAGAATTGGAGAGAAAATAATATATTATTATTATTATTATTATTATTATTATTATTATTATTATTATTATTATTATTATTATTATTATTATTATTATTATTATTATTATTATTATTATTATTATTATTATTATTATTATTATTATTATTATTATTATTATTATTATTATTATTATTATTATTATTATTATTATTATTATTATTATTATTATTATTATTATTATTATTATTATTATTATTATTATTATTATTATTATTATTATTATTATTATTATTATTATTATTATTATTATTATTATTATTATTATTATTATTATTATTATTATTATTATTATTATTATTATTATTATTATTATTATTATTATTATTATTATTATTATTATTATTATTATTATTATTATTATTATTATTATTATTATTATTATTATTATTATTATTATTATTATTATTATTATTATTATTATTATTATTATTATTATTATTATTATTATTATTATTATTATTATTATTATTATTATTATTATGAGACGTAAGGATTACTAGCACGTGGTGCACAACCAAGGACTTGCTTAATCAAATCAAACGCAGTAGACGTGGTTAGGAGGTAACGATGCGTCATTTGGTTTTAGGGATTCTAGTTTAGACCCATAGAGATTGATCCTAAGTATGGGATAGAATCAAAGCCTTTGTGTGGCGAGTTTAGAATTTTGGAGGGATGGAGAAAGGTGACTTGAAAAGAACGGAGCGATTGTAAATCATAGCATAAGGCCGCAAGACATGAGACATGAGACAGTAATGCCAAGGACTACAAGCTAAGTCAAATTTTGAGGACAAAATTTTGATTAAGGTGGGTGGATTGTAGCACCCGAGAATTTTCCCTCCAATTTAATTAATCGAAAGAATTGGAGAGAAAATAATAATTATTATTATTATTTAAAAAAAAGAAAATAAAACATAAACACAGAATGGCCCGAAGGCCATTCTGCTGTTCGAGACCCGAGCCCCGCGAGCGAGAACAGGGGAGACGAGAGTGGACGGCGACGCTGCGCCGTTCACACAGCCGATTTCCCGACGCTCTTCTCGGCCAGACGACGGCTTCGTGTGGTTATGGCCAGTCTCCGTCGCACAAACCGAACGGTAAGCCGATTTTGCCCTGTTTTTGGTTCGGTTTAGGTTGTGGGTGACGAGCCCGATTTGGCTCCGTTCACCGGCCGATTTTGGCCACCTCCGGCGTGGGTTTGCCGACCCTTGGGTCGGCTACGGTTGATTGGCTGCGAGGTGCTCAATTTGAGCAAAAATCTGAGAATCCCGAATTGGGGGATTTCGGTTTTCGGTGTGATGCCTCGGGATTTCGATTTGTTTAGGCTAATTGAGGCTAATTGGGGTTGATTGGTGAGGAAATTGATGTGAATTGATGAAAAATCGAATTGGGGAAATTTCCCGGGTTAGGGCAGTTCGGGTTTTGCTGCAATTGATCTAGCTACGGTCAATTGTTTTAAAATTTCTTTTGGCAGGTTAAAATAGGTTATTAGAGGAGTACGTGGCCGCTGGAATCGTTCGATTCCAATAACCGACGTGAAAGTTACGCGCGTATGAAGTTTCGGGTCGGTTTTACCGAACCCAAATTAATGGCCTGTTTAGTTAGGTTTTAGTTGTATTAGACTTGAAATAGTAGTTTGAGAGTAAATTGGTTAATGTAAGATTGATTTAATAAAGCTTGGATGTTTGTCATAGGTCGAGCTATTGGCGGCGAGATGCGCCAAAACCAGTGAACTACGGACGACAGGTAAGTTCTCGTGATTCTTCTCTGGCCGATTGGCCTACACCGTACGTCGAATGTCGCTTCGAGGAGTTTGGTGACGCACTAGTTTATACTGTTTTGGTTGGGTAGTTAGGTTTAATTGTTTTATAGATTTTGTTTTACAGTCTTGATGGTATGTATGCTGAGTGTTTAAATTCTTTTGGCAGGTTAAAATAGGTTATTAGAGGAGTACGTGGCCGCTGGAATCGTTCGATTCCAATAACCGACGTGAAAGTTACGCGCGTATGAAGTTTCGGGTCGGTTTTACCGAACCCAAATTAATGGCCTGTTTAGTTAGGTTTTAGTTGTATTAGACTTGAAATAGTAGTTTGAGAGTAAATTGGTTAATGTAAACTTGATTTAATGAAGCTTGGATGTTTGTCATAGGTCGAGCTATAGGCGACGAGATGCGCCAAAACCAGCGAACTACGGACGACAGGTAAGTTCTCGTGATTCTTCTCTGGCCGATTGGCCTACACCGTACGTCGAATGTCGTTTCGAGGAGTTTGGTGACGCACTAGTTTATAATGTTTTGGTTGGGTAGTTAGGTTTAATTGTTTTATAGATTTTGTTTTACAGTCTTGATGGTATGTATGCTGAGTGTTTAAATTCTTTTGGCAGGTTAAAATAGGTTATTAGAGGAGTACGTGGCCGCTGGAATCGTTCGATTCCAATAACCGACGTGAAAGTTACACGCGTTCGAAGTTTCGGGTCGGTTTTACCGAACCCAAATTAATGGCCTGTTTAGTTAGGTTTTAGTTGTATTAGACTTGAAATAGTAGTTTGAGAGTAAATTGGTTAATGTAAGATTGATTTAATAAAGCTTGGATGTTTGTCATAGGTCGAGCTATTGGCGGCGAGATGCGCCAAAACCAGTGAACTACGGACGACAGGTAAGTTCTCGTGATTCTTCTCTGGCCGATTGGCCTACACCGTACGTCGAATGTCGCTTCGAGGAGTTTGGTGACGCACTAGTTTATACTGTTTTGGTTGGGTAGTTAGGTTTAATTGTTTTTAAGTTGTTTTAAATGTTTTTAAAGATAGATTTCAATTCCGATTTCGATTCTTGTTTCGATTTCGGTTTAGGTTCCGTTTAGAGTTTAATTATATATATATATATATATATATATATATATATATATATATATATATATATATATATATATATATATATATATATATATATATATATATATATATATATATATATATATATATATATATATATATATATATATATATATATATATATATATATATATATATATATATATATATATATATATATATATATATATATATATATATATATATATATATATATATATATATATATATATATATATATATATATATATATATATATATATATATATATATATATATATATATATATATATATATATATATATATATATATATATATATATATATATATATATATATATATATATATATATATATATATATATATATATATATATATATATATATATATATATATATATATATATATATATATATATATATATATATATATATATATATATATATATATATATATATATATATATATATATATATATATATATATATATATATATATATATATATATATATATATATATATATATATATATATATATATATATATATATATATATATATATATATATATATATATATATATATATATATATATATATATATATATATATATATATATATATATATATATATATATATATATATATATATATATATATATATATATATATATATATATATATATATATATATATATATATATATATATATATATATATATATATATATATATATATATATATATATATATATATATATATATATATATATATATATATATATATATATATATATATATATATATATATATGGGACGGATATGGGGTACAGTATTAGGGTCGTTACAATTACAAAGAAGATAGTCAACCAGTTCGAGTATTTAATTTGGTTGCTACGCCCACACTCTTTCATCGTGTTAAAGATATGCAAAAATTTGACGATGAATTAAAAGAAAGACTTGAAAAAGTTTGGTTTGATGAACAATTTGACCGTTGGAAAGTCAGCCCTGATGGATTTTTGTCATTCAAAAGACAAGTTGTGGTGTCTAAAGATTTAGAGTTGAGACAAACCGTTTTAACAGAAACCCATAAGTCCAAATTTGCTATACACCCAGGTAGCACTAAGATGTGCCATGACCTGAAGCGTCTGTATTGGTGAGTTGGAATGAAATGAGATGTAGCAAAATATGTTTCTCGATGTTTGACTTGCCAGTAGGTTAAGACTGAGCATAGACTAGCTGGGTTATTGCAGCCTTTACCTATTCTCTAGTGGAAGTGGGATATGATCACCATGAATTTTGTAACAGGTTTGCCAATGACAGTGTAGAAATTTGATACTGTGTGAGTCGTTGTTGATAGATTGACAAAGTCTGCTTATTTTATTGCAGTCAAAATGGACTTTTCCTTGACAAAGTTAAGTAAGTTGTATGTTGAAAACATCGTTCCGTGTCCCCTCGAGTATAGTGTCTGATAGAGACACCAGGTTCACTTCAAAGTTTTGAAAATCCCTTCAAAGATCTTTAGGTACCGAACTAAATTTAAGTACAGCACATCACCCTCAGACATATGGTGTAACGCCCCGAGTTATCTGAACCCGGTTCGTCACACAATGCCCGTACATGATTAAAATTTCTTCTATTTTTTTTTAAAAGAAAATAAACTTGTAGCGGAAATCATTTGAAATGTTAAGGAATAATCGGTCAAGAAATAGAAGTTTGAATCGTGAAAATACTTTAAAAGTTGCAGAAGTCAAACACATCCGCCGATGAATAAAGTCAATCGGAAGAAACAGAAAGAAACAACCAAAATAGAAGACTCCTGCCGATGACGTCAGCTGAATGGAAAGCAAAAGACATCACTCGGTAAACTGTATCTACCGGTGACTAAACGACAAAATACACTCTACATCTTCCGGCGACGTTAGCACGCATCTGCCGATGAGTTTACTGAGACACCATCCGATGGACTTAAACCTACATCTTCTGATGACGTCAGCTCTCATCTGCCGATGAGTTTACTGAGACATCATCCGATGAACTTAAATCTACATCTTCCGATGACGTCAGCTCTCATCTGTCGATGATTTTATTGAGATATCATCCGATGGACTTAAACCTACATCTTCCGATGACGTCAGCTCTCATCTGCCGACGAGTTTACTGAAACATCATCCGATGACTTTTCTTAAGGCATCTTCTGATAGAATTAACCTACATCATCCGATGACTTTTCTTAAGGCATATTCCGATAGAATTAACCTACATCATCCGATGACTTTTCTTAAGGCATCTTCCGATAGAATTAACCTACATTCCAACTGCTTCTCGCTATACATACACAACACCAACTCAGAAAGGGATTTACTTACTTCATCGAGACCATTCAGAAACAACTCACATTGTAATGTTCAAAACCAGTAAAACCAATAATAAAAACTCTCAGATCTCTAGTATCAGTAAAACTCAACACATAGTCAGAATATTAAAATCTCTACTGTCATGAAAACTCATCATACTCAAATTAAAGCATTATCCACTAAACTCGCACCATAGCAGACAACAGTTAACCCGCCTCATCAGTTTACCAGGCCGAGGCATGAATGTGCTCCTCCAACCACATCTAATCATCTGTGCAATCAGGAAATTCACCTGCAGTATCCTCAACACCTACATCACAAAACTCATCTATTAGCCTAATGCTAAGTAAGTAAAGCTGTAATGAAATGAAACACTGAAATATATATAAATTCCTAATCATGCAATTTCTACCTTCTCAACTCAGTTGTTCATGTTTCGTTTCTGTTCAGATCCCCCCGTGAAATTGGGAGCTGGATCAACTCTCCCAAAGTATATACATCCACTGGCTCATTAAGGGGCGGATAAATTCCCTTAACAGCAAATCTGATTCACATGTTCAGATCCCCCTGTGAAATTGGGAGCTAGATCAACTCTCCCAAAGTATAAATATCCACTGTCTCATTAAGGGGCGGATTACTTCCCTTAACAGTGAAACTGATTCTCATAGCTGTTTCAATATGTTCAATCCTCACTATGCCAACATGCATTCAAATTCATTTTCGTATACTTTAAAAAAAATGATGCATGACATACCAACACATTCCAGCATACAAACCCTAATGTTTTGTGATGTAGGCCCGAAGGCACAAGCAAACTTTACTTACCTGGTCTCCTGGAAAAACTTGGTTGCAAGCTACTTCGGTTATTACTCAAACCTAAAACCATAGACAGAGCATACATTAAATTCCCTCTAATCTTCATTCTAAACCACTAGAAATCTAAGGGAAACTGTTTTGGGAACTCTAGTCATTGTGCATTCCCGATTTCAATTTAAACCGAAACCACCACTCGCTTACCGCCTTCTCAAAACCTCATTTATCATCCCTCCTACCAACAATAGATACGATGTAACAAGAAATAGAAGCAAACTCACCAAGTTCGGAGGAAATCGCTGGAGGAAGTCGAAGGGGGGTCTCCTATCGCGCTCTGCTAAGCTGAGGAGCTGAAAATGGAGAGGGAATGAAGTAAACAGTTGCGGCTACTTCATTAATAGTTTCCTTAAATACGTTATCCACCTTTGAATTTCTAATTACCCTTATGCCCTTGTCAAGTCATCCACTAACCCTAAGTTTAATATTGCCATATTAATTGTGCCATTACTTTAAAAGGAATAGAGAAACGGTTTGATAGAACAGGGTATTACATATGGTCAGTCTGAGCGTACTATTTAGATTCTTGAAGACATGCTGAGATCATGTGTTCTGGATTTTGGAGATAGTTGGATAAACCATTTGCCTTTAGTAGAATTTGTTTATAACAATAGTTACCTGACCAGTACTGGAATATCGCCTTATGAAGCCTTATATGGAAGACCTTGTAGATCGTCTTTATGTTGGGCTAAGACCGAGGAATGTGTTACTCTTGGACTCGATATATTCGAGAGACAATTGAGAAGGTTCATATAATTAAAGAAAGATTGATAACAGTTTAAAGCCGTAAGAAAAGTTATGCTGATCTTTTGAGAAGAGAGGTCGAGTTTGAGGTAGAGGACTTCGTGTTTTTGAAAGTAAAACACCATTTGAATTTGGGAGGTAAGCGAATCAATCGGTTTAATTCTAAATTAATTACCTTATTTAAGTATAGGATACTACACCTTAATTGGAGATTTTCCTTCCTTATTTGCAGCGTATCACCTAGGGAGTGAGAGGAGAAAAAGAAATTCTTAATGGTGCGTTACCTTCCCTGGAGGGTGTTTCCCTTCCCATTTAATTCCCACTTTTAAACCTCTTTGTAACATCTGGTTTTGCGGGTTTTTGACTTTCCGCTATATAGTGGCATTTTTATAAATACAGCAAATTAAATCCGTTTCGCGAACGAAAAGTTTTATTAGAGCTCTAATGATAAATTAGAATATTGGGCGAAATAAGAAAATTTGGAGATGCCGAATCGATAGACCAAATAACGAAATAGTTGAATATTAGCAAAAAGGGCAAATAGGTAATTTTGCAAGTTAAAATTATAATTTTATACATAACCCTCCCTCTCCCACGGCTTTCATTCTGCAGAAAGCTTTTCCCCAAAACCCTTAGGCGATTTTGGCTCTCCTTCGACGTTTCCTAAAGCCGACGCCGACTCTCTCCTCCGACGTCCGATTCCTTCATGTTTTCTTCCTAAATCACGACCCTAGGTAAGGTTCTATGGTTTTGGACTTTAGGTTTCGTTGTTTTAGAGTTGTTAATGGTTAGGGTTATCGTACTTGCACCTCTAATGGATGTATATATGATCGTTGGTGAAAGCTTAGAAAATGTTGAGCGCAAATTGTTCGACGAAATGCCCCAATGAAGTAGAATGAAGTTTAGGAAATTTCCTTTAGCTAGGAACTTCGTTTAGTTTCGGAGTTCGATTGTTTAGGCTTGGTTTTAATGCCGTGTGTTGTGAAATGTTCTAGGTGACGAAGCTTAAAACGAGGCGCTCGGTTGCTAAGGACCCGAGGTAAGTCTTCGTGACTTGTTTGGCCAATTCGGCCTACACCATAAGAGAACTTACTGATTGAGGATTTAGTGATTTTATTGCTTTAGTGTAGGTTGGATGGGTAGTTTAGGATATTTGTTATGCTAGAACGTTTTCCTAGATTTTATATACTGTTTATGCTTTCTTTACGTTTAATGCATCTTACATGTTCATGCATCATGTTTTTTGAATTAGCACGAAAAATAAACTTCCGTATATGTTTTCAAGAAAAGAAACGACTAATGAAAAGATATGAATTGAATGCATGTAATCCTGGTCATGTCGGGGTTGGGTTCAGACATGGCTGTCCTGAGAGGAGCATCATGTTTTTCCCCCGATAGATGGAAAGAGCTATCTAACCGTGAGATGTGCCCTCTCTATCTGGCGAGAGTCAACTCCCGGTGACACCCCGTATTATGTAACTAAAGAATGAAAATGAACGCATGATTTTATGAACGGCATATGCATGACATGCATTCTCATTTACGTAGATTTACTGAGTCTTTAGCTCATAGAATGTCTCTATATTGTAGGTGATCTCTACAAGATGAACGCACGAGTTGATGGAGAATGCCCATGGGAGTGCGCTGGCGCAGTCGGTGCGATTTTGACCTGTGAGGACTGCTATATAGGTATTTTGAGTATATTAGGTGTACATGATAAGGACAAATGTATAAATAGTTATTTCAGGATAATTTGAATCTAGAAGATGATATTGATGTTGATGGTGGATTTGAGGATAGGTTTATATAGTTGGGTTACCGTTTTAATGGTTTTGTTAGTTTCCGTCGCGTATGTTAGTCATTTATGATTTTCGAAATTCTTACTGGAACTGCTTGGAGATTTCTAAACTCGTAGGAATATGTTTAGTTTGCAAACCGATCCCCGCAGTTCGTTTTCATGAAATTTTATTTCGTTTTCAAGTACGATTAAAGTCAGTTTTGGGTGATCGGTCGATAGAAAAATTTATAAGGGTGGATTTTTGTAGAAGGAGGTGCGTTAGTGGTCGAAGATGTAGATCGGCAGATGTCGAAATCAGTAGATGTCGTTCGGCAGATGTCCATCGGCAGATGTCGAGATTGGTAGATATCGAAATTGGTAGATGTCGTTCGGCAGATGTCCATCGGCAGATGTCGAGATCGGCAGATGTCGAAATCGACAGATGTCATTCGGCAGATGTCCATTGGCAGATGTCGAGATCGGCAGATGTCGAAATCTGCAGATGTTGATGGGCTGATGTTTTGCTGGCTATGTGTTCTGAAATTTCCAGAGTGCTGGCCGATCGATCGGTTGTTATGCTTTTGATATCGGGCGTTTTGCCCTCGGTAGATCTCCTTATTTTAAATGTTTTAAAAGTAAAAAATTTTCATGTCTCAAAATGTCTAAGTAGAAGTCAATGTCAAGTAAGTCTTGTGACGGCCCGGTAAAAAGGGGAAATGGTTTTGGGTCGTTACAACAGTTGGTATTAGAGCTCCCGGGTTTTAAAATCGGTTCTGTAGACTGCTCGACTGCACAAGCCACTACACGGGCTGTTTCCTCAACTGTAAGTACGTTTTTAAATTTCTTTATTTCGATTTTTTAGAATTATTGTCTTAAATTTTATAGGATTACAAAATAGTGCGTAGAGGAAATGATAGAGATGTTAGGGACGAAGCTATAGATAGGCTGACGGACTTGCTCAATCGTCAGGCTCAGCATATGGATATGCAAGCTCAGCAAATCGAGAGTTTGATCAACAGTGAGGGTCTCAGGGCCCAAGAATTGGTTGTTCCGAACAATCACGGTATGGAGATATTTCAAAAATTGCGGCCTCCGGTGTTTAATGTTCTGTCTTCGGACCCCTCTATTGCTGAGTAGTGGGTTCGGACTATGGAGGACATGTTAGCGTATGCGAAGATAGAGAATGGGGTAAAGGTCGCATGCGTTACTTTTCATCTCGCACTAGATGCTCAGTTTTGGTGGGACTCCATCAAGGCAACCACAGACGTGATGGTGATGACTTGGGAACGGTTTAAGACCGTATTTTATGACAAATATTTCAGCTGTACGGTGCGAGTGGCCAAATATGAAAAGAGAAGTTGCTAAATACATGGAAACTTGTTTGATCTGCCAACAGGTTAAAGCGGAGCACCAAAGGCCGCCAGGAACTTTACAATCTCTGCCAATCCCGGAATGAAAATGGGAGCAGATCTCTATAGATTTTATTGTAAGACTGCCCAGAACTACGAAGGGGCATGACGAAATGTAACGGCCCAATCTCCTGATCCACTCCCCCAGCCTAGGCCCACAGCCCCAACCGGCGAGAGTGACCAGCCTCATGTCCGTGCATCACTGCCACGTGGCAGCCACACAGGCCCACCACGTGTACTCACGATCTTCCCACCCCCTGCAGTGGGTTTTTGCCTTTACCCCCAATCGAACCCTTGCCCTCAGGGACAAGCTCAAGGGCTGAGAATGAGGAGCACCACTGAGCTGGACCGTGACTACACGTGGTGGGCCTGTGTGGCTGCCACGTGGCAGTGATGCACGGACATGAGGCTGGTCACTCTCGCCGGTTGGGGCTGTGGGCCTAGGCTGGGGGAGTGGATCAGGAGATTGGACCGTTACAAAAAAGGCGCCTTTTTTTGTAACGGCCCAATCTCCTGATCCACTCCCCCAGCGTAGGCCCACAGCCCCAACCGGCGAGAGTGACCAGCCTCATGTCCGCGCATCACTGCCACGTGGCAGCCACACAGGCCCACCACGTGTACTCACGATCTTCCCACCCCCTGCAGGGGGTGGGAAGATCGTGAGTACACGTGGTGGGCCTGTGTGGCTGCCACGTGGCAGTGATGCGCGGACATGAGGCTGGTCACTCTCGCCGGTTGGGGCTGTGGGCCTACGCTGGGGGAGTGGATCAGGAGATTGGGCCGTTACAAAAAAGGCGGCGCTATATGGACGAAAATGTAGGTCTCTCCTGTATTGGGACGAAGTTGACGAGGCTAGTATAATTGGCCCTGATATTCTACAACAAACGGCGTAGAAGATTGCCATTATCAGACAGCGTATTGAGATAGCGCAAAGCTGACAAAAAAGCTACGCCGACAATAGACGAAGGGAATTTGAGTTCAACGAGGGTGATGAGGTGTATTTAAAAATATCTCCGTTCAAAGGGATTATGAGATTCGGGTGGAAAGGCAAGTTAAGTCCTCATTATGTGGGGCCCTTCCCTATTTTTAAGAGGATTGGAAAAACGGCGTACCGGTTACAGCTTCCGACATCAATGGAGGGCATTCATAATGTATTCCATGTATCCATGCTCACAAAGTGCGTACGTGACCCATCTCATGTCGTGGAAGCAAGGGAAATCGAGGTACAACCAACGCTGACTTACGTGAAAAGGCCAGTGCGGATTCTGGAGTCCTCTATTAAGGTGTTACGCAATAAGGAGATTCCGCTGGTAAAAGTTTTATGGCGGAACCACGACGTAGAGGAAGCCACCTGGGAGAGGCAGAAGGATATGATGTCTAAGTATTCAAAACTATTTGTATAATCAAATTTTGAGGACAAAATTTTATTTAAGGTAGATGGAATGTAACACCGGGTTTTTCGAGTTTTTGACTTTTTGCTATATAGTGGCATTTTTGTAAATATAACAAATTAAATCCGTTTCGCGAACAGAAAATTTTATTAGAGCCCTAATGATAAATTAGAATATTGGGCGAAATAATGAAATTTAGAAATGCCGAATCGATAGACCAAATGACAAAATAGTTGAATATTAAGCAAAAACGGCAAATAGGTAATTTTGCAAGTTAAAATTATAATTTTATACATAACCCTCCCCCTCCCACGGCTTTCATTCTGCAGAAAGCTTTCTCCCCAAAACCCTTAGGCGATTTTGGCTCTCCTTCGACGTTTCCTCAAGCATACGCTGACTCTCTCCTCCGACGTCCAATTCCTTCACGTTTCCTTCCTAAATCACGACCCTAGATAAGGTTCTATGGTTTTGGACGTTAGGTTTCGTTGTGTTAGAGTTGTTAACAGTTAGGGTTACCGTACTTGCGCCTCTAATGGATGTATATATGATCGTTGGTGAAAGCTTAGAAAATGTTGAGCGTAAATTGTTTGACGAAATACCCTAATGAAGTAGAATGAAGTTTAGGAAAGAAAGGATAGGAGCTTCGTTTAGTTTCAGAGTTCGATTGTTTAGGCTCAGTTTTAATGTCGTGTGTTGTGAAATGTTCTAGGTGAAGAAGCTTAAAACGAGGCGCTCGGTTGCTAAGGACCCGAGGTAAGTTTTCGTGACTTGTTTGGCCGATTCGACCTACACCATAAAAGAACTTACTGATTGTGGATTTGGTGATTTTATTGCTTTAGTGTAGGTTGGATGGGTAGTTTAGGATATTTGTTATGCTAGAACGTTTTCCTAGGTTTTATGTACTGTTTATGTTTTCTTTACATTTAATGCATCTTACATGTCCATGCATCATGTTTTTCAAATTAGCACGACAAATGAACTTCTGCATACATTTTCATGAAAAAAACGACTAATGAAAAGATATGAATGTATGTAATCCTGGTCATGTCGGGGTGGGGTTCAGACATGGCTGTTCTGAGAGGAGAAGCATGTTTTCTCCTCGGTAAATGGAAAAGGCTATCTAACCGCGAGATGTGCCCTCTCCATCTGGGGAGAGTCAACCCCTGGTGACACCACCTGTTATGTAACTAAAAAATGAAAATGAACGCATGACTTTATGAACGGCATATGCATGACATGCATTCTCATTTACGTAGATTTACTGAGCCTTTAGCTCATAGAATGCCTATATGGTGTAGGTGATCTCGAGAAAGGTGTGGATGACCCTCCTTTGCAAGATGAACGCATGAGTTGATGGGGAATGCCTGTGGGAGTGCGCTGTCGCAGTCGGTGCGATTTTGACCCGTGGGGACCGCTGTATAGGTATTTTGAGTTTATTAGGTGTACATGATAAGGACAAATGTATAAGTAGTTATTTTAGGATGATTTGAATCTAGAAGATGATATTGATGTTGATAGTGGATTTGAGGATAGGTTTATATAGTTGGGTTACCATTTTAATGGTTTTGCTAGTTTTCGTCGCGTATGTTAGTCATTTATGATTTTGGAAATTCTTACTAGAACTGCTTGGAGATTTCTAAACTCGTAGGAATATGTTTAGTTTGCAAACCGATCCACGTAGTTCGTTTTCATTAGGGCTGGGCACGGTCCGGTCCGGTCCGGGCCAGTTCTTGCCCGGAACCGGACCGGACCGTAGGTTTCGGAATTTTATTTCTCGAAACCGGAACCGGTCCCTACCAGAACCGATACCGAACTGGAACCGGACCGCATTTTCGGTCCGGTTCCGGTTCGGTACCCGTTCCCTCCCATGCATTGGGATTCTGCTCCATACACTGTTCCCAATGCTGGTACATTATCTTCCCTTCTACTCCACCTTTCACCATTGGAGACAGCTCAAACTCCTCCCCCTTTCATTTCTCTCCTCTCATAGTAGCAGTCATCAGAATCCTAGCCGCTGCTTTCATTGTCATAGGCTACTTCAGTACTTCATCTTCATCTCCAAATACTTCCGGCGAACCACTGGCAACAACCGCGGGAACGGAGCTGCTGATTTAGATGACCAAATAAGCTCAGAATCATAACAGGCTTCTTCGTCATCGGGCTTGGACGAGGCTCTAATCAAGTCCATAACAGTTTGGAAGTACAAAAAAATGATGGGTTTGTTGAAGAAATTGATCATTGCTCTGTTTGCCTCTTTGAGTTTCAAGAAAATGAAAGCCTGAGGATTTTGCCGAAATGCAGCCACCTAGTTTGAATTTTTCTGCACTTGATTCCTAGTCCAGAATGAATTCCCGGTCCCTGCACTAGGAACCGGGAACCGGACTGCGGTTCCCGGTTCTCCAATCCATGGAACCGGAACCGGAACCGGTTCCATGGAAGTCAGAACCGCCCAAGAATCGACCCGGACCGCCGGTCCAGTCCGGTTTTGCGGTTCTGGGCCGGTTCTGCCCACCCCTAGTTTTCATGAAATTTTATTTCATTTTCAAGTACGATTCAAGTCAGTTTTAGGTGATCGGTCGATAGAAGAATGTATAAGGGTTGATTTTTGTAGAAGGAGGTGCGTTAGTGGTCGAAGATGTAGATCGGCAGACGTCGAAAATCGACAGATGTCGTTCGGCAGATGTCCATTGGCAGATGTCGAGATCGGCAGATGTCGAGATCGGCAGATGTCCATTGGCAGATGTCGAGATCGGCAGATGTCCATTGGCAGATGTCGAGATCGGCAGATGTCGAGATCGGCAGATGTCGAAATCGGCAGATGTCGAAATCGGCAGATGTCCATTGGCAGATGTCGAGATCGGCAGATGTCGAAATCGGCAGATGTCGAGATCGGCAGATGTCGAGATCGGCAGATGTCGAGATCGGCAGATGTCCATCGGCAGATGTCCATTGGCAGATGTCGAGATCGGCAGATGTCCATTGGCAGATGTCGAGATCGGCAGATGTCCATTGGCAGATGTCGAGATCGGCAGATGTCGAGATCGGCAGATGTCCATTGGCAGATGTCGAGATCGGCAGATGTCCATCGGCAGATGTCCATTGGCAGATGTCGAGATCGGCAGATGTCCATTGGCAGATGTCGAGATCGGCAGATGTCGAGATCGGCAGATGTCCATTGGCAGATGTCGAGATCGGCAGATGTCGAGATCGGCAGATGTCGAAATCGGCAGATGTCGAGATCGGCAGATGTCCATTGGCAGATGTCGAGATCGGCAGATGTCGAGATCGGCAGATGTCGAGATCGGCAGATGTCGAGATCGGCAGATGTCGAGATCGGCAGATGTCGAGATCGGCAGATGTCGAGATCGGCAGATGTCGAGATCGGCAGATGTCCATTGGCAGATGTCGAGATCGGCAGATGTCGAAATCGGCAGATGTCGAGATCGGCAGATGTCGAAATCGGCAGATGTCCATTGGCAGATGTCGAGATCGGCAGATGTCCATTGGCAGATGTCGAGATCGGCAGATGTCGAAATCGGCAGATGTCCATTGGCAGATGTCGAGATCGGCAGATGTCCATTGGCAGATGTCGAGATCGGCAGATGTCGAGATCGGCAGATGTCCATTGGCAGATGTCGAGATCGGCAGATGTCGAGATCGGCAGATGTCCATTGGGTAATTTCCCGGTCCCTTGCACTAGGAACCGGGACGCGGACTGCGGTTCCGGTTCTCCAATCCAATGGAACCGGAACGGAACCGGTTCCATGGAAGTCAGAACCGCCCAAGAATCGACCCGGACCGCCGGTCCCGTCCGGTTTTGCGGTTCGGGCCGGTTCTGCCCACCCCCCTAGTTTTCATGAAATTTTATTTCATTTTCAAGTACGATTCAAGTCTAGTTTTAGGTGATCGGTCGATAGAAGAATGTATAAGGGTTGATTTTTGTAGAAGGAGGTGCGTTAGTGGTCGAAGATGTAGATCGGCAGACGTCGAAATCGACAGATGTCGTTCGGCAGATGTCCATTGGCAGATGTCGAGATCGGTAGATGTCGAAATCAGTAGATGTCATTCGACAGATGTCCATTGGCAGATGTCGAGATCGGTAGGTGTCATTCGGCAGATGTCCATCGGCAGATGTCGAGATCGGCAGATGTCGAAATCGGCAGATGTTGATGGGCTGATGTTTTGCTGGCTATGCGTTCTGAAATTTCCAGAGCGCTGGCCGATCGATCGGTTGTTATGTTTTTGATTTTGGGCATTTTGCCCTCGGTAGATCTCCTTATTTTAAATGTTTTAAATGTAAAAAATTTCCACGTCCCAAAATTTCTAAGTAGAAGTCAATGTCAAGTAAGTCTTGTGACGGCCCGGTAAAAAGGGGAAACGGGTTTGGGTCGTTACACCCTCTATCACCAGCTATTCCTCTCCCTACGAGGACCATTCCACTGTGACTTTCTCTCCCTCTTAAACGTTTCTCTGAGGAAGCTTAGAACGAAATCCTTAGCTTTGAGTAAAGAATCGACAGGAATTTGGACCTTCGGCTTTCAGATGTTTAGAACCCTAGGTTGATCCAAAGAAGGCAGTGGCAGCACTGATAACAATTGGAGACACCAATAATCGGACATTGATAAGCCAAGTTTTTCTCTTCCCTATGTTGTTATTGTCTAACTTTAGAGTAATAAAAGTCAAAAAGTAGAGAAGCTCATCAAAGACTCAAAAAGTACATCAATTCTTCTGTTACCGAATACATAAATCATATTGTTATTTGTACTATGTGCTCCATATTCTCTTATCCTTTAGAGGATTCTATCGAGATTGGGTTGGTGTTCACTGTCTATTCTATAGACAAAACAGAAAATCATTCTGTGGTAATTTTTCTCTTCCCTGTGTTGTAATTCTCTATGTCGGGAACTTGGGTTTTTGGTTGATTAGTATCTTTGTTGGTTAAAGAATTTTGAGTCACTTGATGTAACATTTAGCATCGGAAACGAATTTCTAGGGTGTTAATCGAGGATTCAAGAAGACTGTGGTTGCTAAATAAGGAGGTGCCAATTTATTGAATTAAAGTGTGGACCTATTGACTGGACCCTTGGATTTATTGGGTTTTGACTAGGGGTGGGCACGGGCCGGTTCCGAGCCCGGACCGAACCGGTCTAAACGGTTTCGGGAATTTTCATCCCGGAACCTGGACCGGTCCGGTCCAGGACCGAGACCGAACCTGGACTGCCCCTGAAATTTCGGTCCGGTCCAGGTTCGGTCCCAGTTCCGGACCGGCGCCATTTTATTTATTTATTTTACTGAAATTTCCAATTTTTTCAATTAAAATTTCCAATTTTCTGATAAACATTAACAAAAGATGAACTAATTAACATCTTTCTAATGTAACAATTGCACAGATGCATAAAATAAAACTAGAAAATGAAGGTGATCGGATTAAGCCGGCACTGAAGCTTTACGTTGTTCTTCCAACTGCACAAATACATTTAAAAAGGTTTTATGTAATGATTCATCACCACACTTACAGCACTGCAAACACCAAGAATGAAGAAACTCACCTCTGAAAGTAATAGTAGAAGAAATCAGCATACAACAATGTCTGTACAAGCCCAGCTATCCAAGCTGCAAATGACCAAAGTAGAGCACAATCAAGCCAGATGTTCACATGGAGAAAGAGAAAAAGAGAGAGAGAGAGAGAGAGACGTACTAATCCAGTGGACATAGTTTTTCTCCGTGAAGTAGCGGTAAATCCAGTTTAATATGTACAACGATCGATACGCACTGCAAGAAAATGGGCAAGCAAGATGAACTCCCTGTTGAGTTACGCACAAGAAGAGTCGGTAACATATCAAGTTGGCTGATAAAGTTGAAGAAGAAAACAGGGAAGAGGACTGAAGGAAACAAATGCTAACTCCAAACTTCCAATAAAAGTTGAACACTGATAGACAAAAAACTGGAGATATCAGCGCCAGCGCCAACATGTGTTCCTCACTGTAGATACCCAGACAGCGATATATGATGGCAGAATTGCCTTTTTTATTAGAAAAGAAATTTTCCATTATTAAGCTTAATGCACAAACGTCTTGAAAATATTGAACTCAAGCACAACCAATCGATCTACTAGAGATATAATCGCACAATCACCAGCTTGAAATCCAAAAGGCTAAGGATATCATTAAAAATTAAGTTCTCATAAAATAGTTCCTCTACACAGAATGTCAACTAAAAACTCAAAAGATTCATCAAATAGGTACAAAAACCACGACAAACCGATCAACCACAATACACGACAAGCGATAAATTAATGCATAGACACAAACCTATGAAGCAACGCCTCATCTGATCCTTCACTGAGATCCATGCGATTAACAACGGCGCTGCGGTCATCTGCCAGGAGCTTCAACTTGTCCGCGACCGTAACATAAAAGAACTGTCGATGATTCTGCAAAACCCTGCTCATAAGCTTCCCTACAGACGAACTAGGCTCGAGCGGCGAGTTGAGACTATTGAACTCGCAGTAATTAGCGCTGGCACTCGCAAACACGGTGAAGACTCAGGACGGGGAGTCTGGGCGAGTTATTTAGGTGCTTCGGTCCGGTCCCGGTTCTTCGGGATTTCAGGTGTTAGATCGAGGACTGGACCGAAGCTCCTCGGTCCAAGGTTGCCTTGAACTTGGACCGGACCTCGGTCCAAGGTTTATGGACCGTACCCGGACCGAACCCGCCTTCCAGTCCGGTTCCCGGTCCACGGTCCGGTCTTGCCCACCCCTAGTTTTGACAGATTATAAACTCAATTGAGGCAGGGGTTTATTTTATTTTTGGTTAGGTATTGTTTTTAATTCAATAACTAAATTCATTTATCTAGTATAAAATGATTATTTAATTTTAGGTCATTGTTTTATTCACATCTTTATCAAAATCGTACATTCATCGTTTGATGTGAACTATGTGTTTTAACTAGAAGTAATAGGAAAAGTGAAGAGCTGTGTCTTTGGGCACAAAACCCTAAACCTGATCCGGGAAATTATGTGGCTTGTGATCGCCGAGTGTCGTTGTTTTAAAAATCATGGTCAATGGCCTAGTGTGTTCAAAGTCCATGAGAGACTTCATTTTCACCGAACTTCTATTAAAATAGCACAACTAGATTTTGATTTAATTTATGTATCACATATTTGTGGATGTGTTTACAAGTACACTTTTGTATTTAACTGTTAAGTATAAGTATTAACATCTTATAAATACTGAGAATAAACTCTATCCTTATTGAATTTAGTCGACTCATCTCAAATGACTTCCTTTTTCGAGGATCCAATCAAAAAGATTTCTAGTTATTGGCACGAGGACAATTTCATTACAAGAACTCTCTATTTTTAATAAATATTTCCTTTGAGGACTTATTATAAATTTTAAGGTTAGATAGTATTGAGAATTTGTAAGTTTTACTCTAATTGTTTCACTTTGTTACTTTAGCTGGGCTTATATCATCACAGTATCTAGTATTACTTGTTGGACTTGTTTAATCCATGTGTTATGAGTCCTGGCTTTATATTAGTTTATCAATTTTTCCGCTGCGTCATTTAAGTAAATAAGACTAAGAGTTGAACGATTTGACTCGATTTTCGGATTGGTCATTCCTCATTCTGTCTCAGGTCCCCTTTGTGGTGTGGTAGAAATTTTGGTATCAGAGCCAGATTACTCATCTTGAAAAGTGACACTTGTAAGTAAATTAGATGATGTGATGATATACAAGAATTATTATTGTGCAAAAGGACGTATTCAAACCTAAAAACATAAATTATTTTTCAGATTTTTTTTTAAAAAATGCCACCAAGAAGAGCTCCTAGGAACCGTAGCAGCACTTACTGTATAATCGGTTGAATCGTAGCCTATTGATCCAATCATAGCTCTGAGAGACGGGCTGCATAATATATCCCAAGGATGTGGTAGTCAGGACGTAGAGGACCATCGCATGAATTACTTTATGTAGTGGGAGCAGATGAATTTACTAGTGTTTGTGGGAATGCTAACCCTCAAGTTGCAGAGAATTGGTTAAAAGTAATTCTAAAAAATTTGACAACTATGAGAGCTCTGACAGAATATTGGGTTGGATTTGCAACTTACCAGTTCAAGAAAATGGTTGAAGTCTGGTGGAAGTCTTTGAAGTTGGACTACCCTTTGGAGAATATGACCTGGATCCAGTTTGAAACTATTTTCAGAGACAATTATTTCAATGTCGAACATCGCTAGAAGATGATCGCGATGTATAACAATTTGGAGCAAGGAAATCTCACCATGCTAGAATACTATGCCAAGTTTGCGGAGTTCTCACAGTATATTAGTAACATGGATCCGGTGGATATGTTGGTGAAGTTTTGATTGAATTTAAGGTTCAAGATCAGACACCATTTGTCAGGCTTTGCGTTTAATCCCCTTTCTGAGGTAGTTGCTGCTGCTCAGCATGTTGAGACAGATTTGGAAGACCAGTTCGGTGTATACAAAGGGAAAGTGAAGGATGATCAGCCTGTGGGAGGTAAGATAACCAAGAAAGACTTAAAGAAAGGGAAAATTTGTGAAGGCCATAATCAAGATAACTTTAGCGGATCCTCTGGTGCTGCACCTTATTCTAATGGACATTCAAGACCATATGTTTGTCACTCTTGTGGACAGCCTGGACACTTGAGAAAGAATTATCATACTCATCAAAAACTTCAAACTAATTCAATACCTTTTCAGGCAAACCCTAACAAGTCTAGTGGGTTTCCACTTATAAAATTATGACGGTGTCTGGTCGCCAGCACATCGATTTTTATATGTATATGTACGTAGGTTTTTGCTCACATTTATTTCCGCATACATTATGATATTTTTGCTGTGGATATTAAGAGGATGAATCATCTTGATGCTTTAGGTTGTTTGGCGCCAAAGCATCGCGAGGCTATCCTAGTACCCCTTCTACTACGTGAATGCAATTTTTTTGCCCATATACACAGGGTGATAGGGCGGCGATGATGTGTCCCTTAAGGGTTAAATAACCCTAAAACCTGATCAGGGTTGATATTTGTGTGGGTTGTGTCATTATTGACCTTTAGTCACCGACCGCTCGAGTGATGAGCTGGATCTCTAGATCGCTATCACGTATACCTTCAGGCTCATGAGACGTTATTAGTCTTCAAATCACCGTATTTCTTTGAGGTGTGCCAGAGTGGTCATTGTGTGACTCTCCTTGTGACGACCCGTCTTTCAACGGACTGATAAGGAACCACCCATTCTCCGCGGATCCTGGGGCTGACCTGGGCCGGAGGTGGGTAAAGCTCCGCGGATCCTGGGGCTGACCTGGGCCGGAGTGGTTTCTCCGTTGAAGCAGGGGCCGTTACGAACCCACATCGCTTGGGGAAGTACATGGAAATGAAACATATGTAAGAGATCCCTCCCAAAATAGCAAGACGCGTTTTGGAGCACAATTGACAACGGATCCCATAAGAACTCCGAAGTTAAGCGTACTCCGGCGAGAGTAATTTCAGGTTGGGTGACCTCCCGGGAAGTGCTCTCGCCAAACAAAAGCCGTGAGGGGAGGATATTGGGCTGCGGCCCAATCCCCGGAGCGGACAATATCTTGCTGGGATGAGGGGTCGTTACACTCCTTTTTTTCACTAGTGATATTTTCTATGAAAAACTGTGAAGGTATTTTAATGTATAGTCACTTATGTATGTGACAAGTTTTATGAATACCTCATCTCATGGAGCCATTTTTAAATAAAAGAAAGAAAAGAAGTTTTCATTAATTCTTTTATCTAACTCAAGAATAATTTTGAAGAGAAATCACATTTTCGAAAGAAAGATAAAAACTGGGTTTTAAACGGAATGCATTAGGTATAACTTCCTTACTGAGTTAGTACCTCACCCTAAAGACCTTGCTCCCCAAATTCAGGTAAGGAGAAGACGGGTTAAGACTCGATCCAATGGAGTGCAAGAAGAAGAGGTTGTTATTTTCTTTCCTTTTTATCTCTAATTGTATTTTCCTTGGTAAGACTTTAGTTGTAAACTCTATTTAGATTTGGCTCGGTAATTTGACTGATAGATTTGGGCTTCAGCTGCCAAACTCTTGCCTTAGGATGGGTATCGAGTTTCTCTTTGGGAGATCGAGTCGCTGACCTGACATTTCTACTCCAGCCCCTTCTCAGGTCATGACAAAAATTTTGGTGCGAGAGCCATGTTCATAAAATTTTGGAATTTGATTTTCCTTAAAGCATGTTAGCATAATATTTTGAAAAAGTATACCGTGTACGGAAAATTTCTTAGTCTGAGTGTTGTTTCCTTTTCAGATAAGCATGCCTCCAAAAGGAAACCCCAGTTACCCTACCTATGATAGCACAACTGATGCTATCGCAGCCATGATGGAGGCGCTGCAAAACTTGTCTAGTGGAAGCATGACTCAAAATCCTGGTATGACTTGGATGACCTACTTCAGGGAGTTCTCCAGGCTTAACCCGCCCGTGTTTGAGGGTGGTGCAAATCCGTTGGAGGCGAAGAACTGACTTCAAGAGGAACTTCGAGACTCTGCAGGTTAAGGTTGAACATCAGAGGCAAGCTAGATTGTTGAAGCCCTTGCCTATTCCAGAATAGAAGTGGGATAAGATTACCAAAAATTTTGTCACGGTTCTTCGATGACTCCTCCTAAGCTTGATGAGATTTAGGTCATTGTGGACCGTTTAACCAAATTGGCTCACTTCATTACGACTCAGATGGACTTTCTCCTATTGAAACTAAGTTGGTTGTATATCGAGAACATCGTTTGTCTTTACGGTATCCCCTAGAGCATTGTATCCGATCGTGATCATAGGTTCACTTCAAAGTTTTGGAAGGCTTTGCAGAAAACATTTGGTATGAAACTAAACCTTAGCAATGCACATCACCCTCACACCGATGGACAGTCGGAGGGTACCATTCAAACCTTGGAGGATATGTTGAGGATTTACATTCTGAACTTCAGGGATAGTTGGATCAACCATCTGTTATTGGTTGAGTTTGTCTACAACAACAGTTTTCAGACTAGCATTGGAGTTTCTCCTTTTGAGGCGTTGTACGACAGGCCTTGTCGCTTGCCCTTGTATTGGGCTAAGGCGGACCCACCTCACACGTCATTTCCTAGACAGACATCCCTATTTAGAAGGATCCTTCTTATGAGGAGAAGTCAAAGCAGATCCTTGGAAGGGAGTTGCGAGTCCTTCGTCGCAATGAAATTCCCTTTGGTTCGGATGTTGTTGAGGAATCACACCGAGAGGGAAGCGACTAGGGAGATCCAGTCTGAGATGCTGTAGAAGTATCGCCACCCATTTGATGGTTACTATTGATGTAGTACTAAATTTTGGCGACGAAATTCTTTTAAGGGAAGGATGTTCTAACACTAGGAATTGACATTTAATTTTATGGGTAAATTTTTGCGTTGTTAACTAATGACGTGTCGAGAATTTGACCAATTTTTGTCATTTTATTCCACATGTACGTTTTTTAGTCGATCTTAATCGGTGAATTAGGTGTCACCAAGTAGGATTTTATCGTATAAGTTTATTGCTCGACATGTCGGAGTAGGGTCGAGTGTCGCAATAGGGTTTTGCCTCAGTTATGGAAGAAGTATATGCAGATATAATTAATATATAGGTTTTATTATATTATATCATTATTTTATTAATTAAAATAATATTATGTAATATAATAATTAAATTTATTATTATTGAAAGAAAATAATAAAATAAAGGAAATAAGGAGAATGGTTAAAAAAACAGGGTTATAACAATTTTCACCCTCAAAGTATAAGTTTTTTTTTTTAAACCCTCGAAGCATTAAACCTAACAAATCAAACCTTAAACTATACAAAACCTAACAAATCAACCTCTGGCGGTTGACCGTTAGTCCCTCGTTCTGCATTTGACACACAGAACGGTCGTCCATTCTGTAAGGAGCCAAATACACGTGTGGTGCACGTGCAGACCTGGTGACCGTTCTAAAAAGAATTGTCGTCTGTTCTGTCTGGGGGGGGGGGGGGGGGGGGTGAAGCAGAGGGTGGAGAACCCAGTTCTAAGAACACCTTTTACGAGTGTTCTTAGAATGGGCGACAAATTATGACGAGGGCTAACAGGGTTGAATAAAGTATGTGTACCAAACCATGAATTTCCAACCAAACTAAGTCACCATCATACATCTAACCCTAACCACGCAATCTAATGCATGCATGCAAAATAAATGGCTAATTGTTTGCCGATACAAGGAAGCTAGTGTTTGCCAAAAGAAATACAAATAAATGGTTACACGGTGTTGAGGCCGGGAAGATAAATTCCCTTTGGGCCTTGAGTGGAGTCCATCCATGCATCCCAAATCAAGATGTGAAGAGGTTGATCCATGTCCTTTAAGCTAGGCCTCCACGTGGAGTCTTCAAGTAAATCAATACCTGAAAAAAAAATAAATATTAAGAAAAGTAAGGGCCATTATTTGAGAACGTGTGATTGACCTCCTAGGCATGTCAGGTGCCAATGAGGACCACCAATGGGCCGACCCAAAACTCCTGGAGTTAAATGATAACGAGGGCTTAGTTGTGTACAACGAACAACCAAGGAGAAGGAATGAGAAGGTGGTAGAGCAAGCAAGCAAGTCGCGAATACAACGACATAAGCCTACGGGGCTGGAAGTGAATTCACAAAATATTGTCGAGTGAGGTAAAAGTCATAGCCAAGTAGTAAGCTATGGATCTTCTCAATTGTTGGTTACATTGGACAATTTGAGACTGCTGTAATGAATGAGTTATAGTCGCTGCCCAATCCATTTAAAAAGGTAAATCAATTGGTCTTTCACAAGAACATGCTCGTTGATAATAGCAAGGTTGTTGCAAATGGTGGTAAGTTTATGAAGGTAGTCGTTAACTAAAACGCCATCTTTGTTCAGCTGATGGAGTTGACCCTATCATTCTGTTATGCAAGCAAGAGAGTTTGAGGAATATTGTCATGCGAGAACGTGCCAAATTTCTACTGCAAATGAGTAGGCAACAACTTGTGGAAAAAGAAACTCTGAGAGAGATGAGTACAACTAGCCCATAACTAGCCGATTGTAGCATTGCTAGACTGAGTGATCGAGTTTGGGTAGGAAGGAGATATTGTCAAGAAACTTTGGAGAAGGTGAATATGCACTGTCAAGACCCGATTCCACCAACTAGACCCCGACGGGCTAGAGGATTTCAAAAGTGGGAATGAGTCGAACGTTGAAGGGATGCTCTCATTATCACTCACCTCTCACATGCATAGATCATTATGAGTTAATGGAACATACTTCTTCAACTTGGTATCCTAAATTAGGATACTCCGTTTAAAATCATTTCTTCCATTGCATGAAGAAAACAACACACATTTTATACATTGAAAATTTACACGAAAATCAAAGTAGTAGCACGGAAGCTACTACAAAAGTAAGTCACTACATGTGACCTTTCAAAAAGATTTATACAAAAGAAGACCAAACATCCAACCCAAACAAAAAGATCATCTACCTTGATCGTTTACCTATGCCTCTTTGCAAATTTTATATTGCATTTTCTTTTCCCTCCCGTTGAACGTTCTCGGTATCTGAAAAATATGAATTATCCACATAATGAGTTTTTTGCTCAGTAAATAAATCTAACATATATAATAACTAATCCAAACTCTATTAACACCATATATGCCCAATCTTCAACTTCCACTATAATGATTATTTGAAAATCATATAAATCATGTTCTTTTGAAAGCCATGCAAATGCTATAAAAGTATGTATGTTCGAAATCAATCTTTTGAAATCATTCAACTATTGTTGGAAATCATTTTCATCAAATAAATTCAATGCAAATCGAATGAATTTTGTATGATTAAAACCATTTTTTTAAGAAAATTCCAATGCATCTTTAACAACCAAATATTTTTGTTAAAAATGCAATACACTCTAAACCAAACATGTATAACCATCACACAATCCTACACGTTCCCGGGCTTTCTTCGGCAGGGCTGTAGAACCCTATGCGTTACTTCATCTCGAGGTTTAGAGATTTTCAACCCAATGAGGACATTAAGTTGATTTCTTTCTCATTTCCATAGTCATACACATTGCACACGAAGAGACAAGTCCAATCATTGGATTCATCTGTTACCAAGATTGCCAATTTCCACTTTTCCTTAAATGCATACTTTAACACATTTTATATTTATAAAGCTCATGTCATGCACATTTAAAATCATGCAACTCACCCATGCAAATTATTTTGAAAACCAGCATATCACATTGATTTAAAATAATATTTTCAAAATATTCTTTTTTAACATCACAATACAATTTGAAAACATAAATTTTTATAAAACATCATTCATTTCACATCAAAACAAAATCCATTTAATCAATTCAATTCACAATAAAAATTCTAAGCCTAACTAGTACCAAGAAGATAATTTAAATTTATCTTCACCAAAACAATGCAATAAATGTTAAATTAACTATTCTAAATGTAAGATTTACTTACCCATTGAAGGTTCCTCCTTTCCCACGAAATTTTCACATAAGGAACTGATTTTTAGTCCTATAGTATTGCCTCCCCAAGCTGAGTAACTTTTCTTTAAGGAGCAATCCAAAATCCAACTTTTTCTCCCCCTTTTTTCTTTCTTTTTTCTCTTTTTTTCTTCTTCTCCTTTTCTTTTTTCTCCTCTCTCTGGTCTTGCACAAAATTACTGTTGACTTAAATAGTGTTTAAGTCTAACTAGATTTTTGATGATGTATTTGTATGTTCAGAAATGTAATTTGATTATGTTTAATATATGAGAATAATGAGTTATGCATATGAATTTAATCGGTTGGAAATGCCCTTAGAAAGAGTATTTTAGTAGTCTAACAACTGTGGTTAAGTGTACAGGGTTGAATAGTAAAACAGGGCTGAAAACTTATAAACAAAAAGTACATCCACCGGTGAAGTAGAAAAGAGGACATCTACCGTTAGGAAAACGACAAAAACGAAGTTGTTCAAAGAATTGCATCCACCGCCAGCAAAACGACAAAAGCAGAATCGTTCAAAGAGCTACATCATCCGATTGCTAAACGACAAAATCGAAGTCGGTCAAAGAGGCGGAGTATTTTAAAGAGTACATCATCCGTCAGCTAAACGACAAAACAAAGCTACATATACTGCTGGCGTTTCAAGTCTTCCAAAGAGTACCTCTGCCGCTAGCTAGACGACAAGAACTACATCCATTGCTGGCAGACTCTCAAAGCCTACATCTACCGATGATATTTCAAGAAAGGCTTCTACCGATGGCGATTCACCTTTATAAAGCAACATATACTGATGGCGGTTCACCTTTACAAAGCAACATATACCGATGACGGTTTAACATTATAAAGCTGCATCTACCGATGGCGGTTCAGTTTTTTAAAGCAACATATACCGATGACGGTTCAACATTATAAAGCTGCATCTACCGATGGCGGTTCAAGCATTTCAAAGGCAACATCATCCGATGAACAGTATTCCGCCAAATTAAAATATACCGCGAAGCAACAGAGACCTCGTCCAGAACTTAAACTCCAGAGCATTAATGGCGACGAGTGAATAGCAACCCCAGAGAGCAACGGCTAGCTACTTTGTACGGATGCTGCTCCAACGGTAATAAAATTTCCATATTTGGATAAGGAGCATTGAAGATCAACAGCCAATTGCAGACAGAGTATTTAAGCCAAGGCGATAGCTCAAAGAAATAAGTTTTTGCAAAAATCACTATTGAACCCTTACGAGCGAAATTTTGAATACTCTGTATTTTCTTCTACACCTCTCGATTCTGTAACTTGAGATTTTTATCTTTGAGAGAGTGTAGTTTGTGCAAAAATTTATAAACTTACAAGTCTGTAAAAGGCAGTGGATTGTCGCCCGTGAAGAACAATCCAGATCTGTGTAAAGGCTGTGGATTGACGCCCGAAAAGTTCGATCTTGTTTTCTCGTGAGGAGAAGGTTAAGGATCTTCAAGGGAGAAACCTTGAAGCATGGACATAGGCAGGTTTTGGCCGAACCACGTAAAAACTCTGATGTCAAATTTCTCTTACTCTCTCTTTTACATTTAGTGTTTAAATTGTTTGCTGTTAGTTTTAAAAAGGAATTAAAAGTCTAATTCACCGCCCTCTTAGACAATCTCGATCCTACAATTATTAAGTTCTATGCCTTCTCTAGCCTTTTCTAGAGAGATCTTGGGGTAGATTTATCATTCTATCATTTTTGTCTATGTAAAAGTCCTATTTTACCCTTTCTTACATGATTAATTACAAAAATACCACGATTACATATGTTTAAATTTACTTAGCTGAAATAAATTAATTTCATGATTAGCATAATTAATTAGTCTTAATCATATTTACTTAATCACTTAAGCAAACAACTTACCCAACATATGCTGACTGCCATGTGTCCTAACTTTATTGGTTCTCCAAATATATTGCATAGATACATGCTATAAAGTGTTGCAAACATTTTTCATTCTTTAACTTTCTCCAAATTCTCACTCTAAGATGTAGTTTAAAGTCATTTGCCAAAACAGTCCAGTTTAAAACGTAAACTACATTCATCTGATTAAAAAGTAAATAACTTTTGCTACATACATACAAATTCTTTCATTATAGAGTCATTTTTTTCCTCTACATGTCTAGTTTAAGATCATAAAATTTTACATTAATTCAATTATCATAGCAAAAGTTATTACACTTACAATCAAGTATGTTTCAACAAAACAATTTCATTCTTACCAATCCCAAAGACTTTGTACAATTTTTTCATTACAGCTTCCATAACTTATATTCATATATCATTCATAACAAATATCCACAATACATTATTGATAATAGATTATTGACGGTTCAAACCATTACATGCACGATCAAGAAAATAAGTCATTGACTATTATAACATTAAGTAATTGGTTTTTCCATATTCGATAGTTGTCACAAGAGAGTTTAATTGTAACGCCCCCGAACCCACCCTGGCTCGGAGCGCTACATTGCTAACCAATCCCACGTTAAAACTGACTCCCAAACATAAAAGAAAACGATCACATCTGAATTTAAAACTAAACTCCCAAAACTCTCTTAAATCATACCTAGCTGCCTAGACGCCCTAATTTCCCTTAATCCTAACCTCTAAGCACCACGGCGTCTTTCTCGAAAATTTCGGCAAAGTAACGCCTGAAAATGGCGCCTCCAAAATGCTAAGTACCTGCACACATATCAATCTCAACCAATCCAGAATATTCCTAACCATCTAACCAACATACGAAGTCACCAAATAGCAGCAAAGAGGAATCTAAAATACTAACATCTCTAACTGAAGAAAGTCCACAGTACAGGGTGACACGTCACCCTTAACTATGACTATATACATCAAATACAAATAGCTATGCAATAACTCTAAAAACATCAATCAAAAAGAAAGTTACGCATTCCCATCATTTCTACAAATAGACATTTACAACAAACTACCAAAGGACAAAGCCCACATTCCCCGAAGACCATGGTGGAGTCGCCCCGACAACTGCCCGCACCGGCACGCCCCGTGCATCTCCGACTGCTCCCAAGTCTTGGCTGACTCACATAGCTCACCTGTACCCGCGTCGTTACCTACACCACAGAACACACACACGTAAGCTTACGCTTAGCAAGTAGGGATTAACAAATACGACTAGATAAAATACAAGCTACACACAACACTGAACAAAACAATCAAACAACACAACGACACAACGCAACCCCACAACAGCACAACACAATTTCCCGCACCCAAAAAGGATGCCTTACTCTTTAACCGACTACAATCCCAACCCATGCAACATAACACGACAACTCAACTCAAAAACACAGCACAACCCCCTCACACATGCCAATTCTACTCACTCTGCTGCTTTCTTACTCATGCACGTTAATGACGAGACGTTAAACCCTCTAGTGCTCTTGCACTTTAACGACGAGGCGTTCAACTCCCTAGTGCATACTCTCTAGCACGTTAACGACGAGACGTTAAACCCTCTGGTGCTCTTGCACTTTAACGACGAGGCGTTCAACTCCCTAGTGCATACTCTCTAGCACGTTAACGACGAGACGTTAAACCCTCTGGTGCTCTTGCACTTTAACGACGAGGCGTTCAATTCCCTAGTGCATACTCTCTAGCACGTTAACGACGAGACGTTAAACCCTCTGATGCTCTTGCACTTTAACGACGAGGCATTCAACTCCCTAGTGCATACTCTCTAGCACGTTAACGACGAGACGTTAAACCCTCTGGTGCTCTTGCACTTTAACGATGAGGCGTTCAACTCCCTAGTGCATACTCTCTAGCACGTTAACGACGAGACGTTAAACCCACTGGTGCTCTTGCACTTTAACGACGAGGCGTTCAACTCCCTAGTGCATATTCTCTAGCACGTTAACGACGAGACGTTAAACCCTCTGTTGCTCTTGCACTTTAACGACGAGGCGTTCAACTCCCTAGTGCATACTCTCTAGCACGTTAACGACGAGACGTTAAACCCTCTGGTGCTCTTACACTTTAACGACGAGGCGTTAAACTCCCTAGTGCATACTCTCTAGCACGTTAACGACGAGACGTTAAACCCTCTGGTGCTCTTGCACTTTAACGACGAGGCGTTCAACTCTCTAGTGCTTTTCTTATACATTTCATGCTACTCACACAACACTCAAAACTCAAACACCAAACAAACTCCAAACAATAACACAACACTCCAAACAACAGCCAAGAATGTCAGTTCCACACTACGTAATAAAAAACAACACAACTATCAAACAATACAGGTCAACCACACAACCAGAACAATACAGGGACACCATACAACCAAACCAAGTAAAGCAACCAACTAACAATTCAAACAAAGCAAAGAAATCAACCAACAACAATTCCCTACCGTTCCGTGGTGTAGGCTCGAAGGCAAAACATAACGTCCTCTACTTACCTGAACTCTGGCACCGCACTTACTCGCTTTGGCTATGTACATTTCCCCACTCGGTAACCTATCACGTTCACAAAAGTCACTTAAGCATTACAATTCACTTCTAAAGAATATTTAAGCTAACTCTAACTACATGTAACGCCCCGAGTTATCGGAACCCGGTTCGTTACCCAAAAGCCCGTACATGACTAAAATTTCTACCATATTTTTTTTCTTTTTTTTAAAAAAAAATAACTTGCAGTGGAATTCATTTGAAATATTAAAAAATAATCGGTCAAAAGAAATAGAAGTTTGAATCGTGAAAATACTTAAAAAGTTGCAGAAGTCAAACGCACCTGCCGATGAGTAAAGTCAACGGAAAAAGCAGAAAACAGGAAAGGCAGAGGACTCCTGCCGATGACGTCACCCGAATAAAAAAACAAAGACATCTCTCGGTAGACTGTATCTACCGAGGCCTAAACGACAATTCACTTCCTACATCTTCCGATGACGTCAGCACACATCTGCCGATGAGTTTACTCAGACATCAACCGATGGACTTAAACCTACATCTACCGATGACGTCAGCACGCATCTGCCGATGAGTTTACTGAGACATCAACCGATAGACTCATACCTACATCTACCGATGACGTCAGCACGCATCTGCCGATGAGTTTGCTGAGACATCAACCGATAGACTCATACCTACATCTACCGATGACGTCAGCACGCATCTGCCGATGAGTTTGCTGAGACATCAACCGATAGACTACAGAACAACGACTCAACCTCTGTCGGTAGACTTCATCTACCAATAGAGAACAGAATCGCATTTCATCCACCCCTTGGCATACTAACACAACTCTAATCACAGAAAAGAATTTACTCACTTCACTGAAACCATTCAAAACATTTTAAACCATTACGTTGCTAGAACCCAGTGAGTACCAACATTAAATTCCAACAGAATACTTTTAACAGGAAAATCTCAAAAAAACGTATTCAAACCATTGAAATTGCTACTGTCATGAAAACTCGGCATACTTAAATTGAAACATTAACAACTAAACCTTCAAGCTACTGACACCAGTTAACCCGCCTCATCAGTTTACCAGGCCGAAACATGAATGTACTCCCACAACAGCCTACTCCTCAATGAACTCAGAGAAATCACCTGCTGTATCTTCAGCACCTACATCACAAACTCATCTATTAGCCTAATGCTAAGTAAGTAAAGCAGTAATGAAATGAATTGCTAAACATAAATTCCTAAACATGCAATTTCTACCTTCTCATCTCAGTTGCATATTCGTACGTTCATAAACTGATCTGATCTCTTAGTTCCCTTGGGAGGGGGATCAATTCTCCCAATGTCATACATCCTCTACTCGATTAAGGGGCGGATGAATTCCCTTAATAGCTGATCTGATCCCATGGTTCCCTTGGGAGTGGGATCAATTCTCCCAATGTCATACATCCTCTACTCGATTAAGGGGCGGATTAGTTCCCTTAATAGTTTGTCTGTCACATTCAGTTCATACCTCACTGTTCTTACATGGAAATTCATTTTCGTAATTTTTCATAAACATGATGCATGACATACAGAAAGTACTCAAACATGCAAAAACCTACTGTTTGTGACGTAGGCCCGAAGGCACACACAATACTTTACTTACCTGGCTCTCCTGGTGATTGTTTGGGTTGTTAACCACTTCGGGTTTTGGCTCAACCTAAAACCGTAGACAGTGTATTAGTTAAACTTCATTCTAAACTATCCGGAATCTAAGGAAACTAGTTTGGAGACTCTAGTCATTGTGCATTCCCGATTTCAACTTAAACCGAAACTAGCACTCACATACCGCATTCTCAAAACTTCATTCATCAACCCTCCTACCAACAATAGTTACAATGTAGTAAGAAATAAAAGCAAAACTCACCTAGTTCGGAGGAAATCGCTGGAGGAAGTCGAAGGGGGTCTCCTATTGCGCTCTGCTAAGCTGAGGGGCTGAGAATGGAGAGGAAATGAAATAAACAGTGGCGGCTACTTCATTAATAGTTTCCTTAAATACGTTATCCACTCTTGAGTTTCTAGTTACCCTTATGTCCTTGCCTAGTCATCCTCTAACCCTACATTTAATATTGCCATATAAATTGTGCCATTAGTTTAAAAAAAGAATCGAGGATCCGTTTGATAGAATCGGGTATTACACTACAATTATTCAAACTTCATTCAAATTAAGCCTACATTCACCAATTACTGTCAAACTATTATTTCTAGCTTAATCCAACAAAACCTAACGAAACGGGCCACCAATTTGGGTTCGGTAAAAAAATCAACCCGAAACCTCAAACGTGCATAACTTTTGCGTCGGTTATCGGAATCGAACGATTCCAGCGGCCACGTACTCCTCTAATAACCAATTTTAACCTGCTAAAAGGAATTTGAAAACAAACAACCCTAGCTAGGTCAAATATCACAAAACCCGAACTGCCCCTTTACCCGGAAAATCCCCCATTTTGGTTTTTCATCAATTCTCACTCAATTCCTCACTAATCAACCACAAATACCTTCAATTAACATAATCTAACTAAAAATCCCGTTCTACAAGCAAAAACCCGAAATGCTCTAAAGAGGGCTCTCTGATTTTTCACCCAAACCGGCTCCCCACGGCCAGGCGACTAAAACCGGACCAAGGGTCGGCAAACCCGCACCGGAGGTGTCCAAAATCGGCCGGTGATCGGAGCTTAAACTCGCTCCTCACACTCGGCCTCTAACAGAGCAAAAACAGGGAGCAAAAACAGGGAAAACTCATGCTTACCAGTCAGTACGCGCGCTGAGATGGCCGGAACCTCCTCGCCGGAGTTGTCTGGCCGGAGAACGGTGAGAAATCGCCGGCGTTCATCGCCCCTCGCCCTCCTTCCCTCTCCCCTGCCTTCGCTGCCCGACTGCTCGACGACAGAATGGCTTCGGCCATTTTGTCGTTTTATGTTTATCTATATTTTTTTTAAATAATAATAATAATAATAATAAAACTAACCGTTAATTAATCCTCAATTACCGTTTTGCCCTCCCGTGTTTCCAACCAATACGAATTTCGTTAAATCTCGTTATCAAATTAACCTAATCCCCATCTTAATTTCAACTTAATTTCAATCAAATTATTTACTTTACATTTCAATTAATTAAAACTCAATTACTTAAAACAACCTATTTTATTATTCTTTTAAATTTAATCTCGAGTGTTACATTAATAGTAAGATTTTGGATTGAGAATGGAATAGAGGTAGAGGAGTAGTAGGATGAGAGAAAGCTTCATTGCTTGGGGAAGTCATTATCTATGATACCAAGTTGGAGAAGAATATGCAATCTTCTATTTACCATTTAGTTTATATACACTAGATGCTGCTAGATGGGCAGTATATTACATGAAGAGGAAAAAACCAAATCCTAACAATAAACTAACACATTTAAGGCATGAGTAGTAGTGTTGCCTTAACACTTAACACTTAAAACTTAACACCTACCAAGCAGGTTTGTCCATGACATTAAGAAAAAGCTGCATTTCTCTACAACAATGAATGCATCTCATGCCTTGGCTGTAATTACAGAACCAAAAAAAAAATGTAGTTGTTGAGAGTAAATATGAATATAGTGGAGGAGTACATAACGTAGAGGGAAATTTTGTAGAGAAATATCATTGAATATCGTTGCATGGTTTTTTTATCAATTTGTGAATTTTTGGATTCCTAATTACTTTTAGGGCATTTTCTAAGTTAAATAATATTGCTATGTAAAGATATAAAATGAGCGAGTCGAGCTGTAACGCCCCGAAAACCTACCCGATTCCCGGTTCGCTATAGGGACTACTCTGAGCTAAACGACTCACAAATTTTCCTTATTCCTAACCATTAAGCACCACGGCGTCCTCCCCGAAAATTTCGGCAGAGTAACGCCTGAAAATAGCGCCCCCAAAATGCTAAGTACCTGCAAATGAATAAACAGTGGCGGCTACTTCATTAATAGTTTCCTTAAATACGTTATCCACCCTTGAGTTTCTGGTTACCCTTATGCTCTTGCCTAGTCATCCTCTAACCCTACATTTAATATTGCCATATAAATTGTGCCATTAGTTTAAAAAAAGAATCGAGGATCCGTTTGATAGAATCGGGTATTACAATCTACCCTCCTTAAAAGAATTTTGTCCTCAAAATTCAGTACCTGAATAATTCCGGATGTTGTTCCATCATGTCTTGCTGGCGCTCCCAAGTTGTCTCCTCTATGTTCTGATTGTGCTATAAAACTTTCACTAGTGGAACTTCCTTGTTGCGCAATACCTTCACTGCATAGTCTAAGATCCTAACAGGTTTCTCCTCATATGCAAGAGTAGGAAGAACCTCAATGTTCTGCTGTTCTATAATTTGTCAAGGATCCCTAACACATTTCTTTAGCATGGAAATGTGAAACACATTATGAATTCCCTCCAGAGAGGCTGGTAACAGAAGTTGATATGCTGACTTCCCAATTCTCTTCACGATTTGGAAAGGTCCAATATATCTGGGGTTTAACTTGCCTCTTTTCCCAAATCTCACAACTCCTTTGAAAGGTGACACCTTAAGGAAAACTTCATTACCAACATCAAATTCTAATTCTCTCCGTCTTTTGTCTGCATAACTCTTCTGCCGGCTTTGAGCTGTCAAGATTCTTTGTCGGATAAGAGCAATCTTCTCCACTGTCTGCTGCACAATGTCAGGACCAATCAACTGTGCTTCTCCAACTTCATCCCAATATAATGGAGATCTGCACCTTCGTCCATATAATGCCTCATATGGTGTCATGCCTATTGTTGCTTGAAAACTGTTATTATAAGAGAATTCAATCAATGGTATATACTTACTCCAAGAACCTTGAAATTCCAACACACATGCACAGAGCATATCCTCCAATGTTTGAATAGTCCTTTCCGATTGTCCATCTGTTTGAGGGTGGAAAGCTGTGCTAAAACTAAGCTGTGTTCCCATAGCCTTGTGCAAACTTTTCCAAAACTTAGATGTAAATCTGGAGTCTCGGTCAGAAACTATGGTGCTTGGAACTCCATGCAATCTAACAACTTCGTGCACATACAACTCAGCCAGTTGATCCATCGAGTATGTTACCTTTATTGGCAGAAAGTGAGCAGATTTGGTTAAACGATCAACTACTACCCAAATTGCATCGTGACCTTTTACTGTTCTAGGTAACCCTATAACAAAATCCATAGTTATTTGTTCCCATTTCCATTCGGGAACTGGTAAGGGTTGCAATGTTCTAGCAGGCCTCTGATGTTCAGCTTTGACTTGCTGGCAGACCAGACATGACTCCACATACTCCGCCACACTTCTCTTCATACCTGGCCACCAATAATGTTGCTTGAGATCTCTGTACATTTTCGTACCTCCAGGATGAACAGAAAATCTGGAGGAATGTGCCTCAGATAGGATTTCCTTTCTAAGTTCAGTATCAGCCGGAACAAACCATCTACTTCGAAACTTGATAATTCCATCAGCTGAGCAGTTGAAATCCGACTCATCAGTAGAATCTATGCACAACCTATACTTATTACATTCAGTGTCATTCATTTGAACTTCCTTTATTTTCTCCAAAATAGTTGGCCTCAAGGATATGGCCGAAAGCGTGGCTGACATACTAGACACAGCTTCCAGGTTAAATCTTTGGAATTCTGTCTCTAAGGCTATCGGTATGTCTAGAGTCAGTGCAGAGACTAAAGGGGTTACCCTACTCAAAGCATCAGCCACCACATTCGCCTTGCCAGGGTGGTACTTAATCTCGAAATCATAGTCTTTGACAAACTCTAACCACCTACGTTGCCTCATATTCAGTTCTTTTTGCGTGAAAATGTATTTCAGACTTTTATGATCCGAAAATATCTCACAGGTTTGTCCATACAGGTAGTGCCTCCAAATCTTTAATGCAAAAACCACAGCAGCTAATTCTAAGTCATGTGTGGGGTAATTCCTTTCGTGTACTTTTAACTGTCTAGAAGCATAAGCTATAACCTTTCCATCTTACATCAAAACACAACCAAGTCCAACTTTGGATGCATCACAGTAAATACTAAATTTACCATCCTCAATTGGAAGGGTTAAAATTGGAGCATTGGTTAGTTTCTGTTTCAAGGTCATGAAACTATGTTCACATTCATCGGTCCATATATACTTCACATTTTTCCTGGTTAACTTAATAAGGGGTGTGGCAATCTTTGAAAATCCCTCGATGAATTTCCTATAATATACTGCTAATCGAAGGAAACTTCGGATATCAGTGGCATTCTTCGGTTGGGACCATTCCTTAACAGCTTGAACCTTGGCTGGGTCAACAGATATTCCATCTCCAGAGATCACATGACCAAGAAAGTGAACTCTGTCCAACCAAAACTCACACTTAGAAAATTTGGCATAAAGTTGGTGCTGCTTCAGCAATCCTAACACCAGGCTTAGGTGTCCTGCATGCTCATCCTTAGTTCTAGAGTAGATTAAAATGTCGTCGATGAATACGATGACAAACTTATCCAAATACTCGCGAAACACCCTATTCATGAGATCCATGAAAGCTGCTGGCGCATTTGTCAAACCAAAAGACATAACCAAAAACTCATAATGTCCATACCTTGTGCGAAAGGCAGTCTTTGGGACATCTTCAGATTTAACCTTCAACTGGTAATAACCGGACCTAAGGTCAATTTTAGAGAAAACTCTCGCACCTTTAAGCTGATCAAATAAATCATCAATCCTCGGCAGTGGATACTTGTTCTTGACAGTTAGCTTATTCAATTCTCTATAGTCTATGCACATACGCATTGATCCATCATTCTTTTTGACAAAAAGGACAGGTGCACCCCATGGTGAAAAGCTAGGGCGTATGAACCCCTTCTCCAACAAATCCTCTAACTGTTTCTTCAACTCCTTAAGTTCAGTTGGAGCTAATCTATATGGATTCTTAGATACTGGCTCAGCGCCGGGGTAAACATCTACCACAAATTCAATTTTCCTATCTGGTGGCAAACCAGGAAGGTCATCTAGAAATACCTCTGAAAAATCTTGGACAACTAAAACATTTTTGGGGCTTGATTTTTCTATTATTTGTGTGTCTAAAACACTGGCCAAAAAGCACAAATATTCTCTGCAAGGGGAGGGTCTACAATTAACAGAAGTCATTATAGTCATTTCCTTACTCTTCTTCAGGGCTTGGAAAGTATGGTTTAAACCACTAGGGGGTTGGAAACTAACAATTCCAGTTCTACAATCTATAGTGGCATAATGCTTAAACAACCAATCCATTCCTAGGATCACATCAAATCCCATTATGTCCATAACAATAAGATCAGCAGGCAAATTCATGTTCTCTACCACCACCACACTATCAGGCATCATTTGACTGGAGTGCATGTGCTCACCAGAAGGTAATGCTATGTTATACACATGCTCAGAAAGAGTAAACCGTACATCTAACTTATCAGCAAATGCAGAGGCTATAAAAGAATGAGTTACACCCGAATCTATCAAAGTAAAAGCAGGTACAGAGTTAATCATTACAGTACCTGACACTACAGCAGGCTGGTCCTCATCACCTGACTCCATCATGGAGAATATTCTTGGCTTAATCCTGGCAGGGCCACCCTTCAGAGCCGGGCAGTCTCTGTTGACATGGCCAACCTTGTTACAGTGAAAACACCAAACGATCCGGGGCTTTGGGCAATCCTTGTACGAGTGTCCAACCTCTTCACAGTTGAAGCACTTTCCCGATCCAAATCTACACTCGCCCGAGTGATTCTTCGAACACCTTGGGCACTGAGGAAACGTCTTGGTGTCTGGTACCTTCTTTCCTATCCCTTGACCGTGTTGGCCATCATTGGACCTCTTCACTCCCCTCTGCGGCAGTGGTTGAATAAACTTCCTCGGGGTTTCCTTTAGTCCAGTACATTTCAATTCGGCTTCTTCCACCTCCAATGCTGTGGACACAACATCACTGAAGGGCAAACCTTTATAATCGGAAAACTTGACCCCCCTGTACATTTCTGGTTTCAGTCCATTCATGAATTGAAATACCTTATCTTCATTTCGGTGAATAAAGTGTTCAGCGAATCTGGACAGGGACTCAAATTGTCTAACATACTCAGCCACAGACCCTGTCTGCTTCAAGTTCAAAAACTCCACCTTCTTTGCTGCCTGTACTGTGCTATTAAAATATTTCTCATAGAAGATGTCCTTAAACTGTGATCAAGTCATAGTCAGAATGTCAGTGGTGGTCTCAATTGTCTCCCACCAAAGCTGAGCGTCTCCAGCAAAATGAAAGGTCGCCAGGGTGACCTTGTCTCCTTCTCCGACATTGGCACATCGGAGCATGCTTTCAATCTTCCTCAACCACTCTTCTGCAACAATCGGGTTAGATGATTTTCCATCAAACGTGGGCGGCTGAAGCTTTCGGAATCGGTCTCCTGAATGCTCATTGCTAGAACCTGAGTTGGCACTCCCTTGCACCTCTCGGTTCAGTAACACCCCCAACTGATCGGACTACTGACGCACTAAGTCTTTTTGCTGACGTACCAAGTCTGTTAATTGTCTAATAACACTAGGTTCTTCCTCACTCCTCAAGTTTGGCATTTCCCTGGGTATCCTAGGTCTTCCTGGGCGTCTGGCCATTAAACTCACTTCCTGTACAAGGTTAACTATATTCATAAATGTCTAATTACTGAGGCGAACATAACACTTACAGTTGTTGGAGTACTTCCATGCACGATTGGCACTGATGAGTAATCTTTTGAACTGTTTAACTGAATGTCTCTGATACCATACTGTAACGCCCCGAGTTATCGGAACCCGTTCGTTACCCAAAAGCCCGTACATGAACTAAAAATTTCTACCATATATTTTTTTTTTTTTAAATAACTTGCAGCGGAAATCATTTGAAATATTAAGAAATAATCGGTCAAAAGAAATAGAAGTTTGAATCGGGAAAATACTTAAAAAGTTGCAGAAGTCAAACGCACCTGCTCGATGAGTAAAGTCAACCGATAGACTCATACCTACATCTACCGATGACGTCAGCACGCATCTGCCGATGAGTTTACTGAGACATCAACCGATAGACTCATACCTACATCTACCGATGACGTCAGCACGCATCTGCCGATGAGTTTACTGAGACATCAACCGATAGACTCATACCTACATCTACCGATGACGTCAGCACACATCTGTCGATGAGTTTACTGAGACATCAACCGATAGACTCATACCTACATCTACCGATGACGTCAGCACGCATCTGCCGATGAGTTTGCTGAGACATCAACCGATAGACTCATACCTACATCTACCGATGACGTCAGCACGCATCTGCCGATGAGTTTACTGAGACATCAACCGATAGACTCATACCTACATCTACCGATGACGTCAGCACGCATCTGCCGATGAGTTTACTGAGACATCAACCGATAGACTCATACCTACATCTACCGATGACGTCAGCACGCATCTGCCGATGAGTTTACTGAGACATCAACCGATAGACTCATACCTACATCTACCGATGACGTCAGCACGCATCTGCCGATGAGTTTACTGAGACATCAACCGATAGACTCATACCTACATCTACCGATGACGTCAGCACGCATCTGCCGATGAGTTTACTGAGACATCAACCGATAGACTCATACCTACATCTACCGATGACGTCAGCACGCATCTGCCGATGAGTTTACTGAGACATCAACCGATAGACTCATACCTACATCTACCGATGACGTCAGCACGCATCTGCCGATGAGTTTACTGAGACATCAACCGATAGACTCATACCTACATCTACCGATGACGTCAGCACGCATCTGCCGATGAGTTTACTGAGACATCAACCGATAGACTCATACCTACATCTACCGATGACGTCAGCACGCATCTGCCGATGAGTTTGCTGAGACATCAACCGATAGACTCATACCTACATCTACCGATGACGTCAGCACGCATCTGCCGATGAGTTTACTGAGACATCAACCGATAGACTCATACCTACATCTACCGATGACGTCAGCACACATCTGTCGATGAGTTTACTGAGACATCAACCGATAGACTCATACCTACATCTACCGATGACGTCAGCACGCATCTGCCGATGAGTTTACTGAGACATCAACCGATAGACTCATACCTACATCTACCGATGACGTCAGCACGCATCTGCCGATGAGTTTACTGAGACATCAACCGATAGACTCATACCTACATCTACCGATGACGTCAGCACGCATCTGCCGATGAGTTTACTGAGACATCAACCGATAGACTCATACCTACATCTACCGATGACGTCAGCACGCATCTGCCGATGAGTTTACTGAGACATCAACCGATAGACTCATACCTACATCTACCGATGACGTCAGCACGCATCTGCCGATGAGTTTACTGAGACATCAACCGATAGACTCATACCTACATCTACCGATGACGTCAGCACGCATCTGCCGATGAGTTTACTGAGACATCAACCGATAGACTGAGTTTACTGAGACATCAACCGATGGACTTAAACCTACATCTAACCGATGACGTCAGCACCATCTGCCGATGAGTTTACTGAGACAATCACCGATAGACTCATACCTACATCTACCGATGACGTCAGCACGCATCTGCCGATGAGTTTGCTGAGACATCAACCGATAGACTCATACCTACATCTACCGATGACGTCAGCACGCATCTGCCGATGAGTTGCTGAGACTACCTACATCTACCGATGACGTCAGCACGCATCTGCCGATGAGTTTGCTGAGACATCAACCGATAGACTACAGAACAACGACTCAACCTCTGTCGGTAGACTTCATCTACCAATAGAGAACAGAATCGCATTTCATCCACCCCTTGGCATACTAACACAACTCTAATCACAGAAAAGAATTTACTCACTTCACTGAAACCATTCAAAACATTTTAAACCATTACGTTGCTAGAACCCAGTGAGTACCAACATTAAATTCCAACAGAATACTTTTAACAGGAAAATCTCAAAAAAACGTATTCAAACCATTGAAATTGCTACTGTCATGAAAACTCGGCATACTTAAATTGAAACATTAACAACTAAACCTTCAAGCTACTGACACCAGTTAACCCGCCTCATCAGTTTACCAGGCCGAAACATGAATGTACTCCCACAACAGCCTACTCCTCAATGAACTCAGAGAAATCACCTGCTGTATCTTCAGCACCTACATCACAAACTCATCTATTAGCCTAATGCTAAGTAAGTAAAGCAGTAATGAAATGAATTGCTAAACATAAATTCCTAAACATGCAATTTCTACCTTCTCATCTCAGTTGCATATTCGTACGTTCATAAACTGATCTGATCTCTTAGTTCCCTTGGGAGGGGGATCAATTCTCCCAATGTCATACATCCTCTACTCGATTAAGGGGCGGATGAATTCCCTTAATAGCTGATCTGATCCCATGGTTCCCTTGGGAGTGGGATCAATTCTCCCAATGTCATACATCCTCTACTCGATTAAGGGGCGGATTAGTTCCCTTAATAGTTTGTCTGTCACATTCAGTTCATACCTCACTGTTCTTACATGGAAATTCATTTTCGTAATTTTTCAAAAACATGATGCATGACATACAGAAAGTACTCAAACATGCAAAAACCTACTGTTTGTGATGTAGGCCCGAAGGCACACACAATACTTTACTTACCTGGCTCTCCTGGTGATTGTTTGGGTTGTTAACCACTTCGGGTTTTGGCTCAACCTAAAACCGTAGACAGTGTATTAGTTAAACTTCATTCTAAACTATCCGGAATCTAAAGAAACTAGTTTGGAGACTCTAGTCATTGTGCATTCCCGATTTCAACTTAAACCGAAACTAGCACTCACATACCGCATTCTCAAAACTTCATTCATCAACCCTCCTACCAACGATAGTTACAATGTAGCAAGAAATAAAAGCAAAACTCACCTAGTTCGGAGGAAATCGCTGGAGGAAGTCGAAGGGGGTCTCCTATTGCGCTCTGCTAAGCTGAGGGGCTGAGAATGGAGAGGAAATGAAATAAACAGTGGCGGCTACTTCATTAATAGTTTCCTTAAATACGTTATCCACCCTTGAGTTTCTAGTTACCCTTATGCCCTTGCTTAGTCATCCTCTAACCCTACATTTAATATTGCCATATAAATTGTGTCATTAGTTTAAAAAAAGAATCGAGGATCCGTTTGATAGAATCGGGTATTACACTACAATTATTCAAACTTCATTCAAATTAAGCCTACATTCACCAATTACTCTCAAACTATTATTTCTAGCTTAATCCAACAAAACCTAACGAAACGGGCCACCAATTTGGGTTCGGTAAAAAAATCAACCCGAAACCTCAAACGTGCATAACTTTTGCGTCGGTTATCGGAATCGAACGATTCCAGCGGCCACGTACTCCTCTAATAACCAATTTTAACCTGCTAAAAGGAATTTGAAAACAAACAACCCTAGCTAGGTCAAATATCACAAAACCCGAACTGCCCCTTTACCCGGAAAATCCCCCATTTTGGTTTTTCATCAATTCTCACTCAATTCCTCACTAATCAACCACAAATACCTTCAATTAACATAATCTAACTAAAAATCCCGTTCTACAAGCAAAAACCCGAAATGCCCTAAAGAGGGCTCTCTGATTTTTCACCCAAACCGGCTCCCCACGGCCAGGCGACTAAAACCGGACCAAGGGTTGGCAAACCCGCGCCGGAGGTGTCCAAAATCGGCCGGTGATCGGAGCTTAAACTCGCTCCTCACACTCGGCCTCTAACAGAGCAAAAACAGGGAGCAAAAACAGGGAAAACTCATGCTTACCAGTCAGTACGCGCGCTGAGACGGCCGGAACCTCCTCGCCGGAGTTGTCTGGCCGGAGAACGGTGAGAAATCGCCGGCGTTCATCGCCCCTCGCCCTCCTTCCCTCTCCCCTGCCTTCGCTGCCCGACTGCTCGACGACAGAATGGCTTCGGCCATTCTGTCGTTTTATGTTTATATATATATTTTTTAAATAATAATAATAATAATAATAATAATAATAATAAAACTAACCGTTAATTAATCCTCAATTACCGTTTTGCCCTCCCGTGTTTCCAACCAATACGAATTTCGTTAAATCTCGTTATTAAATTAACCTAATCCCCATCTTAATTTCAACTTAATTTCAATCAAATTATTTACTTTACATTTCAATTAATTAAAACTCAATTACTTAAAACAACCTATTTTATTATTCTTTTAAATTTAATCTCGGGTGTTACATTAATAGTAAGATTTTGGATTGAGAATGGAATAGAGGTAGAGGAGTAGTAGGATGAGAGAAAGCTTCATTGCTTGGGGAAGTCATTATCTATGATACCAAGTTGGAGAAGAATATGCAATCTTCTATTTACCATTTAGTTTATATACACTAGATGCTGCTAGATGGGCAGTATATTACAGGAAGAGGAAAAAACCAAATCCTAACAATAAACTAACACATTTAAGGCATGAGTAGTAGTGTTGCCTTAACACTTAACACTTAAAACTTAACACCTACCAAGCAGGTTTGTCCATGACATTAAGAAAAAGCTGCATTTCTCTACAACAATGAATGCATCTCATGCCTTGGCTGTAATTACAGAACCAAAAAAAAAATATAGTTGTTGAGAGTAAATATGAATATAGTGGAGGAGTACATAACGTAGAGGGAAATTTTGTAGAGAAATATCATTGAATATCGTTGCATGGTTTTTTTATCAATTTGTGAATTTTTGGATTCCTAATTACTTTTAGGGCATTTTCTAAGTTAAATAATATTGCTATGTAAAGATATAAAATGAGCGAGTCGAGCTGTAACGCCCCGAAAACCTACCCGATTCCCGGTTCGCTACAGGGACTACTCTGAGCTAAACGACTCACAAATTTTCCTTATTCCTAACCATTAAGCACCACGGCGTCCTCCCCGAAAATTTCGGCAGAGTAACGCCTGAAAATAGCGCCCCCAAAATGCTAAGTACCTGCAAATGAATAAATCCCAACCAATCCAGAATACTCCTACAAAACTATCCAGTCTACGAAATCTCCAAACAATCATCATAACAGAACGACAATGCTATCGACCAAAATGAAGAAAGTCCACAGTATAGGGTGACATATTACCCTTAACTATGACTATATACAACAAATACAATTACCCCCACAAAAGACAAAAGTCCTACTCCCCATCAACACCATGCTACAGCTCTTCATGGGTCGATTCGCCCTAACACTGTCATCAACCGGGGCCCTGGTCACACGCCACCAACTGCCACCTACTCCTAGTCAGACTCTAGGTACACACCCACCAGCTCAGCAGTACCTACACCACAGAACACACCGTAAACTCAAAGCTTAGCAAGTAAAGTGCTGAAAAAAAAACATGAAACATAAGAACTGGTTATGCAATCCTAACACATGCAAGTCTCTACACACGTTGTCATCATCTCACTGCATCGCATCTCACCGAGGTTTGGAATGTAACCGCACCGGGCAGTCAGTCCGTACACGACACTGTTTACCGGCACGTCACCACCGTCCCGGTTCCTCCAGGAACGGGATCCAGAAGTCACACCCAAACCCCCACACTGCACTGTTTACCTTTACGTCCCGCATTACGTGTCGCCGTCCCTCGGTTTTAACCTCGACCACGTGGCGTTACGTCCCGCCGTCCCACGTAGTAAGTTGGCCCCGTACTCTAACCTTTCTAACGGACCCCGAGGCGTTACGTATTGTCGTCCCTCGGTTTTAACCTCGACCACGTGGCGTTACGTCCCGCAGTCCCACGTAGTCAGGTGGCCCCTTACTCTAACCTTTCTAACGGACCCCGAGGCGTTACGTAACGCCGTCCCTCGGTTTTAACCTCGACCACGTGGCGTTACGTCCCGCCATCCCACGTAGTCAGGTGGCCCCTTACTCTAACCTTTCTAACGGACCCCGAGGCGTTACGTAACGCCGTCCCTCGGTTTTAACCTCGACCACAGGTGTTACGTCCCGCCGTCCCACGTAGTCAGGTGGCCCACCGCCTACGTACAACTGTCTCACAACCCTCACAAGGCTCACCACCTAGTCCCACAACCCTCACATGGCTCACCACCTAGTCCCACAACCCTCACAAGGCTCACCACCTAGTCCCACAACCCTCACAAGGCTCACCACCTAGTCCCACAACCCTCACATGGCTCACCACCTAGTCCCACAACCCTCACAAGATTCACCGCCTACGTACAACTGTCTCACAACCCTCACAAGACTCATCACCTACCTACGACTGTCCTACAACCCTCACAAGACTCATCACCTACCTACGACTGTCCTACAACCCTCACAAGGCTCACCACCTAGTCCCACAACCCTCACATGGCTCACCACCTAGTCCCACAACCCTCACATGGCTCACCACCTAGTCCCACAACCCTCACAAGACTCATCACCTACCTACGACTGTCCTACAACCCTCACAAGGCTCACCACCTAGTCCCACAACCCTCACAAGGCTCACCACCTAGTCCCACAACCCTCACATGGCTCACCACCTAGTCCCACAACCCTCACATGGCTCACCACCTAGTCCCACAACCCTCACAAGACTCATCACCTACCTACGACTGTCCTACAACCCTCACAAGGCTCACCACCTAGTCCCACAACCCTCACAAGACTCATCACCTACCTACGACTGTCCTACAACCCTCACAAGGCTCACCACCTAGTCCCACAACCCTCACAAGGCTCACCACCTAGTCCCACAACCCTCACAAGGCTCACCACCTAGTCCCACAACCCTCACATGGCTCACCACCTAGTCCCACAACCCTCACAAGGCTCACCACCTAGTCCCACAACCCTCACAAGGCTCACCACCTAGTCCCACAACCCTCACATGGCTCACCACCTAGTCCCACAACCCTCACATGGCTCACCACCTAGTCCCACAACCCTCACATGGCTCACCACCTAGTCCCACAACCCTCACAAGACTCATCACCTACCTACGACTGTCCCACAACCCTCACAAGACTCATCACCTACCTACGACTGTCCTACAACCCTCACATGGCTCACCACCTAGTCCCACAACCCTCACAAGGCTCACCACCTAGTCCCACAACCCTCACATGGCTCACCACCTAGTCCCACAACCCTCACAAGACTCATCACCTACCTACGACTGTCCTACAACCCTCACATGGCTCACCACCTAGTCCCACAACCCTCACAAGACTCATCACCTACCTACGACTGTCCTACAACCCTCACAAGGCTCACCACCTAGTCCCACAACCCTCACAAGACTCATCACCTACCTACGACTGTCCTACAACCCTCACAAGACTCATCACCTACCTACGACTGTCCTACAACCCTCACAAGGCTCACCACCTAGTCCTACAACCCTCACATGGCTCACCACCTAGTCCCACAACCCTCACAAGACTCATCACCTACCTACGACAGTCCCACAACCCTCACATGGCTCACCACCTACCTACGACTGTCCCACAACCCTCACAAGATTCATGTACAACTCAACCCACAAGCCTGCACAATACCCACAGCCTAACACAATAACTACCCACAATCTACACAAGACTCACCACATAACGTACGACTGTCTCACACCCTCACAAGGCTCATCACCTACCTACGACTGGCCCACAACCCTCTCACATGGCTCGCCACCATACCTAACGACGGTCCTACAACCCTCACAAGGCTCACCACCTACCGACGACTGTCCGAACTCCTCACATGGCTCACAACCTACATTATGACTACCCACAATCCTCACAAGGCTCACCACCTAGTCCCACAACCCTCACAAGATTCACCGCCTACGTACAACTGTCTCACAACCCTCACAAGACTCATCACCTACCTACGACAGTCCCACAACCCTCACAAGGCTCACCACCTACCCACGACTGTCCTACAACCCTCACATGGCTCACCACCTAGTCCCACAACCGTCACAAGATTCACCGCCTACGTACAACTGTCTCACAACCCTCACAAGACTCATCACCTACCTACGACAGTCCCACAACCCTCACAAGGCTCACCACCTACCTACGACTATCCTACAACCCTCACATGGCTCACCACCTACATATGACTATCCCACAATCCTCATAAGGCTCACCACCTAGTCCCACAACCCTCACAAGATTCACCGCCTACGTACGACTGTCTCACAACCCTCACAGGCTCATCACCTACCTTACATATAATTGTCCCACATTCTGCACAAAACTCACATCATACCACTGACGACGTCTGCACGTACACATCACATACAAGCTACTCACGACCTACACAACATGTCCAACTAACGACAACTTCTCATCCACATCACATACCAATTACACACGACATTCACTACACACGACATTCACACGACTCACAACATGCAAACAACTGTGGTGTAGGCCCTTCTGGGCGACTCAACCACACTACTATTTACCTGGTGTCCTAGCTAGCTCGGGTTTGGCATGTCACATCACCTACGGCTTCACCTAGCACAATTCAAAATCCACGTTAGTACATAGGCTTAAACTCGCCAATTTATCCTAAAACTAACATTTCTAACTTAACCCAGCTCACAACTAACTAAACGGGTCACTAACTTGGTCCGATTAAAAACCAACCCGAAACTTCTATCGCACATAATTTTCGCGTCGGTTATCAGAATCGAACGATTCCAGTGACCACGTACTCCTCTAACAACTTAGTTTAACATACCAAAAGAAAATTTAAAACTATTAGTCATGGCTAGGCCAAAAACCCTAAAATCAGAACCGGTTTTTAAAACCAAATTTCCCCCTTTCGATTTTTCAACCAATTTTGCTCAATTCCTCACTAATCTATCACATTCTAACCTATTAAGCATAATTTAGCACAAATTAAGGCTTCCAAATCCAGAAATCCGAAATCACAGAACTCCCCCTTCACAATTTTCTCTCTGAAAATCGAGGTACCACAGTCCACCGAGGATCACCACTCTCACACCTCTAAATCCCCCAAATTTTCGTCGCAAAACAACCAAGAAATAACCCTAATTCGCTCATCACTCAGAATACACCTCGGCCGATTGACAGAGAGGAAAACAGGGAGGAGAAACTCACCACTTTTCGTCAAGACTTGAGCACGCAATCGAAGAGGGAGAAAGAGATTTCTTCTCGCCGGAGCTCGCTCGTCTGAACAGCGGCCGAAACTGCGTGGTCGCCGGAGGAGGATCGTCGCTCGAGCTCCTCTGTTCGGGCGCTCGGGTTGTAGAAACTGAATGGCTTCTTCGTGAAGCCATTCAGTTTTCTATTATTTTTTTTAATTAATTAATTTATTTATTTTATTTTTAGTTAACTTAATTACTAAATCGCTCTCACATATTTGAACTTTCGTATTTCCGTTAAGTTCGCGTCCCTCCCCCTCCCCCCCCCCCCCCCCCCCCCCCCCCCCCCCCCCGACTTAAAATTTTAGAAATCCTCTTCCAAATAAAATCTTAAGTTTTAATAAACTAGCTAACCCGTTAAACTCTCTCACGGAAATTCTAACAAGATTCTTAATTTACTAGGTAAAATTTTCTGGTTATTACACGAGCCAAGCTGAGCTAGGACGGACCCGGCTCACCGGGCCAAACGAGCTGAGCCTAATGAGTCTGCCGAGCCTAACGAGTTGACCCTAAAAATTTTCAACCCGAGCTGGCTCGCGAGCCACGAGCCGAGCCGAGCCGGCCCAACGAGCGTAATGAGCCTAGCTTAACGAGCCGAACTTACATAAATAAAATTATTTTATATAAAAATAGTATATATTTCATTAATCTTTTATTTATTAAAATTATAATAAATATTTATTATATTAATGATGAAATATAATAAATACTTAGTCGTGTAAAATGTAAATAATAAAAATCTTTAATTAATACAAAAATGACATTTAATTAATACATTGTGTTTTCTCACTAATAAAAATACAAATAACTTGCCAATATGGCCTAGTATTTATTTTCCAACATTAAATAAGTAGAATTTCACCTATTATCTACATAGATAATTCAGACTTCACTAACTAAATTGTTCGTTAAAATGCTTTGAAAATACAGTACATCTTAAAAGGACTCAAAACGTGTAAACTTTTTTTTTTAATTTAATTGAATTTAATTAAAACATTTTTTGGGTACTATTCACGTGGACAGTACCTATTACTGTTCACGTGAACAGTCTTGCACTGTTCACATGAACAGTGCCGCTGATTGCTCGCCCCTTCACTGGAATTTTAGCAAAAAGTTCGTCCAGGAGCGAACTTTCACCCTTAGGCGATTGTTCGCCCCTGTGGGGCGATTGATCGCCTTTGGGGTGAATTTTCACCCCTACGGAGCAATTGATCGCCTCCTTTAGGGCGAACCATCGCCTCACTCTTGGGTGGCAATGAGAACGACGAGTTTTAATTTAAGCCTAGGGTTCATCGATTTTGTTTGCAATCGCCGGGACACCAATTGGTTCGTCGAAAATTTCATCGATCTTGTGCTCGGTGGGCAGCAACTCGGGTTGGATGAAGAAGATCTGAAGATGGTCGAACTTGTCGTCATCGGTAGATGTTGAAGGATGACGAAGACGGGGCTGTCCATGTCCGCTGTCGAGGCGTCGGAGAGGGCCTTGAGTTGGGCACCGGAGAGGACCCCAACGGCCCGACCTAGGCATCAGAGAGAGCATCGGAGTTGGGCTTGACCGAGCAGTCGGAGACTGCCGATTGTCGGGCATCAGAGATGACTCAGCTGCTCAAGGCCCCGAGCTGGGCTTGACCGAGCCAGCTCGCAAGCAGGCTCGCGAGCAGGCTCATTGAGCCCGATCATCGATGGATCGCGAGCCCGGATGGCCGAGCTCGGCTAGACTCGTTAATGTGACCCGAGTCAAACCGGCTTGTTACTGTAGCGAGCCGAGCTTGGCTCGACCCGCTACAGTAACGAGTCGAGCGGGCGGGCTGCGAGCCAACCCACACGTTTAACATCTCTATTGTTGTGCATTAGTAGCTACAATAACTGTCCACTATAATCTCTCAGCGAAGGCACAAGAAAGTGATGATTATTGACAACCTCTTGTTCTGAAGTCCGGACCAATGTTCCCGACTGTTCTTGCTCAAGAGGTTTTACAATATCTCTTATTAAACAATTCTCAAAAAATGATCTTCCTTATAAACTTCATCGCCTCTCGTCATCATGGATTTCTATTTTTCAGAATCTAAAACTAATTTCTTGAATGCGATAAAGTGTTCTTCAATCAAAGCTTCCTTAAATTGATGAAAATTGATATGCCACGGAAGAGGCATTTATCTAGAAACCGAGCCAAGAAGTTTATTAATATTTTTATCTCTATTTATTTTGTAGATATGACATCTATGACAACTTGGAAGAAGTATCAAGCTTAATACGCATAAGATTGTCAAAGCATAAGTCAAAGAGATTGTTGAAACATTATAAGGTGACTGGAAATCTCACCTCTAAGAGTGTTTAGCTTTATTGTCAATCTTTCTGATTTTATATCAAAAAGTGTTCATCATAAAAAATGTAACTGACATCTCAAGCTTTCTATAATGAAGTAGAACGTATAATTCGAATATTGTTTGCTAAGTCAACCAGACACAATATAGAAAGTTTTGCTTTACCAAAGAAGCCCGAACGATAGAAATACCAAAGCTCATGTTTTGTGGAAACCCTAGCACTCTTCTTTGGAGAAAGACATCAACTATTTTTTAAGATATTATATGATTTTCTTTATGCATGGCCCTTGTTTGGAGTTATTTAGGGGCCCTTGTTTGGAGTTATTTTTGGACTTCTCTCGAGGTCTCTTGCCCTAGATTTTTTAGGGGTTTAAATAGCTCATCATTCAAAAATGACGGATTCAACGGAATATCTTACCCAAAAATTTGAAAACCAACAATATCCCAACAACAGCAAAATCTGCTCTCAAAAAACTCAGAACATATCCGCCCCAAAAAAACAATTAATCAGCCCCAAAATTTCAGAAATTAATATCCCAAATTTCTTAAACAACTATCACAACACATAAAATTCACAAACGTGTTCACAACTTGAAAAATCCAAATTTGAGGATCAATCTCTAGCAACACAAAACGGATCAACTTTTGTTCACCTGCACTAGCACAAGATGTTCGAAATCAAACAAAGCAAGGAACACTGGGAGATTGGCTTTCGTATGTTCTGAGCTGACTGTTATGATTTTGGTAAGCAAAACAAGAACAATAACTCCAAATCACAGAAAAACACTCAATTAACCAACCAAATAATACCCAGCATAATCTGTTTCTATTAATCCACAACAAAATAGGAAATTAAGGAAGAAAACAAAGAAGTAGAGTTGAGGGAAAAAAAGAAGAAAGTAGAGATGCAGAAAAGAAGAGATACAGAAGGGAGATATGCTAGAAGAAGAGAATAGAATAGAAGAAGGAAAACAATGCCCAACTTTTCACGCTTAATAGCCCTCACTGCCTGTGAAATCCGCCAACTAAAGTGGGGAGCTAAAAGCCAGATAAAAAAGAGAAGAAAAATGTAAAATTTATTTATTTATTATTATTATTATTATTATTATTATTATTTCATAGTTAAATGCCACGTGTACAAGTTTTCTCCGTACCTTTCACAAAACTTTTTTTTTTTTTTTAGCAGAAACCCTCTTATCCGCTCACGAGAGTAGGGAGAAGGAAGCCAAAGAGGAAAAATCGAGAGGGAAAAATCTTCTCTCTAGTTAAGCTCTCTCTCTCTGTCAACCTTCCATATTTATTCTAGCGGTCCATTCTCTCTCACAGAGAATCACCTAGAGGCTTGTTGATCCTTTATTTCAAAACGGTAAAGAAAAGGAAAGAGATGTAGAATCAGATTGAAGGTTGGATTTGTTGGTATTCTTACAAATTTCTCAACTCTCAGTGGTAAGGACACAATCTTTAATTTGTCTCCCTGCTCTTTGTTGAATACATGAAAACTCATATTAAAAATCAAATTTGTTTGATTTAGCTTACTGAAATTTTTGGACGAAGAAAACTTAGATTATTGAGAAAGTGATTATAATTTGATTTATGATATTTGGGTTGTGGTAGACCTACACTCTTGAATTCATTTAGTTTGAGACCTACTGTAAATCACCGGAGGTAAGAGTTTATTTTAGGTTAAGTATTATTTTTAATTCATTAATTAAATTCATTTATTTAGTATAAATTATTTATTTAATTTTTTGCTATTATTTTATTCATACATTTATCAATTGCATATTTTATCATTGATAAAAATTATGTGGTTTTAACTAGAAGTAATATGACAGCTGAAGAGCCGTGTCTTTGAGCGCAAAACTCTAAACTTGATCAGGGCAATTATGGCATGCGACCGCATAATGTCGATGTTTTGGCCTATGGTCTAGTGTGCTCGGAATCCATAAGAAGCTTCATTTTCACCGAACATCTATTTAAATTGCATAACTATATTTTTATTAAATTTATGCATAATATTTTATGACTGCTGGAAATAAATTCTACCCCTATTGAGTTTAGTCGACTTACCCCAAACGACTATTATTTTTTTTCAGGATCAAATCAATAGGAGTTCTAGTTATCAGCGAGGGAATAAGAATTTTCTATAGGTTTCATTTTAAATTTTTAAGATTAGAGACTTTTGAAAAATTGTAAGCCGTATGGTATTTTTTTATCTTGCTAGGACGTATATCATCACATTATCTAGTGTCTTTTGTCGGACATGTTTAATTTATATTTTGAACTCTGACTTTATACTAGTTTATAAATTTTTCGCTGCGTACTCTTTTTAAATGAATAAAATTTAAAATCAGACGGTTGACTCGATTTTCGAGTAGATCGTACCCCGTTCTCTTGCTATACCACTTGGGCGTGACACTGCCCTTGCCACGTAGACCATCCAGTTAATTGATGTTGCTGTGTAGACTCGTAGTTGCCTTATACATGACAGCGACTGGAGCAGCGTCGGCGATCGAGAAGCACTGGACGGCGTTCTCTGCGTTCGACGAAGATACGGATCGGAGCCAGCAAGAGGCAAGGCTTCTTGTGCCTGCAACTAAACCTCTTGTCGGCAACCGATTCTTTTGCGTGCTCGTCGTCGATGGCGGACCACAGCTTGTTCCCTTGGCGATGGCAGTTTCGAGGGGCTTCTCCTTTCCTTTTCTGATTGGCAACGGCGGCAGATTGCGTCCCTTCTTCCTCTTGGTGAAGAAGGCAGCGACGCAGGCATAACAAAGGAAAAATCTTTCCTTTTTTTTTTTTTAATTTCTTTTTCCACGTAATTGCAATTTAAAAAAAAAAGGTATATCCCAAATTTGTTTTATACCTTTCGTAATTCAAAACCTGATTTTTGAAAGGCTCCATCGTGACTCGCTCTGATATCAATTTTTTAAAATCAAACACGAAACAGAAAAAGAAAAAGAAAATATACGTAAGATAGGGACACATAGATTACATGAAAAACTCTTTCGGAAAAAACACGGACAGATGAGAAATTAAGTATTTCGAAATCAAAGTACAATGTGTCATTACATTTTGCGACTAAAATATCAATCTATAGAAAAATCACAAAACCTAATACATTCGACCCGGTTAAACTAGAATTAGAGTCATAGCGTACTCTACAACAATGATAATTGATTTATCAACTGATGATCTACAAATATTCTCGAGCTCTATCGGTTTGTGAACTTTTGTTTCGAGTGTTTAGGATAGTGACGTCAATATTTGGTTTAGAAATCAAAATAAACATAGACTGAGACAATGATGAATATCGAGTTAACCCTTAAGCCTATAATTCTGATTGTTTTATTCGACTTTATTATTTGATTAGATCAGCTTGAGCATTAGAGGAGTTTAGTTTTTCATAATTTGTTTTTCCAAGTTTTTGAACTAAAAACCGAACCAAAATATTGGTTTCCTGTAAACAAAACAAACTCAAATATCCTACTGCAGTCCTTCATGCTCGTAGCTTAAAAAAATATTTTTTAATTGCTAAAATGCAATTTAGCTCCATAAACTATACAAGGGCGGGTTAGGATATTTGACGAATTTTATGAAGACTAAATCTCTTTACTAACGGCCTAAACAAATGATTAAAATTAAAAAAAAAAAAATGTCCACGCCTCCATCAATATAAAAAAAAAAAAGAGTTGATGCAAAATGAAAGATATAAACTCAAACCCATATTAATGAAGTGGAATAAGTAGGGTTTATGAGCATAAATAAATGCTGAAGTTTGATGATACAATATTATCATTCTTCCCACGATGACGATCACTGCAGAGGAAGCTGATACGAGCCCACTCAGAAGCATGCGTCCAATAGGCAACAGCAGCAAAGTGCTGCTAAGCTGCAGAAGCGTTCAAAAGTCAAGATTTCTCTGATGAAAGCTATAATAGTTGAGTAGATAATGATAAAAAAAAAAAAGTAGACAAAATAGATAAGAAGACGAGAAAATCTTCCATCAGTTGTTCATCATCTGTCTAGTGCAAAACCCAAGATTATATTATGTTCCTATTCAAGTCTAATGGCGTCAAATTCCCAGTTATTATACTGGGAAAGATGGTTTTAAAGGAGAGAGAAAGAGAGAGAGAGAGAGACCATCCTTCAAGACAACCAATATCGTGCTTGGAAGGAGGAGGGTTAGAATACTGGGGAGGGGCGACATAAACAGGCTGGGGTTACCCTTCAACAGGGTATCCTTGGACGGGATAGGGATAAGCATCCTTTAGAGGGTACCCTGCAAATGAACATCGCAATCATCATTGAACTCGTCTCTTCAAGCTTCATAAAATAAAACCAAAAAAATTAACTTAAATCAACCACAAGAATGTTTCGGTCAAACATGCCTTGCGGCGGAGGAGCAACCACCGGAGGCTGTTGCGAATTGTAGTAGCTCATCCTTCTGGTTTCTGACAGCAGAAGATCAGAATTCCTTAAAGTCCTCTATTTAAACACATTGAAATGCCCAAACAGAAGATTTGATTTTGGAGGAGATTAGATTCTTCGATTTGATCCTTCTGGCTTTTGAAATGTACATCCATAAAGAAGAATATGGCATAAAGCTGAAGCCTAGGCATATCTTTAAATCTTGTCTTCCAAAGATGCCATTCATGCATTAACCAAAAATTACATCCACTTGGACCCAAAAAGCTAATTCTACGACTTCTTTGAACGACACACTCCAAGGATCCGCTTTTACTTCGTTAAAATCACTACGCTTCCATTTTCACATCCATTCTTGAGCCAACCTGACATCTGTCCTTCCGTTCTTTGTCGTGTAGATGCGCGTTTAATGTGGTGTGAATTTACACTTATATTCTTCTGTATCTCTCTTCTCCGTTAGCCGTGGACAAAATCGGATTTTAATAGGCGATTTGTTCCTGGTTCGGCCTCAGCTCAGCTCTTACATCTATAGAAATTGTAATCAGTCCCAAACGCGGAACCGTGGACTTTGGTTTAATTCACAGTTTTTGGCCCCGAAATGAGTCCAGACCAAACAGTGCCCACCCGTGCCCACCCCTAGACTTCATGCAGAGAAAGCGAGTCTGAGAAGAATGACTCTCTGTACTTTATATTAAGTTCAATCTTCCAAATGGATTTTTTCTGTTAATTCACACAAATTGTATCGAACCATGCCTACTAAGTATCATTATTGTAACACATAAAAAACGTGCAGCAGGTGTTTTTGACAAAATTGAAGATTTTAAATTTGGGGTGCTACAGTTATACCTTAGGTAAGAGGGATCGATCTCTTACTAAATTTTGCAAAAGTTCATTGCCACTTCATCGACTTCTCGACCATTGACTATGCTTCCTCTTCCTACTTGTTTCTCAGTAGCCCATAGGATTCTTAGCCATCTTCTGAGATCTCTCTCATTCTGTCGAAATTGTACACTAAAGACGCATTTATGCATTGAAGGTAAATTTGCGATGGAATCCATCTGCTTATCTCGAGGCAGCCATTTTTCTGGTTTTTGTTGAGTTATAGAGTCTATTCTAAGTTTGGGGGTATTTTGGTCATATTTACCTTGTTATTCTGTAACCCTAATTCGTCTATTATATAAAGATGTATTTAGGTTATCGCAAATGTTTGAGAGAGTGTGAGGCAAAAACTATTATAACTCGTTTTTGTTCTTAGTAAAATCTGTCAGCGGCCAGTGGACGTAGCTCTCACAACGAGAGTGAACCACTATAAATCTGTGTATTTTTTTTTTTTCGTATTCTGGATCGTTCGTTACAGGTGGATTATGGCGTTTAATCATAACAACTGGTATCAGAGCATCATGTTGAAGGTTTTCGAAAATCAAGGTTTGATTTTTCGAAGGTATCGAACGAATTTTCAGGTTTGTAATTTTGGTGCGTGAAATTTACAAAGGGAAAAAGAAATTAGAAAAAAAAAGGTGAAAAAGAATTCACCTTTTCTGGATTGTCTTCTTCGACGGTGAAGAAGAAAAGAGGAGGTTTGTCTTCTTCATGCGAAGCATAAAGGAGAGAGAGAAGAGAGATATGTTAGAGTATGACTAGTGACTAGTTTAGTTTTACTTCTTTCCGATATTCATCATTATTTTACTGTACATATCTATTGTACACTTTTACTCTTGAAAAATTGAATGAGAAGATTATTGTATTTTGCCGCCTTTATCTCCTTCTTCCTCTCCATCTTCGTGAATCCTGCAAACTCTAACTTGGTATCAGAGCTGCAGATAACGTCTCCAAGTTCGACAATACTCTTCCCTTCTTCTACCTCCCATTCATCTACCTCTCTGCCGCCTTTCCCCACCGCAAATCAAGTTTTAGACATTAAACTCAACAATACCAACTACCTGTTCTGGAAAGCACAATTGCTCAACATCGTCATTGCAAATGGACTCGAAACCATTCTGAACGAAACTCTCCCTCAACCCCCACAGTTTCTGGACAATCTTTCATCGCAGATTAATCCCGAGTTTACCACATGGCAGCGCTTCAATCGCCTTCTGATGAGCTGGGTTTTCTCCCCCTTATCGGAAGAACTTCTTTCGATCATTATCTCCTACTCCACTGCTGCTAACATGTGGACAGCCCTGGCTTGCCGTTTTGCATCCTCGTCGCTTGCTCGGATCACAGAGTTAAAAGGCCAGCTCCACTCTCTCACCAAAGATGGCCTCTCTGTTTCCCAGTACACTCAAAAGCTTACCTCCATCTGCAACACTCTCGCAGCCATCGGCCACCTCGTACCCCTCAGCAATCAAGTGATTTATCTTCTCGGTGGTCTTGGCAGCGATTACAATTCCTTTGTCACCTCTATTACAAATCGCACTGATGAGCCCTTCATGGAAGATATCTACAGTTTGTTATAGAGCTATGAGTTTCGTCTTGAGAAACAGAATCTTGCGACCTCTCTCCAGATGTCGAATTCCATTCAGGCCATCGCCGTTGCTCATCAGCCATTCCGACCGGCGTCGTTTCCTCGGCCATTTGGCCCTCCAGTTTTGCGCCCTAGCACTCCTCTGCATTAGTATCCAGTCGATTTTGGGTCTTCGCCGATGCCTCAACCTGTTTGGCAACCCACTCATCCCAACACTAAACCCAACCGGCCCAAATGCCAAATCTGCCATAAGTCGGGCAACCCTGCTTCAACTTGCTTCCACCGTTTCAACCATTCCTACCCGACTGGCCCTGTGACGTCCCTAACACTGTACCCAATTACTCGTATAAATTTTTCTTTTTTACTTATCATTATAAACTTTAAACCTAACCTTAAGCGGGAATTAAATCGAAATCAGAGTTCGTTTAGTAAATCGTTTAAAACAAATACTAAAACGGTTGAAATTTAAAACAATTTAAAGCAATTAAAACTATTAAATAAATAAATTAAAAACATGTAATCGGCCGAGGGAAAAAAGGGGAAATTCCCCACGCAAATTGAGGGGCGCTCGGTCGCCAAATGATAGGCGACCAGGCGCCTCCCTCATGGCCGCACGATCGGTCATAGCTTGGCCGATCGTGCGCCCCTCTTTCCTGGTCCCGCGCCCTATCGCAGCTCCTCCTGCGCCCAATCGCTGCACTCTCCATTTTTCTAGAGAGTTTTACGTCCCAACGCCACACCTTAGGCGTTCGAACACCTACCCTTTTTCCTTCCTTCTTTATTTCTTCCACATACCATTACTCTTAACACAACTAATTCACAATTTCGCTAACACACATACTTTCCAACATATACATTTCAACTCTCATTCAAACCACGACTAGAAACACGTTCAAAACATAGCCTATTTTCATGAAAATAAAACGCGTGGATATGTTTAAAACCTAAACAAATCCTTCTGTTTTGAAATCAACAAAAGGTTATAAATTCGATTTCCAAAACATTTCAAAACATCAATACATAAATCTATCCAGATCCAACAACCTAAAATGTATCTACCTATACAATAAATCTGTCTAATCCATCATTAGCCCAAAATATCGCCAAAACTCTCAAAACATCTAACCATGAGTCCCACGGGTCAAAATGAGCCTCGACTGCGCCAACGCACTCCCGCGATCATCCTCCGTCAACCGCATCACTCCTCAGGTGGAGGGATCTCGTCCTCACCTATGTCGAAATCACCTACACCATAAAGACACCTATGAGATAAAAATCTCAGCAAGCACTCATAAATGTAAATGCATGCTGTGCATATGAATTTAGAAATCATGCAGCGTTTTCTTTATCTTTACTCTGTGGGTGTCACCGAGATCTCAGCCTCCTAACCGGAGAGAGCACATCCAGCGGTCGGACTACTCTTTCCAGCTAGACGGGGGGGTGGGGTACACGCTTACAACATGTACAGCCGTGCCTGAGCCCCATCTCGCATGACCTATAACTGTATGAGTACATAATAAATGTGGTATTGTGACAAACCCGTAATCGATCTTCACAATAGGTCAAGCCCCTCTCCAGGCCACATGAGTACATAATAGATGTGGTATTGTGACAAACCCGTAATCGATCTTCACAATAGGTCGTGCCCCTCTCCAGGCCACATCGCCATTTTCTTTAAACATCGTGCAGAAATTCATTTTCTATGTTCTTTTAAAACGTGATGCATGAACAGTTCAATATAAACGTAAACAAGCACATATATACCATCAGGACGATAACAACATAATCTACAAAATAACTAATCCTAACTATCCATCCAAAACAAATAAACAAACACGTCGCCAAATTCCTCGAAACGACCTCGACGTACGGTGTAGACCAATCGGTCAAAGCAATTCAAGAGAACTTACCTGTCTTTCGTAGTTCGTTGGTTTTGGCACATCTCGTCGCCTATGGCTCGACCTATGACAAACATTCAAGCTTCATTAAAATCACGCTTACATTCACCAATTTACTCTCAAACTACTATTTCTAGCCTAATCCAACTAAAACCTAACTAAACGGGCCACTAATTCGGGTTTGGTAAAAACCGACCCGAAACTTCAAACGCGCGTAATTTTCACATCGGTTATCGGAATCGAACTATTCCAGCGGCCACGTACTCCTCTAATAACCTATTTTAACCTGCCAAAAGGAATTTCAAAACAAACAACCGTGGCTAGGTCAATTATTGCAAAACCCGAACTGCCCTTTAACCGAAAAAATTCCCTTTTCTGGTTTTTCATCAATTCTCCTCCAATTCCTCACCAATCAATCCCCCTAATGTCTAATTAACATAATTTAATCAAATTCCAAGGCTTTACATAGGAAACCCGAATTCCCCAATTTGGAGCCCTCGATTTTTCCCTCAATCTGAGCTCTCCTTTGCCAGGAGACCTTCGCCGGTCTTAAGCTTGGCCACTCACCGTCGAGAACGGCCAAAAGCGGCCGGTGACAGAAGCTCAATGCAGCTCGTCACCCTCAGCCATAAACCGAGCAAGAAACAGGGCAAGAATAGGGCTCACCATTCGGTTTGTGCGCGGAGATGGGCCGGAGTCTGCTCGTCGCCGTCGTCTGGCCGGAAAACCACAGAAATCGGCGGTGAACGGCCGTCGATCGCTCGCCCTCGCCTCTCCCCTTCGCTGCCCTGCCTTCGATGTTCGCGAAAGACAGAATGGCTTCGGCCATTCTGTCGTTTTATTATAGATATATTTTTTAATAATAATTATTATTATAATAATAAAACTATTCTTTATTAAACATTAATTTTTGCCCTCCCGTATTTTCGGCCATTTCAAAATTTCGCTAAATCACATATATCTCCAAAAATCCATATAAATCATTAGAATTCTAACAACACTTTCTGCTTTCAAAACGGACTTAATTCGACATATGTATAAAAATGCCATTATATTATGGAATTATAAAGATCCCGTAAAACCGGGCGTTACAGGCCCACCTCATCAAACCTGCCCACCAGCCCAACCCCTTTTAGCTTACAAAGCCAGCGCACATCCTTACCCACAACCCAACCTAACCCACTATCCTTACTTTTACCCACCCGACCCATCCCCTTATAACTCGACCTAGCTGACCCACCCACCCACCCCCTCTTCCTCCCTCGCTCTATTTCTAGAATCCCCTCTGTTTCCCGAACACTCCGCTCCTCCGCGAGCCCTCTCCGCTGGTCTACTCCCCACTCCGCTGGCTTCTGCACCGTGGGTCCTCGACTCCAGGGCCACCCACCATTTCTCTCCAACGTCGGCTACTTTTCACGATCCTCAGACTCTCACTGGCCCGAATTTTGCTGTCATCGCCGATGGTAAGTCTACTCCTGTAACGCCCCAAATTTAAAATCTCCAATTTGAAACCCTAATTTCAAAACCCTAAAATTTTTTCCCAAATCATTTTATCAAATTAAATTCGAGCGTTAAAACCCTAATATTTTGAAATTCTCTTTAAATAATTAATAAACATTAAATACGCAGAAGCTTGAACTTTAAACAATGAGTCATCATTGAAATAAAAACAAAATTACTAATTCATAAAACTTTATTAAGTAATAAAATTCAACAAAACTTATTCAAAGTTTTCGTGAAATATCTTTAAAAATTTAAACATACTACTTGACATCATTTCCTTTTAAAAAAATTTTATTTTTCTGTATACTCATTTGTCTTTAGAGAGTTCTCGATCATAGCCATTTCTTCCTCAGATAAAAATTCACCTACATCACATTTACAAAACTGTAAGAAATAATCTCAGTAAGTAAGAATACGTGCAGTTGCAAAACATGTACTTTTACCGAATTCTGTTAACTATTTTATACTGGTTGGAACTCATTCCTGAACCATCTTTTAAGACTTGGCCATCATGGCTTCGTCATCTTTTACTTTTACTTTTACTTTTAACGTTCAAGCTCACCATCTCAATGTGGCTTTTGCTATCACGTAATTGCCGTCAATTCCATCATTTTCATACACATGCAAATGTCCTACAAATTTTATCTTTTAAATTATTCTATAACAATGCCTAAATATGAGTGCTCACATATCAAATCGTGTAATAAAAAAATTATACGAAAATAACATAAATTTATTGTGATGTAGGGCCATAGCCAAAACATTGGAAAATTTGTACTTTCACTTACCTGGATTCCGAGCGAGTAGGGTTATCGGAATTTTCTGAAATTCCAAATAATTTCCTGCCTAAAAATATTTGGTATTAAAATTCTACTTAAATAAATCCAATTCTATAATAATTTAAGCAGAATTTCCTTACCGGTAAAATCGTAGATCGGTTCGGGCCAAAATTTGAGTCGGGTCAAAATTCGGGTCAGTTTGGGTTTGCGTTTGGTTCGGATGAACAGTGCCGGTTTGGACTGTTTTGGTTTGGTTTGATTTTTGGGCTGGTTCGATTTAGATCCTTTTAAAATAACCCGATTCAGTTTATAAATAAAAAACTGAACCTCTCTTTTCTTCCCCTCCTTCTTCTTCGTGCGAGTGCAGAAAGCAGAGAAAGGGAGAGAGAGATCGAGAGGGAGAGAGGTATCGAGAGATAGAGGGCGTGGCCGAGGGAGCCAAACGCCGAATGAGGCCGGAGATCGGGGTCAACGACGGAGCTCGGTCGCGCAGAGAAGAGTTTCGTCGGAAGTTTGGCGTGGCGATTTCCGGCGAGGTAAGAGCTCTGGTTATTGTGTGTTTTTCTCCCTCACCGAGCTTCCCAATTTATAGGGTTAGCTCTACCAATTTTTCACGTTTTTCCCTCTTTTGATTGTCAATTTTGTCGGCCATTTGTTCAAAATTCATCAGCTGGAAGAAAATCCTTTCATCCTTTGTCAAAAACGTCGACTACACGTTTTTAATATGTTACAACTCCAATCTCTCACCTTGGTTCTGCTTTAATTCCAACTCCTTTTTGTGCCCTTCACTTAAATTACATCTGTCATACTCCTAGTTTTTCCCATAATCTTCTAAGTGTTCAAAAATTATGCAATGATAACTCTGTTGTTGTTGAATTTGATTCTCAGTGTTTCTGTGTTAAGGATCAGATTTCTCGCCAAATCCTTCTCCAGGGTTCACTTGTTGATGGCGTCTATCAGCTTCATGTGCCCTCTGTCCCTCGCTCTCTCTCTGCCTCCTTGCTGAGCTCACAGTTTGTTTCCTCTCCCTCTGCTTCCCTGTCGAGGTCAAGGCAGTCTTCCACCTAACTGTGGCATTCCAGATTGGGTCACCCGTCTGTATCTATTTTTCAAAGTGTAATGAATATTTGTAATATTCATTTTGTGCACAATGAAATGCCAAACTTTTGTACTCCTTGTCAAATGAGTAAATCTCACAGATTGCCATTTTCTATTTCTAAATCTCATTCTAATTTTCCCTTTGAGCTTGTGCATACCGATGTGTGGGGTCCATCTCATTTTCCCTCTTTTACTGGCGATCGTTACTTTCTTTTATTTGTAGACGATTGCACTCGTTTTACTTGGATGTTCCCTTTAAAATTAAAAAGTGATGTCCGTCTTACTTTTGTGCACTTTCATCGTTACGTTCAAACCCAATTTGGGTACTCTATTAAAGTCGTTCAATCCGACTGGGGCAGAGAGTTCCAATCCCTCTCTCCCCTTTTTAAATCTCTTGGCATCCGTCGCCATATCTCCTGTCCGTATACTCCTAATCAGAATGGACGTGTAGAGTGCAAAAAACTGCCATATTGTCGAAACTGATCTCGCTCTCCTCTTCCATTCTTCTGTCCCTCAAAAATTCTGGCCTTATGCTTTTTCTACTGCTACGAGTCTCATAAATGTCCTTCCTACACCTGTTCTTAAAAATAAATCACCATTCGAATGCTTGAACAATTCTCTTCCCGCGTCTCTACGTGTTTTTGGTTGCTTGTGTTTCCCTTTTCTCCGTCCTTACAATCAAAATAAACTCCAGCCTCGCTCTCTTCCGTGTGTGTTCTTAGATCTTAGCCCTAATCACAAAGGGTATCTTTGCCTCGAACCTAGATCCCACAAACTCTACATCTCTCGTCACGTTACTTTTGACGAATCCATTTTTCCATTCTCTTCTCTAAATTTATCTCCTCCCCTTCCTTCCTCATCTTCATTTCCCATAACCCTGAGTCACCCCTCAGTCCTCCCAGTCCCTTCTTCTATTCCTTCTTCAATTCCTGTTTCACATTCTCCATCTAATTCTCCCAATCCATCTGCCGTACCTACACCTTCATCACCATCCCTGTCCATTCCCCAACCTCCAGCTTCTCCTACCCTCACTCTCATGTCTACCCCAGCCCATCCTCTTCCAACAAATACTCATCCAATGCGCACCCGAGCCAAAGATGGTATCTTTAAGCCCAAAGCCTTCTCCTTAGAAACCACCATTGAGTCCAAAACCTTTAACCAAGCCTCCAAACACCCTCACTGGTTGGCTGCTATGCATGAGGAAATGATGACTCTATCTGCTAACTCTACTTGGACATTGGTTTCTCCTACTCTCGGCGTCAAGATTATTGGCTGTAAATGAGTTTTTAAAACTAAACTCAATTCCGATGGCATGATCAACAGGTACAAATCTCGTTTAGTGGCAAAGGGATATGATCAGACGGAAGGCATTGACTACGAGGAAACCTTCAGCCTAGTTGTGAAACCTGCATCCATCCGTACCACTCTTGCCTTAGCCATCTCCTATGGCTGGATCATCAAACAGCTGGATGTAAGTAATGCCTTTTTACATGGTGATTTAACGGAGACAGTGTTTATGCAGCAACCTCCAGGTTTTGTGAGTTCCTCTCATCCATCTGCTGTATATCACTTAAGCAAGGCCCTTTATGGCTTAAAACAATCTCCTCGGGCCTGGTACACAAAGCTATACACAGCTCTTCTCGATTGGGGTTTCATTGCTTCCAAGTCAGATACCTCTCTCTTCATCCTTCGCCAGTCCTCCTCCGTTATTATTATGCTGGTTTATGTTGACGACATCATTCTCACGGGTAACTCAGCTCCTTTACTCGATCATCTTCTTTTGTACTTAAATTCTAGATTTAAGGTACGTGACCTTGGATCATTATCATTTTTTCTCGGGATTTCCGTCACTCACACTCCTACAAGCATGAGCTTTTCACAGTCCAGATATATTCATGAAATATTGCACAGAGCTAATATGGTCTCCTGCAAACAAGTTCCTACCCCGATGATTTCCGGCCCTATTCTTTCAAAGAATTCTGGTATCCCTCTCTGTGATGACGGCTCTCTTTATCGCAGTATAGTTGGCTGCCTGCAATACTGCTGTCTTACACGGCCTAACATTGCTTTTGCTTCAACAAGGTCTCTCAATTCATGCACTCTCCTTCAGACGTCCATTGGCAGGCAGTCAAATGGATCTTGCGGTATCTCCAAGGTACTTCCTCTTTGGGTATATCCTTTTCTGCATCTCCTGCCTCCAATTTGGTTTGTTATACAGATGCTGATTGGGCCTCCTGTCCCGATGACCGTAAGAGCACCAGTGGTTTCTGTATATTCTTGGGCACCAACCTTATCTCGTGGTCTTCCACCAAACAGAAAACTGTCTCAAGGTCGAGCACTAAATCCGAATATCGCAGTGTAGCCAATGGTGCCACTGAACTCTTGTGGCTCCAATCTTTGCTCCACGAATTGGGTTTTCCCCCTACTGAGGTACCTCTCATTTTATGTGATAACCTCAGTGCAACGTATCTAGCTTCTAACCCAATTCTCCACTCTAAATCAAAGCATGTTGAGATTGATTTTCACTTTGTGCGTGAAAAAGTTATCCACAAGACCTTGTCGGTGAAATTCACTCATTCAGATCATCAATTGGCCGATGACTTCACCAAGCTGCTTCCACCTTCCACTTTCTCGATTTTTCTTTCCAAGATCTTCGGCCTCCGGAATTGATCTTGAGGGGGGATGTTAGAGTATGACTAGTGACTAGTTTAGTTTTACCTCTTTCCGATGTTCATCATTATTTTACTGTACATATATATTGTACACTTTTACTCTTGAAAAATTGAATGAGAAGATTATTGTATTTTGTCGCCTTCATCTCCTTCTTCCTCTCCATCTTCGTGAATCCTGCAAACTCTAACTGGATAGCTATCGCCGCCATCTGCAAAGAACAGAACCAAAGCCTTAGGTGAGGGCATCGTCCGACAAAGAGTGAAGTCTGCCACTGTTCTCTTTTGTCGTTCGATTCTTCGTTCGCAGAACCACCGCGCACAATAAGCTGAAGCCGACGCACAGAACGGCGTTGCCTGAGAAGCCCCTGTCCTAGGATAAGAAAGTTTCTTCCTTTCTTCAGAGAAGTTTGCCGACCTCCGTCACAGAACCCGTTGGTTTGTGCCTGTCATCTTCTTCAACAGAGAAGAAGAGAAGCTGTTCTAGTCGAACTATTGACAAATTCAAGGATAAATTTTTGGGTAAATCATTTTTGGATTTGTGGAGCATATTCTATGAATTTGGAGAATTTATTTGGAATTTCTGTTTTTGTCGGATTTGAATTAATTTTCAGAAATTGGTTGATAACCTTTGGGTTTGGATATTTGGTTAAGAATATTTTGGGATATTCTCTTATGATATTAATTTGGACGGATTTGAATATCTATTTTGGGCATTGATTATTGATAACGATGATAAGCGACGATAGCACAGGACACGGTATTGAAAAGTTCGATGGGACAGATTTTGTGTTATGGAGAATGCAAATCGATGATTACTTGTACGGAAAAAAACTTCATCTTTCTTTGAGTGCGAAGCCAGAGAAGATGGAAGACAGTGAATGAAATCTCCTTGACAGACAAGTTTTGGGAGCCGTCCGATTGGCGTTAGCCAAAAGTGTTGCTCACAACATGGCGAAGGAGAAGACCATCGCGAGTCTGATGAGGGCTCTGTTGATATGTACGTGAAACCCTCCGCGAATAATAGGGTATTTCTTATGAAGAATCTTTTTAATCTAAATATTATTGATGGTACTTCTGTCGCAGCGCATCTGAATGAATTCAATACGATTGTGAATCAATTGCTATATGTGGAAATTGATTTTGATGATGAGGTTCATGTCTTAATTTTGTTGGCGTCTCTACCGAATAGTTGGGAGCCTATGAGGGCAACAGTTAGTAACTCAGTTGGAAGTGCTAAATTGGTATTCACCGATGTGAGAGATCGTATTCTTGCCGAGGAGGTTCGTAAGATTGATTATTGTGACACATTGAAAAGCTCAACTCTGAATGTAGAAAACAGAGGGAGAAATAATAACAGAAACTCCAACTAGGATAGGGGCAGATCCAAGTCCAAGAATGGAGGGGTCATTCTAAGACCCGACGAATACTTGAGTGCTAGAATTATGGCAAACAGGGTCACATGAAGAAGGATTGCAGAGCACCGAAGAAGAACGAAAATGTCAAAGGTGATGGAGCAAATGCAGTAACAGTAGACATCACTGATGCTTTGCTTCATTCAGTCGACAACCCAATAGACTCATGGGTTTTGGACTCGGAAGCGTCCTTTCACACCACCGCACACAAAGAATTAATGGAAAATTATGTGGCTGAAAATTATGGAAAAGCCTACCTTGCAGATGGTGAGTCACTGGATATTATGGGCATCGGTATATCAAACTGAAGATGACAAACGATTTTGTTTGATGCGAAATCTGATTTCAGTTGGACAGCTTGATGGTGAAGATCACAATGTCAGTTTCAGCAATAGTGATTAAAAGGTGACTAAAGGAGCGATGGTCGTCGTTCGAGGTCACAAAACATGAATCTTATACATGACTTCTACATGCTAAGACACAATTGTTGTTGTTGATAGTTCAAAGAACACAGAGTTGTGGCATTGCAGGTTGAGCCACATGAGCGAGAAATGAATGAAACTTCTTGTCAAGAATGGTCTGATTCTGAAGTTGAAATCTGTTGAACATCATCTATGTGAAAGCTGCATTTTTGGGAAACAGAAACGTGTCACTTTCTTAAAAGTTGGGTAGGAGCTAAAGAAGAACAGACTGGAATTAGTGCACACCGTGTGACAGCCCCCAACCCGGTCGGGGACGAGGAGCCATCACTCCGGGACATTTCAAAATGAGGACTAATTTTTTTTTTTTTGAACATCTATACTTTTAAAACCTTAACAGAGAGTATAAACCTTCTCTGGAAGTGAAACTGGAAGACACATTTAAAGCTAGATGACAATTAAAATCAGAATACAGAAAACAGAGAACTTTTATAAATTGATGGCAAAAGAAAACAGGAAAAACAGGAATATTTAAATTTTTGAGTGTAAACCTTCTCTGGGAGTGAAGGCTGGAAGACAAGCGAATGACGTAAGATGGAAGATATAATTTTAAAGGCAGCGGCGGAAAATGTAAACAGTGGATAATGTGAATAAAACGAAAGTGAACAGTAGCAGCGGTGGATGTGAATAAAACAAAAGTGAATAGTAAACAGCGGTGGATGTGAATAAGACAAAAGTGAACAGTAAACAGCGGTGGATGTGAATAAACAAAGGGAACGGTGGATGTGAATAAGATAAAAATGAACAGTAAACAGCGGTGGATGTGAATAAACAAAGGGAACGGTGGATGTGAATAAACAAAGGGAACAGTGGATGTGAATAAGACAAAAGTAAACAGTAAACAGCGGTGGATGTGAATAAACAAAGGGAACGGTGGATGTGAATAAGATAAAAGTGAACAGTAAACAGCGGTGGATGTGAATAAACAAAGGGAACGGTGGATGTGAATAAGATAAAAGTGAACAGTAAACAGCGGTGGATGTGAATAAGACAAAAGTGACAGTAAACAGCGGTGGATGTGAATAAACAAAGGGAACGGTGGATGTGAATAAAACAAAAGTAAACAGTAAACAACGGTGGATGTGAATAAACAAAGGGAACGGTGGATGTGAATAAGACAAAAGTGAACAGTAAACAGCGGTGGATGTGGAGTTTAAAGACAAAACTGACAACTTTTAACAGAATTACGTGGAAACAGAAGACGTGAAAAGAGGAGGTATAAAAACTTCAAGTTTCCGAAAACAATTCAAAATATGATTTTGGGCATATCAGGAAAACACGACAGAAATTTAAGAAAAACTGATTGCATGGATAACACTAAAATCAGAGATAATCCATGCACACTTTAAAAGAGAAAATATTCCAAACAATTTCAGAATACTTCAGAACATAAATTCAACTGTCAAATACAAAGGTTTAACACTCGAACATCAGAACCCATACATTATAAAATTCCCAACAGAGTTTTTAAACCAAAAACACAGAACCACAACAGAGGTTTAAAAACAAAACAGCAGAATCCCAGTAAAGTTTTACAAACTTGAACATTATTAAAAACTTAAACCTCGGGACAGAAATATGTCTGACTGCAGCAACCAACCCCCCCTGAGCTCAATCCGCCAACTACATCAAATCATCATCTTGAGGCACAAAGTCCTCATCCACGGTTTCAGTACCTACATCAGAGAGCTCACCTATGACTCTAGAACTCAATAATAACATATAAATGCAGTGATGCATATGCTATGCATGAACTTTTCAGAATAGAGTGACATTACAGAACATTGTTTTTATCTGTTAGAGGGGTATAAGTGGAGCTTATAGGGGAACTGGCAAGTGCACGACAGGCACATAACAGATTTACAGAACAGAAACAGAACAGAACAGACAGAGCTGTACAGAACAGTAGGCCAGTCCTCGTCCCGCACTTAACCAATACATTACAGTCAGATTTTATCTTTCTTAACTTCAAAATCGTGCACAGAAAACTTCTACATGTCTTTCGGAAAAATCGTGTATGCATGAGTATTTACAGTATTTAAACATAAAACGGCAGACAACAGAAATAATACAACAGAACATAATGAGAGACACCGATGCTCAGAACTTAACTCTAACTTTTTCTACTCGAAACCGCCCAACATAAGAAATACCCAGTATCTCCGTGATGTAGGGCCTTAAGGGCCAACCTACGGATATGAACTTACCTGTTTGCTGTAGAGTTGATGTTCTTGATCGTCTCGGTAATGCATGAACCTTCGCTGGGGAAACAAGAGAATGAGAGTTTTTTGGAAAGGTTGAAATCGCCTGGAGGAGAGAAAACAGAGGGAAAAATGGAAGGAAGCAGAGAAGAGAAAGTGAGGGTTTCACGTAGGAGGGGAGAGAAAATAGCATGACTTCTTCAACAAGTTGCCAAGTGTCGATGGTCAATTGGTTCCTTCCCACCAACCTTAATTCTTACCTAAACAGCCCCTCCATTTGTTTTTTAACTAAATTTCTATTTAGTTTCTCGAATCGGTTTTACAATCACACTCATTTAATTGAACACGTCGACAAATTCATTATAAATAGTCATTGTATTAATATCGGAGTAATTCCGCTTACATATCCGGGGAATAAATATATAGGCAAAATGCCGGGTGTTACACACCGACGTGTGGGGACCCACACCCATTTCTTCTCTTGTTAGATCATACTACTATGTGACATTCATAGATGATTCAACAAGAAAGGTATGGGTATACTTCATGAAAAACCAGTCTGATGTATTCAGTGTTTTCAAGAAGTGGAAGATCTTGGTTGAGAATGAAATCAATCTGAAAGTGGAGTGTTTGAGATCCGACAATGGAGGCGAGTACATCGATGCAGATTTCAAAGAGTATTGTATTGTGAATAAGATCAAGATGGTAAAGACTATTCCTCGAACGCCTCAAGAGAATTGAATAGCTGAAAGGATGAACAGAACGTTGAATGAACGTGCAAGGAGCATGAGATTGCACGCCGGGCTGCCTAAAACTTTTTGGGCAGATGCAGTCAACATTGTAGCATATCTGATCAAAAGAGGACCCTTTGTCCCTCTAGACTTCAAAATTCTAGAAGAAGCTTGGCATGGAAAAAAGGTAAACTTTTCTTTTCTGAAGATGTTTGGTTGCTTATCATATGTTCATATTGATGATTCTGATAGAAGCAAGCTTGATCCAAAATTTAATAAGCATTTTCTTATTGGTTATGGTGATGCCGAGTTTGGTTATCGATTCTGGGATAATCAAAATTGGAAAATCATTCGCAGCAGGAACGTCATCTTCAATGAACAAGTCCTTTACAAAGATGTCATTAGTAAGACTTCTGATAGTGGGAGTTCTGTATTGAAAGAGTCTACTGCTGTCAACTTGAGAGATTTTTCAGCTGATAATACTCTGACTGTTGAAGAAAATCGGGATGTTGTTGAAAAAAAGGTTGACGAGAATGTAGCTCCAGAAGTAAATCCGCAAACGCCGATTGCAGAACTGAGAAGATCATCCATAATCAGCAAATCAGTCCATAGATGGTATCCGTCTCTTAATTACATCCTGCTGACCGAAGCAGGCAAACCATAATGTTATGAGGAAGCAGCATAGTCTGATGATTCGATTAAGTGGGAGGCAGCCATGAAAGATGAAATGAACTCGTTGAAGTCAAATCAAACTTGGCAATTGGCTGAGTTGCCAAGGGGTAAGAAAGCACTGCACAACAAGTGGGTTTACTGGATTAAAGAAGAACATGATGGGAGCAAGAGATACAAGGCTAGGTTGGTTGTCAAAGGTTTCTAACAGAAGAAAGGTATTGACTACACCGAGATCTTCTCACCCAGTGGTGAAGTTGACGACGATTAGAACTGTTTTGGGTTTGATTGTGAAAGAAAACCTTCACCTTCAGCAAATGGACATGAAAACTGCTTTTCTGTAGAGTGATTTAGACGAAGAGATCTACATGCTGCAATCATAAGATTTCGAGGTGAAAGATAAAGAGGAGCTTGTGTGTAAGCTTCAGAAGAGCTTGTATGGCTTGAAACAGGCTCCAAGGCAATGGTATAGAAGATTCGATAATTTCATGAAGAGTAACAATTTTGTAAGATGTGAAGCCGATCACTGCTGCTACATCAAAATATTTGATAATTGCTACATTATTATACTCCTTTACGTTGATGATATGTTAATTGCTAAAGCAAACTTGTATGAGATTGACAGGCTGAAGGGGAAGTTATCTAAAGAGTTTGCAATGAAGGATTTGGGTGCTGCAAAACAAATCCTTGGGATAAGGATCTTCAGGAATGAGGAGGTTCTCAAACTCTCACAGAAAGAGTACGTGAAGAAGGTTCTTAGCAGGTTTAAGATGCACGATGCTAAGTCAGTCACTACACCGTTGGCTAGTCATTTCAAACTATTCAAAGATCAGTCACCTTTGACTGTTGAAGAAAAAGACTACAATGGCTACTGTTCCATATGCCTCTGCTGTTGGTAGTCTTATGTACGCGATGGTTTGTACACGACCAGACATTGCACATGTAGTGGGAGTTGTCAGCAAGTTTATGAGTAATCCATGAAGGAAACATTGAAAAGCTGTAAAGTGGATCTTGCGATACTTGAAGGGTAGTTCGGGATTCGCTCTATGTTTTCGAAAGCAGACTTGGACTTTGATGGATACGTTGATGCCGATAACGGTGGTGATATTGACAGTAGTAAGAGCAGGACTGATTATGTCTACACTTTAGGTGTCACCGCAATCAGTTGGGTCTCAAGGCTTCAAGATGTAGTTACTCTTTCTAGTTGTGAAGCAGAGTATATTGCAGTGACAGAAGTCGCAAAGGAGATTATGTGATTGCAGCCTTTCTTACACGAGTTAGGCCAAAACTACGATAAAAGTGTATTGCATTGTGACAGCCAAAGTGCCATTCATTTGGCAAAGAACCCGATTTATCATGGCAAGACAAAGCATATACAGGTTCGTTATCACTTCATCAGATTCGCCTTAGAAGATAGGTACTAGCGCTTGAAAAATTCCAGGGAGTTAAAATCCAGCTGATATGTTAGCAAAAATTGTGACGAGTGAGAAGCTGAAGTTGTGCGCAACTTCAATGGGACTTCTTGGATGAGATATGAGAATGAAACCGCTACAGATGGAGAGATGATGGGATTAGACTCCAAGTAGGAGATTGTTGAATTATGAAGCCTATTCTAGGTTTGGAAGTATTTTGGTCATATTTACCTTGTTATTCTGTAATCCTAATTCGTCTATTACATAAAGCCATATTTAAATTATCGTAAGTGTTTAAGAGAGTAACGCAAAAATTATTGTAACTCATTTTTGTTCTTAGTGAAATCTATCAGCGGCCAGTTGACGTAACTCTCACAACGAGAGTGAACCAATATAAATCTGTGTTTTTCTTTTTCATATTCTCGATCATTCGTTACAGATAGATTATAGCGCATAATCCTAACAGTTTTCTGTAACAAATCCTTAATATAGGCAAAGATATTTCCGTCCTACAATGGACCATGAGAATATTAGGATGTTGTTAATAGTCAGAAGGAAGACATCTGCTAAATTTCAATCCATTTTTCAAAATGAACTATTTTTTCTACACGGCCTCAAGAATATTAAGCTTCAATGAATGACTAACAAACAAGAAGTTATGGCTCATGAACCAGCAGCCTTTTGACCAAGTTAAGAGATAAGTTGGTTAGTAATTGATCCCCTGTTATAGAGCCAACCTTTTGACCAAATATCACTAAGGACACATACATACTCTCGTGATTTTTGCCAAGGGCAAACCTGCTTAAAACCAACCTAGCCACTTCCTTTGTTGATGAGCCCTACTGCTTTTTGGCGTAATGCTGATTCTTTCAGCATTGGAAAAAAGCCATTTGCTGAAGTCGGGTGAAGAAATAAGTTCACCCAAAGCTTTTTCCGTCGAGACCTTGGTGAACTTCTCCCACTCATCCTTTGAGAATGTCCTCCTTTTTGGTGTAGCATGGAAAGTTGAAGGATACAATCCTGTGGATAGATGAGAAAACTTTGATCTGTCATAATCCTATGGCACAGAAGCACAATAAGAAGACCTAATGATCACACAATTTAATTCTGGCATTTCTTTTATGATCTAGACTAAGACTGGGGGTAATAGACCAACCTTGCACAGGAGAATTGCAAGTCATTAAATTAAAGTTTCTAGATCGAGGCCTCAGGAAACTAGGATCTTCATCACTTTGAAATTCGTGCACATACTCCTCAGGAAAATCTTTAACAGGTGTGTGAGAACTTTTGTGGATTTTCTTTGGTGATTTGAACATACTCCTGCCAAAACAGTCCCAGGATGTCAAGCTGCAGTTAAAGTATACTCAAGGGGATCATTGACATAACAAGAGAAAGACAACTTGAGACGAATATGGGCGATCAAGGATACAAACAGACATAGCAATACAACAATAAAAAGTAAATAATAAATTTTTATTCCGTTGTATTAAAAAAAAACAAAAAAAAGCTCATTGCATGAAACGCATACAATATAGCACCTTGAAATGATTGAGCTACATAAAAACAGATTGCTTACTTATATTGGCGCCGAAAGAACCTAAATTTTAAGATTCTCCTTAGAACTGATGAGATCATTATTCCAAATATTAAAGCTCCTGTTGCCATCAGGGGATCAACAGAACACTGGAAACAACATGGTTAAGTTTAGAATATATAGGCTAAAAAAATCAAAGAGTAAAGTACTGAACAAAGAAAAGAGGCTGTAACACTTAAAATAAATAATAAAAGGTAAAACACCTGGAGCATCAGAAGAGCAGCCAAAATCCGGATTGACCAAGCGACAAAAAGTGATGTGCTTGTTTCAATTGATCCATCTTCTGTGAGAACAAATTTGCGAACTACCCAAAATCCCAGCCATGCACCAGACAGAACCACAAAGGCAAAAAGAAATATTGCCAGCTGCGCCAAAAAAGGATTGTTAAATTCCCCAAGTTCACTAAAGTAGGTATGGCAGATTACCAATTGCGTAATGGATACATGCACTCCTTATAAAGTTAGTGCAAACAAACTATGCAAACGGTCAACATTATATATTCCTACAAACTTCAAAAATAATTTAACACACGAGGTGCCACTAAGCTTCAAGGCCTACATGGTAAAACAAGGTCAAATTAAATCATAAGAGTAAAAGTCATAAGCAATTGAACCACAAATTCAATGTGTACCATAAACTAAAACAGGAGAACTTAATAAGATTTGAAATTTAGGTTGATACAGGCATTTCATAGTCCCAAGAATTCACCGTCAGCCAATTATCCATAACACCATTCCAGCAACCATGTCTATACCATACAAGAAATCGCTAGATGAAATATAATACAATTATTATCTGCTCCATAGTACGAAGAATACATAAAAGTAGACTAAAAGAAACTTACATACAGGATTGTACATGTCTTCATTGATCCCTATCTCCAGGAGAATGGTGCGCACCAGTCCAGGTATATAGCGCAGTAAAAACGTTCCAAGACCAAGCTGTGAAGATGATTCCAAGATAAATGGAATATATTGATAGCAAAAAAATGATAGATGATAAATTTGGTACTCACAACAGAAGAGTAAATGAAAATCGCAAGTGAGTTCGTTCGACCAGTTGGGAGAAGCTTCATCCCCTGCCATAAACAAGAAAAATGGTATCTTTAAGTAGCAGAACAGATACAAAATTCTTCACAAAATGACCACCAGACTTGCTTAACTGAAACTATACGTCTAAGAAAAAGACAAGCACATTCCACTCCACACACATACACAGCTTCAAGCACATGGAAGTTTCAACTTAGATACAAACTACAAGCCATTTATCTTTCAAATACTCACCAAAGTGCTCGTCTGTAGTTCTAACATATAAAACAGAAACCAAGGTAAGCAAGGATGAGATCAATTGAAACCTAAAGGAAGTTTGTTGGCAGAGAACAAATAAAGAAAACTTAGAAATATAGTGTGTAGCAATTAAACATAAGAAAGACAATAGAATAAGTATTTTATTCAACATATGAGAACCATTATAAGAGTTGATGTCATGGTTTTAACCTTCCGATTACAAGATACTTGCTTCTTTCACTGTGCATCATAACAAAGAACTTTCTATTGAGCCTATGACTTAATATGCTAACATAAATATTTGCAATCATTATTATCACCTGGAAAAGGACAATCAGTATCACAAGCAGAACCCCCACTCCCATAGCACTGCCATAATAGAATACTAATGATTTGCTCAGAGGGGATGCTAAGCTCGTCAAAGTTACCCCCAGAGTGAAAAATATAATACGATATAGAAAAAATGCTGCAAAGAAAAAGAGAAAGAACAGACTCATTACTTAAGTAAGTTCCATAGGAGATAAATCATTTGCAAACTATATTGCTATGAAAATTACCTTCTTCAGTAATTACTTCAAAGATTTCTAAGGATATACTAGTTGTCCGCAAATCTAAAATCTTGTGATCAAAAGGTGACATGGACCGTGACCAAGGACTTTTGATAACTTTCTCCCACTGGCCTTGAGGGCACATCCCTATTCCAATAGACATGTTTCTGGAATTGCATCAAATTTAAAGCAAAATCCATTAGAGCCGTACTATGTTTATATGTTTAGCTATATGCTCTAAGTCCAAATATAATAACATGTCACTTTTACTTGAATAACAAGTGGTTTCGCCATTCATTCAAGATTTCTTCAGCGCATCTTAGTACCAGTGTTTAAACTAACTGAAACTAGCCTAAGAAAAAAGTCAATCATGAGCACAAGATAAAATAAATACTAAGAGCGAGTTTGGTATTGAGTTGTGCTTTAAAACCAGCTGCGAAAAAAAAAACAAGTGTTTGGTAATTAAATTTCTTAAAGTTTATTTATCAATTTTAATTGTTTGACAAATTATAATATTAAATCATTAAATTACATAAAAGAGAAAATGAAAGAAGAAAAGAAGTGTGGGAGAAAGAGGGTGGTTATATGTCATTATTTAAAAATTTGTAAAATTAAAATAGAAAATAAATTTATTTTGTAACTGCCCTCCAAATTATTAGAAAAGCAAATTGTAAAAGCTACATTTTTGGACTTCTCGAAATTGATGCAGCTTTTAAAGAAACTCTTATTTTTTTGGTTAAAAAACACTTAATGATGCGTAAAAAAAAAGCACTTTTAGCATTCCAAAAGCAATGCCAAACGGAGCTTAAGAATCAAGCAGTCAGGAAAATTCATAGTTACAAAAATTAAAACAGAGTAAATAAATGTAATATTTTTTTAGCAACAATTTCAATTAAGAAGAAGAAATTTCAAGATAAACAAACGAAAGCAATTGTACGTTAACAAATGTAACTTTCAAAGAAGCAATTGTACAACTTTCAGAACCATAAGCCATTATGTCATTGAAATATAAGGTATGCAACACATGTGGATTGCAGGACATAGTGTCTCACCTATGAAAGCAAACCTCAAGATTCAGTAAGCGTGCAGTTGAATTTCTTGCAGAAACCTTCACCGTGATTGTGTTGGCAATCTTCCCCAGATATTTAATCCTTGGCAAACCATGTACATAGATTCTTTGACAGACCATTGTAGTTCCAGGTTTAGAACCTGGAGAATTTTTGACAGACAAGCCCCGAGATAATTGCAGAGTTGTAGGTGGAGAAACAACTACAAAAGCCAAAAATATTTATCTATTAAACTTCCATCATAATATAATCAACATTATCCCTTACAGCATTACAAACACTAACATGTTCAACAAAATACAACGAATTTGCAAGGATTACGTAGAAACTAAAGTAAAAAAAAGTCACACGACCATGGAAACCAAGAATGTTAGTTACGTCAAGTTCTTGATTTTCTGTCTATTTTCAATATTTAACCTTCTTTTCAATAAAATTAACTCAGTAACAGATGAGGAAGAAGAATCATCAATATCAATTGATGTTTTTAGTTCAATGCTTTCGATTAACGACGAAAAAGATAAACCCTACTCGGAAGAAGGAATATGAATTTAGCTTGTAGAAGAACTGAGCGTACCCACAGAATGTTCGTCCGCATAGGAGAACGGGGAGGAAGCTGAAGCAAAGAGAAAGAAGAGATAGAAAATACACGTGGATTTTCGAAACGGAGTTGCAGAGGCCATCGTCTTCCACAGTTCCAAGCTCGAGGAAGAGAAAAGGTGGAAAATCGGAAATATAAGGGCGTGGTGAAAACTGAACCAAAGTTCGGAATGGTTTTCTGAGTTTCGCGAACCGATTCGGTTCGGTTTCTTAAAAGCACCAGGTTCGAAATCGAGGTGCCTGTTTGCTGTTTAAAAGTTCGAAAATAGAAGCTAGTTATAAAACCGATCCTAATATGACACTTGGGACCAGACATGATAGAGAAACCGATCCCTCCCTCCCTCTCTCTCTCTCTCTCTCTCTCTCTCTCTCTCTCTCTCTCTCTCTCTCTCTCTCTCTCTCTCTCAAAGTATGACCAACAAATTCTAAGTAAATAATGATAAATCTACTCTTTTATTTTATTTTTTTTAAAAATTATTGACGTGTCAAATATATATTGGTGTAATTAATATAATAAATTATAAAAAATAATTTATTACATTAATTACACTTTAATTAAACAAATAATTGTATGACACATCAGCGAATACACTTAGCATTATTCAACTATAACATTGCGGCGTTATTTCAAAGAAGATAAGGTTTGCTCTTTTTTTGTTTTTTCTTCTTGTGTTTTTTCAACAACTTTTAACAAATTTTAATTGAGATGATTTTTTGTTTATAATTTCAAATTCAATATATTTTGTTTATGTTGTTAACTTAATGAATGCATTGCATTTACATTTTACAAGTTAATCGAACTTCATACAAAATTTGACAATTTGAATTAAAAAAAATTTGCATCACAACAATATGAGTAAATTTTAACTAAGTTGACACCAACTCAATTGTCAATCATGTGCATTGTCTCGATTATAGAAACGGAGCTACAAGCTTTATTATTAGTTGTTGATATCAATTGTACAGTAGAACTTCATTGTATGTACAATTTTCAAACTATTACACGCATTATCTTCATTCTTTGGGAGAGTTGGAATCTTCAAATTCCACTCTATAAATGTCAATGTTAGCCACATGTGCAATCTCCTCCAATCTCGCATTCTCTTTCATCCTCTTATTCGCTAGTTCCTAATCCTTCTCGCATATTAATTAGTATATCTATTGTCTTCGAAGTCAATATACTTCTCCTACTAAAAACAATCTGCCTCTTGCACGCAATTGTTGATATCAATATAGTTAGTATGTCTCGAGCCATTATAAAAAGCACATGAAAAGTTTTTTCTTGTGTTTTCTATCATGCCAATATATAAAAATTGTTTTCTTCATCATTGATTGGGCGGATGATCAAGATAATGATGTAAATCTGAAACACTATTAGTTGTTTAAGTGCTTGCAACGAATTCTTAAAAATTTGCTAATGAATTTTAAAAAAGCATTAGAACTAGATGCAACGTTAGAAGAAGAACGTGTATCAACTCTATCACTAATAACATTTTGTTATAAAAAATATAAATTTTATTTAATCTAGTATCAAAAGAAGTTACAGCTTTACTAATTTTAAATCATCATGCTCGTAAATCATATTTGACTAACTTTTTAATGCATCTTTTTTATATCTAGGGTCAATCACAACACGTAACAAAAACATTATAAGTAAATCGTCATTGTTAAAATATTTATAGAATTTTGCTTTCATAGTTTGAACTATATAAAAAAAACACACTATAATTAGAATAATTAGAAAACAAATAAGAAATAGTAGTAAATTGAATAAGAGCATGACAAACCCTAAGACTATATATCATGCAAAAGATTTTTGTAAATGAATCACAAGCTTCGAGAAAATCTCTAACCACTTTCACATAGAACCAACCACACTCATCGGGAATAATAATATTATGTTGTCGTGAAACATTCTCTAACTTCGTGCAATACAAATTTACAACTTCTTCATATTTGACTGCTAAGTTCAATATTTCATTGGTTGTCCCATTACGTGGCAAATCGTATCTAATATTTTTCTACGTTTATTTGTATCCCTACAATATTTCATAAATAAGTATTGCTTACCCAGCGAAAAATTAATATTACGAACTAATATTTCTAATTTTTAAAATAAAATCTACTAATATACTCAGACTATCTTGTACAGTTAAATTAAAAATATATACACAACATCAAACACACATATTTAATCCGAATAGCGATGAAATATGACGAGTCAAAAACCTTTCGACAGCATCATTATTAGAAGCGTTATCTAAAGTCAAACTATATATTTTAGTTAACATATTCCAACTCTTAAGTTGTTCTAAAATAGAATTTACAATAACACTATTTGTTTGAGGATATTCAACCATAGTAAAAGAAATAATAAGTTCACACAAATGCTATTTTTCATCAATATATATTTGTGGCCAAAATATCAAAAGTTAACATACTCGACCTCTATAATTCTCAAAATATTTCTTTATTATCGTTTTTTATTTTTAAAGTTTTTCAAAACATCTCTCTTTACCGTACTCGTTAAAAAACGCAAATATAGAGGATTAAGTCCTCTTTGAATTATTTTTATATACTAGTTTTAGTACGTGCCATGCACATACGCATCAAGTTTTTGAGGCCAGAAGACACAACTCTTGATAATTGAAATAAAAACTAATCAAATATATATATATATATAATTAAGCGAAGAATGTTGTTATCTTATTTGAATTTTTTAAGAAAGAAAGACAGGCGAGTTTGCTGTCTATAGAAGAGTTTTCCCCGGGATATTATATATCAGAGAAGAGAAGCTTTGGTAGGTCTTTCCCGTAAGCTGATTCACGAGCTGAGCCCCACTTCAAAGACTAGCTTGGAGCCCTGCCAGTTCTTCTAATCTTGGGAAAAAGTGACAGTTTCAGTCCCCCCTTTGAAACTCCCTTAGGCAAGCAGAAAGCACTACTTCTTCAATGCCAGTGGCGTGAGGCAGTGAGCTCGGGAAGTCAACTCTTTCAGTTGCTGTTCCGTAAGCCCGATTCATTCCTCGTATCATAGGAAATTGATTAACTCCCTGCCCTAGAATCAAATCATACTTTATGTTCCTCAACCATCAGATAGTTTCGTTAGTGGAAAAAGAAACATCTTTGTAGAGTAACAAAATCATCTCCTCACCTTTCCTCACAAGTCCACTCTTTTTTCTCTCTTCTCCCTCGTTTCTCCTCTCTTCCTCCAATTTCCTTTCTTCCTCTTTGCTTTTTTTGCTTTCTTTCTTTCTTTCTCTCATCGGCTTTTTTGTCTCCTCTTTCTTTTTCGCCTTTTTTTCTTCTCTTCTTTCATGCTTGAATTTTCGACTACGCCATTTTTGTCAGTTTTCCCACCTTTTTCATTTAAGCTTTTGTCATTTTGGATCTCTTTGGCAATCCTCTCTTGATCCAAGCTTGCTTCCCACGGTGGTAATGGTTTGAGTATTACCAACCTCCCATTTTGAGTAAGCGAATACTCATTTTTATAGCCGTTATGCTTAACCGTTCTATCATATTGCCATGGTCTCCCTAATAGGATGTGAGTTGCTTGCATTGGCACTACGTGCTAATGAAATATACTTTCAATGTTTTGACTATATATGTATACTCTCAAATGAGGAGAAGTGTTGTGATGACACAACTAGATAAAAAGTTTGGAGTTAAAGAAATATTAAACTTTAAGCCACCGACAAGCCAAAAATAAGATAAATAAGTTAACAGAGCTATCAATATTAGAAGGAAAAGAAAAGAGATACGACAATTATGCATCATCCCTGTAGTAATGCCAAATAATACTAAGCAACCCTTTTTCAAATCTTAATTTGAAGAAAAAAGAAATGTATCATCCTAACAATTAGTGTCAAATTAAATAAGCATGTGACAAACAAGTTTTATTAAAGGGGAAAAAGAGACTAGTCAATACGCAAAAAGAATATATTTTCTTCACAAGCAATTCCATGAAAAAAAAAGGCATTTAAGATTACGATACGATAAAAAAAACTACATGCACCTTGAGCTTTCTTTCTTGTTTCCCATGTGCAAGCACAACATACAGAGGTTTGCTTGCAACCATTTTTCCATTCATCCCCAAGAGCTAGCACATGTGAGTAAACAACGATACATTGTTTCGTATTTATTAAAAAAAAATATGAAAGGTTTTGGAAGAGTCATATAATAAAAGAACTCACATCTCAAGAAGTCTCTTCGCAAGAGGAGGATGCCACAAACTTTTCGATTAGGGTCTTCCATAACCTATAAAAGTTTTTAAAACAAATGATTTTAAATTTTATGACAAGTGAATCACAAACGGACTGGTAAAGATATTTCAACTTTCTCTTGTTAGTATATATTATTTTTATAATTAGTAGTCCTTAAGGGTATGTTAGTCTTTTGATTATTCTTTTTGTTTACCCTAACTATATAAAGTTCTTTATGTGTATATTTTACATTAAAGTATTAATGAACAATCTCTATTTTCTCTCTATTTCTTCATGGTATCAAAGTCAAGGGGCTTTCGTGGATTAGGGTTTCAGTGAACCGCGGATTCTCAAACGTGAACAGTGTGTGTTTGATTCAGGTATTCAGGTATAAATTTGTTTGATGTTTCGAGGGAATGTTAATCTAGTCCATAGTTATTGCGGATTGAACTGCGTTTCTCAAATTTGAAAAGAAAAAGAAAAGAGAAGAGGCAAAAAGGACTTTTTGGATTTTCGAATTTAAGACTATTCTTTTTGTTTACCCTAACTATATAAACTTCTTTATGTGTATCTTTTACATTAAAGTATTAATGAACAATCTCTATTTTCTCTCTATTTCTTCATGGTATCAAAGTCAAGGGGCTTTCGTGGATTAGGGTTTCGGTGAACTGCGGATTCTCAAACGTGAACAGTGTGTGTTTAATTCAGGTATTCGGGTATAAATTTGTTTGATGTTTTGAGGGAATGTTAATCCAGTCTATAGTTATTGCGGATCGAACTGCGTTTCTCAAATTTGAAAAGAAAAAGAAAAGAGAAGAGGCAAAAAGGACTTTTCGGATTTTCGAATTTTCAAGAGTAGCGAGTTGAGAATTGCGATTTCAAAGTTTCCGCCGTTGGATCATCTTGAAAATTTGACAGTTGGTTGACAACAAACAAAGGTACATTCTGAACGTTGGAGATCACCTTTTGTGCTATTCAAAGCTGTACAGTTAAGGAAAAACGGAATTGAAATTTGGGTTTTGGTTTGAGATTTTTGGATTTTCAAGAGCAGCGAATCGAGAATTGCAATTTCTCGATTTCATTAGTTGGATCATCTTGAAAATTTGACAGTTGGTTTACAACATATAGAGGTACATTCGGAACGGTTAATATCATCTTTTGTGGTTTTCAAGGTTGTCCGGTTAGGTAAAAATATGACTGTAATTTGGGCTTTGTTTTTGGGAATTTGGACTTTTTCTTTTGTTTTGTATTGCGGGTTTGCATTTGTTTGATTGAATTCAATTGTTTTGGTTGGATTCTGTTAATTTTATTATTTGGGGATTATTGTTGGATTCATTTGTTTTGGTTGGGCTATTTGTGGATTATGTTGATTTGTGGATTATTTGAAGATTATTGGATTCATCCATGTTTGAGCAGTTTCAGCAGTTCCTTGCCTCACAACCTCATGCTATGTCGGCTGCCTCTCATAAAGATTTGTCCTCGTTTGGTTCCTCAGGTATATTCTCTTTATTATGGGTATTGGATTCAGGTGTCTCTCATCATGTCTCCCCATTTGTCTTCTTTTGCTTCATTATCTCCCAATTCTTCTGTATCAATTATGACTATTGATGGTACCCCTGTTCTATTAGTAAATGTTAGTTTTATTGTTACATTTTTTGTGTTTCTTTCTAATGTTTATTATATTCATAATTTTACTCACAGTCTTATTTCTGTTAGTCAATTATGTGAGTCTGGATACTTAGTCTCATTTTCTTCATCAACTTGTTCCATACAGGATCCACGCTCTCAGAAGGTGATTGGGACAGGCCGTAAGCAGGGGGACTCTATGTTTTGGATCAACTCAAAGTATTAGATGTTGCAGCTTCTGATGTGGATTTGTCTTCTTTTCATTCGAGTCGTTCATCTTCTAATTTTTATTTATGGCATTCTCATTTAGGTCATGTTTCAGTGTCTCGTTTGCAGTTTTTGGTGTCTACAGGAGCATTAGGACATTTGGACAATCATAGCATTTCTGATTGTCATGGTTGTAAACTGGCTAAATTTTTAGCCTTACCATTTTCTAAGAGTCTTTCTTCTTCTTTTACTCCATTTGATCTTATTCATTCTGATATTTGGGGACCCTCACTTGTTCCAATAAAAGGGGATTCAAGATATTATATTTCCGTTGTCGATGATTGCATTCATTATACTTGGATTTATCTTATGAAACGTAGGTCTAATTATCTTACCATTTTCACCAACTTTAAGACTCTTGTAAAAACACAACACTCAGGCGTCATCAAGTGTTTTCGTTGCAATTTGGGGGTGAATACACTTCTAACGATTTTTCTCATTTACTTGCTTCTGATGGAACTATACATCAAACATCATGTACTGACACTCCTCAACAAAATGGAGTTGCTGAAAGAAAACATCAACATCTTATTGAAATAGCTCGCTCGTTCTCGTTGTCAGCCGATGTTCCTAGTGAGTTTTAGGGCGAAGCGATTATTATCGTTGTTCATGTGATTAACATGATTCTAACATTTCATAATTCTGGTTTGTCTCCCTTTGAAAAGTTGTATGGGCATGCGCCTGATTATTCCTCCTTGCGAGTCTTTGGTTTTACTTATTTTATCCTTCGACCACACGTCGAACGTAATAAATTGTCCTCTCGGTCTGTCCTGTGTGTCTTTCTTGGTTATGGTGTTGGTCAGAAGGGATATCGTTGTTTTAATCCCATTAGTCAAAAATTGTACGTCTCTCGTTAGGTTGTGTTTTTATAGCATATTCCCTTCTTCTTTATTTCTGCTAGTTCACATCATATGACTCAGTTACATCTCATTCGCATTGATCCTTTCGATATTGACACTGAGGAAGCTGCTCCTATTGATAGATCGACAGAGTCTGATACTTTAGTTCCTGAGACATCTACCTCTCATTCTCCTGCTCCTACGACCACTCAATCAACTCCTAAGATTGCAGATGTTCCTCCACTTCGTCAGTCCACTCGACCTCATAAGTCTACTAAACTACTTGATTTTGCTTACCCTCATATTCTAGTTCTTTTGCTTCATTTGTTGCTTCTGTTCATCGTCTTTCTGAGTCTTTGTCCTATAGAAAAGCTGTTTGTGACCCACTTTGGTAGGATGCTATGGTTGAGGAACTTACTGATCTTCATTAGACTTATACATGAGATTTGGTACCGTTGCCATCCAGAAAATGTACAATTGGTTCACGTTGGGTTTACAAGATTAAAACTAAGTATGATGGATTCATGGAACGATACAAGGCTCGACTTGTTGCTAAGGGCTACTCCAAGGAGTATGACATGGATTATGAAGAAACATTTGCCCATGTTGCAAAGATGACGACAGTTCGCACTATGATTGCAGTTACCTCTGTTTGTCGATGGAGAATATCTCAAATTGATGTCAAGAATGCCTTCTTGAATGGTGATCGTCATGAATAATTCTATATGATGCCCTCTCCTGGTGTCGCTCACAAATCCAATGAAGTTTGTCGACTTCGTAAGGCTTTTTATGGTCTCAAACAAGCACCTTGTGCTTGGTTTGAGAAGTTCTCTACAGTGATCACTTCACTTGGTTTTTGTCCTAATCATCATGATTCCACATTGTTTGTTAGGCATACGAGTGCAGGTCGTATTTTGTTATCCTTGTATGTTGATGACATGACTATTACTGGTGATGATTGTACTGGGATTGAATCTTTAAAGTTTGAGTTGGCTAGTTGTTTTGCTATGAAAGACTTGAGTTTGCTATGTTACTTTCTGGGCATTGAGGTTGCTTATTCCTCAAAAGGTTATCTCTTATCTTAGTCAAAATACATAGCTGATCTGTTTGAGCTTGCACGTCTCACTGACAATAGGATTGTTGATACTCCTCTTGAGACTAATGCTCGATACTCTCTGTCAGATGGTCTTCCTTTATCAGATCATAGTTTATATCATACTATTGTTGGCAGCTTGGTTTATCTCATTGTGACTTGTCCAGATATTGCGAATGTTGTTCATGTAGTTAGTCAGTTTGTTACTACTCCTACTATTGTTCATTGGGCTGCTGTTCTTCGTATTCTCATGTACCTTCGAGACACTCAGTTTCAGAGTCTCTTGTTTCCTTCTATGTCATTTCTCAAACTGCGTGCATACTTCGATGCTGATTGGGTTGGTGATCCTACCAATCGTAAGTCCACCACCGGATTCTGTATTTTTCTAGGTGATTCACTTATTTCGTGGAAGAGTAAGAAACAAGATGTTATTTCTTGGTCTTCTACAGAAGCTGAGTATCGTCTTATGGCCTCGACTACTTGTGAGATTGTTTGGTTACGTTGGTTGCTTGCGGATATAAGTGTTTATCTTCGTCATCCTACTCTATTACATTGTGACAATCAGAATGCTATTTAGATTGCGCATAATTCAGTTTTTCATAAGCAAACCAAGTATATTGAGATTGATTGCATGTCACTCTCCATCATCTTCAGCTTGGCACCATCATCTTGTCTTTTGTCCCTTCTTCTCTGCAGATTGCTGATTTGTTTACCAAGGCACACTATGCTTCGCGATTTTGTTTTTTATTTGACAAACTCTCAATATTTATAGCTGTCGTATCATGAGTTTGTGGGGACATGTTAGCATATATTATTATTATAATTAGTATTCCGTAAGGGTATTTTATTCTTTTTGTTTACCCTAACTATATAAACCTCTTTATGTGTATCTTTTGCATTAAAGTGTTAATGAGCAATCATTATTTTCTCTCTATTTCTTCATCTCTAACATTGCAAGAGGTGATTATGCCAAATGGGGAGAACAACTTCTTCAGCTTATCATTGTTAATACTATCAAAAGAACTATCTCTTTCTTGTTTACAAAGGGTGTGATGACCCAAATGTGTAAGTATGTGTACGATGGCTGCACGAACCAAAATCCGGATGGCGGTACGTCCGTGCGGGCAAACTGGAAGGTTGCGGGTCGTAAAAAAGGGGGTCGTCACAATCCCACATCGCTTGGGGAAGTATGTGGAAATGAAACATATGCAAAGAGACCCTCCCAAGATAGCAAGACGCGTTTTGGAGCACAATTGGCAACGGATCCCATAATAACTCCGAAGTTAAAAGTGCTTCGGCGAGAGTAGTACCAGGTTGGATGATCGACTGGGAAGTCCTCGCCAAACAAAGCCGTGAGGGGAGGATATTGGGTTACGGCCCAATCCCCATAGCGGACAATATCTTGCTGGGAAAAAGGTCGTTATAAATGGTATCAGAGCCTGTACCCAACCGGAAATGTGGCCAACGAGGACGTTGGGCCTCCGAGAGGGGGGGTGATTGTGATGACCCAGATGTGTAAGTATGTGTACAATGGCTGCACGAACTGGAACCCGGATGGCGGTACGTCCGTGCGGCCGAACTGGAAGGTGACAGGTCATAAAAAAGGGGGTCGTCACAATCCCACATCATTTGGGGAAGTATGTGGAAATGAAACATATGTAAAGAGAACCTCCCTAGATAGCAAGACGCGTTTTAGAGCACAATTGACAACGGATCTCATAAGAACTCCGAAGTTAAAAGTGTCTCGGCGAGAGTAGTACCAGGTTGGGTGACCGACTGGGAAGTTCTCGCCAAACAAAGCCGTGAGGGGAGAATATTGGGCTACGGCCCAATCCTCAGAGCGGACAATATCTTACTGGAAAAATGAGTTCTCACAAAGAGAATGCCTAACAAAGACTTGTTTGTCATTCAATAGCCTTCCATTCAACTTCTTAATAGCTTTTGGGCAGATTCTTCACTATCAAATTGAACAAAACCATACATAACCTTTTAGCTGGCCAGATTTGTTCAGGAGAATACATTCCCAAATGCTGAAAATGATTTTTGTAATGCTAGGTAGTCTATGGTCTTGTCTAAATTCTATCAGTTCATTTGCAATATTAAGTGAAAATTATACAATGACCATAAATAAGCTTAAAAAAATACATGTTTAAGAAATTAATACCTTAATAAGGATATTTCGCGATAAGAATACATTATTCGGATGAGTTTCCCTTTGATAGGTGTAAAGTTCAGAACGTCCAAAGCGTCACCTATTATCAAATCCAAAGCAACCTTCTATAGAAATCAAAAATACAAACCAAATGAAAAAGAATAAAATTAAATTTATTCTAAAGAGGAACGATAATGGATGACGCATATAAAATTTGCAGAAGGTGGAGAAAATTCACAAGTTTTTCAATGTCAATTAGAAAATGATCCTATAATGCAGAAATTCATGTAAAAAAGACAATATTTTATTGTAAAAACTAAATATATAGGGTGGTTTTTTAAGGAGAAATAAAGATGTGCAAGGTTTCCACGGGTAGCTTTAAATAAAAAAAATAACACCTCCACTATCAAATATATCAACAAAAATGGAACACTTTAGAGGAATAATTGCTTAGCATCAGGAAGCATACTAAACACTACGATCAAAAATAAGAAAATTTTGTTATTATTTGCGTCTGGTTTCAATAAGTTTTACCAACTTGTATATGCACTTTATTGAGCATAACAACAAGAAACCCATCTTCAGAAAGTTTGTTGTCTGCAAGAGCAGTTTCATCTTTCAAAACTTCCCCATTATGAATCAATAATTGTTGACCACAAGGATAATTATCTTTTTCTTGTACATCTTCAAAGTTCTTCTTGACAGTCATCACCTAATAAAACAATATAAAATATTTACAAGTCGAAAAATCAAAATAATTTTAAAGCAAAACAATGAAGAAATTTAAATATGCAAAACAGAAGCGAAAGGCCAGAGGATAAAAAAGAAGAGAAATATGCGACATATTGAGAGGAAGAGCAGCACAAGCAGAAATGAGACGAAGAACCACCTGTAAAAAAACAACCGTCAAAAGCAAAATAAATTGCCAAGACATGAAACAACAATAAAAAGTCAAAGGCCATAGGAGGAACAAAAAGAGAAATAAGTGACATATTGAGAGAAAGAGCAGCGCAAGCAAAAACGAGACGAAGAATCACTTGTAAAAAAGCAACCGTACATCTCAACAACAAAACACAAGATAGTAAATAGGACAGAAGAGAAAAAAAAAAAGAACGACTTATGCAACAAAACAAGAAGAGTAGTAAAGAAAGGACAGACGAAACAAGTAGTCAGAAGTAGTAAAATTCAAATCTAATGGGAAGTAATTGATATGAATTCACCTCTCCCTACTACTCAGCTGTTTACATTTACAGAGAAAATATCACAGAAGATAACATCACATTATATAAATACAAGTTTGGAAAACTTGAAGCATGGTGAACGATACCAAGTTCCAAGTTTGGAAAACAATGAAAGAAAAGAAGTTTAAATACTTTCTACCACTCACAACATAGAGCAGGAGAAAAATAAAACCAAAGCAGGAAATTGAAAAACATCCAGCAACAGTAGCAATATTAGACTATAATACCAATCTACTTGTGAGCACAATATTATTGATCAAATAGTCAATATTTGTCACTTGAGCTAGTAGCTCAAGTAGTACTCTGTTAGTGATTTTACACCTTTACACGCAAGTGCACGTGTCGCTAACGAAGTAATAGAGTAAGTAGAGTATCGATCCCACGAGGATATTGTTAACTATGTTAAATTTGCTATAAAAATCTTATAAAAATATTAAAATGATAATTGAAAATAATTAGAATTAAAATATAAAATACGATGCAATAAAAGAAAGCAAAATAAACGAGATAAAATCAATAAAAGAAAGCCTAGGTTAGGGTTGATTTCCTCTTTACATGCAATTATTATTGACACTACAGCATAAGTCTAGAACAGCAAGAATAACAATAGTTATAGGTTTCTTTCGAATTGCCTATATAAATTCAATTTTAGAATTTCTCTCGACTGTGAAAGAAGGTAACTAACATTGAATTTCCATAAACCCTATTCTTAATGCCAATTGAATTAACGTTAACTACTTTGTAACGTATTAATCCAATTAATCAATCGTGCATCTTAACATTTATATTTACCTGTCGATAAAATATAAACATGAAACATCAAACTATCTGTCGATATGAATTGAATTAGACAAGGAACATCACGAAAGATTGTTCCAAACAAAAATGCATAAGCAATGCTACAATATTAATCACAAAACAGCAAGAATTCTTATATTTCTAGGGTTCCGTCGAATTGCCTAGATAAATTCGTTTTGAAATTTTCTTTTCGATTTTGAAAAGGCAAAAACTTAATCTGAATTTTCTTGTGAACCTATTCTTAAATGCCAAATAGATTAATGTTAGCTACTTTGCAACACTTTTAATCTATTCAATTTCTTATGCATCTTTAATTCCTATTTACCTATCGATACAATAGGAATATGTGAAATCAAAATTGTCTATCGACATAAATTGAATTAAGCAGTTCAAATCATGAGAAATCATTCAATGAAAAATACATAGCATTATAGATCAATCATAAAACATGTAATGAGTACTTTCTCTCCTAACCAAGAATATGAGTTTAGCTACTAAACATAATAAAAAATAAAACTAAAAACAATAACATAAAAATAATAAAATAAGAGAAGAAGAAGAAAAATCAGGGAATGTCGTCGTTCTGGTTCCCCTTCTCTGGAGCTCTCCAAAGCTCCTTCTCCAGCAAGGAGCCACACCAGAATCCTACTTTTCTTTAAACAAAATATCCCTTTAATTCTGCATGCAATCTTCTCTTTCTCTCTCCAATCTCAATTATATTTAATTATTTCCCCTTTCTTTTTAGCTTTCCAGAATGGTTCTCTCTCTTTGGGTTCACGTACTTCCATGTTCCAATTGATTTTCCCTTCCTATTTTGTCCTCTTCTGCATGTCAAATGTCAATTCTTTTCTCTTTCCAAATTGTTCTCCACCTTGATTTTTTTTCTTCACTTTCTCTTCACATCTTCCGCTGCCCAGTTTTTCTCCATCATCCGATGCTGCCCAGCTTTTGCCATCATCCGCTGCCCAGCTTCTATTTTCTTCCTTTTAATTTCTACTGCTGTTTTGTCCTTTAGTGCTGCCCGAATTTACTTCTTCCGCTGCCCATTCTTTAAATCAACTATTGCCCAAATTCTTTAAATAATCCGATTGCTGCCCAGCTTTTGTAATCATCCGCTGCCCAATTTTCTTTCTTTTGCTGCCCTTTTGTCGTTACACTTTTCCTTATTAATTCTGCAGCCAAATAATACCCATATATTATGTTACCATATTCAAAACAACAAATTTCCTGATTTTTCTTAATTTGATTCCTTTCTCTCCATAATCTTCAACTTTTGAATTTGACTTTCCCTCTAATAAAATTACATAGCAATATAAAATTCAAATTGAAAAGAAAAATTGTGCTTTTAATAGAGAATCTGCATGAATATGTTAAATTGAATCAAAACACTAAGCTGTAGCATTATATAACAATTGTATTAAATTCATAACAACTTATTATTACATTCACTCAATTCATACAAGTTTTATCATGTAAAATTAGCATAAAATGACTCTAAAATAAGAGTCATCATACTCCTCCCTTGTAACCCAAGTACTAGTCCTTGAGGTCTTGGGTTTGAGTGGGGGGAAGACAAAAACTCTCTTCAGGAGAGGGAGAAGATCGTGAGTACACGTGGGACGACCTTCGAGAAACCATGTGGCAGCGGGCCCATCGGGGGGCACTGCACGGCCTGGCCCATCGGGGGGTTCAGTCGTTACTAAAAAGGCACCTTTTTTTGTAACGACCCAACCCCCCGATGGGCCAGGCCGTGTAGTGCCCCCCGATGGACCCCCTGCCACGTGTACTCACGGTCTTCTCCCCCCTTGGAGGGAGCTTTTGCCTCCCTTCCCACTCGAACTCAAGACCTCAGGGACTAGTACTTGGGCTACAAGTGAGGAGTACCACTTGAGCTACTACACGGACTGTCGGGGGAGCCTGGCGGGTCGTTACAGACTGTCACATTAAACATGTCGTGCATTTCCATGCATTTTGATCTTTTTTTGGTAATCTTTCTTTTATGTTTTCCTTCAATATCTTGAAATGGTTCATGGTCCTTGATTTTGAGCTTGGTTTCACCTTGTTTCGTAATTAAAAACTCTTCTTATATACTTTCAAACGCATTATCTTTATTTAATGAATCTTTATCAGTGCTTGGAAAATCGTTTATTGTAGCTTTAATTTTTTAACTCCCTTGGTTCATATCATTCATTTTCCCATCACAGGGTTTGTCCTCGAATCTCCTGAATCATACACATAGAAATTCACACTAGAAAAAATGATTAAGATTGTTAGAAAAAATTAAATCTTTAGAATAAGTAACAAGTGCTTGCTCCCTTGCCAAAAATATACTACTTTTCTCACTTTCTTTATCAAGTTTTTTTACCTTTTGTACCTCAACTTTGGATTCTTTTGGCTCATGGTTCAACAAAACTCTTTCTTTGTGAATCTCATAGATGTCTTAGAAAATTTCCTACATCGGACAATTATCTTCCTCTTGTTGAAATTCCATAAAACTTGGATCCTTTTGAAGAAAACTAACTTCCTCTTTTTTAGGGTCTTCGATTGGTGGCTCTTTGGTTGGTTGCTCTTCGGTTGTTTTTGGTTGGTGGCTCTTCGATTGGTTGCTTTTTGGTTGGTGGCTCTTCGATTGGTTGCTTTTTGGTTGGTGGCTCTTCGATTGGTTGCTTTTTGGTTGGTGGCTCTTCGATTGGTTGCTTTTTGGTTGGTGGCTCTTCGATTGGTTGCTTTTTGGTTGGTGGCTCTTCGATTGGTTGCTTTTTGGTTGGTGGCTCTTCGATTGGTTGCTTTTTGGTTGGTGGCTCTTCGATTGGTTGCTTTTTGGTTGGTGGCTCTTCGATTGGTTGCTTTTTGGTTGGTGGCTCTTCGATTGGTTGCTTTTTGGTTGGTGGCTCTTCGATTGGTTGCTTTTTGGTTGGTGGCTCTTCGATTGGTTGCTTTTTGGTTGGTGGCTCTTCGATTGGTTGCTTTTTGGTTGGTGGCTCTTCGATTGGTTGCTTTTTGGTTGGTGGCTCTTCGATTGGTTGCTTTTTGGTTGGTGGCTCTTCGATTGGTTGCTTTTTGGTTGGTGGCTCTTCGATTGGTTGCTTTTTGGTTGGTGGCTCTTCGATTGGTTGCTTTTTGGTTGGTGGCTCTTCGATTGGTTGCTTTTTGGTTGGTGGCTCTTCGATTGGTTGCTTTTTGGTTGGTGGCTCTTCGATTGGTTGCTTTTTGGTTGGTGGCTCTTCGATTGGTTGCTTTTTGGTTGGTGGCTCTTCGATTGGTTGCTTTTTGGTTGGTGGCTCTTCGATTGGTTGCTTTTTGGTTGGTGGCTCTTCGATTGGTTGCTTTTTGGTTGGTGGCTCTTCGATTGGTTGCTTTTTGGTTGGTGGCTCTTCGATTGGTTGCTTTTTGGTTGGTGGCTCTTCGATTGGTTGCTTTTTGGTTGGTGGCTCTTCGATTGGTTGCTTTTTGGTTGGTGGCTCTTCGATTGGTTGCTTTTTGGTTGGTGGCTCTTCGATTGGTTGCTTTTTGGTTGGTGGCTCTTCGATTGGTTGCTTTTTGGTTGGTGGCTCTTCGATTGGTTGCTCTTCGGTTGGTGGCTCTTCGATTGGTTGCTTTTTGGTTGGTGGCTCTTCAGACTTTTGTTTGCCCTCTTGTTCCTTCAACTTTTGTTTTTTTGTCTCTTGTGCTTCCTCGTATTTCTCCATCATTGCGTCAGAAAGTTGTTCAATTTTTCTCAACGAAGCTTTACACTCCTAGCTTTGCTTTCGTCTATAGTATTTTTTATTTTCAGCCTCTTCTCAGCTTATGTATTGCATTTGAGAGATTTTGTGAAATCTAACAATGATGTCAAGAAGAAGAAGAAACAATAAGAAAACTTGTTAAATGCGAAGTTAGTTTAATGAGTCTCTCTCACTCCCTCATGTGTTTACACTCAAATAATATCAATCCTCTTGTGTTTCAATCAAATAATGGCGTTTACTATAATAGTCTCACCCTTTTGCGTTTTACCTCTTAATTTCCTCTTTAATCTCTTTGTGTAAAGCTTTGATCAAGAGAAAAATATTCAACAAGTAAAACAAGTAAGATCAAACTTTTAAGATAAGAATTCTAACTTACAAAAATAGTTGAATCAAACTATTTTGAAAGAAAGAAATATGAGAAATCAATGAAAGAAACTTTGTTACTAAACAAGGAAAATAAGAAAGTACAAGAACGAATAAGAATTGTTGTTTCCATATATGATAAGAATTGATATCAAATGAATTATATTCGAAATTTTAAGAATAAATTCGAGAATTTAAAAATAAGAGTCAACTTTACGAGCAAAGTTCGAAACTCGAAGAACAAGAGTCAAAATTTGACGAATGAAATTTTGAACTTAAAAATGCTAGTTGAAATTTCAAGAATAAAATTCGAAACTTCAAAATCAATAGTCGAAATTTCAAGAATGAAATTCAAAACTTTAAGAATAAGAATCAAAATTTTAAAAATAAAATTTGAATCTTTAAGTATAAGAATGGAAATTTCAAGAATGAAATTTAAAACTTTAAGAGTAAAAAGAAAGAAAAAAAAATTGGATGTTTTTTTATTTTGAAAAATTTCGAAAAAGAAATTCGGAGAAGAAGAGATTGACAGAAAAATAACGATAGCGATTGAATCTAGGAACCTAGCTTTGATACCAAATATTGAGAACCATGGGTATATCAAAACCGAGACTCTTCAACAACGTGGAATAGAAATTCAGAAACGCCTTTGAATCAAGTAAGAAGAACTTGACCCTAATCGAACATTGTCGACGGAACCAAAGTTATCAAACAAGGAGCTTAACATGTACCGAACTTGTGGTTAGAACCAAAACTACAAATTTGATATTTCAAGTTTTGATTTGAAAAAAACTTCGTTCTATATTAAGAATCAAAGAGAAAATTTTCTAAAAAACTTAAAGTTCATTGTATTTAAATAGAATACAAATAACCCTAAAAATAATAGTAAATAGTGTAAAATATCCTTAAAAATCTAAAAAGTCTAATAAGTGTCAAAATACAAAATATAACCCTAAAACGTAAAAAAATACAAAAATAAAAATTGAAAAGTTTGGTGAGCGGCCAGCGCGTCTCTTGCGTGTCCCGCCTTGCATTTTCATGCATTTCTATGCAATTTGATCATTTTTTAGCAATCTTTCCTTCATTGCTTCTTTCAATATCTTGAAATGATTCATAATCTTTGATTTTTAATTTGGTTGCACCTTGACTCATAATTAAAATATCTTCCTTTATACTTTCAAAGTCATCATCTTTCTTTAATGAATTTTTATTTGTGTTTGGAAAATATTTTATTATAGCTTTAATTTTTGGACCCCCCTTAATTCGTATTAGAAAGCAACCACACAAACAACACAACAACGTGAACAACTATGGTAAAACAAGCTTTCCATTTACACTGTCATAAATAGATAAAGAGGACTATACAACAACCTGAGGAAGGAGAAGTAGGGCAGTTTCCTTGGAGGAAGAAAACCCCACCGCAACAATACACTTTTGTGTCCTAAAATTAAGGGTAGGAGAACCAATAGATTTTATAACATTAATTTCATTATCACTAAAATTAGCTCAATTATCCATAATCAAATAACAAATTAATATAAAACAAAAAATAAATACAATTTAATAAAACAACAAAACCAATTCAATATCACTTAATATTCAGAAAGTGATACTAACTTGGCACAATATCATATTTCAAATAATAAAACTAAAGAGTGGAACGAGTTGAGTTCCAAGAGAGTTGATCCGAAAGGGTTGAGATAGTTGATCTGAGACATCGAAAGTGAGCGATGTTTAGCAAGTTGAAAGTTTTGTGTTTACACCTATCGATTTACATGGTATTTATACATGAAAAAAATACATTATTATAAAAAAATCGATTATAACCATTTAGAAACAGCTCTAATTCGACCTATTCAAAGAACATAGTGGCATTTGTATCAAGATCGCCTCAATGTTCTTTGAATTGTGAGTAACAACTATTAAGTGGTCGTTGCTAGCCGATGGAGACACTCTAATGGTTGATTAAATATATAACGCCACAACGTTATAATTTTTTTAAATAAAACGTTAAAGGGCCACCGGCCGCCCCATCGAAGGAGTGCTAGAAGGCATGACTCCTGCTGGGCCTATTGAAAAACAAATTCACCGGCCTGCGGGCTGATTGGTGACGCGGGCTGATAAATGAATTTAAATATCTTTACTCATTTGTGGATCATTAATTTTTACATTTGTCGAGCGATGTTAAATTATATATTTTTCCTTGAGTTTGTTTCCCTTAACTCGGTTTTGATTTCTTACTCTCTTAAGATAAATTGCCTCGAGCGGCTTGCTTTTATAGAATGGATCATCACATATAATAAGAACGGAACGTTGCAAAAACAAAAATTAACTATAATATTTTGACTAAGGTTATAAGTTTTTGCTTAAATAAATGATTATTGCATTTATATCATTGGCATCTAAAGAACAAACATTATTATTCATTAGTAAATGATTTAAAAACGGGATAACAATAACTACATTTATTTTCTTATTTTAATATTTTAAAATATTCATTAAAATATAACTAAAGTATAATTAATGTAATATATTATAAATAATTAATTTATTATATTAATTACATCAATAATTATTTAGATTTGGTTGAATATTCAAGAGAATTAAAAAAAAAAAGCAAAAGTAATATTATTTTTATATTATTGGCATCTAAAATAACAAACATTATTAATTTAAAAGAGCTAAACATGGCTGGTTTGGCATGTAATTAAATCTGAACAGATAGATTTCCATACAAAACTAACTAAACCCACAAGATTTTTATCAGAGAATCTCCACTCCTAGAGAAACAAACCCATGAAATCTGCCATGAAAAGGAAGAAGAAGAAGCTTTGATAATAGGGTTGAAGATGGAAGAATTTCTTCTTATTTTTCCTTTTTCCGATTGGTTGTTTGATGGGTATTCGATATCATCATCCTCTAGCTTCTGCAATGCTCTGCAGGGAAGGCCGCCATTGCCGACCTCTGTAAATGCTTCTTCGGCCAAAGATCTCTTCTCCATTCCTTTCCAGATTCTCTTCTTCCTGCTCCATCTTTAAGAAACAAACAAAGCCACTTCTTATTTTATTTTTTATTTCGATTCTTCAGTAATTTAGTAGTGAAGTGAAATTTGAAAGAATTTAGTCGTTAGTTTGCGTTTGTTACCACGGAAGAATTCTCTGGTTTTGAGTTCTGATTTGAATCCTGCTCAGTCGAATCTTTCTTCTTCATCTCCACACCATCTTCTTCTCTTTCCTTCATTAACTTCCCCAGCCTGACGGTCTTTTTAGCAGTAAACTTCTTCAGTACATCTGCGATTACCATAACTTATGCCTTCAAAACAAATGGTTGTTCGAAAGAAAACAGATAAATTTTCCGTCAAATTGTTACCTTCGAAACTGACTAGCCGATAAACATGGCCCACGAGAAGCATATCGTCCGGCCGCAAAAGCTTGAGGTACTTCAATGGCGTCCCATTCTCGGACTTCGCCTCCGGTGAGGTCACAACCAGAGCAACGTAATGGCCGGAGTTCAAGTTCATCACCTCATCCGCCTTAATCGACCAGAAAAGCGTCTGGATCTTGTTCCCCGGGTGGTGAATGACCACCGCCGCCGCCGATGTCTGACACTGACAGTTCCCCATGTCTCCGACGACCCTCGATCTTTTTTGGTCTGAACCCGCTATTTTACTTCCAATCGGAAAGTAGAACTCCGGCAACAGATGGAAACTGAAATTCCCAGGAAGAAAATGGGGTGCAGGAATTGATGGAGGTGGGGTGATCTGGTGGATAATATACTTACCAGTGGAAGAGGATAGACAGATCTTTTGTTTCGTAAACTTCCATTTTGAAATACATTAAAAATTATTATTATTTTTAAAATTGTAATCTAAAATTAATTACATTCTCAATTTGGATCATACATTTTTATGTACAAAAAAAATTTACGAATAAAATATTTTTATTAACATAAAATTACACAATTGATATTTTGATCTCCTACCACTAAAATTACTCTTCCTTATAAGTTTAGACTTTCACGTTATTTTTTACAAATTTTTTCAAAATACCACTAAACGACCAGCCATTCCAAAGTATTTAGCCGAGCAAAATAGTCTTCTGATTTCACAGAGAATTGCACGTCTTTTTTCTTACTCGGATATTCTTCTACAAAACTTAGTGAAATAGGCCAAAAAATACTTCTTCAGTTTAGAAAATAAAAAAATACAAACTACGAGAGCTACGATACATATGAAAGTCGTCGTAGAGAATGAAAATAGTGGTGACAAAATCAATTGATCTCTAAATATCTCGGTTTGTCGATAAATTAATATAAAAAAATAATTGAAATTGGGGAAAAATATATGAAAAAAATACTTATTTTCTATTTTTGGCTTTTCAGTAACGTGCACAGCCAAACGACAGATAAGATTGCGTCAACAAAGCGGGTGGGACCCATGAAATGGAGCCAAATTTAGTTGATGGATTCTCAGCCGTTGGATGGAAGACGATCATCATAATCGCGTCGGTTGTTGGTTGCACCGCACGTTGTAAACTTGTCTTCTTTAATAAGCAAATGTGTCTCTTGTTCTATTGATTGTTTCTATACTTTATTAGGAGGAAATTATATATTTAAAATTAAATAAATTAAATAATTGAAAAGATAATATTATAACTGAATAATTAATAAATGCACAGAATTACAAAATAGGTAAAAAAAAATTCATTTTAAAAAATTCATTTTTTAATATATTTAAAAATTCATTTTACAATCTTCTTATTGATCAAACATAAACATGCTTGCTAAAGAACGTTACCTCTAAAAACTTTAATACGCTTCCGAATTGAAAGAGTCAGCTTTGGACCACCAAATAAGTCGATGAATTAAGACTTGTCGGACTCATTGGTCAAGTGAAAATGCTATTTGAAATGGACATTTATTCCTTTAGGTCATCTAATCGATGATCAAGGAGTCAATCGCCAACTTGAGCGATAACTCTCGAAAAATAATTATAATATAATTTTATTTTTTATATCTATTGTTTGAATTCAATGATTTAATAAATAAAAAACATGTTTTGCTAAAGAATGCTTTAACATCGTGTTTAGACAGAAAAATCTATTTTTATGTATTTTTAAGTTAATCTTACTTGAATTATATCTTCTGCATATTTATCTTTAAAAGAGCACTTAAATGCAAATGAAGAAAGCTGATGATTATTGAAAAAAAAAAAGACAAAGAGGATAAGAGTTATTCAAAAGTATAGGATTTCAAAAAATGAGAGAGAGATAAGTTTGTTAGAAAAAATATGGAGAGCCAATGAAATATTGGAGAAAAAAAAAACACATTTTTATTATAGTGGGAAAAGATAAGAAATTTGTGGGAGGAAGAATCATTTTATCTATAAAAAAGTTACGAGCCAATCAAGAGATCAAAATGAAGATAAATGAAAGCATCACGTAGAGATGACAAACGATCTGGTTGAACTAAGACGAGCCAGAAGTAGTCTGACTCATCGAGCTTAAAAAGATTAAAAGAGCCGAGCCTAACGAGTTGAGACTAATGAGCCAGCCTGAAAAATTTTAACCCGAGCAGGCTTGCGAGTCAAGAGTTAAACGACCCGAACCTAACGAGCCGAGCGTATATAAATATTATCTACTTATACTAATATAATATAAATTTTTTAAAAAAAATTATTTAAAATTATAATAAATATTAATAATTATATGTCAACGATATTTACTTATTTAATTTAAAAATTAGTTATGTTAAGGTATATAAAATTGAATGTATTAATAAAAAAATTATTTGAAACTTTTTAATAAAAATATATTGCATAAATATCATTAAAAATATTTTAACATAAAAAAGAAATCAAAATTTAAAAAAAATTACAAATTCAAAAAAAAAATTACAAATATGAAAAAAAATTACTTCAAATTACAAAAAAAAATTCAATAAAAGGAATCTCTAGTCTTCAACATTCAAATTCGTAAACTCAAGAATTTCATCATCTCGTTGTTGATATCTCGTCTTGGCATCGATCCAACCTTTGATACAAATGAGCGATTCCACAAGACCTGGTACAAGTCTTCCTCTTCGTTCATCATAAACACGTTCACCTGTATTAAAAGCAAATTCCAATGCTACAGTAAAAACAGAATGTGTTAGTAGATCACATGTCATTATAGAAAAAATAGAATATGTGGTAGAATGTGTGACGACCCGAAACCGAACCCGATCGGGGTCCGGGATCGAAGCCGTCACTCCGGGACATTTGCAGAAAACGGGCACATATTTATTTATTTATTTTTTTTAAACTTTATACTTTTAAAACCTTAACAGAGAGTATAAACCTTCTCTGGAAGTGAAACTGGAAAACACATTTAAGCTGGATGTGAATAATGGATAATGAGAATAAGACAAAAAGTGAACAGTGACCGGATGACTAAAAGTGTGAACAGTGACCGGATTGGTTAAAAATGTGAACAGTGACCGGATGACTAAAAATTTAAAAGACAAAACTGGCAACTTTTAACATGATTACATAAAAACAAAAGTTGTGGAAACAGAATGTATGAAAACTTCAAACTTTAGAAAACGATTCAAAACATGATTTTTGAACATATCGGGAAAAACACGATGAAATTTTAAGGAAAAACAAATTACATGGATGGCTCTAACATGACAGAAACTTAAGAAAAATCACACTACATGGATAGCTCTAAAACCAGAAGCTGTCCATGCACAGACTAACAGAAAATATTCCAAACGAATTCCAGAATACTTCAAAACATAGTTCAACTGTCGAATACAGAGGTTTTAACAAGAGAAAGCTTAACCAACAGAATACCTTACATTATCTATATCCAACAGAATTTCCTACGGGTTTTCAACAATCAAAAATACAGAATCCTAACATAGTTTAAAAACCAAACACAGAATTCCAGTAGGGTTTACAGCAGAAAGAATCGGATGAGACGATGACGTCAGCCGGAAGAATGGATGACGTCAACCGGAAGACAAAAACAGAACTCTGAATAAACTGGGCGGAAGACTTATGCTGACGTCAACCGGAAGACATATTTACACTGGGCGGAAGACTTATGCTGACGTCAACCGGAAGACATATTACACTAGGCGGAAGACTTATGCTGACGTCAACCGAATACATATTTACACTAGGCGGAAGGACTTAATTTTAAAGACAGAATGGACCACTTTTTAACAGGAGGACCTTCCAACAGGAAACTTTAAAACAGAAGGTATAAGGCTTCAAAACCTTCAAACCCGATTCAAAATTTACAGATTTCTAAGAAAACAAACTGCATGGATGCTCTAAATTTCGAGACTATCCATGCATGACCTGAAAATTGAGAACTCAAGCAGTTCCAGAATGTTTTCAAAACATTTAAAATATATGGGTACAATCTGTCAAATACAGAGGTTTAAAATACACCACCATTAAAACCTATACATCGTTTATAATTCACAACAGAACTAAACAGACAGGACCTACATTCCAGAATTTCACAACAGGAGTTTTGAAAACATAAAGATACAGATTACACATTGGTTTTAAAGTTTCAAAAGCTATACAGGACTTGACCTAACATAAAAAAAAAATACAATCTCACAGGGATGACATTGATCCGACTGCAGCAACCAACCCCAGTGAGCTCGATCCTCCAACTACATCAGCTCGTCATTTTGAGGCACAAGGTCCTCATCAAGAGTATCCGTACCTACAACAGGGAGTTCACCTATGAGCCTAGAGCTCAGTAAGAACATGAGATGCAATGGTGCATATGCTGTGCATGAACGTTTCAAATACATGAACATTACATCACTTCACATTTAGTTTCACTGGACAGGAAGGTATAAGTGGGAGGAGGAGCTGGCGCAACAGGATGTACATGCCACTTTCAGGACATAACAGGAGTACTTGACAGGATGCCAGTCCTCGTCCACACTTAACCATACATTTTCTTTACAGGATTTTATCTTACTTACTTCAAAACCGGTGCTGAAAACATTTGCATGATTTTACAGGAAACGTGTATGCATGAATAAGTGAAATGCTTAAACTTAACATTAACAGATGACAGAATGAATACAACAGGAAACAGAATATAACGGAAACACGTTTAACTTAAAACATAACCTAAAACCTATCTACCCGAACCAGACCTAGTACCTCCGAGTTGTAGGGCCTTAAGGGCCAACGTAGATGCATGAACTTACCTGTTTGCTGCGGTGTCAGATGCTCGAATGTCCCTGGAATGCTCGGATCTGTAGTATGCATGAAGAGGTATCAAACAGCTGCAAATGCTAACAAATAACTTGGAAGATTATGCAGAAAACTCCATTCAGACATGTAGAAAATCACAATGTGTTCCCATACAAAAAAACGAGAGTTTTCTCCTAAATACCTTAACCTAAAACTTCAGCAAAACGCATACTTTTTGCTTGTCCAAATGGGTTAGTATTAGAAGATGTTTACCTTAGGCAGAAAACAAGGAGAAACCTAGGAGATCAAAGGTGTTTGGGTGAACTTTTGTCGCCTGGCCGAGAGAAAATAGAGGAAGAGAAGATGGAGAAGTGGAAACTTTCACGTAGGAGGGAAGAGAAGGCTTGTCTTCCTCAACAAGTTGCCACTTGGCACTCATCCATTGGTTTGCTTCCACCTACCTTAATTACTTCCACATTTACCCTTCCATTAGCTTTTAACCTAATTGACTTGTTTTGATCACACTTAGTTTGGTTTTCCCTTAAACCTTCCATCATTACAACCAAAACATACATTGTATTAATATAATATTAATCGCGGTTAAATGACCCCGGGAAAACTATTACATGGCAAAATGCCGGGTGTTACAGAATGTCTTTTCCACTAATCTAAAAAATGAAGCTGAAGAGTTATATAGTCTCGAGGATCGATCTCTCGATCCGTTCTCAACAATAATTTAAAGAACGAGAGTCCGTTTAGGGGGCAGTGACCCCCAGTTCTCAGCCCAAAATGAGGGGAGGCATAGTGGGTCGTGACCCCCAATTCTGACTTGAGAAATATCAAAAATGATCTCATGAGAACGGGACACCGTCTAGTGGCGGGGACCCCTTGTCCCGTTCCACGTGGTCCAGTGCCTCGTCAGCACTGGACAAAATGACCCCCGTTCTTTTAATATCGCCCCCCCGTTCTAGTCATAAACAGTGATTGTGGGGTGATCGGCCACCCGACATGGTTTGTTTTGTTAGATTTTTATAGTTTAAGAATTTAGTTATTAAGTTTTATAGTTTAGGGTTTATTTTAAAAAAGTCTCATAGTTTGAGGTTTATTTTGATTTTTACCCTTCTTTTTATCAGTGACATGATATTAAAAACTATTATAATTGTTTTATTCTATTTTTGGGGCTAAATATATCGTGATTGAGAGGAGAGATTACCTAACTATGTGATTTACATACTTTTGTTGGGTTTTTGTTGTATGAATATTATTAAATAATTCAATATGTTTTTCATAATTAATTTATTCATTGTTCGGAAAACATGAATAAATATTTGATAAAAGGTAAATAGAAATTAAGATATATACTGAATTGTGAGAACACATTAACTTTATATAAGTTATTTAGTTAGTTTTAAATATTTACGCATCATTTTATTTGAATCACGTGATCATTTTAGAACTGCACTTTAATAAATTATTTACGATATTTATATACCATAAGTATGAGGAAAATATTATAGAAATTAGCCAAGCACTTCTAGCGGATTTTGCAAAAGAAAATTCTAGATCATCTATTAATTTTGCTGTAGTATTTCACAACATTTGTAAGGCAGCTCATAAAAAAGGAAATCGAATTTGACCCTTATTTTCTCACGTATTTATCTTATTTGCTTTGTTATGTGCTTAATTTAATTTTTGAAATTGTTTATATCTTATTCAATTCACATTATCTATTTAAATTTTGACAACTTGGCAAACCGCCATGTGAAGTAAAAGAGGGTCCAGTTCATACATGCTCAATCACACATCGATTGAGAGAGTAGAAAGTAAATGGTTTACTACTAAAGTTCTCGTCTCTACCTAATACAATGTGTTTTGAGCTAACTCCAATAATAAAACCGTGCAGGGTTAGATCCAAAAAAGACACACTAAGAGAACTGAAGATATTAAAGATAATATTGTCCTCATTAGATCGATGATTTACCAATCATATACTACTTGGATGTGATATGTGTACTGATATAGTTTTGCACATAAGTTGCGCCGAGAGAAATGAAGTTGGAAAATAGTAAAAGAAACCATGTGGTTTTGCTCCGTGACAATCCCTTTTAATAATTATATTTTTCTAACAAAAAATACATTATTGGTTTTCATAATCTTCTTCAATTTAGGCTTTTATACTTTAAGAGTTGTTTCAACGTAGGCAATATAATTTATATTTTCTTATTAAATTTTTTTATCGTTACTACTTCATGTCCAAATGATTCTTTCATTTATATGCGTCAATATGTTTTACAGTTAAATATGTATTTAGTTATTGTAGTTTTAGGTCCGTTTCAGTTTGTTCTTGAAGTTTAAATTGTCTCGTTAAGATCCTCGCAGTTTAAGTTTTATTTTTAAATAGTCTTTCCATACATTTCAATAATTAAATTTAACGACTTATTTTAATAATTTATCGATTATTTTTTCGAAGAATTTCTTACTGCTTATCATGGTAAAATCAAGTCCAAAATGAGGTTTTCGGTTTGATCATTTTTTGGGTCGGTTTAGAATGATTTGGGCCTGTCAATTGATAAGAGTGTAACCCAGTGGAATGGAGAATGATACATGAAGAGGAAGTATAGGAAACATGTTCCACAAAAACATGTAAATTAGATTTGAAAAAGTATAATATAAAAAAAGGGAAAAGTTTAATACTTGATTTGCTTTAAGAAAAGGAGTGGCAAATGGAATTACTTTTGGCGATTACCAAATGATCTCCTATCTTCTTTTCTTCTCTCCCCCTTCATTGTGTCTTTCTACTTTTCTTCCTTTTAATGTTCAATCAAGTGCATGATTGAAGGATCATTTACATAAAATTATCTAGCGTTCATCACATGGTAGACTAGTCTAATTTAACTTGACACGTGTCACCCACGAAGTGGGAGATTTCTCTTTGCCATCATCTTCTGATGGTTGTATTTTGTTTCTTCTAGTGCAAAAGAATGACCCAATATAACAAGAAACGAGAAAATCGTGGATGAACTAAAAAAAAAAACTTCAATAATAATAATATGTTTATTTTTTTATTATATTATTTTAAAATATTATCAAAATAATAATTAGTTTAATTAAAATATAATTAATATAATAAATTATAAATAATTAATTTATTATATTAATTATTATTTAATTTTAAAAAATATATATAATAACAAAATAAATATAACGCTCTATTAATTTTGTCTCTTACACTCGCGAACAAGTAAAAAGTAAAAACCGACAGATGGAGTAATCGGAGGAACCAATTACGCTCTTCTCCAAAACAAACACATCCCCCAAATTTAATTCACTCTCTTCCTTGTCGGTTTCATACCACGTGCCATTGCATCCGTGTCGGATGTTGAACTAAACACCGTCACTTATATGGGACCCACTATCCGCACTTCACGTTCCGCGCACTTTAGCAATTTCGGTGCACCTCTTCTGCCTGATCCTACCCGTTTATAATCATTTCATCTTCCCCTCCACCATGCTACTACTGATTTTGGAAGTAATTGTCACGGAGAAGAAGTGAATGACTTCTTCTTGGGTCGTCTGAGAATTCTGTGTTATTTCATTCTTCTACGATTTTCTCCCTCGGTTGTGATATGGCTTCGTCTGAGTTTTCTCAGTTTAAGTTGTCTCCCACGGCGAAACCATCTTCACAGCACAAAACCTCCGTCTGTCTCGCCGACTGTTATCGTTATCTCGGAGGCTCCCTCGCTGCTTTTTTTCTGGTTTGGACTCTTTGGTCACTCACCGCTCCCAGCCCGAACCCTAAACCTATTTTCGCGCCGTTAGGAGCTGAGACCAAGGAAGTTCTAATTACAGTTGATTCGGAAGGTAGCCGGAGTGTCAATCTTGGCTACGACTCGCCGGAAAAAACATTCTACGACGATCCAAAGCTCAGTTTTTCTATAGGGAAGAAGATGACGAATTGGGACGAGAAGAGAAGAAAATGGCTGAAGCTTCATCCGTCATTCATGGCCGGAGCAGGGTCTAGAGTGCTTATGCTGACAGGATCCCAGCCGTCAGCCTGTAAGAATCCGATCGGCGATCATTTACTCTTGAGATTCTTCAAGAACAAGGTGGATTACTGTCGAATCCACGGCTATGATATCTTCTACAACAACGCACTACTGCATTCGAAAATGACGAGCTACTGGGCAAAGCTTCCGGTGGTTCGAGCGGCGATGGTAGCCCACCCAGAAGCAGAGTGGATTTGGTGGGTGGATTCAGATGCATTGATTACCGATATGGAGTTCAAGCTTCCATTAAAGCGTTACAGAAATCATAACCTAATCGTTCACGGGTGGGCTCACTTGATCTACGATCAGAAAAGCTGGACTGGATTAAACGCTGGAGTCTTCCTGATCAGAAACTGTCAGTGGTCGATGGACTTCATGGAAGTATGGGCCAGCATGGGCCCGCAGACACCAAACTACAAAGCCTGGGGACACATCCTAAGATCAACGTTCAAAGACAAGACCTTTCCGGAGTCAGACGATCAGACGGGGCTCTGTTACTTGATCTACAAGGAGAAGGACAAATGGGCGGACAAGATTTACTTAGAGGGGGAGTACTATTTCGAAGGGTACTGGAAGGAGATAGTGGGAAATCTCGACAACATCACGGCTAAGTACAGAGAGATGGAGAAAGAAGAAGGAGTTCTGAGAAGGAGACATGCGGAGAAAGTCAGCGGTCAATACGGTGCGTTTCGGGAGGAGTATTTGAGAGAGGCCGGAAGTGGGAGAGGGGGTTGGAGAAGGCCGTTCATCACCCACTTCACCGGCTGCCAGCCATGCAGCGGCGATCACAATCAAATGTATTCCGGCGAGTCTTGCTGGGAGGGGATGAGAAAGGCCTTGAATTTTGCTGATAATCAAGTGCTCCGTAAGTACTCTTTCCTGCACCCTACCTTACTGGATTCCTCCGTTGTGGAAGTACCGTTTGATTATCCAGCCTAGCTCTGATATTCTCGTACTGGACTGCCGACATGGAATGTTTAGTTTCTTTTTTGGAGATTTAGAATGTGGTCAAACTTTGGTCTTTCAGTTCTAATCAAAGTGCTTTATTGGACAGAAGTCGTCCACGTGGGCCGTGATTAATGGATAATTTTCAGCTTATGCATGCTCCATGTTTGACTTTCATTTGTTGCTAATTTTGTTGATCAAGAAGACTACCAACCCATTATTCAGAATTCTCACGTGGTCCAAACTTAACTTATAAAGAAAGATTAATTAGTGTATGAACTATATAATGCCTTGGTATATATGTTTTCAACTGATACCTTGAATTTTTAATTTCATCAATTGAGACTTCAAAATTTAAATCGTTAGCAATGATACCTTACTGTCAAGACTCGTTAAACTCGGTTAGACTCCATTAAAAAAAATCTGTTAGTTCTCCAATATTACTTTTCTCCGTCTATCCACTCAAACACCAATTTTCTCACGACTTTTTGTCCGCTATAATAGTGATTAATCGATTCTTTCTAACACTTCCTTCAACAACTAGATTGATGGCATGGAACTACAATATTTAGAGGTACCTGTTGCAAATACCCTACAAGATGAGAAAATTAATATACACTTTCTTCAACGCACTGCTGAACGAAATTAAAAGTTCAAGATACTAGTTGAAAATACTCTTTATTTGGGGCAAAAAATGAAAAAATATGAGAAATGGAAGAAACTATTAGCTATTTTGCTTTCAACAGATGATACGGGGGCGTGGTAAAAGAAAGGCACATGAGGATCAAGCTTACCTATCTTCTTCCAATTATTGAGATTTTTCAATAATAATCAATGCTTTGAGAAATGGGTTTGTTTCCAACTAAGGAATACATCACCAGAGAACTGTCAATATCACCTACCTACTTTGCCTTTCGTACCGCTCTTAAACCAATCAAACATGGGTGGGGTAGAGGGTGAAAGAGGATGAAATTGTGTGAAGCTTTAAAAAATTAATATTCAATTGATTTTATTACGGAGGTATACTAAACATTGACCCTGATCTCGGGAAGAGTTGTTTTTTTTTTGTTCAACAGACTCACCACCCTCAAAATGAGTTAGCCGGAGGTACGATCCAGTGGCGGGAATAGCACCGCACGTCTCGATATGTCTGGTATGTCCTCAACGACCTTTGAAAATTTGGAGGACCGAGTGCCTCCCACGCCCGGTCGTAATGATGACCAAATCAGGTTTCCAAAGTAAGTTTTGCCGTATTGAGTCAAATTAAGCTGCATGCTCCACCTCTGGTGTGTCAATTTTTAGGGTTAAATTATATTTTGCGTAACCATGTTGAAGAAGAAGCATGCACCATAGTACAGTTAGTTTAGAAAAACAATTTTCCGAATTCAGAGTAGCACGTTGGTAGCTAATATGAAAATTATCACCACATAATTTATTATAAACCCAAAATACACAATTTGATCGAGGCAATCAGGATTTCAAGACTAAACAATAATCAGATCTAAAGCAAAATGTAGGAGTTTGGGAAACCTGTTCTTGCAGATAGCCAGTTGAGAAGTGCAACGGCAGAGATCTATCCTTGATTTTGTTCGGACTTTTCGGTAGGATCTATCCTTTTCTTGGCCAATTTCTTCGCTACTCTCCTTTGCTTTGCTTTGTTGTTGATTGATCCACTGACTTGTTCCACTGGTTTAACAAAAACTTCATCAAACTGCATTACTGATTCAAAATGCAATGCAAAATCTTTAATTTTCTCAACTTTTTTTTTTTTCAATTTACTCGTTAAAAATTCATAGGATCACCATCAGTTTACCCAGTTAAAATCAAGACGCAAGTCCAAAAGCTAAATGAAGCTTTAAATTATCACGTTTCTGTATATCTTCAAAATTTTCGATGGAGATATCCAAATGAATGAAAATGCATCAAGGGTCGATGAATATGGCTTACCTAAGTTATTATTCTCATCAACAGGTGTCTCAGAGGAATTACGTCGAACACCTTGAGGTTCAGATTCGGTGACATCCACTTCCGTGCTTCTGTCTTCATTTGTTGAAGGCAAAAGCGGCCCGACGATTTGCCTTCTACGGGACAAATCTTCCCTGAGTTTTTTACGGCGATGTCTCTTTCTCTGAGCTCGGGTCAACTTTTGCGGCTCCAACCCACCATCGTCGCTTGTGGAAGAATCAGTCTCTCCAGAACCACCTATATTAAAGATGAAAACATCAAACATTATTTCTTTCAATCAATGTTCGAAGAGCAAAAGAACAGAAGAAATGTTTTTACCCGGCAGAACGTCCGCCTCAAAGCGTTCATCAGAAATATTTCCACGTAAGGGGAAGGGTTCTTCTGACTGTAGATAACCAAACGAAAATGAAGTTGATGAAAACTAAAGAGAAAGCAATGGTAGCAGAGAAGGAAACGACATACCTTTGGAGGAGAAGAGGGAGGAGAAGGATAGAGGAATTTAACTACGGCTTCGTTGAATTTCCTTCTTTTTTCTTCTCTGCGCATTGTTCTTGTAATTAAATTTCTTGCTTGGCCGTGCTGTTTCCAAGTCCACAATTACGTGACAAACTAACAACGGCAACTCCTACAATCTAAAAAATAATTATTAGAAATAGTAAAAAAGCAAAAATTATCTAAAAGGAAAAATAGAATTAAAAAAGAAAAATAGAGGGAAAACGAAAGGAGGCAAAGACTGTTACCTTTGAATGATAGAGAATAACTCATTATAGAAGAATACATGAATTTAAATATATTTCGTACAAGAGACTAAACTATCATTTCACTTTGAATAAATAAATTTAACATTCCCCCACAAACTCACGACGTGACTATAAGAATTATTGAGAGTTTGTTAAGAATAGAACGAAATCGTACAATCGTCAATGATTTAGTAAATTGGCAATCTACATAGATGAGGTGACAAAAGAAAGCATGATAGTATTAACCTAAAAGTGGTGACAAATGACATGACAATCGATCTCTATATATTTGGTTTGCTAATAAAAGACTGAGTGATGAGCAATCTGAATGGCACTGTTGTTGTCACAATATAAGAGAGTTGGTTGGACAAGAATAATATCCATATTAGTAGAAACCAACGTAACAAAACTATCTCACAAGTAGTACAAGTCGTAAAATGATGCTATACTTCTATGAAAGATCCAAAAACACTAGCTTACTTCTTGATCTTGTAAGAAATAAAAAAATAAATAAATCTTCATGCAAAATCTAGTGATAGACTTATGATCGGTAGGATTACCGACCCACAACATGAGAGTATGCGTGAATCTCTTGGGAGGAGTAGAAGAAAAATGAAGACTATGAAATCGAGTGCCTCGAAGATATCTCAAAATACAAAGAACAGCAGGTCCATAAACTGTAGTAGGTGAAGTAACAAGCTGACTGACAATATGAAGGATATCTAGAGGAGTGATTATGAGATCGACCAAACTTCTGACAATAGTATGGTATAAACTAGCATCAAACTAGGAAATCCCATTAGAAGAGGAAGATTAAACATTGAACTAAAGAGGTGTGTCAATAATCTTATTATCTATGCGACAAGCACACTAAAAAGTGTATACTTAGTTTGAGAGAGAATATAATAACTTGGAGAAGAAGCAACTTCAATGCTAAGAAAGTAACGTAGAAGACCAAAATATTTCATATCAAAACAACGAGTTAACTCAGATTTTAACATAACAATCCACTCAACAACATCACGAGTAATAATCATATTATCAATATTTAGAGAAAGGATTATATGGCTAACAAATTTATATTTAACAAATAAGGATGAATCATGATGACTACTAGGAAAAGTCAAGTGAAACAATCACGGTAGAGAATTTCTCAAATTATGCACGATGTGCTCATTTGAGACCATAAAAAGCTTTTTTGAGCTTGCAAACTTTCTTCGACTAAAGAGGAACACCAAGAGGAGATATCATGTAAGTTGTTTTTTGAAGGTCTCCATATGCATTTTTAACATTCATCTAGGAGATGGGCCATCGGTAAATGGAGGCTAGGACAATAAAAGTGCATATTGTCGTCATTTTAGCAACATGAGCAAAAGTCTTATCGTAATCCATACCATACTTTTGAGAACATTCTTTTACAACTAATCAAGCTTTGTATTGTTCAATAGGCTCATCGAGCTTGATTTGATCTTATAAATCCAACGAGATCCAAAAGCACGTTTACTTGGTAGAAGAGGTAGCAAGTTCCAAGTAGTAGTTTGATGCATAACAGTAAATTCCTCAGTTATAAAAATCTACCAAAGGGGATCATAGACGACTTCTTTGTAGAATATAGGCTAAACTAAATTAAAAATGAAAAAGAAAAAAAAGAGCTAGCGTAACACGAGTAAGAAAAATTAGGTAGGTTAGTGGACTAACAAATACGTGTAGAATGACGAAGTGGATGAAAAATAAGAGCCACAATCACTGATGATGATCATCACCAAGAGGAGAGGGAGCAGCGACAAGAGTAGGAATCAAAGTACTAGATTCTACTATTATCTCATTTGGAACTCTACAAGAAGCACGATATGAAGTGGGAATAGATGAACCAATATAACAATTAACTACAAAAGTAACAATACAAATAAATATCAGACTTAATATGAGTGCTCTTTGGTATAGAGAAGAAAGAGACTTGCTCAAGAAATACAATTTGGTGAGAAACATATAGTTTTTGACTGACTGAATTGAACAATGATATCCCTTTTGACTTATACCATAACCAAGAAAAACACAACAAACAAAACACGAGGATAATTTACTATGTTCAACATGAGAACAAAGGACAAAGCAAGTAGACCTAAAGACACGCAAAGAATAATAATCAAGAGAATATCAGTACAACTTGGTCCCCACATATAAGAGTGAATAAGTTCAAATGATGCAAGAGTGCAAGGGCCATTACTGTTAGCTTAAAGTGATTTAAGGTTAATATATTTTGATAACGACCTTTCTAATTGTAATTAGTTGTTTATTAATTTATTATTTAGAATTATCCTTGGTAAGGGGCATTTGGTTATTCTAATAAGTGTGTTTAAGTACTCCTATTTAACGATGAAATTTATTGGACTTAGTTGAAATAAATGTGAAAAATAGCTCAAGGCGTCGATCGGTCTATCAAGGTGTCAACCGCATAACCAAATTTAGAAAGTTTCTGAGAGCTCGAAGTGTCGATCATTCTATGAAAATGTCAATTGCATGACCAAATTCATAAATTTCTTGAGAGCTCGAAGTGCCGACCAGCTTCATGAAGTGTCGACTGCACAACAAATGCAAAATTATAGAGAGATCAAGGTCGACTGCGAGATGAAGTGTTGACGGGTGTGATCTATCACAATGTTGATCGAACTGATGAAATCTTTTGAAAAGTGTAGCAACGGTCACATAAGTGTCGACTGAGTAGATGAAGGTGTGATGTGCCAAGGAGACCCCTAACTTGTTTCCAAGGTAAAACACTTGTACCTTCTACCCTTATTACTAATAAACTTACTCTTATTGCAGGTGAGGAGCCCTTTCGAGACATAAAGGATGGACTAATGGATTGCTTGGAGTGGAAGCAGACCACGCAAGACATGGATAAGCCAACTAACTTGCTGATGTGGAGCATAGAAGATGACTTAACTCTATCACAAGCTAGATTAGCAGAGGCGGGGCTTTGTCTTCCCAGAGACAACTAATGTAATCTATTTTTCTTTCCTTTAAAATACTATAGGCAAACTCTTAGCCTATTATTCGGTTTTCAATTATGCATGCATGCATAAACATATAGGATAATTGGTGGTAGAGGACCAATGCTTAGAAGAAAGGCAAAAATTCCCCTTTCTGAGACTCGGCCCGTACAAGATGGAGGAGTCCATCCAAGCCCAACTCTTGAAGGAGATTGTAACTCCCACTAGCCTTTCATCATCATGGACTAAGTATCAAGTCTTAGGGGAGTCTGCCAAGAGAGGATCGGCCCACAAAGAAGTTTGAAGCGCGTTACATTCGACCTTCTAACTTGGCCGAAACTTACTTACGTAAAGGCCCGATCCATTAGTGGAATTGGCGCTCAAATCACTTATCAATTTGAATTTCATTCAGCTCATCTCCCCTTCATGGAATGAAGACAACTTACCTTATAGGGAATTCATCTCAACAATGGAAGACAAAGAGGAGCGTCCATTGCACGGCCGAGATCACTTTTGCCTTCTAGTTTCCTTTCTTTGCACGCCTAAACCTTAAACCACCTTAGGACCATATTTGAGCATTCTTATTGCATTTTGTAGATAGTTTTTGCAGATCGATATTATTGAGGTATTTTTTTTTGAAAGGTTTTCAAGAGCATCAGCTCTCAAGGTGAGTTAGCATCGGCGGATTTTGGCCGATTGGAGTTGTAGCCTCCATTGCTTCAAGCTTTAGGTTGCTTGCAAGCTCTTACTCCATCTTTTCCCTCCAAACCCCACTAGGGTTGGAAAACAGAGGAAATGGTGCCAACCTTAGTCCAAGAGTTGTTGTTATTTTCATTGGAAATTAACATCACCCGAGTGTGCTCAAAGTTGCTCTTTGGCCAACCACGGACCTTTCTGCATATCTTTTTCGAATTACTTTATTTTTATTTGAAATTTTCAGATCATCTTCTCCATGCATAAATAAACATTTCATCTTTCAATCACGTGATTATTGGAGATCTAATTCGTGAAGATATTCTGTCATCTTTGGAGGATATCGGATTTAGTGGGTACTTCAATTAACTCTCGGATTTCCTTGTATAAGTTTGTATTTGCAGGGTTTGGGCACATCATCTGGTATCAGAGTATAAGGTGCTTCTTTGTGCGTTTAATTTAGTACGTTTGATTGAATCACTAAATTAATTTTTGAAATCGGGTTGTTTGTGTGAGCCAAGGGAGGTAACCTTAACCTAAGGCTATCGATTTGTTATTGTTAGTTTAGACCGAATTATAGACCATGATTCAAAGAGACTATTATTAAGTGTTTAGTTGATTTGCATGCCTAATTTGATTCGTATCATGTGCTAAAGAAAATATTACGAAATTTTGTTCTAATCAGAATTGATTTATAAAAAAACGAGGATGGTTTCTAACCTTGGGCTTTAAGATTTTGTATCAAATCCGATTATGGTGTTTATTTTTCCATATTTTACTCAATTTTATTTTTATATTCAGAATGTGATTTATTGTTTAGTTTGCATGTTTAGGAAGTTTTAAATTATTACTTAAAACACTTTCCAAATAGGTATTATTCCTTAAACTAAAATTGAGCAAAATCCGATTGCATTTAAACTTTCCTTATAAGGTGAATGTATTTGAATTCCTAGAGCATTAAAGTGCCTAAGATAGCAATTAATCTAATCCATTGTAGGAATTAAGTAGTGCCTTATCATATCATCAAGTGCAATTAATCAACTTGGATAAGTAATCGATTGGATCGATTTGGAAACTATTAGGTTTAATTAATACATTTATGAAAACTTAACACTTATCCTAAAACTTAAGGATAAAACATTAGAGCTTCATAATGACTACAAGGAATGATATAAATTACAATCCAAATAAGGAACAAAACCGGCCCAAAGGTGTGCCCCAAACCGAGACTTTAAGCCCTCAAGTGGGAGAGTCTAGCCTTCAAGGACGAGTTGATAATTTGGACAACCAACTTGATGCATTAAATTCAAAATTTGATGCCTTACCAAATGAACTAAGAAACAATGATTCAACAAAGGCACCCCAAGGACACCCCATCGAAATAGATCTGAGGCCAAAATAGGAATGAGACCATTTCAAGAACCTTTCCAAAGAAATCAAGGCCGATGGTATTATTATGATGAGGAATGGGCCGAAGGGGAGGAGAAATTTTTACCCAACCGACGTAGAGACCATGAAGATTTCCGCCATGCCAAACTATCTATACCAACATTTAATGGAGCATGCAACGGAGACGCATTCTTGGACTGGGTAGACAACGCTGAAAAGGTCTTCGATTATTATGGTTACTCCAATCGAACCATAATACAATTAGTGACGGTTGAACTCATGGGCTATGCCTCCTTATGGTGGGAAAATTTAAAAGCTCAACATAGACAAAGTGGTGAAGACTCCATTACTACTTGGGTAGATATGAAGAACCTTATGCGAAAAAGATTCGTATCTAACCTCTACAAACAAGAACTATTCCTACAAATGCAAAACCTATTGCAAAGAGGACAGTCAGTCGAAGAATACCTCACAGAGTTTGAAACCCTAAGAATAAGAGAAGGGTGGAATGAACCTGACGAGCAAATAATTGCTAGGTTCATAAGAGGATTGAACAGTGACATTGGCAACACTGTGGAGCTACACTTGAAGGATCGTATTTGTCTAAGAGGGGGGTGAATTAGACTTTTTAAACTTAAATTGTTAATCTAATCAATTTCTCTCTTATGTTCAACTGATAAGAAAACAGCAAATTATCAAACAATAAAAATGAGAGAGAGAAATTGACACCACAGTTTTCAACGTGGTTCGGCTAAACTTGCCTACGTTCACGCTTCAAGGCCCCCCCTTGAAGATTCTTTCCTTCTCCTCACGAGAAAATCAGATCAAACTTTCCGGGTGTCGATCTACTGCCTTTACAACAACTGGATTGCTCTTTACGGGCGACAATCCACAGCCTTTACACTTTTACAGTAGGATGTAATTTTTTCAGCACACGCTACACTCTCTCAAAAATCAAATCTCAAGTTTTTGAGTAGAGAGATGTAGAGGAAAATACAGAGTATTGCTTGAATATGGCTCGTTAGGGTTTCAAGATTAATTTCAGCAAAAGTTCTTTTTCCGAGCTACTTTCTCCTCTTTTATACTCTGTTTGTAATCGGCTTCAATACTTGAATGCTTCTTTCTGGATATGGAAAAATATTACCATTGGAGAAGCATCCGTACTTAGACAGCTAGCCGTTGCGTTCTAAAGTTGCTTTCGTGATTCGCCATTAATGGACAGGAGTTAAAGCTCTGGACGACTATCACTGTAGCTTCGCGGTAATTTGAATTTGGCAGAAAGTACTGTTCACCAGAAGACTTCGCCTTTGGAGACCAGCGGTGTATGTTGAGTTTGAAAATCTAACGATGGATGTCTTCAGAAGTTACTGTTCACCGGATGATTTCGCCTTTGAAAAACCATCGGTGGATGTACCTATAAAATGCTTGAACCGCCATCGGTAGATGTGACTTTATAATTCTTGAACCGGTACAGTTAACAGGTGGAAGTCTTCAAAGGTTACTATTCAGCGGTTGATGTCTTCAGAAACTTCAGCGGTGGATGTTGAACTCTGTCGTTTAGCTAGCAGTGGATGTGTTCTTTGTTGTTTAGTTAGCGGTGGATGTGTTCTTTGAATTCCAGCAGTGGATGTGCAATTTTGTCGTTTAGCTGGCGGTGGATGTGTTCTTTGAATTCCAGCGGTGGATGTGCAATTTTATCGTTTAGCTGGCGGTGGATGTAAACTATTTTCTGCTATGTTATGCTATCACACCCTGAACACTTAACAGAATTGTTAACCAACTAAAATACCCTTTTCAAAGGGCATTTCCACTGAAGATTTCGAGACATATATATGAGGGACAATATTTAACTTATTAATCAATTTATTAATCTTATATAATTAACTTAATCAAATTACACAAATGAAAAACACATAATCAAAAACATCGTTAGACTTAAACATGAGTTAAGTCAACAATCTCCCCATTTTTGATGATGACAAACTATAAGTAAAAATTGATTAAACTATCTCTCCCCCATAATCCTAGCTCCCCCACAGCATGTGCATGCAATCCAAGTTAAATTCTAAACACAGTGCTGGCACACTTTCTTCCCCTTTGACATTATCAAAAAGAAAACATGAAACAACAGTCAACTACTCAACAGGTAGATATTGAGGAAGTAGGAAAATCAGAGTACCAAATATGTGGATATCAGTAAAATTGTTTACAAAAAAAAATATATCACCTATTTAATCTAAATCTAAAAAGCATTTCCACAACTCATGTATAAGCGAAGAAAGCACTTCAAGGTCTGGAAAGAAATAAGGACCTATGAGGGATGCAATACCTGGAGTGGGAACAGAAGGAGCATAAGGTGGAAATGGTCCTTGATATACAACCAAGTCCATACATGGATGAGGCTCTAGCAGAGGAGCAGCAGATGGAGATGGTCCTCGATATACCACCAAGTCTAGACATGGTGGTGGCTCAACTGGAGGAGCAGCCTGAAGTGCAGCCATTGACCCTTGAAGAGTAGATGTAGACTCGGTGACATGGGAACTAAAAGGAGCAGAGAACCTAAGCTCAGCAGCCTGGATATCCAAAGGCATGAAGTTCACTTCTTGGTCAACCTCAGGTCTGATGATAGGAGGGAGGAATTCTTCAGAACAAGCCGCTGAGTAACAAACAGGTCGAGGCGGTTCTGGCTGAAGAGCTTGAATGTCAGAATGAAGAGACCAAAAGTCCCTGGAGAAAGAGCCTTCAAGCCTATCCATCCTTTTAGTCAACCTATCCTGAACTGAGTCAAGGTCAATGCTCATGTCCAATTGGCTCTGAGTGAGCTTGGCATCTAAAGATTTATTCATCTGATCCTGAACAGATGAGAGAGCAGTGCCGAAGCTTTCTATGCGGGTCATTAACTCAGAGAACCGTTCCTCACTTATGGAAGATCTCCTCTGATAGGTCTTTGGAGTTTGAGGAGCAATTGGAAGGTATGGATTTGAGGAGCTTTAGACTAGAGGAGCAGTGGATGGAACCGGAGACATGAGAGGTGAAGCAAGCAGAGATGGCAAAAGAAGAGTAGGTGAAGGAGAAGTTGGACTCTCTGGAGGTAGAAGGGGCACAGATGGGTGAACCGGAGGTGCCACAAAGGTATAAGATGGAACGGCAGAAGGAATAATAGAGCGTGACACCTGAGAGGATGATGGAGAATCAGCAAAGACAGGGATTTCAGATTCATCCACACCTTCATGAAGAGACTCATCCTCCTGGAGGATAAGCTTCCTTTAGCAGATTCTAAACCAAATTTCTTAAGGAGCTCCTTAATGTATTTTTCTTGACAGAAGAAAATGCCATTAGGAGTTTGACTGATCTGAAATCCTAGGAAGAATTTTATCTCCCCTATCATACTCATTTCAAATTCACTTTGCATTAGGAAAGAAAATTCATCACACAGAGTGACATTAGTTGATCCAAAAATAATGTCAGCGACGTAGATTTGAGCTATAAGTATGTCATTATCCGATTGCTTGGTAAATAGAGTTGAATCTGTATTACACTTTTTAAATTTCCACAAGAAAATTCTTCAACCTATCATACCAAGCCCTAGGGGCTTGTTTTAAACCATAAAGAGCCTTTCTAAGTTTGTATACATGATTGGGTTTATCAAAGACTTCAAATCCTAAAGGTTGCTCAACATAAACTTTTTCAGTGATGTAACCATTTAAGAATGCACTCTTTACATCCATTTGAAAGAGTGTGAAGTTCTTGTAGCAAGCAAAAGCTAAGAGCATTCTAATTGACTCTAATCTAGCTACAGGAGCAAAAGATTCCTCAAAATCAATACCTTCTTCTTGAGAGTATCCCTTAGCAACTAGTCTAGCCTTGCTTCTTACAACAATCTTATTTTCATCCATTTTATTCTTGTAAACCCATTTAGTTCCAATGATAGGATGATTCTTAGGCCGTGGAACAAGTTCTCATACCTTGCTCCTTTCAAATTGATTTAACTCCTCTTGCATAGCAAAAATCCAATTATCATCATTCTCGGCCTCTTCAAATTTCTTAGTCTCTACTTGAGAAATGAATGCCACATTGGCACAGAGGTTCCTAAAAGAGGATCTAGTTTTTACTCCTAAGGAAGGATCACCTAAGACTTCATCTAAGGGATGATTTTTGACATACTTCCAATCTCTAGGCAGAGCATAGTTTTCATCCTTGACAGGAACAATATCTAGAGAATTTGAAGAAGGTTCTAGGGATTTTTCTCCTTGAAGGGTATCTGTAGGCTTATCTAGGGAAAGAGAATCTAGATGCTTTTCTAAAGAATCATCCTCATCCATATTGATTGTGAGTTGAGGGGACTCATCAAAGTTGACATGAACAGATTCCTCTACAACTAAAGTTCTCCTATTGAACACTTTATAAGCTTTACTGGAAAGAGAATAACCAAGGAAAATTCCAAGATCAGATTTGGAATCGAATTTTCCTAAGTTATCTTTAGTATTAAGAATGAAGCATTTACTACCGAAGGCTCTAAAGTATTTGACAGAAGGAGTTTTTCCATTCCAGAGATCATAAGATGTTTTCTCAAGAGTTGGTCTTATAGAGACCCGATTGAGCACATAACAAGCTGTTGAAACAGTTTCAGCCCAGAAATATCTAGGAAGGGAGTTTTCATTAGGCATAGTCTTAGCAAGCTCTTGGAGAGATCTATTCTTCCTCTCAACAACACCATTTTGTTGAGGGGTTCTAGGGGAAGAGAAATTGTGTTCAATTCCATATTTGAGACACAATAGTTTAAATTTCTCATTTTCAAACTCTCCACCATGATCACTACGAATAGCAACAATGGTGAGCTCCTTTTCATTTTGAACTCTTTTCCAAAAGCTAGAGAATGTATCAAAAGTTTCATCCTTTGACTTCAGAAAGAATATCCATGTGAACCTAGAGAAGTCATCTACAATGACAAAAGCATAGAATTTACCTCATAAGCTGACTATATTGGAAGAACCGAAGAGGTCCATGTGAAGAAGTTGAAGAGGCTTAGAAGTGGAGATTGTTTCTTCGATGCAAAGGAACTTTTGATCTGCTTACCCATTTGGCAGGCTTCATAGACCTTATCCTTCTCAAAGGATATCTTGGGGATCCCTCTAACTAAATTATCTTTAGTAATCTTAGCTAAGGTATCCATACCTACATGTCATAATCTCCTATGCCAAATCCAACCATCATTCGAGGAATTTACAGCAAAACATTTTTCATCAGTGCAAACAATATTATCTAAGTCAATGATATAAATATTCTCTATCCTATATCCTGTGAACAGAATCTTACTATTTGAGACATTCTTAATTATGCATGAATTTGATTTAAAGGTTACCTTATATCCTTTATCACACAACTGACTAATACTAAGCAGATTATGCTTTAATCCTTCTACTAACAGCACATTTTCAATAATAGGATTAAAGCTGTTACCTACATTGCCGATGCCAACAATTTTGCCCTTTTGATTTTAACTAAAAGTAACACTTCCTTTCTTTTTATTGACCACAGCAAATTTTGTTGAGTCTCCCGTCATGTGTCTCGAGCAACCACTATCGAGATACCATTAATTTTTTCCAGGAGAACAATCAACCTGCAAAACAGTAATCAATTGGTCTTCTTAGGTACCCAAATCTTTTGGGTCCTAGTGTTATTTGTGGTTCTCTTAGGAACCCATTGAAGTTTACCACTTGATTTCTTACTAAATTTCAAGGGACATTCATATAATTTATGTCCTACTTCATTACAAGCATGACAGGTAGTTGATTTAACAAAGAAGTTCTTAAAAGCTTTCCTTTTATTGAACTTATCATAACCTAGACCTGCTTTATCATGAGTAGCTCTCTGATTTCCTATCAGCAAGGTTAAGTTCTTGGTACCATTTGTGAACCAAAGGACAAGATTATTCAGTTTTTCATTTCTACACTTAAGGTCCATTATTTCCTTTTCATGCAGATTACATTTCTTAGCATGCTCATCGACTAAGTTTGCATTTTCTTTCTTCACAGAATTATATTTAGCTTTAAGCATATTATACTATTTAACTAAGTCATTGAAGGCATCTATTATATCACCCTCATCATCATCACTGTCACAGGAAGAATGACTTACCTCATCTTCGTGTACCATGAAGCACAGATTGGCAACTTCCTCGTCTTCTGAGGAAGTATCACTTTCACTGTCGTCCCAAGTGGCCTTCATTGCCCTATTTTTGAAATTCTTGGGGCCTTTAGCTTGTGGACAATCGACCTTCATGTGACCCGGCTTTCCACACCTAAAGCAGGTAATCTCCTTGTCTTTAGGTTGCCTTTCATTCCTGGGAAAACTTCTCCCTTGCAGCTTTTTCCTTCGGAGAAACTTGCTGAATCTCCTAGTGATGAGAACTATATCCTCATCATCTTCTTCTTCTTCTTCCTCAGAGACTTCCTGTTTACTAGAGGAGGCTTTCAGAGCAATATACTTTCTCTTTGTGGACTATTTTTCCTTGAGGTCCTCATTCTCGTTTGCCCTCATTGTGATCTCATGCGTCATGAGTGCTCCTCAAGTAGAACTTTGAGATCCTTTGCTTCCTGAATGGCAGTCACCTTCGGCTGCCAACTTCTTGGAAGACATCTGAGAATATTCCTGAACTGTTCTTCACTAGAGTAGGATTTACCAAGAGCTTTTAAATCATTAGTTATGTTAGTAAATCTTGTAAACATAGAAGAAACAAATTCATCCTTAGGCATAGAAAATAGCTCATACTCATGTATAAGCATATTCAGTTTGCTCTCTTTCACTTGATTTGTGCCTTCGTGTGTGATCTCTAAAAGGCGCCAAATCTCTTCAGTGCTCTCACACCCTTGTACTCTATTAAATTCATCTCTATTTAGAGCACAATACAGAGTGTTTATTGCCTTGGCATTTAGGCTCAGATTTCTTTTGTCAGAATCTGTTAATTCATGAGACTCTTTAGGAATATTGATTTCATTTTCAGTCTTCATGGCCTTGAAAGGACCATTCTCTATTAAGTTCCAGATCTTATAATCCATGGCTTGAACGAATATTCTCATTCTTGCCTTCCAGTATACATAATCACTACCATAAAAAAAAATGTCTATTAATAGCTTGACCTTCTACGTGTGTGGAGTTTGTGTTGAATGCCATTGTAATAGTATCTTAGACAATAATTAACCTTACTCTGATACCAATTGAAGAATCGTATTTGTATAAGAGGATGGTGAATTAGACTTTTTAAACTTAATTTGTTAATCTAATCAATTTCTCTATTCTGTTCAACTGATAAGAAAACAACAAATAATCAAACAATAAAAATGAGAGAGAGAGAAATTGACACCACAATTTTTAACGTGGTTCGGCTAAGTTTGCCTACGTCCACGTTTCAAGGCCCCCCTTGAAGATTCTTTCCTTCTCCTCACGAGAAAACTAGATCGAACTTTCCGGGCGTCGATCTACTGCCTTTACAACAACTGGATTGCTCTTCATGGGCGACAATCCACAGCCTTTACACTTTTACAGTAGGATGTAATTTTTTCAGCACACGCTACACTCTCTCAAAAATCAAATCTCAAGTTTTTGAGTAGATAGATGTAGAGGAAAATATAGAGTATTGCTTGAATATGGCTCGTTAGGATTTCAAGATTAATTTCAGCAAAAGTTCTTTTTCCGAGCTACTTTCTCCTCTTTTATACTCTGTTTGTAATCGGCTTCAATACTTGAATGCTTCTTTTCTAGATATGGAAAAATATTACCGTTGGAGAAGCATCCGTAATTAGACAACTAGCCGTTGCGTTCTGAAGTTGCTTTCGTGCTTTGCCATTAATGGACAAGAGTTAAAGCTCTGGATGACTATCACTGTAGCTTCGCGGTAATTTGAATTTGGCGAAAAGTACTGTTCACCGGAAGACTTCGCCTTTGGAGACCAGCGGTGTATGTTGAGTTTGAAAATCTAACGGTGGATGTCTTCAGAAGTTACTGTTCGCCGGATGACTTCGCCTTTGAAAAACCATCGGTGGATGTACCTATAAAATGCTTGAACCGCCATCGGTACATGTGACTTTATAATTCTTGAACCAGTACAGTTCACAGGTGGAAGTCTTCAAATGTTACTATTCAGCGGTTGATGTCTTCAGAAACTTCAGCGGTAGATGTTGAACTCTGTCGTTTAGCTAGCAGTGGATGTGTTCTTTGTCGTTTAGCTAGCGGTGGATGTGTTCTTTGAATTCCAGCGGTGGATGTGCAATTTTGTCGTTTAGCTGGCGGTGGATGTGTTCTTTGAATTCCAGCGGCTTGAATTCCAGCGGTGGATGTGCAATTTTGTCGTTTAGCTGGCGGTGGATGTGTTCTTTGAATTCCAGCGGTGGATGTGCAATTTTTTCGTTTAGCTGGCGGTGGATGTAAACTATTTTCTGCTATGTTATGCTATCACACCCTGAACACTTAACAGAATTGTTAACCAACTAAAATACCATTTTCAAAGGGCATTTCCACTGAAGATTTCAAGACATATATATGAGGGACAATATTTAACTTATTAATCAATTTATTAATCTCATATAATTAACTTAATCAAATTACACACAATGGAAAACACATCATCAAAAACATCGTTAGACTTAAACATGAGTTAAGTCAACAGCACTCACTTGCCTTTTTCGATCAAGTAACACAACTTGCCATCACAGTTGAAAGACAACTAAAGAGGAAAGGAAGAATGACTTCCAATAGGTTTACCTTTAAAACTCCTGAAACTTCTCGGGCAACCACGAGGACAGTTACCAAGGTTGAAGAAAAGAAACCTCACACAAGTAGCTGGCCCGCTAAGAACACTAACAACAAGCCTACAATTAGTAGTCAACCAACGGAGCGAAAGATTCAATGTTACAAGTGCTTTGGTTATGGACATATGGCTAAGGAATGTTCAAACAAGCGAATGATGATACTCAAGGAGGATACTGGAGAAATCGAAAGTGAAGACGAACAAGTTGAAGAAATCATAGAAAAGTAGATTCGGATGACGATGTAGTTCATGCTCAAGAAGGATCTCTACTGATGGTCATTCGTAGAGTCCTAGTATCACAACCCTCAAAAGAAAATTGCCAACGTGAGAACATCTTTCACAGCCTATGTTCTATCAAATGTAAAGTTTGCTCGTTAATTATCGATGGAGAGAGCTGTGCTAATATGGCCTCCAAAGATATGGTGGATAAGTTATGTTTAGAAACTTGAATGCATACAAACCCTTATAAGTTACGTTGGTTAGATGATCGAGAAGACCTAAAAGTTACAAAGCAAGTAACCATCGACTTTACTATGGGAAAGTATAAAGATTTGGTTGTTTTTGATGTCGTACCAATGAGTGCCATCCATCTCCAACTAGGAAGACTATGGCAATATGATCAACAAGTGACGCACGACAGGTTCACTAATTATTACTCTTTCAAATTTGAAGGAAAGACTATCAAACTTGCACCATTAAAACCTGAGCAAATCACCAAAGATGAGCCGTATAGAAGACAAGAAAGGGATAAGAAAACCTATTTCTTTCGAGGAAAGAATTAGAACACTCATTATTAGAAGGAGGTCCCCTCATTATGGTCTTATTCCGAGATCGGATGAGAGAATTGGGAAACATTCCGACAACTGTACAATCGTTGCTTAAGCAATATTAAGACGTGTTCTTTGAAGAGATTCCCCAAGGATTACCACCCTTGCGTGGTATAGAACACTAAATAGACTTGAAGCCGGGAGTCATGTTGCCTAATCGTCTAGCCTACCAAATGAATCCTTAATAAGCGAAGGAACTACAAAATCAAGTACAAGAGTTACTAGAAAAATGATATATTAGGGAATCTATGAGCCTCTGTGCAGTCCCTACACTCCTCGTTCCCAAGAAGGATTGAACACTAAGAATGTGCGTAGCTAGTAGAGCAATAAACCAAATAACTATCAAATATAGATATCCAATGCTTAGCTTGGAAGACATGTTGGACGAGCTCAGTAGAGCCTCGATATTTTCTAAGATTGATTTAAAGAGCGGATACCATCAAATTCGTATGAGAGAAGGCGATGAATGAAAAATCGCCTTTAAAACCAAGTATGGGCTATTCGAATGGATGGTCATGCCTTTCGGACTTTCCAACGCCCCAAGCACATTCATGCGATTGATGCACCATATATTGAAAGACTTTTTGGGAAAAAATTTGGTCTTTTACTTCGACGACATCCTCGTCTATAGTATAGACCTAGCAACTCATGTGGATCATTTGAAAACCTTATTCCAAACCCTTAGAGCATCAAAACTGTTTGGAAACCTTAACTAATGCTCATTTGCTCAAGAAATGGTTTACTTCCTTGGATTTATCATAATTAAAGATGGAATGAAAATTGACGAATCAAAGATCGAGGCCATTAAGAACTGGCCTAACCTAGTAGGAATTACAGAAGTACGTAGCTTCCACGGCCTAGCTTCATTCTACCATAGATTCATAAAAAACTTTAGTACCATTTTGGCTCCAATCACGGATTGCACCAAGAAAGAAAAAGACTTTCAATGGACTCCTACTTGTCAGCAAAGCTTTGAGCTCATAAAAGAGAAGCTATATCAATCTCTCGTCCTAACACTACCGGACTTTAATAAAGTCTTCGAAATTGAAAGCGATGCTTCAGGAGTAGGAATCGAAGCATTCCTAATGTAAGAAGGAAGACCAGTTGCATTCTTTAGTGAGAAATTAAAAGGAGCATCCCTAAATTACTTAACATACGATAAAGAGTTCTATGCTGTGATAAGAGCCTTGGAGCAATGACAGCACCACTTGCTATCTAAAGAATTCGTCATTCACACAGACCACCAGGCTCTTAAGCATATTAAGAGCTAAGGAAAACTAAACAAGCATCATGCTAAGTGCGTTGAATTTTTAGAAAGGTACCTTATACACTCAAGTACAAAAAAGGGGAAACTAATGTCGTCGTAGATGCACTATCAAGAAGGCGAATCCTATTGACAAAGCTTGGTATGAGATTTTTTGGATTCGAATGGATAAAAAATAGCTACGAATCAGATGCCGACTTTGGTTATTACTATCTCAAATGCAAGGATAAAGCAGAATGAGGGTATCATTTGACGGATGGGTATCTGTTCAAGAGTGGGCAAACTTTGCATTCCCAGTGGCAATTTAAGAAAATGTCTTGTTAAAGGAGCCTACAATGGTGGTTTGTCTAACCACTTTAAAGAAAAGAGAACCCAGGATCTACTAAAAGAGCATTTTTACTGGCCCAACCTCCCAGTTGATGTACATCGAGTTATCGAACAATGCATCGTGTGTAAAAAAAACAAAAAGCAGAGTCTTACCCCAAAGCTTATACCTACCCTTTCTAGTACCTACTCACCCTTGGGTAGAAATGAGTTTGGATTTTGTTTTAGGACTCCCACGCATCGCAAGAGCCAAGAACTCCATCATGGTTGTTGTGGATAGGTTCTCCAAAATGGCCAATTTTGCTTCTCGCCACAAAACCGATGATGCAATCATTACGGTTGACCTATTCATCAAGGAAATAGTCAGAATACACGGGATTCTAAGAGCTATCATTTTCGATAGAGACACTCATTTTCTAAGTACTTTTTGGCAAAATCTCTGGAGAAAAATTGGAACAAAATTACTATACAATACATTGTTCACCCACAAACTGACGGTCAAATAGAAGTTGTCAACCGTACATTGGGAACACTTCTAAGGGCTAGCGTAGGCAAAATATTAATGAATTGGGACATCCTACTTCTAACTTTGGAATTTTCATATAATAGGAGTACGCACTCCACCACTCAGAAGACCCCATTTGAAGTAATCTATGACTTCAACCCCCTCTCACCTTTGGATCTCATACCACTACCCGAAAAGGACCTAGCAAATCCAGAAGGAGCTGACAAAGCAGCACAAGTTAAACAAATGCACGAAACGGTCAGAAAAACTATTGAGAAAAGAAATGAGGCAGTGGCAAAACAAGCTAACAATGGTCGGAAAGAAGTAATCTTCAAAGAAGGCGACTTGGTATGGCTCTATTTAAGGAAGGAGCGATTCCCTAAACAAAGACGATCCAAGCTACTCCCGCGAGCAGATGGTCCATTCAAAATTATTGAATGTATCAATAATAATGCCTACAAATTGGAATTGCCAGGGGAATATGGAGTATCTGTTACATTCAACGTTCAAGACCTATCTCCTTATATTAATGAAGGAGAAGAATTGTAAGATATAGAAAGAGACAACTCACAAGATTTGAGGTCAAATCCTCTCTCACCTAGAGAGGATGATGTGCCAAGGAGATCCCTAGCACGTTTCCAATGTAAAACAGTTGCACCTTCTACCCTTATTACTAATAAACTTACTTTTATTGCAAGTGAGGAGCCCTTTGAAGACATAATGAATGGACTAATGGATTGCTCGGAGTGGAAGCCGACCCTGCAAGACATGGATAAGCCAACCAACTTGCTGACGTGGAGCATAGAAGATGACTTAACTGTATCACAAGCTGGATTAACAGAACCAGGAATTTGTCTTCTCGGAGACAACTAATGTAATCTATTTTTCTTTCCTTTAAAATATTATAGGCAAACTCCTAGCCTATTATTTGATTTTCAATTATGCATGCATGCATAAGTATATAGGATAATTGGTGGTAAATGGCCAACGCTTAGAAGAAAGGCCCAAACTCCCATTTTTTAGACTCAGCCCGTTCAAGTTGGAGGCGCCCATCCAAGCCCAACCCTTGAAGGAGATTGAAACTCCCACTAGCCTTTCATCATCATGGACTAAGTATCAAGTCTTAGGAGTCTACCAAGAGAGGATCGGGCCACAAAGAAGTTTGAAGCGAGTTACATTCGGCTCTCTCACTTGGCTGAAGCTTACTTATGTATAGGCTCGATCCATTAGTTAAATTGGCACTCAAATAACTTATCAATTTGAATTCCCTTCAGCTCATCTCCCTTTCATGGAATGAAGACAACTTACCTTATAGGAAATTCATCTCAACAATGGAAGACAAAGAGGAGCATCCATTGCACAGTCGAGATCACTTTTGTCTTCTAGTTTTCTTTCTTTGCACGCCTAAACCCTAAACCACCTTAGGACCATATTTAAGCATCCTTATTGCATTTTGTAGATAGTTTTTGCAGATCAATATTATTGAGGTATTTTTTTGAAAGGTTTTCAAGAGCATCTGCTCTCAAGGTGAGTTAGCATCAGCGGATTTTGGTCGATTGGAGTTTTAGCCTTCATTGCTTCAAGTTTTAAGTTGCTTGCAAGCTCTTACTCCATATTTTCCCTCCAAACCCTCCTAGGGTTGGAAAACAGAGGAAATGATGCCAACCTTAGTCCAAGAGTTGTTGTTATTTTCATTGGAAATTAACATCACCTAAGTGTGCTCAAAGTTGCTCTCGGGCCAACCATGGACCTTTCTGCATATCTTTTTCGAATTACTTTATTTTTATTTGAAATTTTCAGATCATCTTATCCATGCATAAATCAATATTTCATCTTTGAATCACGTGATTATTGGAGATCTAATTCGTGAAGATATTCTGTCATCTTTGGAGAATATTGGATTTAGCCGGTACTTCAATTAACTCTCAGACTTCCTTGTATAAGTTTGTATTTGCAAGGTTTGGGCATATCTAGGGGTGGGCAAGACCGGACCGTGGATCGAGAACCGGACCAGACCGCAGGTGTTGGTCCAGTTTTGGGTGGTCCTTGACTCTTCTTGGTTCGGGACTGGTCCTCAAAGCAAAAATCCCATGGGCAATGGTCCGGTCCACGGTCCATAGTCCGAAATTCCCGAAAGACCGGACTGGACCAAGAACCCAATAGTTTTTATATTATGATAGTTGGATATATTTTAGATGTTGAATTTAGTTTATCTTATGAGATTTTATTTTAAGCATAGATTATTAGATTTAATTTGTTAGTTTAATATACGTTACTTTCATTTTTTATTCTTTCGATTAAGAGTACAAGTAAAAATATGTATGCTAAGTTTATTGGAAAAATTTATATGCAATTTCAGAATTTTTTGTTTTTTTATTTTTTATTTTTAAAATATTCAGCATTACAATGGGAGAAACCGGGACCAGACCAAATTTTTTGGTCTGGTCCAATCTGGTCCCGATCCTTGCACGGTCCGGTACTGGGATTCAGGATAAAATTCCTGAATCCCATGGTCCGGTCCAATTTCGGCTCAAGACCAGACCGGACCGGACCATGCCCACCCCTAGGCATATCAAGGTGTCTACCATTTCCTTGTTTTTATGAAGACCTCCATACGGGGTGTAACCTTGTGCAAAAACCACCTAACTTGTAAATCTTCATGAAGTGCTGCCAAATTTTTAACAAAAACTTGTTTACTCATGTTTTTTAATCTCATATCTTTTCTTACAACTTGAGATTCTTATTTGTGAGAGATTTGAGTATTGTGTTCTTAAATTCACATCAACTCTTATATCTTGGTGAAAAAGTAAAGAGTGATGCTCTATGAAAGAGTCATTGTAAAGAAATTGGATTGATGTCTGAAAGTTCAATCAATCAATTTGGAAGAGTCTTGAAGCGTGGACGTAGGCAAGATTGGCCGGACCGCATTAACAAATTGTTTGGACTCTCTCACCCTTATCTCTTAATTTATTATTTGGGATAATGGTTAAACTTAGAATCACCTAACTACTTAAGAAACATAATATATTTTACACGTGAAAACTAATATTGTTGGTTAATCGCAAAAAAAAATTTTGTAACCTAAAAAGAGTTTTACCATTAGTAACCCATTTTTCCTCTCTAAAAAATTCTTCTAATAATTCTCAATTTAACCTTTTTAGTGCGTACAGTCCTTTTGTGTTAATGAGCCAAAGTTTGAAAAAAAGAAAGTCAAAGTATATATTTTACTCGATATAAACTATTTTCTTGTTGAGGATCCACTGTAATAATGAGAAAATTTTTTCCATATACGCCATAATTGATCGATAATATCCAAATCTGACGAATCCGCCCAGGTCGGCTTACTAATGGGACGTCCTAATACGTTACAAAATTTAGCTTTAGCCAATGATACAAGCAGTTTCATAATTGGAACTAGTGTATCGAGTTTCTTCATACTATTATCCATTAGAAATGCTTTTTCTAGCATTTGACTTCATTACACTGAAAGATTTAGTCGCACACTTGAAATATAGCCCCAAAAGACAAGAGAATGCTTGGATAATTGGTTTATATAGATCTTCTATAGTTGTGACCATACATAAAAATAACATTGTCATAAATGGATAAGGTAATATTTTCACTTATTCATTAGAAGAGAAGTATCTTTTGAAACCAGAATTATTTTTCCTTGATATCTAACAGAATGTATAAAAAGATGCTTGAAGACCTGTAGGATAGCCCAACTTAGCAAATACATTTACAAGATGTGCTATTTTTCCATGAAAATATATTCACTAAAAAGAAACTATAAGATGTTAATCGTAAATGAGAAGATTGATTACGAAGAAAAAGTAAAATAGATTGGTATTCATGTACATGAGAATTATATAGGAACAAGAATAATCTTCGATTTTCTTTTGAAAAAAACAAAAACCAATTTATTTGGAGTAATAAGACTATTCCAATTACAATACTCGTGTAGAAAAAACTGTAATAAATACAAAGAAGAGTCATCTTTTACCCAATAACGAATAATTTGAACCAAAATTCCCGATGTAGGGGGTATGATATTAATACATCTGACACATAATTAAAATGTGAAAATTTATCCTCTAAAAAAGAAAATATTAAATGAATTGATTGTAAATTATAAGATTTTGTGATTTCTGCTTCATCTAAGGAAGATATTAATCGTAAGGAAAATGAAATTTTCACAATGATTGCAAACTCTTTTGATAGAATTTGAGAATACAAATTTTTGTTGTACCCCAAAAAATGATTTTGGTTATAATAATTAGTGGAAATAATCAAATGATTCCGTTGATACATTCTAATAGTTAAATGTTTTCCAATTAGTAAACTAGATTTCTTGTCATAACTTACATTTTTCAACAAAATGAATCTATTTAAAAAATGATCATGAACAAATACATAAATATACTCTCGAAAGAGAAGTGGGTATAGAAAGTTATGTTGCCGAGATTTATCAAATTCTAAATATCCTTGAAACTCTTCAATTTTCAACTATATTTGAACCAGAGATAGTATAAGGAATTTATTGGATTATCAAATGATACATAGTGCGATACCGTCAAAACAAGGTGTTAAAGAATAAGAATATACACCTCGTAAACAAGTAAGACTCATCAAGGAACTCTCTATCCGCTATTTTCTTTTTTCTTCTAATTGGTTTATGTTTATTTTAGGATAACAAAGATAGTTAGAAATCCTTTGTTTTTTCAACGCAATCGCTCTTTTGATATTGAAAAAAAAAGTTCTTTATCAATATACTGCTTCTTCTACACATTCATCTCTACGCCTAATGTAGAATAACTAATAGTTAGGACTCATAAAAAAATCGATAATATGCTCATGAGAAAGTCCTTCCCACATCAATCACTAATATCTTTTTAATGTATAATTAGATCAAGTAATCATTCAAATTAGGAATATAAGCTCGTTGCTTTTTGTTTTTCTAGAATTGAAGCCCTAGAGCTTTATTCATTTATTTATTCGACGCGACTTAAAATTTATTTTGTTCCACATCAAGAGTTCAAACAAACTTTTGACGGTGGTCGGAGGTGGTCGCAAGAGCCTCGTTGCAAAGCTGCAACAGCTGCTTTAAACCCATTTTTAGACGATCTAGTCGTTGCCTTGGAAAACTAACGCCACCATTAAACCCAGGAGCTCGAGATCTTTAAAACCCGACTGGTTTCATTTTGATCTAACACCATTTGCCGAAAAAGTCATCGTCACCGGAGAAGTTATTATCGCTGGAGAAGGTCGTCATCATCGGTGTGCTGATATGGTATTAACCTGCTGACGTAGCTTGATTGCTGATGTGGCAGGTGTAGTGTCGCGTTGACCGTTGATTTTGACTTAGTCTTTGACTTTGACTTTGGCAAGATTTTTTTATCACATTTTCTGATCGCCAAACAATGTCAAAAATTTCCTCTAACTATGTCTTCTCACTATTTCGTTGTTCTGAATGCGATGGTGGTCTTTGTTTGTTGAAATTTCTTCCTGATCGTTTTGCACGTAAAATCAAGGTGAAATCCTAAACTTTGTTATTAAGTGTTTGAGATATAAATTGTCAAATTATGTTCATTATTATCGTTAATAGATAATTTTGAGATTTATAAAATTTTAAGAAGCTTTGAAGGTCGAGCATACATAATCAAATATTTGAGTTTTATCGGTGTCACGCATGTGAATCGACAAATTGTTCAATAAATCATAATTTGTTGCTAGTTAGGATTTCTAGTACTGGTTTAGTAGTCCCTTCTTGTCATCCCCTGTGTTGTGTCGGGATCTCTGATGTCAGATTGATTTTAGGTTCCAACGATATTCTTGTTTCGAGTTGCTTCTTTCGGTAGCAAGTGTAGGCTAGTCGGTAAGGTGTTGTCGCCATCGAGGTAAAAGTTTCTATATTGTATTGTTTTACACTGTGTTGCATAGTTTTCAAAACTTATTTTGGTGGTTTGACACTTATGAAAACCCTGACGAGGCCTGTTGCCAGCACGTCAGATTTTACGTATATGTACGTGTATTTTCCACTTTTAAATTTCATGTGCATGGTATTTGGTTTTGCATTGTTGTATATGCACACTCGATCAGCTGTTTTGGATTAGGCTAGTTGAGCCTTCTGGTGTTGGAGTTAAGTTTTTCTAGGCTGCAGATTCTAAGCAACCAAAATAACTAGAGTCGACCTAATGCATGTTTGGGGCTGTTTGAGCCTTTCTGACATCGATCTTCAGTTGTTTTATGATTCGTCAGTGTTTGAGCAACCAAAGCTATCAGAGTCGTCGATATGCACCTTCTACTTCGTGAAAGTTGCTGGATTTATATATTTGCAAAAAGAATGATAGGGCGGTATTAACGCGTTTCTTGGGGACCCGATATCCCCTAAACCTGGTAGGGTGTTTCACTTGATGCACTGGGTGGTGTCGTGCTGGAGTTTGCTCGCCGATCACCAATAGACGTTTACATAGATGGTGTCATGTTAGAGTTTGCTCGCCGACAATCATTTGATTCACGGGTTATACAGTCGCCCATGTGACGTTTACATGCTGTTTGAGTTACTCGCCGGTAGCTCGGGTGACGTGGTTGGATCTTCAGATCGCTATCACTTTTCAGCTCCTACCTGACCACGAGGCGTTACTGGGTTTTCAGATAATCGTCTTTCTATGGTAGTGTGTCGGAGGGGTTCTTCAGTGACATTTTTTTTCCACTGAGATTGTTTTATAATGAAAATGATGATGACTTATTTATACATAGCTAACTATGTATGTAGCAACGTTTTTGAAACTGCTTCACCCATGGCTTGCGGAGACTGTGTTTAAAATGGTAATAATGATTTCATGATTTAAAATCTTAGGATCGTCGAGCTTGTTTTAAAACGAAAGAAAAATATTTTTGAATGTAAACTCATGCACTGCATTTTATGACTGATCATGGTTTTGAAAGAAAATGGTAAAATCAATTTTTCATATTCATATGAGTATAGTATAGGGTTCTCTACTAAGTTAACCACTCACCCCAAAGATCTTCCTTGCATTTCTCAAGTTAGGATCGTTGATGCTGATATTGCTGATGCTTGTTGAGGAGTGGATCCCTTTCTCGCCCTCCTATTTTGTTATTTTCTAGAGTGATATATTTTGTCTCGGTGAGGAATTCATTGGTTATTTAATTTCTCTATTCAGGGTTTGTATAAATTATTGGGTATTTGATAATTTATTTCCTACACAGTTTTGAGTGCTCCAATAAACAGTTTTTACTTTTATCATAAGAAATATTTTATATAACTTCTAATCATATGTAATTATTCTAATTGTGATTATTATAGGTAATCTTAACTAAGGTCATCACACATTATTTTTTTGAAGCCCGCGAACACTTCCCGTAGGTAATTCGAGCAAATCAATTCCATAAGCTAACACAAAGAACTTGAACATTGACAATAGAAAGAAAGTTGACTAAGACCATTCCTCTTCAGCTGAGTAGCCTAACCTAAAGGATCCCCTTTCGCTTCTGACTCCTATAGAGATTCGGCAACATTCCTGATTGCAAAAAAGGGAAAATCCTCAACTTTCTTTCATAAGAAAACCTCTTGTCAACTACTATTAGGTAGGAAAGTGGATTGCATCCCTAAATCCAACTAAGCTATACCTATTATTAATATGAAGGGGAGTCCAAAAAAGTCTCTTTCTCTATTTGATTGATTGAGGGACAGGGATACTGATGATGTGAGGAAGTCATAATATATTATTCTCAAGATCCAAGTAAGTAAATACCATTTGACCGTAGGCCTTGCATTACAAAGCAATAGTATAAAAATCTATTTCATTTTATTTTTTGAAACTTGTTCTTATTTTGTGAATAGTCGCTTTTATAATTTTGATTGATAGTGCTTGGTGTGAAACCTAATATAGAATATTATTGTGATGAAAATAATGAAAAGTCGTGATATAATTTGTGATGATATGGATACGTGACAAAAATGTAGAATTGACGGATATTGGTCGGTTGCTTTAGACCAGAAAGCAACTGGGCCCAGAAGCGGTAGTGAGGCCATGAGTCGGCGATTAGTCTATCACGTGAAGGAATTATGCAGTACGTAATTGTAGATATTATCGAAACATAAATAATAAATGTAAAAATAAGAATGCGTTTTCTTTTTGGAGTTTTGGTTTTACTTACTGAGTTTTCTTACGAGTAGCTTTGTAATGTAGGTGGATGATTTTACTTTAAAGAATTGATCATTCATCGAGTATCTTCAAGTTGCAAGCCAACATATAGACGAGAATATTGGTAAGGAGAATGAAAAGGAAGAGTCACGCAAGAACCCTCTGGCGTACTAACATAGAAAGATGGTGACCTGAATGTCCAACAATACCTCATGAACCAAGAGGAAGGAAGTAACGATGATCTAAAGATCTATCAATGTTACACCGGGTTGTTGACGAACTAGTCAGCAATTACATCATCTGTAACCATAATCAATAAACATACATTGATTAGGTTTAGGGATTCGTAACCTAAGGAGCGGTCATTACTACCCTATAATCCATTTTAGTAATCGTGTAAATAAGACATTCTTCATGCAACAAAAGATGTACAAGGATAGCCTTGACACAAAAACCTTCTAAAGTATCAAAATGATTTATCTCCCAATATATATATCACATCCAAAATTAAATATCAAGCTTCAATGGTAAACGTGTAAGACATATGTACATAAACGTAAAAATCTGACGTGTTGGTGACCAGGCCCCATCAGGTTTTCCATGGATGATAACTCACCAAATTAAGATTTTCATAAAAAACTATGCAATGCAGTGCAAAAAGAATAAAGCCTCTACCTTGATGAGAATTTCTCTTCCTACGCACAAGAGTGACAACCTCAGGTACCGACTCAAAATCAATAAACTCGTTCGAGCATAAAACAAAATCAACGGTTATGACTATCCCACTCAACACTATGAAAAAAAATGAATGAGTCCTATACTAAGACTATGAACCAAAACTAGAACACTATAAACAACTACGATTTTTGCTAAGACGATATGCAACTCGGTGAAAAAATTTTCCATTCGATACAAAACTATGCGACATTCGGACCCTGCAGGGTCAACCCTTGTTTATCGACCGCATGATCGACACTTGTAGGCAAGTGTCGAACCACCGGTCGACTCTTATATGAAGGGGTTGACGCCTTCAAGCAAGGCTCGGCCGCCGACCCTAGCAGTTGACATTTGTTCTTCTCGGGTTTGGCAGGGATTGACGCCTTCACGTGTCGACTATTCAAGGTATTGATCGACCTCCCCAAGGTGTCGATACCTGTTAGCCTCTGTTCCCAGCGATAGCGTTCGAAGTGTCGACCGACCTTCAACATCAGTCGACACTTAGCAATTTGCAGCGACGAAAAGTTTTCAAAAATTGTCTCCTTTCGTTGATTCTCATCTCCAATCGACCAAACAACTTATACAAACTTTAAAGCTACTCAAATAAACTACAAATAAACTCCTTAACCTATTAGCTTCTGTTCCCAGCGACAACGTTCGAACTCCCGTGAACACAATTTCGGTCGGGTTGCCTTAACCTATTAGCTTCTATTCCCAGCGACAACGTTCGAACTCCCATAAACACAATTTCGGTTGGGTTGTATAAAAATCTCACTTCTTCTCTTTTTCCCATCGTTATTGCGTGGATTCAAGGTGAGGAAGAAAACAATAGGGTTCCACTCTATTAAATAAAATGTTTTCTTTTATTTATTTAATATAAATATAATTTATATTAAATAAATATCCACTAAATCCTTATCCTTTAAAATTCCACACAGAATATTCTTTCAATTTACCCACTGCTAATTTCTGAAATTTAACAACACTGTAACTTTTTAAACTACTCATTTTGACCAATTAACCAAAAAAATTAACGTGTGCACAACACAACAAAACATGTCAACCCATGACACATTGGCCATCAACAATGCGACAAATTTATTCAGAAATTAATAATAACATAAAATAGCAATTTTTACATATACATAATAAAAATCAATATGTTTTGAGAAGTTCGTTACTAGTGTCTGTAACTCAAAATAAAGTTTTGAAAACCATAAAATGTATATAATAATTGAAATTTCTTACTCAATTGGCGTCCACCTCTCAACACTACTAAAAACCAATAATCTCATATCAAAAACTCGAATCCTTGATGACCAAGGAGGATCCTTTACTGTTCTCTTTTTTACCTTCTACTCTGAATCATATTTTATTATTTCCTTTGTATGCTTTCTTTTTAATCATGAACTAATTTTTTTTTGTTGATAAATAAAGTACCAAATTTTATATTGGTTAGTTTTGCGTAAGTTTAATCAATTGGTTTATTCAACATTATGCTTTATTACTATTATGGTAAAAGGGTGATTGTTTGAATTATAGATTGTTTTTCATACGTGCCAAATGGTAATTTAGAATTGAGAACTCTTATTGAATAATATATGGTTAGTTAGCTTTATACATAAAGTTACTATTTTTATACAATCACTATAGACATATAGAGTTGTATCACGTAACTGTTGTGAAATTCATTTTTTATGTTTTACTATATTTCGCACAATCATATGACAAAAATTAATAAAAGAAATCAACATAATAGATAGATAAATTATTGTGTTAAATTTTGAGTTATCTAATTGATATTGTTGTAACATTACTGTGATACGTAAAAGGGAAAATTATAAAAGCAGAAAATTGAATCTCAATTGTTTTTTCCCCACATATTAAATTAATTTCTTTTATTGATTAATTATTAATCTCGCTATTGATAAAAATTATACCTTTAGATCACTCTTAAAATAGAAGTTTAAATTAATTTTATAAATTTTTTTTCACAAATTGTTCTATGTGAATTTGACATTCGATTTTAATCAAGATATAATTTGTTATGATAGTGTAAATTTGCACTTAGATATATTATTTCACAATAATTATCCATAAAATATTCTCGGGTGTGGACTATTGTAAGAGAGCCCGATCGACTGAGAACAAACTTTTGAGAAATCAGTCCCTAGTCTAAACTACCATAGCATCCCCACTTCGTATGAAATTTGATCGATGGTTTGAATTTGAAACCTAAAAAGAGGGTTAGAAATATTCCGCAATGACTTAATAAACACGTGAGGATTAGGCTGTTTTTGGTATTGCAATAAGAGAGAAACCATTCAACTCTTACTAAACCAATCAGGGATTTCAAAATCTGTAGCCGGCGTCGAAGGTAGCAACAGACGCTATTTTTTTAGTTTTCTTCCATTCTTCATTTATGTTGGTTTTGGGATGTGTAAACTGGTTGTATCGAGCTCTATTACTGGAAAAGATGAATGTTTTTGGTTGTAATCAATGGAAAAAAAATGTGAACTTTGAGTTAAAGAATTCAAAACTCTATGCTGATTCGAGATGAAATTTTTGGAATCGTTGAATAAGTGGTTGTGTGGAGGAGATTCTGACATGGGTGGCTGAAAATCTTGGCATGACAGATAACATAGTCGAAGAGGACGACACTATCCTTCTTGGCCGCGAAGCGGGTCCATTTTGGACTGCGGGCCAACTCGTGACTTGGGCTTTAATTAAGCGATGGGTTGAACTCCACTTGGGTCACGGTCCAACCTCTTTTGAGGTTGCGGTTCACCCCTTTTTAGGCCGAGAAATCAGATCTAGTTTGGCCCAATTTATGGATAATTACCCTACTAAATATGGACTATTTTAAGAAAAATTTGGAATTTAAAGTGGAATTTTAACCTAAAATTTTTCTAATTTGTTTTTGTATAGGTACCAAAAATTGAAATTAAATCTTGGACTACTCTGACTTTGAACCTTAAATTATTGGCTTTTGGTAAATAGTAGACCTATATTGAGGTAGAGATTTATTTTACATTCTTTTTTGCACATTTTTATTTTAAGTTTTTTAATTTATAAAATACTTGTTAAACTACATATTTATGTTCGCATATGATCTTTTATGCATATTTTCTTATTTCGATATGAAAAATATTATTTTTACTAGAGTAATGAGAAAACTGACTGTGTTGTGTCCCTGACCCAAATCCCTAAACTTGATCACGGTAGTATTTGTGGCTTTTGCGATCACTGCGTATCGTTGTTCTTTCTAAATGCATATGACATGGTGTGCCCCGGAGTTTGTGAGAGACTCCATTTTTACTTGATTTTTGATAAAAATATATTATTTAAATTATGTACTACATATTAGTCGGTTATTTTTTATGGGTGCATTTGGTGTATTTTCTAAAATAAATTTATAAATAATGGAAATAAAATTTATTCTTATTGACTTTGGTCGACTCTCCCTAGTAGGATTATCAGTGGCCGACTCGAGTAAATTTGGCGTGCAGTTCTTCTTATGTTATTAATTTTTTATATAATCTATTTTTATTTGAGAGGTTAGACCTTATTCAAAATTTATAAATTTTTAAAGTATTAATGTTTTGGCACATTTATTTGTGATTTATGTTATCACATTATCTAGATTTTACTCGTTGGACCTGTTTAACCCATTTGTTGCTGCCCTGGCTTGTATTAATTTTTTTTTAATCTTTTGTTGCCTTATATAATATTTAAAATTAAGGATTTGATAGTTGATTCAGTTTTCGGGTTGGGTCATTTCTCGTTATGTATCGGGACCCTTTTAGAGCGTGACGGAAATTTTGGTATCAAATCCAGATTACCGTATTGAAAAGTGACATCTATAAGATGGATATATTGATAATATAAAATAATTTTAAATTATTGTGCCTAAGGACGCAATACTAAGACCGTGGGCAAATATGCTATTTGAAAGGCAATTTGTAGTTGTTCGCCAAAGAATGAGGATATTTCCCTATCCGTACACGTGTGGTTTAGAGTGGTTGAAAATTTATGGAGTAACAATAGGTGTAAGCTTCGTAAATCGATAGAAGATATATAATATGAGTATGATATTTGGGATTGTGTTATTTGAATATAAGAAATTCATCTAATGATCTAAGTATTGGTCTTTTTAAAAAAAATCAAGATTTATCTCGTTTTATCTGAAATTCTTTAGTTCAAGTTAGGACCTTATGTTCATAGATTTTGATTTAATGATGAATTATATTTGTCTCCTTGATTTGAGAAAGTATTGATGAACTCTCTGAATAGGTCTTGTTTTGGTGTGTTTCTAGTCTAAGGTAGGTTTCTGCATAAGTGGTTAGAAATATTTGGATGAAGAGCTGGAGTCGTTTAGGAAGAGGGATGATTACAACAAAGATATCCTTGATCGAAACTTATCTCAAAACTACCTACAAGGAGATTGTAAAGAATTTAAAAATCATGGTAATGGTTGCGAAGTACGGGATTAGCTTTATCATAATTTATTTTGAGGTTATAATAGAATAAATTTACGAATTAACTAATGGTTGAGAATGTGATATTGAGGGTAATTTAAAGCAAATTCGGGTGTAATATGAAACAAGAATATATCACAAGTTGGGTTCTTTGAGAAGCATTAGGAGCTTCAAAAATATATTTACTCATATGGGTTCAACTTCAATTTTGAAAATTTGGTTACTTACTGTTCTATTTTTTAAGGCCACTTTTAATGAGTGTTGAGTGGGTAAGAGAAATTTTTGCAATGAGCAACTTAGTCAATGTATGATGACGATGATGAATAAAATGCTCTTTCAATATGTAAAATTAGGGGTGGAATCGGTTCATTTCGGTTTGGTTCAGACGACTTCGGTTTCGATTCTTTGTTTTTTTTTTTTCAATTTTGTGTTGGTTTTCCTCGGTTTTACTATAAAAAATTTCTAGTAAAACTTTATATAAATTTAATAACTTCAGTTCGGTTCGGTTTTTGAAAATAAGAATCGAGAACTGAATTGTAAATTGGTTCCAAAACTTCATTTTTTCAAAACTGAAACCGAACTAATTTCCACCCCTAGTATAAATAGTGGTTTTAATGCGTATGATTGACTTACAATTTCATTTGACTCATTGATATGAAGTTTAGCATGATGAAGATGCTTGTAGAGTGTTTTGATGAGGACAATGATCGATTAACAAAGAAAAACCTAATAAAAATGAGATGAGTAGGAGGAGCTAGGAGAGAATTTCTTTTTAATGCTTATGGTTGAATCAGACATTTGGTCACCAGTTGTACGAAAACTCTTTCCCAATTTATTTGATGAGTTTATGACACGATAGAATTTAACATATTGTTATTGTCACATTGTTGTTTTTATTTGGAAGGTAGTGTAGTAAAAATTTGACATTCCTTTATGAGTTAAAGACAGCTAAAACACTCTATGGGTGTAATGATCATTATACACGAGTTGTTTGTAAACTGAATAGTTTATATAGATCAAAGTGGTTCGATCATGTGTATGAGCTAGATTAGTGAACATTAAACAAAAGTTGATTGTTAGGTGAAAGTGTAATGTTAACCTTAATTCGACTGTACCTTATTAGGTTATTTTAACGGGTGTAGGAGATTGAAAATTTTTGGAAGTATGTTTTTTGTTGTTAGTGGTGTTTATTTGACAGTCAGAAAGTATTCAGATTTGTCAGTTGTGACCGTGTGCTGATGTTTATTCTTAAGGATTTGCCCAGATTACCACCCAACTGTGAGACTTTTATGTTACATTAATTTGATTCTAAATTGATCCAATTTCTCATACTCTATGCATTTTAACTTCAGTTGGTGGAGAGGGTTTCGTATAAAATTGAATAATTTATAGTGTTGTGATTTTTGTTTACAATCGTATATTATCGTGGAATGCATCTTTACTATTCAATAAGAGATATGATCGTTGTCATAGCTGATTTTTTTTTTTATTTTTTTTTATTTTCAGACTTTGGATCAATGTTAAACAATGATTAGTATTTGTAACCAAGGATTGAAGAGTTTTCGATGTTAAATAGATTAAGGTAATTTATTGGATTAAATTATAGTTTGACTATTCTATTGTTTTTGGGCACATTTGATGTTGGTATGCCATATGTCACTTATATAAAAGACTGAGTGTTTGACGTGGTTATGTGTTAATAAAATTATATTGAGTTAAGGCGTTTGTGGTGTGACAATTAAGGTTATCCTAAATAAGGTCTATTGTTTGTGATGAACTCTAGTGATAGAGTTATCATGAGGTTATTGTAAAGTCCCTTTGATTCCGGCAAAGGGGATTAGCCATATATTTATGGACGATTTCATTCGTGCTATTACACATTTTCTTTCTTACTCGTTGTGGAGAATAGATGAAGGGAGAAACCCCTTAATTTCAATTGAAGTAGGGGCTGAATCGAAGTGAAAAAATTCTAAGTTTTTGAAAGCTTCTTCTCCGACCTCTATGAAAGCAAACTAGAAGCTAAGAAAGCTGGTGATGAAACTATGACATATATTTATAAGATTCTAATGAACTCTCTTTATGGTAGATTTTGTATTAATCCAGAAAGTACAGTAACATAGATTTGAGCTGTCTCGGATATTTGAATAGACAAAGAGAGATGCTCGTCCTGTGGCCCAAGAGCGTATCTTGAAAGAGCTAGCAATGACTTTCTTCCCACGTAAAGGGAGGTCGAGACCGGAACAAGAAAAGCGAGCTCTAGATTAGGAGCCAAGCAAGTTGAAGCTAATTATAGTTTAGAAGTTTATAGTATTGTTCTGGTAATGTGAGCTAAGTATCCGAGGAAGAGTGAGATTCGTCATGTAGACGATCAATGTTCTTCTTTAGTAAGTAGGATAATACAAGAATTAGATGGCGAATTAAAAATTAGTTTGATTCGATGCGAAAGTTTTCTATTTAAGTGTATAAATATATGTAAGGATGACGTTTGGGATGTCGATGCTGAAGGATTTTTTTTAACTACCAATAATGATATTCATACTTAGTATTTTGTATTATAAGTTGAGGTTTCGAAACTTATCTAGTTGTGATAGAGTGCATAGTATATTGAAACTTCAATGGTTGGATTGATTTTAAACTATATGGGTTGCAACATTTATTAGATCTTTTATGTAATCAGGAAATTTATGTTAAGCAATTGAGACCTGTTGGATTGTTGTTTCTCACGACAAGGAGTATAAAAGGAATATGATAAGTGTAAACCTTGTATATGGTTTGTTGGGAATTGTGCAGTCATATTGTGTTGCTTAAGTTGATGTTAATTTAGTTGACCAATTGTGCTTGTTAACTCATTGATGAAGGGTTAATCTTTGTTTAAGCTAGAAAAACTTATTATTAGAGTCTTCGTCTGTTTAATCATGTTTTAATCTTTATGTTAAATATTAGGTGTTTCAAATTTTGGGTTGCCATGATGAGAGGATTGGATTTGAAGTTAAATTGGTTACGATGTAACAACCTCATCCTAGCATTTGGCTGGAGGTAAGATTTAAATTCCCTAGGTCATGATTTGATCTTATGTTTTAGGCTTTAATAATTGTTGGGTAATCACTTTTAAATTAATTAAAATTATCAATAGAGAAAGATTCTTATTTTGCGTCAATATTTTGACTTGTGTGGTTATATGTGTGAGAATCAACCAAGAAAGTTTGAGACTTTAAGGATCGATTGAGAACTGCTCAGAGTCAGGAAAGTTAAGCATATCTTTTGAAAAAAAAAAGTTTAATTTGAAGCTAACAACTTTGTATAAGTCGTTTTGGTGAAAAGAATAAATTTTTTTTTTCTGATAAATTGAATATTTTTAGATCATTGATTGGCTCCAATGGCTTGCTTAAAATAGTCAAAAATTTCAAGGACAAGATATGTTGGTAGAAAGAACAAGATATTTTTTTATTGGTATATTGAACCCTTTTAGATCATTGAGTGAGTTCAATTGCTCGCTTAAAATTGTCTTAACTTTTGATGTCGAAATTGCCTAAGTGGGGGAATGTAATAACCAATGAAAATTCATAAAAGAACGTAATTGTTTTTTGAATTGATTTTACTCACATGCTTTGAGAAAGCGTTGCGCTCCAAAGAAGGAATTCACACTCGGGAAGGAAAAATGTTCTTCCTCATCCATCCCATTAAACTTACCTCTCATTTCTCTCCTCTTCACTTATCTCGACTCTCTGTCTGAAATTTCCTCTCGCCGCGAAGAACTATTATGTCTCTATGCCCTTCCTATTGATATGTTTCTCTGCCCTTCCTATTAACTTTCAACGACATGTTAAAGTTTTAGTTTCAGCAATTGGCGAAAGAAGTGTCCGACATCAGTAAGTTGAAATTTCCTATTTTCTTTGGTTTTGATTTCTTGGTGAAGTCCTTAGAATTTATGCAAATTCCGCTCTGTTAGGAACAAGGATTAGGTTGTTTGCTGGTATGCAATAAGAGAGAAACCATTGAACTCTTACTAAACTAATCAGAGATTTAAAAATATGTTGCTGGTGTCGAAGGTAGCTAAAGACGATTTTTTTAGTTTTCTTCCATTCTTCATTTACATTGGTTTTTGGAAAAAAGTTGAATTTTTTTGGTTGTATTGTGGTTGTAAACGTTGGAAAAAATTGTAAACTTTGAGTTAAAGAATTTGAAACTCTGTGCTGATTCAAAATGATTTTTTTGGAATTGTTGAATCGAAGATTGTGTGGAGGAGATTCTTGTTAGCATAACCATGATTAGTTGTTAGTTAGGTTTAATGTTAGTTAAGTTTAATTGTATATAGTTGTTGAACTTCAAAAAAGAGGGTATGATGTTACGAAGAAATATATCAAAATCATAACCTATTCTCTCTCATTCTCTCTCTCATTCTCCGAGTCTTCCTTCTTTCAAAAGCTTGTTACTGTTCATTGTCATCTTTAACATTATTCACTCTCCTTGTCAACGTTCTTCAACGTAAATCATCATTCTCTCAACAACTCTCTTCTCTACATGGCATCAGAGCTAGGTTATGGCATCAGAGCTAGGTTATGGCATCAGAGCTAGGTTATGGCATCAGAGCTAGGTTATGGCATCAGAGCTAGGTTATGGCATCAGAGCTAGGTTATGGCATCAGAGCTAGGTTATGGCATCAGAGCTAGGTTATGGCATCAGAGCTAGGTTATGGCATCAGAGCTAGGTTATGGCATCAGAGCTAGGTTATGGCATCAGAGCTAGGTTATGGCATCAGAGCTAGGTTATGGCATCAGAGCTAGGTTATGGCATCAGAGCTAGGTTATGGCATCAGAGCTAGGTTATGGCATCAGAGCTAGGTTATGGCATCAGAGCTAGGTTATGGCATCAGAGCTAGGTTATGGCATCAGAGCTAGGTTATGGCATCAGAGCTAGGTTATGGCATCAGAGCTAGGTTATGGCATCAGAGCTAGGTTATGGCATCAGAGCTAGGTTATGGCATCAGAGCTAGGTTATGGCATCAGAGCTAGGTTATGGCATCAGAGCTAGGTTATGGCATCAGAGCTAGGTTATGGCATCAGAGCTAGGTTATGGCATCAGAGCTAGGTTATGGCATCAGAGCTAGGTTATGGCATCAGAGCTAGGTTATGGCATCAGAGCTAGGTTATGGCATCAGAGCTAGGTTATGGCATCAGAGCTAGGTTATGGCATCAGAGCTAGGTTATGGCATCAGAGCTAGGTTATGGCATCAGAGCTAGGTTATGGCATCAGAGCTAGGTTATGGCATCAGAGCTAGGTTATGGCATCAGAGCTAGGTTATGGCATCAGAGCTAGGTTATGGCATCAGAGCTAGGTTATGGCATCAGAGCTAGGTTATGGCATCAGAGCTAGGTTATGGCATCAGAGCTAGGTTATGGCATCAGAGCTAGGTTATGGCATCAGAGCTAGGTTATGGCATCAGAGCTAGGTTATGGCATCAGAGCTAGGTTATGGCATCAGAGCTAGGTTATGGCATCAGAGCTAGGTTAGCTAGGTTATGGCATCAGAGCTAGGTTATGGCATCTTCCAGCTCAACTATTCCCTCTGCCCCTTCGACTCCCCTCTCTATTTCTCTACCCCATTTCCCATCTATGAACCAGACCCTCACTATCAAACTTGATAACTCAAATTATCTTGTCTGGAAAGCCCAACCTTTGAACATTGTTATAGAAAATGGAATCGACCATATTCATGACGGTTCCTGTTCATCTCCTCCTCAATACTTGGACTCTCTCCCGGCTCATCACGAGTTGGATTTTCTCCTCTCTCTCTTAAAACCTTCTTCCTCATACTGTGTTTTTCAACTCTGCCAGTGAGATATGGCTGGCACTCGCCAGAATATTTGCCTCCTCCTCTTTAGCCAGAATCACTGATCTCCGTAGCCAACTCCATTCTCTGACTGAAGATGGATTTTCTGCCAGCACCTATGTACAAAAAATCTCATCTTTGTGTAACGCCCTGTTAGCAATTGGAGAACCGATCTCCTACCGTGATCAAGTTTTATATTTTCTCGGGGGACTCGGTAGTGACTACAATGCCTTTGTCACGTCCATCACCAACATGGCCGATCAACCTCCTCTTGAGGAACTCTATAGCCTTCTTCAAAATTACGATTTTCGTTTGGAGGAGCAGAATTCGTCCCCTCTAGCATCAAGTCTTCATCGAATCAATGCTGTTGTCCACCGTCCTTCTCACCCGAGGTGGACTCCTCGGTTGTTTTACTATGCTTACCACAGACCTAATGTGACGCAGATTAACCTTGCAAAATCCAAGATTAATGCAACAAAACATAAAAGGGCCGGTGCTCTCGGCTCAACCCGAGAACACCCCAAATTCAGCAATCTAAATATAATCAAAAGAGCTACAAATGCAATGAAATTTCAAGGAATTCTTACCTTATGAGTGATTAACATACCCTGAAAATCTCATGCAAAAATATGACAAAGTGAACAAGTTATGTGAAACAACCTGTAGCTGGTCTGATAGACAACTTATAGCACCTTCGGGTATTGTAATCTTCCGAAGATTACGTCAGCATCAAGGCCTAGTTTCCCACCTTTCAATTGTTTTCCAAGAGGGAGTGGAGAGAAAGGCGTCTATAAGGGCCTTCAAGTAACCACGGAATTGGAGGGCAATGGAGGCTCAAACTTCACTCAAATATGCTCATTGAGGCCTTACCTTGGAGAGCCAATGCTCCTTGGCTTTTGAGAGGAAAACGATCGAATTTTATTAATCAATCAAAAAGTGATTACAATGTCTAAAAAGAAGCTTAAATATGTCGTAAGGTGGTAAAGGAAAATGGACACAAAGGAGCGTCCAAATCCATTAGAATCCATCTCAGTCGCGCGCGTGCGCGATCTTTTTGTTCTTCAACTGTTGAGATCAATCCTTTGTAAGGAAATTGCATCCTTGCAAGGTAGGTGGTCTTGAGTCCTTGTGAGGATAGAGTGAGCTGGTGAATTTCAAATTTGGAAAGAACTTAGTGAGAAATCAAAAATGGGAGGGCAATTTGGTCTTCACCCTCGACCATGGTAGCTTAGTCCATTTCGAAGTGCGTGCCTCCTTAGCCCAAGTTGTTGGTTGAATATCTCCCTTGTATGCTGGGCCACGTCTTCAATTGTGATCCAAAAAATGTTCATTTGTGCACGCCATATTCAGATTAATCCCATCTTTCATGAGTGCATGGCTGATTCCGTGGTTTCTCCTCGCGTGCGTGCCACTTCCTTAGCCACCATACTATCCTAGATGACTATCATGCATGCATGCTAATAATATAATATTTGTTAAAAGAAATACAAGAAGGTCAATGTTTGCCAAAAACCAAAACTAAATATAAAGTGTTTGGTTACATAAAGTTGACTTCGGGAAGACAATTCTCTCTTGATCGATTGATGATCCATCAAGCGGCTTCCATGATAGAACATGCGTCGGCTTGTCCATGTCTAGAGAATTTGGCTCCCACTCCAAGCATTCAAAGAGGCCTTAACCTGCAAAATTATCAAATTTGTCAATAAAAATGATAGTTGGTATTTGAGCCTTGGTTAGGGATCGAGTTAATGGCCTATGAGGCACATCATAATGCTCACACTGCTCCCCACCAACCTTGTTCTGTGCCAGACTCTTTCTCGAATTCCTGGCACCCACATCCTCCGAGCCACTTCAAACCGAGGTGTCAAATCTGCAACAAAGTGGGGCATTCGGCCTCCGTTTGCTATCACATGCACAATGCCTTCTACCGACCAAATACTCCAACAAACTAAATTACCCCCTCACCTCCTCCTTTCACCCCTTTCCCCTCCCAAGCACACTCTGCAGGCCTTTTGCCTCTCCCAAACCTGAACACTTCAACTTCTACAGCACCATGGCTGTTAGAGTCTGGTGCAACCCACCATTTCACACCTCATTCCTTCATCTTCAAATAGCCAACCTCTTACACTGGTTCTCATCACGTTGTGACAGCCGATGGTAAGTCCTTCCGTATTGATCAATTTGGTTCTACTAGCATATTGACAACATGTCGTTCTGTAAAATTAAACACTGTCTTTCATACACCACAAATTATTCATAACTTGCTTAGTGTTACTCCATTATGTCGTGGAAATTTTGTCTATGTTGAATTTCACTAGAATTATTTTTTATCAAGGATCGAATCACCCACAAAATAGTCCTCCATGGTTCCCTCACAAATGGATTGTATCGGACCCCCTAGGTCTCTTAAATTTTGTCTCTGTTGGCTCAAACTAGTATTCCAACCCACTTGTGGCATCTATGACTAGGTCATCCTTCACCTGCTATCTTAAAGGATGTTTTAAATTCGAGTAACGTTCCTTGTACTAGTTATGTACTCCTTATCAAATGAGTAAAACTCATTGGTTACCTTTTCAAATTTCAACTTCTCATGCTAGTTTACCTTTTGATATTGTTCATACTGATGTTTGGAGCCCATCGTAAATTCTATAACTAGTGCACGATATTTTCTCTTGTTTGTTGATAATTGCACTCGATTTACATGGTTTTCTGTATGAAATTAAAAAGTGAAGTCCACCATATTTTCATACAGTTTCATAAATTTGTTTCCACCCACTTTGGCCTTAATATTAAAGTCGGTCAATCCGATTGGGTTAAAGAACTTCAATCCCTCTCAAATGTCTTTAAGTCTATTGGTATACACCATCATGTCTCCTGTCCTTATACTCCAAATTAAAATGATCGTGTAAAACGCAAAAATTGTCATGTTGTTGAAACCGGTCTTGCCTTACTCTTTCATTCTTCAGTTCCTTAACATTTTTGGCCCTATATTTTTGCTACGGCTATCACATTAATCAATTTGTTGCCTACCTCAGTCCTGAACCATAAGTCTTCTTTTGAATGTCTATTCCACTTGGTTCCAACCTATTCCTCGTTGCGTGTTTTTAGTTGTCTATGTTTTCCACTTTTCCGTCCTTTCAATCATCACAAACTCCAACCTCGTTCTTTACCTTGTGTCTTCTTAGGCTATAGTGCTCATCATAAAGGTTATATATGTTTAGATCCTCACTCCAATAAAACATATATTTCTCGTCATTGCACTTTTGATGAAACTTCCTTTCCTTTTACTTCCTTTACTTCGTCTGATTCACAACAATCTTTTCTCTCCATTCCAATTACACCCCTATCTTTTCCACCCATTCCTTTGCTCAATAATCATTGCTTTCTTGTTTGAACCAAAAACATTCCAACAAGCCTTTAAGTTTTCACAATGGCTTGATGCTAAGAAAAATGAGATCACTGCGCTCAATAGAAACAATACTTGGCAATTAATTTCTCTTCCACATTGGGCTAAAATTATTGGATACAAGTGGGTTTTTAAAATTAAACTCATAGCAGATGGAAAAATTAACCGCTACAAGTCTTGATTAGTTAATAAAGGTTATGATCAGACAGAGGGCATTGACTATGATGAGACTTTTAGCCCAGTTGTAAAGTCAGCTACCATACGTACTACGTTGTCCTTAGCCGTCTCTTTTGGTTGGGCCATTAGACAACTAGACATCAACAATGTCTTTCTACATGGTGGTCTGACTAATACAGTTTTTATGCTACAACTTCCAGGTTTTGTTGATCCTTCTCACTATACTGCTTGTGTGTTTATTATAAAAAGCTTTGTATGGACTCAAACAATCTCCTCAAGCATGGTACCACAAACTCTACAATGCTCTGATGGGATGAGGTTTCTCGACATCAAAGTCTGATACATCACTTTTTATATACCGCAAGCACTCCTCTATTATGATTATGTTGGTCTATGTAGACAACATTATCCTTATTGGCAACTCAACTTCACTTATGCATCAGTTTCTTCTCTACCTTCAGTCAAAATTTATGGTAAGAGACCTTGGACCTCTCTTTTTCTTTCTTGGGATTTCAGCACTCATACACTTACAGGTATGAGTCTTTCTCAATCCCAGTACATATCTGAGTTGCTTCATAGAGCCAACATGAGTTCTTGCAAACCAGTTCCTACCCCTATGGTTTCGGGACCCATTCTCCCCAAAAACTCAGGTACTTCACTCAGTGATGGCTCTCTCTACCGTAGTATGGTTAGTGGTCTACAATACTGCCATCTTACTAGACCAGATATCGTCTTTGTTGTAAACAAGATTTCTCAATTCATGCATGTAGGGGTGAGCAAGAACCGACCAGAACCGAGAATCAGACCAGAACCGACACATTTGGTCCGGTTCTGGTCAGTTTTGAGCCTAAAATAATTAAATTTTGGTTTTTCTTTATCCAAACCAAAATTTTCGGTTCGATTTTTGGGTTAAATGATAGAAAACTGAAAAACTTGAACTGGACCATTTAACCCTAATTTATTAACCCTATTTGTATTCTGTTCTTCTCTGACTTTCTTAGTCTCTTTGTCGCCAATAGCTGCTGCCCTGCTCTTCTCTTCGACACCGGACAGAACAAACGCCTCTCGCCTCTCGTAGAGTCCTCGACAGTGGACAATCGATAGTCTCGCTCCCGAAACTTTCTTCTGTGGTAGGTCTCTCTCTCACATTTGATCTGTTTCCCAAAACTTTCTTCTGTGGTAGGTCTCTCTCTTGCATTTCTGTGTTTTCGATTGTCCACTGTGGTAGATCTGTTTTCCAAAACTTTATTTTGTTTTTTGCGAAGAAATCCAGCAGCTTTGCGAGGTTAGAGCCCAGAGTTTGGTTGCTCTGCAATTGTTAGTTTTCTTTTTGCAGTTCTCCAGTTTTTTGTAGTTCTATTTTTTTTGCTCTGCTCTGCAATGTGATTGTGGGTTAAATGTTAGCAGCTTCAATGTGGTGTTTGTTTTCTTGGAAAATTGTTTTGAAATCGATGAACCTTAGATTGTGGATTATCTTTTTTGGGAAACAAATTGTAATGCAATGCAGAGATTATGATTAGACAACGAAGATTTTTTTTTATAGATTATGTGATATTTTGTTGGAAATTGGAAACAGAACCAAACAAATTAGTTAATTTTTTATTTTTTTACTTAAGTGTATTGATTTTTTTTTTACATATTGGTTCAATTTTTTGTCAAAAATTAAAAAAAAAAATTGAACAAAAGTGGGAGGACCAGAACCGAGACAAGATTTATAGATTGGTTCTGGAAAAAAATTGGCTTATTGGTGCAAAAAATTTGAAAATCGAATTTTGGTCTTAATTTCTCTAAAAATCGGACCAAGTCGGACCATGCTCACCCCTACATGCATGCACCCTCAGATGTTCACTAGCAGACTGTCAAGTGAATTTGAAGATATCTGTAGGGTACTCCATCTCTTGGTATATCCTTCTCGTCATCTTCATCCTCTCATTTGATTTACTTTACTGATGCTCATTGGGCTTCCTGTCTGGACGATAAAAAAAGTACAAGTGGGTTCTGCATCTTTCTAGGTAATAATCTTATTTCATGGTCTTCTGCAAAACAAAAGGTGGTTTCTCATTCTAGCACTGAATCTGAATATCGCAGTGTGAAAACGGTGTAGCAGAAATTTGATGGTTACAATCACTTCTTAAGGAACTTGGTATTGTCTCACTCCCGGCTCCTCTCATTCTATGTGACAACCTGAGTGCAACGTACCTTGCATCCCACCCAATTCTACACTCAAAATCCAAACATGTTGAAATTGACTTTCACTTTGTTTGAGAAAAAGTTCTTGAAAAATCATTTATGGTTAAGTTCACTCCCTTAGCGAATCAACTTGTCGATGCTCTTACCAAGCCTTTTCTGCCCGCACAATTCTCTAACTTCACATTCGAGATGTTCGGCCGAAGGCCTTGCTCTTGAGAGGGGATGTTAGCATAACCATGATTAGTTGTTAGTTAAGTTTAATGTTAGTTAAGTTTAATTGTATATAGTTGTTGAACCTCGAGAAAGAGGGTATGATTTTCTAAAGAAATATATCAAATCAAAACCTATCCTCTCTCTCTCTCGTTCTCTGCGTCTTCCTTCCTCCAAAAGCTTGTTACTGTTCATCGTCTTCTTCAATGTTATTCACTCTCCTTCTCAACGTTCTTCAACGTAAACCATCATTCTCTCAACAGCCCTCTTCTTTACTTTGCACGTTTTATTTTTAATTAATATTTTAGGTCATTTAATTTATAAAATACTTATTAAACTACATATTTATGTTTTATTTAAAACTTCTATGCATATTTTCATATTTTGACATGAAAAATTTTGTTTTAATAGAGTAATCGGACAGTTGATTGTGTCGTGTCCCTGGACGCAAAACTCTAAATCGGATCAAGATAATTTTTGTGGCTTTTACGATCACCAAGTGTCGTTGTTATCTTTTTAAATGCATATGTTATATTGCGCTCAGAGTCTGTGAGAGACTCCATGACACGGTGGCCCTAGAAAAAGAACCATGCAAAAACCCACAAATATGAGACAATGTGTTCAGATGATGAAGTGTTGGACAAAACTGAAAATATTGAAGAGAAAATGGAGATGAAGATGTACCAAAAATAAAAGGGTGAAGGTGTGTGAAGGTGGCCGATGATGAATATGAATAAAAGTGCAAGAATAGTAAAGGAAATAGAAATACCTTTGGCGGACCCGAGAGCTATCTAACATTTGGCTCACGGGTGCATGTTTTCTCGTAGGAAAACAACCACCGTTAGGCCTAAGTTTTTTTCCTCTAACCTTTTAGACTCTCAAAGAGAGAAGTGAGGGAAGAGGTAAGAGTTCACCTAGCAACCCGATAGTTAGGGGAACAATGGAGGGCTACTCCACTCGATTAGAAAATCGAGGAAACTCGTAGGTCTTCTAACACTTCGATTAGGGAAATAGAGATTTCATTAAAATGGCAAAAAGTTCCTACAATCACCAATGCAATGCCTTAAATAGAGAAACCTAGGGTAAATGATTAGGGTTTGGCAATGGAAGAAAGGATTGGAGTCGTTGATGAAGACCAAGATGAAGGGACAAGATTGCAATTCATGTGCTTCATTCAAGGGTTGAGGTGCTTTCCTTGTTTTGCTTGATCAATGGTACTAAATGGCCATGTCATCTATCTTTGTGACCACTACTTGATGTACCTGCAAAATTCATACCTTAAATTTGGGCTCTCTTTTAGGCCAAGTCTTCATTTGGGTCCATTTTATTGAAAAAGCAAATCCATACTTTGTTGATAACTTTCTTGCTCATTTGTTGACCGATTCTTCAACCCATCATCCACCATCATTCATCTAATCTTAACCAACAATCTAATGCATGATATAATATAAATAGTTCATACAAAAAGGCTCGAGTTTGCCACAAGTTTAAAAATAAAAATTACAAAAAAATTAAGGGCCGGGAAGACAAATTCCCATTGGGCTAATTGATGAGTCCATCCAAGTACTCCAAGTGAGGCTGTGCGAGGGTTGATCCATATCCTCTGAATTGGGCTCCCAAGTGATGTCACCAATAAGATCAACTCCTGCAAGAAAAGGAAAAGTAAACTCATTAGTAAAAATGTTAAGTAAATTATGGGCTTTGATCTGCGATCTAGTAATGGGCCTCCTAGGCATGTCACTCAACTTTGAGTTTATTTTTATATGATAGATAAAGACTTATTTTATTCATGCGTCACATATTAGTGAGTTATTTTTTATGGGTGTCTTCTGTATATTTTTTTTAAATGAATTTATAAATAATAGAGATAAAATTTATCTCTATTGAGTTTGGTTGACTCACTTCAAATGACTCCCCTCTTCAAGAGTAAAATTGACATATGGTTCTTCCTATTTTATTAATTTTCAATAGAACTTATTTTTATTCGAGAGATTAGACATTTTTGAATATTTGTAGGCTTTAAATTTTGTAATTGTCTGGCAAAATTATTTTGAAGTTATGTTATTACATTATCTGGATGTTACTTGTTGGTCTTGTTTAGTACATTTGCTGTTAGACCCTGACTTGTATAAAATTTTTGAAAAAAGTCTAATTTAAACCATAAACTATGGGGTGAGGGACAAGCTGAACCCTAAACTACATTTGGGTACAAATCAAATATTAAATTATCTCTAAGGAACAAGTCAATCATCATCGTTACTCACTATTAAATACACTCGTGGCCGCCCGCGTTTTAAGTGAGGGCGACCACATTACGCACAATGGCGAACACGTTTAAACGAGGCCGAGGGTGACCTCTGTAGTAGCTCGCCTTAGGGCAGGGTTGCCCTCATTTTTTCACACGGTCATCCTTATGCAAAACACAGGCGACCGCGGGTGACCTAATATAAACTCTAGGTTAACCTTGTAAAGGCCGCACGATCTAACTTCCCTCTCATGCGATTTTCAGTGTGGTTTCAACGAGATTCAACCTTCGATATCTAGCCCTCCATCGACTTTGTTCGCGGTTTACATCTCCCACACCATTTCTTTGCGGTTTCATCCTAATTTTGGACAATTTTATCAACTGTCTGGGTTTCGCCCTAACTTCGGTCAATTTGGTTCTTTGCAGTTTCAACCTCATATTGCTCTTAGGTTTTTCGGCCACACTGGTTGTAGTGGAATCAAAGGTTCCCAAACTTACCTTGAAATGGAAGACCGCTCCAATGCCGAGTGAATCGTCTCAAATTCGAACTCTTCAAGTAAGGTATTTGTCTCATGCATTTAGATTGGATGTCGATAGCGTGCATTTTGAGTCTGATATCAAGTATCGCTCCATTTTTTGCTCTAGGATGGTAGTATTTGGACATTTTAGTTCATTAGGAATAAGAGAGTTGTTAGACAAAGTTTGAATAGTTAGTTTGTGTGAATTTGGCAGTGATACTCATGAGAGACTTATTCGTCTATGTTATGCAAACATGGCTTGTAAGGCAGAATCATTGATGGAGAAGACATACATTCTCGGACAAGAAATCAAGTTGACTTCAAGTACTATCAATGAGGTAATTGGTTTTCTGATGGATGAGTCGAGTGAAATGTACTTTCATATTTCTTGAGGTCCAAACTTTATCAAGCAAGGGGAGGGGCTTGACTTTATGAAGAAAGTTTATAAAAATTCTGATATTGTGGGTTTTACAAACATAAAGCGAAGGACCAAAATGTCAAAGTACGAGTCATTCATCACTTGATCTCCAACACCGTTTTACTATGTGAGCTACATGAATCTCTATCTCATAGAAAAAATCTACAATTGAAAGTTGTTCAACCCTGGATATGTGATTCTAAGTTAAATGGATGATATTCAGAAAGTCTTCCAACATTTTGAGGTTGCAATACCCTCGGGCAAGCCTATGAGAAAGGAAAAGGGTGTGGACGTGTGTATGATCATTGTACCCTCGCTCGGATGGGTATACAGAAAGTGAACGATGAATGGGCTTCAAGACTGCACATGATTCATCTACTTCTACAACTTCTCCTCGAACCTCTACCATGCAAGATACTTCTATGGAGGATGCGCCTTCTCTGGCTTCCTCTAGTTGTATATTCGTATCTAAGGAGGGTTGACACTCTTTTAATGCTAGTATATCTAACCTTGCTTCAGCTGTTGAAAGATTGTCTCAGAGACATGAGAATATTACCTCAACTCAAGGCATGATCCTTGCTAAAGTAGCTACAATGGAAGAGTTGTTGAATGCCTCGGCTAATCCTCACTTTTTATTAGATGGATTCAACTGCCTTTTATTATTTGCTTGTGATAGTCATTTGAACTTGGTTATCTGGATATCTGCAATTGGTTATTATTATTTCTTCTTGGTTATATGGATAATTAGATTGCGTTATTGTTATTTCATAATGTCTCACTTTTGGGGATAGAGAGAAAATAAAGGAAACTCTGCCTAATTTTCTATGAAATTGAAACAAACATGACATTGATCAAACATGTTAAAAAAGAATCCGGCATACAAAACTTATGCATTACATCAAAATAAATAGATCTATCTATGAAGCCACATAACAAACTTCTGCAGTAAATCAACGATGACCTACATCGAGCACAAAACACTCCTGCATAGCAAGGATAAACATAATGTTAAAAGATCTATTAATATTTAAACAATTTATAAATTCACAAACATAAACATAGACTTACTTGTGTCCCAACTAGAGAAGGAAAACTCATAAATGTGTCTTGTGAGCTATCTCTTCTGTCTATTCTTCTTTCTCTGCCGCTAGATGTAGCAACTACAGATCCAATTTTTGACAAGGTTGGGTGTTGTGACCCACTTGCCGACACCTGCCACATGTCATGACAACATTTTGCTTACTTATTGTTGGGTCTCATTAACATCCCTCACTCTTTTTTTCCGGCTTCCCCACCTAACGTTTCATTGTTTGTGGCATAATTTCATCAAACTCTGTATCTATTTGAGGCCACTTATTTTTTCCAGTGACATGTTGCATAAAGTGCGAGTATATTTCCATTCACATTGCCTGATGGTAATAAGGATGAATATAATCTTCAACAGACCTCCTCTAAAAAAGGGTACAAGGAATTGCATGCACACATTGTAAGCCAATCAACTTCCACTTATAACAATTGTAGACATAATTATCCACATCAACAACGTATTGTTCGTTGTCGTTGCTGACCCCAAACCGAGCACCTCTTGCCATCATTGGACTCCAATTTTGAGTTACAACATGTAGTTTACTAAGCTTCTTCTTGATCTGAGGACATAATAATTCTGTCGAGCCAGTTATCTTTTCATGTCTCTTCACAATTTTGGACATCATGCTCCCTCTAATCATCTTAAACATAATCAGAATCGGTTTGTCCCTAGCTAGTAGAATGCATGCGTTGAATGCCTCACTCAAGTTATTTAGGCTTATGTCGCACTTTGGAATCGAGCTAAGAGCATGTGTCGCCCAACTTCTCGGATCGATGACTCTTAGTTGTGAGTATGGTGCTTTATCAAACAAACGTAATTTTTTTTCATTTCATTCTCAAACTGCTCTGCTGTGGTAGCCCTAGATGCATTCCACATTGCGTCTTTGTATAGTTTACCTTTTTTGTTTTAAATTAGCATATAAATATCGGAGGTAGAAATGATGTTCCGCTGACTCTACATGCTTATTCATAGCGACCACCAACCCCTAACAAAAGATAATGCACAATAAGTTATTTGTTCAAATAAAATGCATAACATTCAAATCAAAGACAAAGTAACTTTTGTTGATCTAACACAAATGTCTACCCACGTCCCGCCTCACTTTGTATATCTATCAACAATAACTATAGAAACCACGACCATGAGTCTATACATTCTGCTTCCACTACCACCATAGCAACTGAATAAATTTCATCATTTTCATCAATGCTAACTACTATAAGCAATTGGCCTAAACATGAGTCTTTCAAATGATAGCTATCCAAACAAATGACGGGTCTACCACACTCAAGAAAACCCCTCTTGCATGTAACAATACACATGTACATCTCTCAAAAAAAGGTTTGGATGTAGAATCATTCTTATGTACGCTAATGCTGACTGTGCTGCCAAGATTTGATCTAAGAATATCATCCTCGTACGACCCTAATAGCTTATACTATTCGTCATAATTCCGCTCACTCCATGTTCGGGCTTCCTTTCTAGCCCTTTTGGCAAGAATTGATGTAATATTGACACTGAAATCCTTCTTGACTGTCTCAACAATAGAAGGAATATCTCAGGGAAGTTGACTTTTAAACATGTCCAAATACTAGTTTGCCACCCATTTTTGCAGTTTGCTTTCCATCTTTCGCGAACAATTATGAAGGTCATTGTAACTCTTTATTTGGAAGCTAAGTTCACCTTGCATTTTTCACTCGTGGACCCACCATTGGCATCCCTCCTGACATGCAGCAATCAAACGATGCTTCTCACTTTTCAAAAACTTTATCACGTACCAATTTTTCAAAGCATAATCTACTACTTCTTTTCTAATTTTCTTCAAAGAACTATACCTCCTGTCCAGAAAAATATTTTGGGAACATGATTCGCGTTGAGACCAACTCTTCACCTCTATCATCTTTTGAATCGTATAATGAACAAAGTTCCTCGTCTAGAGATGCGGAAATCGAATGCACCAATATTTGAGACATAACATTGTCATGATCAAATACATGAAGCTTCTGCTCAACAAAATCTGAGATTGGATCCACTTCTAATGCACGAAGCTCCTGCTCAATAAGCGCATGTTCGCCCATTTCTCTAATTCTTTTCATTCTGTAATTAGGGCATGCAATGAAAAAATGGATAGAGAGAAACATGGGTATCGTCGATTGAACAATCGACAGAGATGAAAATTTAAAGAAATCACGCAAAAAATCACCAGAGAGGGAAGTTAGGTCGCACTCGTTTAAACCGAGGGAGACTTTGAATTATATTAGGTTGCCTGCGTTTTGCACGAGGGCGACCGCGTGTAAAAACGAGGGCGACCTCTAACTAAATGCAGGCGACTTCTCCCTAAACGCGGGCGACCTCTCCCTAAATGTGAGCTACCGTAGAGGTTGCCCTCGTTTAAACGAGTTTGTCCTCGTGCGTAACGCAGTCGCTCTCACTTAAAACGCGAGTGATCGCGAGTGTATTTAGCAGTGAGTAAATACGATGGTTGGTTTGTTCCTTGAAGATAGCTTAAGGTTTGATTTGTACCCAAACATAGTTTAGGGTTTAGCTTGTCCCTCACCCCATAGTCTGAGCTTTAAATTGGATTTTTTCCTAAAACTTTTAAATCTTCCACTACCTTATATAATATTTAAGATTAAGGAGTCAAATGGCTCAATTCAGTTTTCGAATCGAGTCAGGTCGTTTCCTATTCTATCTCGGTTTCGCTTTGACTCTGTGATGCCTGCAAATGAGCACACACACCCCACTTGTCTCCAGCGGTGTCGTCCGACTACTCGGCGCCACTATATAACAAGTATCATGATTCTTTTTAATCCAGAATAAATTTCCATGTTGTGGCTTTATGTTATTTACCACCATAAACTTGTGCCAAGTTCCATCGATGCTCGACACTTTACAATGCGTCATTGATATCGCTATTAATCAATTTTTTCATGTAAACACATCTTTCTCTGATTTCTTATCATCAAACAGTGTTAAACCTAATCCAGATCAAATATAAGACGATTTTGCCAATAGAGTTTCCAATTTTAACTATGATATTGAGTCTAAGAACTTAACTACAAAAAGTCTAAGAATTTTGGAATTTGACCCCAAAAAGAGACTTATCCTCCGAGTCCCTTAGTATATTTTGAATATACATGTGGTTCAGATCTCAATTTACCACTGTTTTGACCGAATTCCCCTTTTGGTTCTTTGTCCTCTTCTAAACCATCACTAACCTTCACTAATTGAGGAAAAAATAGCTTTAGAAAGAAAAAGATGCTATTTATAATAAGTCCGTCTGGATAGAAAAAAGCCAATCAGATTAGGTTCTCTTTCTTATAATAACCCAGGTCTCATTAGCGTGAGATGATATAAAAATATAACAATTTATGTTAAAATAACGTACCCAAGTTAAGCCTCAAATTTTCGATAGTCATCGTACACAAATCGGTAGTAAATAATTAAGAATTTCATATGCAAGCATTTGCAGCCTTCATTCTCATTTTGAAGCCTTCAAATCGAAGAAATGTCTGTATATGACTTAGATTTTAAACAATTTTGGTTCTTTTGTTCAAGGGTTTTTGAATGTTGTTTTAATTGATCGTTATGAGCCTAGATTAAGGTATACTATGTGAAGAAAACTTGTTGACTATGGCAAGTAACTAAACTAGAATATTAGGTAAACTATGGGAAAAAAAACTCTTGGACTACAAATTTGTTTTTCTCAAATTTTTCAGAGTCTCCTATCACATTCAATGGTCGAGATTGATATAGTTTTAGCAAATGTTACCCAATAAAATTCTAATGCCTCTCGAAAAATGGATTGTCCATGCCCCAAGATTTATCGTGTAAAAGTGAAGAACAAAATATGGACGAAAAATCCCCAAATCAAACCAATTAGAAACTTGTTTGGTCAACCCTTTATAACTCCACAATATTTGAAGCTGTTAAATAGAATAAATCGAAAGCAAGTTACTTAAACACATGGCTCTTTTAGTTTATTTCTATAATATTTATTTGGTTTTATAAAGCTTTAAGCTAACTATAAAGAATTATAGCACGACCAGCACGTTATTTATTAAAAAAATGGGGAACTACTCTTAATGATAATGTGTTACTCAATATAAACGATCTGTATTGTTTCCTCATTTGCTTTTGATTAAAATATAACTTAAATAATATCTATCCAGGAAAACCTAAGATGTAGAAGATCATAAGATGAATGATTCAGCATCCTATATATTCACTCATGTGGTACTTCATTATACGATAAACATAATAATTATACGATATATATAAGATCCATATGTATCGATATCATTATCTCCATCCAGAAAATCTGTATGCTTTGGAAGAAGCTTGTACAGTTTGGGAAGGGATTTCCAGATTCTTTTTCTGCAGTGTTTTTAAGGAGTAATATTAAATATAAATTTTATTGGATAATATAATATTATAGTCCAACCTACAGTGTATGTTTTATTTATTTATTTGTATCTTATTTTAATATTTATATCTTTCATAATTACTTTATCAATCTATAAAAACTTTACAATGTAAAATTCGGATATAAAATTAAAATGTAAACTTCGATATTTGTAATTACTAATAGCAATAAGGAAATTAGATTAATTCTTGGATATTAGAGTGGACCTGAAACTGGCTGGGATTTTAAGAAAACGGACGATTGCCTTTAAAATGGCGGCTCAACTTGCCTAGCCTTTGAAGGAGATAAAGACGATGAACAAGATATGTGTTCAGATATTATGGTAATTGCAGAAAACCAGAAGACAACAGATTAATTACAGAAACCCGAAAGATAATCAATTCAAAAGTAGTAAGTAATGAAGAAGATAATATGCTGTTCAGAACCCGCTCCGAGAGACGGCGTAGCTTCCGCTTCTTTGACATACGCCAGTTTTCACCCTCACTTCCTCTCAAAACTCGCATGATTTCTCTTCATCAATCCTTCCGATCGCAACGCTGAAACTCCGGGAGACGCCAGCGGTTCCTTTCACCGGAGAGTTTCTGATTCTCTGCCTCGGGAGAACACCCAGATGACCAGACTTAGTACTGCAACTCCGCGCAGAAGCAATCCTTACGAGCTCGCTGTAATCTTCGTCACTTCGGCTGGATTTGGCCGAGCTGAGGCTGTAACTTTTCGGCAAGTTTGTGGGGACCTGGCCGATGGGGCAGCCTAGAGCCAGAGTGTAATCGAGTTTTCCAGAACATTCGATCATGCTCTTCATATAAAAATCTCTTGCTTTGATCACATACTTCAAGGGTGCCCTCAGAAAACAAAGTAACTTGCATTCTTTTGCAGATTGTTTTTTCTCGTCGGTGTTCATTCTGAAAAATGGAGGAATTACAAAATCCGTTTTGTCCTTTTGGGCAATAAATAGGTAAAATCTGACTGACGAACGTGTGAAAGTTTGACGAAGTGGGAATTATTGCAGAAACGGTATTGGTTTGGAGATGGGAGATGGGGGTTTCTTAGTAGGAGAAGTATGCTTTCATGGGAGGAGAGATGACCACATATATAAGAAATAAATGGGATGAGAGAGAGAGAGAGAGAGAGTTAAGAGAGAGGTCATGTGGGAAACGGAAGAACAAATAGGAGGAGGACAACTGACGTTTCACAATCAATTTAGTCATAACGACAGATGCTTTCTTTTGTAAGAAGAAGATAATCAATCAAAAAGGTCAACCTTCCTTGTGTTGAAGGTTTGATTATTTGTTCGTCGTACAAAAACAAATAGGTTTTCCATGCCCAAAAGAAAATATAGAGCCAATAAATTGTTCAACAAAGTGGTAACCTAGAGAGAGAGAGAGAGAGAGAGAGAGAGAGGATATTATATGAATTCACATTATTAACGAGTTATTATAAATATATTATTTAGTTAAATTAATGTTTTTGTAGTTATCACGTGTTTTTATAAGAGTGTCAATTTTTCATGTAATGTAAATTATGTATACTACGACATGTTATAGTAATTCTTTTATGGATTATTTACTAGTCAAATTTCTAAATTGTTGCTCGTGATTCTAAATTGATTTAGCTAATAGAACGTGTGAAAGTGGTGCTAAGTGCAAATAATTGTTGTAACATGTAAAATTTGTATCAATCTAATACGTATAATTATACTAAATTGAAATGCTAAGATAACTCATAACAAAATAATCTTGAACTCGAGCAAAATTATTTTCCCAATTGGACTGTAACACTGGATAGAATAATAATGTAAAACCATAATAAATGTGCTAATTAAAATATTAAAAATTTGAATTTGACAAAAAACTAACATGGTCTAGCCTCCTAATATAAACCCTCGAAGAAATTCAAAACCAAGAACTTGAAATCTCCAAAACTATTATTGTGCCGACCGTTGATTTTTTATCTACTAAGGCTTGAAATTGTTGAGTCGTTTGGATGAATCGACTAAATTCAATAAGGATATAGTTTTATGCAAACATTCAATTTAAATCATATATGATGATGCTAATTATAAAACAATTTTTAAAAAAGCTAGAAATCATACAATAGAGAAAGTGATAAAATAGTTTTGTATTGTATAATGTTTCAGTTAAAATAGAGTCATTCACGAATTCTAGACATACCATACCATAGACAATAAATATAGCATGGATACTTAGACGACCCCAACAACTAAAAAGACCATAATCATATTTAGGATTTTGGGTCCAAAAACACAACACATATAGTAGTCTAATTATTCTAGTTAACAACAAATTCATACATAAAATTAAATGTTCACGATTGAGCCGAACAATAAATTAAATATGCATGTTTGAAATTTTAAACATGTTTAATTAAAATATTTACATAATATAAAAACCAGACGAGTCATAAAATGAACTCGTCATTAAATATGAGAACATAACTCAAAATATTATTTTAAAAAATGATGGTACGTTAAGTATAAAATTAAACTCTTATCTCAAAATGGATCTATCGAAATCCAACACATAAAATATCGAATAATGGGTTAGGTTCAAGTATGAACCTTGGTACCTATACAAAGTTTTTTCCAAACATCATGATGAATTCTATATTTTAAAAATCTGATTTTATCTACTAATCACTCCACAACGTGAAGAGTCGAAAGTCCAAATTGGGTACAAAATATCCTTTCAAATGATCCGATTGAGTCAAAAATCAAACTCAGTCACAAAATAGGGTCCAGGCCACAGCATAAACCAACCAGGTCGCGGCCCCCGTGGTCTACGTCGCAATTGGCTCAACGGTGCCGCGGCTGCCCCAAAAATTTAAACTCAAGCCGCGAATCAGCGTGACCTGAGTCGTGGCTTAGCTTCGATAGATTGGTGCTTAGCAATCCTTCTTTCGCCGGATTTTTCTATTAATTCCGGCGAAGGTGCATCCTAAAAATTTCAACAAATCATAGGCTTAATAGAATGCTTCCATAAACCAAAACTTTACATCAAAAGCCTGAATCTTTTAGATAGAACCATTGAAGATCGCCACCAATAGGGGTGGGACAAATCCAGAAATTTTCCATACCTGGAAAAGTTTTATTTTTCCTTATCTATCAGCTTCTCTTGGCTCTGAAAGAAGAAATTTCTCTTGGCTCTGGGAGTAATTTCTATGAGAGAGACCACTCATAAAAATAGTGGGCTCCTCTCCCCACTTCTTGGAAATCGACCCCAAACTAGGAATATCAAAATTATTTAATCGTACCAAAAGTAGCCAGACTTTTCAAGCAGGTGTAATTTACGTCAATTAATCGCTCTCCTAAAATTTATGGAGTTTCATTGTTGTGTATGCAATTGCTTAGACTACATAACAAATCAAATAACGTAAGACCAAGTGCGGACATCAAACTTGAGTGCGTTACACAATTACTTGCTAGGCTTAGGCTATCCACCTCATCCTTATTCTTTTATAAATCATCGGGTCACCCATGAATGAAATGGGCCTTCTCTTTGGGTCAGCCCAATTCTTTGGGTCCGTCTCAAATTATTTTAATTAAAATGCTGGTTAAGGCACGTGGGATGTCAAGATTCTTGCCCCCATCACCACGTGCATATCAGCATAAATAATTTTTCTGTTTTAATAAACAACAAAAACAATAAATGCATAAATAATTACCCCGTGAGTTACACTTACAATTAAAATAAAACCCTAATCTTTGCTTAGACCAAGGTGTCAAGAGACAAGAATTACAAAGCCAAGTACTTTGTACACGTAACGTAAGTATTGTTGCGCGATGTATTTATAATAATAATCTTTATTTATTTTAAATGATAATTTTAAAGTCAAGTGTTAGAAATAGAATATTACTACATTTACTCTCTTAGTCTACTCTTTAACTATATTTATTGACGTGTAAAATAATAATTGGTGCAACTAAAATATAAATAATTAATTTATTACATTAATTAAATCTTAGTTACATTAATCATTATTTAACACGCTAAGAAGTATGCCTAGATAGTATAATAAAAAAAATAAACGTAATATTACTCTTAGAAATAATAATACTCTATTGATTTTAGCTTAGTATGACTATGTGATTATGTACAATAATTAATGAGATTAGAGAACATCTCACTCAAGCCTCAAGGTTGTATGCATTCATAATTCTTCTTACTTTATTTCTCAAAAATTTAATCAAAGCATCATCCAATTTTCTATTTTTTCTAAGATTTAATGTGTTCATTATTTATTTTATTTTCTTACACCATAAAATTATTGTTTTTAATTTACACTGTCCATTTATAAAAAAAAAAAGAAATATAAGTTTGTTTTTAGGAAAATTTAATCGGGATTGTATTTTTCAAAGGAGTTATTTAACATTATTTCTTATGATAACAAGAAATTCTAATTTATTTGTTATAGATTAGCATACCTGGTATTTCCATCTATCTAGATAAGTCTTTTAGACATCTCCAAGGTAAATAATTTCGTTAAATGTAAAAATAACATGAGAATTAGTTTTCAATCAACTCCTAAACGTTAAACTATATAAAATTTTAAGGATAAAGTGCAATATAATGTATGAATTGATACTTATAAACTATTTTTATTGAATAAATTTACCCTTGTACTTTGAATTGTTAGCAAAGCGACTTATGTCTTTTTAAAATTTGTCAAATGTCTCACAGTTTTTGTTTGTTGTGGTCGTTTTAATCTATTATATTATCTTGATTAACTCACTTTGATGTACAAAACTGAAGTTCGCATTGATTTTGAAAACAAACTTCAACTGTACTGCTTTCTAGTGTGCGAAATCAATTGTGTTCAGCTAAATCGAGCCAAGATAATTATTATAATTTAGAATAACTATTGCAAATAAAAAATATGAGATCTTTCGAGAATTTTACAAAGATATGAACTATTTGACTAACAATTCAAAATAAAAGACAACTTGAGTAAGAAATAGTTTTTTATTCGGAGTTTTAATAGTCAAATCGAAGATTTCTATCCCGTATTGAAAGAGTTACATTATTTTATTTATTTTTATACAATTTTTCTCTTAATTATCTTTTGTGAGAATTGTCTTCTTTGATTTATATTAGTTACAAATTGGGTAATCATTAAATTTAGTGTGACAGTTTAGCCAAACCATAGAATCAATTGATTCCACGTGGCAATCAAAGATTGGTTTCAAATGGGTTTAAGCCAAAGCAGTCAAAGGAAAGCGATGACCAAGACCACGAGAGGGTACACAGTCAAACCAAAACTGTCGTAGTCAAAGGGCTCAGCTGGCACTTTACCCAAGTATGATTAATTAGCTATTAATTTGATGGGCCCATAAATTATTTATTCTAATTAAATGTTTTTTAAATTATTTAATGGGTTTCTTTGATCAGGGCTGATAAACAGTGATAATAAACATCCAAAAGGTCTACTTTACCCTTCATTCCCCCTGTCCATTATTTTGTACAAAATATAATTATTAAATATAGTTAGTATAGTGAATTATATTGTTACATTTATGTGACAAAATATAGTTTTGGGTCATTAATATCTTTAACAATAACCTATCCGGGCATGGTCCAACTTCTCGTTCCAAAATATTGTGAAAGAAAAATTATTGTTTTGTCAATGAATACAAAGGCTAAGTGCAAATATTTAATTATGACTGATAGAAATTATAATTTTAAGTTATAAGTCATTATAATAATAAATTATTAATAGAGGTCACACAAATATTATATTAATGTGTAGAATTAGAGTAGACATATAAATTGTCGGATAACTTGATCAAGTCTAATATTCAAGACGTTGACTCATTGATATAAGTATTTCATTTTTAAAGAGAGTCACCTACTATTTTGTGGGTGCTCATTAAATAATCTTATTTTATTTAATAGTATTTAATAATTCACAGTTATGGGTATATAATTGATGATATGCCTAATCTTATTTCATTTAATTGTATTTAATAATTCATAGTTATGAGTATATAATTGATCATATGCTTAATATACTGTAATTTCAAAATAATATTTTGATTAAGAATCTTCTTTTTATTCAAATTTAAGAGTTTATTAAACATATTAATGACATTTATTTAGATTTATTTAAGTGTTATTTTCAAAAAATATCAAATACAAGAAGGGTGTAAACGTCATTTGGTACATTGCAATGCATGTGTGGCGCACCGTGCACGGCGAGGATGCGTCTACCTACCGGCTGCAGCCCGTTTATTTCCGGTCAATCCCCTTAATTGTTTATTTGAGAAATTGTTTTGGGTCTGGATTTGTTTTTTTCGTTTATTTTTCAATAATTGATTTTCAAGGGGTTTTAGAGAGGAAGAGAGCTTTTTACCAGAGGGATTGCTTCTCTCTGTTCTCTCTCCCTCTCCTCACTTTCACTCTCTGCCCACTGCGGCACGAAATATCTGATCTTCTAATTTCATCATATTTCTATATTTTTCGATCTGGGTCTGGATCCCTTCCTGCGATTTTTGTACTTTCTTCTGTAATTCTTTTGATTCTTGCTTAGAGTTGGGTTTTTCTTTTGTTTCGCATCTTTTCATTGTTTTGCGAAAAGGGTTTGTGATTTGACCGGCATCGAAGCTTCAGCTGGAAGTGAAGAGGTCTGATTGTATTTTACGATGTGTGTGATGATGGTCATTATGCTTTTGACCATGGAAAAGATCATATACACCAATGTGAAGCAAAAATAGTGAGTAATGTGCTTTCTGTACGGTATGGTGTAAAGGAGAATATTGATGGAAATCATAGTCAAGGTGAAAAAAGCTTGAAAGAAATCTCATTCTTTTGAGTCTTTTTTTTAAACCACAAATCTGCTATTCTGATTTGTAATGCGCTTTAAAGTGAGCTAGTTGTCGTAGTAATTTAGGGATTTTAGATTGTTTCGAAGATGCTGATGTTTCAGCCTTCGAAGACAGATGGGGTTGTTGGTTTTGACGGTGGTGGAGCTGGGCATGTTCTAGATCTGGACACGGCCGTAGAAGATGGGGCATTGGGCGGCATTGGCGGCGGTGATGGTATCGGAACCGGAGCTGTCGAGAAATTAGATCTGAAGAAGATGATTGAATTTCTAAACTTAACTGAGGTGCCGTCAGTGTTCATCTGCCCCATCTCTCTCGAGCCAATGCAAGACCCAGTAACCCTTTGCACAGGCCAAACCTACGAGAGATCGAACATTCTCAAATGGTTCAATTTGGGGCATTACACCTGCCCTACAACGATGCAGGAATTATGGGATGATTCCATTACTCCAAATACCACACTTTACCATCTAATCTACACTTGGTTTACCCAGAAGTATCTATTGATGAAGAAAAGGTCAGAAGACGTACAAGGAAGAACATCAGAAATTCTCAAAAACCTTAAAAAAGTGAAGGGCCAGGGCAGAGTTCAAGCCCTGAAGGAGCTCCGACAATTCGTGGCAGCTCATGGAACAGTCAAGAAAACAGTGATCGACCAAGGCGGAATTGCTATTATTACATCATTATTAGGTCCTTTTACTTCTCACGCTGTTGGGTCTGAAGCCATTGGGATTCTTGAAAATTTGGAACTCGATGCGGACTCGAAAATGAATCTACTGCAGCCTGCAAAATTTTCTCTTGTAGTGGACATTTTAAACGAAGGTTCAATTGGAACTAAAACCAATTGTACCCTTCTGATCGAGAAGCTGATGGAAGATAAGGATTTCCAGTCAGAAATTGTCTCAAGCCACAGACTTTTAGTTGGACTAATGAGACTGATCAAAGATAAGAGGCACCCAAATGGTGTCTATTCCGGACTCAAACTCCTCAAAAAAATCTGTGCTCGTTTGGAAGTGAGGAATTTGGTCGTAAGCATCGGTGTTGTTCGACAATTGGTTGAAATGTTACCTTCTCTTGGCCCTGATAGCTTAGAGCTCGTACTCCTTATATTGGAAAACTTGTCGTCTCTACCTGAAGGAGGATTAGCATTAAAAGAGTGCTCAGAAACGATACCGAACATAGTGAAGCTCATTATGAGAGTCTCGGAGAGCTGTACTCAATACGCGTTGTCAATCCTATCGGCTGTGTGCAAACTTGCCCCTGATGAATGTTCTTCTGTCGCCGTCGATGAAGGTCTGGCAGCTAAGCTCCTCCTTGTAATTCAAAGTGGGTGTGGGCCGGCTTTGAAGCAGCAATCTGCAGAGCTATTGAAGTTTTGTAGTCTAAATTATACAGATGCAACATTCATTTCCAAGTGCAAGCTTTCAAGAACTATACAATGAGATCAAAGTCTAGCTGATCTGAACAATATGGAGTGGTGAATTGGCTTAGAGGTACAAATCTCTCCTCGTGTATATAATCAACTGCTTTGTTTCTGAAGATATGATTCAAAATCTACGAAGAAAAAGCATAATTTTTCAAGACACCGAGATTTACTATGGAAGATAATGCAATTTTGCTCTGTTGTGGGGTGGGAATGTGTGTGAGGTTAGACTTGGTTTGCTGGATGAAGTGGCTTTTATGGAAGAAAAATGACCTGAAACCGGACTCAGCTTGGGATTGCTCAAAGTAATTGTAGTTTCAAATGAGTTTGATTCTCTGTGGCCGCAATTCTATTTGTTCTTTGTGAGAGTTTTGCATTCGACCCTGAAAACGTAGAGACATAGACACTTTTCTTCTGCCTTCGAACATCAATCCGATACGAACAACACATTCGATCATCATTTCGATCATCTTTAGCTTCAATGTTGTATTTTTCCTGAGATTAATTGGAGTGTCAAAGAAATTGGTGCGAAGAATCCTAAGAATTCGATCATTATTTGGGTCTGCTGGCGCCGATTATGATCATCATTTGGATCATTGAAAATGCAAATGTCCATATTGAAAATGCAAGCAGCCTATGGGTTTGCAGGGCAACAGAATGGGCAAACTTCTGATGTGGACTGGAGAAAGAGAAAACTCAAAGCTTGAGCTGAATGTCTGCATTTCTGTTTGATTTCAGTGATAACTCCAAACTATGAGACCAGCCCTACCATTTCTGAAGCTGCAAATTTGTTCATCTGTGAAGATACAAATATCTGTAAAACTGAGATGGAATTCAACACCATCAGCTTTAAATATTTCATAAATAATTGTTTTATCTGGTTTGTTTTACTGCTTTTCTTATGTCGTCCTCTTGCTTTTTTATTATCATTATTATTATTATTATTTTTAATTTTATAATTTATGAACATGAATACTTGGTGTATCATTAGTGTATTGACTATATATACTAATGATAAAATTATAAATATTGTGAATTTAAAGATATAATCATTTTTATTTACTCGTCAAATGTCATGTATTTTTTCACAAAATATATTAGTAATTTATTATAATTATTATATATTTCCATATTGATTAATGTAAATAAAATATAATATAATTGTAAGATATTGTAAATTTCTCGTTAGGCTCAACTCGTTAGACTCATTTAGTCTGTTCAACTCGGCTCGTTAAACCCGTGAGTAACGAGCTAGCTTGAGTTGAAATTTTATGTGATCTGTCTCGTTATGCTCGTCTCTTTTTTTTCCGTCTTGACTCGACTTGTCTAAACTAGGACACTTGCCACCTCAAAATGAAACTTTTGATATCGACACTATTAGTATGTAAGGCCATGATAGAAAGCACAAAATAAAAAATGTTCTTAGGTTTTTAACTATAATTATATTTAAAAGTAGATAATTAAATGATTCATACAAATAAAAAATTGATGGATATGTAATAGATTCGATCATATTGATATCATCCGCGACACATAAATGGTCAGACAGCGCTTCGCTGTCTCACGATGCTGCCAGACTCGTCGAACTTTGTCCAAGAGTTCGGCGACTCCAAGTTCCAAAACAGAAAAAAAGTTGAAGTCTGAAATTAGCATGAGTCCATTTCAAAATCCCATCCAAAAATAGAATTTCAACGACGACAACAGAGAATCAAAGTTCCGTTTTGAAAGATCAAGGTTAGTGACTCGCTGTTATAAAGTGTTGTAACACTTCGTGTGACACCAGTTATAAATACGATATAGGACAATAATAAAATACGGAAATTAACGACACAGGAGGTTGTTAACGCAGTTCGGCAATCAGCCTACATCTGCGGGGCCACGCCCAGATATGAAAACATTTCACAAGTTCAACCAAGGTTACAAGACACTCGGACTAAAACAAAATAAGACTCCCTCTTATCTTTGATGCCGCCTCCTTCAACCTTCACAAGTGAAACTGTTTTGCGAGCTCCCCTCGACTTAAATGTGACAAGCTCCCCTTGTCGAAGATGGCAAGCTCCCCTTGCCCACGATAAAAATAACAATCACAAGAATAAATTCCTATGACACTGTCTATGACGCTTGACAATGTCTTAGGATAGGATCACCCAGAACAGGCTTCAACAAACCAGTCTTTGACAAGACTGAATCAATTAATCACATTCACCACACAGAAACGTGGGTGAAGAATAAAAACGCCCAGATGAATAGAGAAATTCCACACTAAAGAATAATGGCGTCGGCACCTTTTAACATACAAAGAGAAGACTTTTATATTAAGTGCTGGTGCGGCTCTGTTTCTCTCTACAATACATTCTTGAAACAGACTATTCATTCAAATAATAATATCCCATGAAATCAGCAAAGGATCCGAAAATCACTGCCACACAAATTTAGCGCAGTGACACTTTGAATGACGTTTTAGTAAAGAATCCCAAATAATTAGGGATATGAACCAAGTTTGTTACGATTCCTTTTTCAACAAATCACATTTGAATTGACGAAATATTCTGCCAAATATCTTCTCCAATATTGAAGGATAGAATAATATATATTCCAAAAGAATATAATTTCCAAAAATATAATTTCCATAACTTACCAAAATCAATAAGTTGCCAAAAACATAATGCCAACCCACAATAGCATTAACAATCTCCCCCTTTGGCATTTTTTGGCAAAACATAACTCCCCCTGAAGGAGAGAACTCGAAACTCCCCCTGAATGAGAAGTTCTTGAACCAGACAAATCACTATAATGTCAATTCAAATAATAGATCCAAAATAGGAGATATCCATAGCAGCATAACAGTAATCAATCTCCAAAATCACAAATTACTCCCCCTATTTGCCATAAAAAGACAATAGGGAATAAACATAGTCAAATAGGTCATAACACCAGAAAACCAAATCGATGCAAAAGATCCATTAAGACAAAATACTGTAAGAAGTCTCAAAAACATTCATCTAACCGGATGGCTCAACAGAAGCTGGTTGTTCAGTAGTGACATTTTGTGAAACATTTGCAGAAGATGAGGCTCCAGAGAGTGATTTCTCCATATCCACAATTAACTTCCAACAGATTTGGAAAATACATCCAGAATCCCATAAATATATTGTATCTCCCATATTTTCAGAAATTCCGCAAGAAGATTCATAAATATTATGGAAATAAACCATAATTCCTTATACAAATTGAGAAATAAACTCAATTTTTCACAAAAGAGAACGAAATCTTCATAGAAAATCACATGTGTCATGCAGGACGTTGAAGACCAAGAATAGCAAAGAAATTGCCTTTTTTTTTTTTTTTTTTAAATTTAAGAATGCAAAAAAAATAAAAACAACACTTTCAAGAACATTCTTCAGAGAATGCAAAGGCCCAGAGCTGACCTTGGTTCGCATGTAGACAGTGATGAAATGAGATAGCAATTATCAGAAGACCTTATTCCTTCGATGATGCATTTATTTGTATGATCCGAGACAACACATTTGTTGTGAGTGAAATGCACCTTCAGATTTTGATCACACAACTGACTTATGCTGATAAGATTCGCTTTCAAACCTTTTACAAGAAGAACATTTTCCAGAGGAGGCAGTCCTGGAACGTCTAGTGTTCCCTTTCCAACGACATTTTCTGTGACGCCGTTTCCAAATGTTACTTTTTCCAGACCTCCTAATGTGATATTCTTTAAGAATCTTACTTCACTTGTCATATGTCTAGAAGATCCACTGTCAAAGTACCATGCATCAACAGATGTTGCCTTTAGAGAAGTATGAGCAACATTACACTTACCAATGGTTTTCTTTATCCATTTCTGTTTGGGAAATCTGTATGAAGAGATATATCTAGCAGTACCTTTTCTCAAGTCATCAAGATAAGCAAAGCACCTAGGGCGAATATGACCTTGATGAAAACAATAATGGCAAATTGGAATAAATTTGTTACCTTTATTCTTGGGAACATGAAGATTGGACTTCATCTGATGACTGTCTTTAGAGTTAGATTTCTGTTCAGTTTTGTTGATGGATATCGCAACTTTCTTCTCTTTATTTTCAGCATCGATGTTTGACACTTTCGGTGACATTGAGCATTCTCCTTTGTAACCAATCCCAGAGGTATCATCACATGATCTTCTGGCCATTAGAATATCATCAAGAATAGAGGAACCTGAGTTTAGCATTCTAACATTCTTCTTCATGTGATTCAGTTCATTTGACAACCGCTCTATCTCATTCTGGCTTGATTTCAGTTTAGCTTCCAAATCAATAACACAATCTTGAAGACTTCCATTTTCGTTTTTCAGACTTCCAATCTGTCTTCGAAGATGTTGATTTATTTCAACCAATTCTGTCCACTTCTTATTTTCATTGATAAGATCTTCTTTTGTAATTTCTTCTGTATCATCATCGCTATTTTCATATATACTTTCAGAGACATTTTGAGTGACGCTATCAAAACTTGTAGCTTTAGCAACCAGCGCCATGTTTCGGTTTGAGATTTCATCTTTTTTTTCTGAATCACTCTCACTCCAGGTTGTGTTGAGAGAGGTCTTTTTCTTCTTCAAGGTATTTGCACATTCAGCCTGAATATGTCCAAAACCATCACATTCTCTACATTTAATTCCCCTGTTATTTAAGAATTTTTCTGAAGTTTGATTTTCGTCTTTGGACTTCTTAAAACTTGTAGAGTCATTCTTGGTGTTAGTGACATTTTGCTTGACACCACGATTATTTCTTCCAAATTTCTTCAACACTTTACTGAATTTTCTGGATATCAATGCTAAAGATTCTTCCAGATCATCTTCATTGGATTCTTCAGAATTTTGCATCTCTGCTTTTAAAGCCAGGTCTTTCACCCTTTTTGTTTCCACATTTCCATCGAAATTTATCTCAAATGTTTGAAGAGAACCCATCAGCTCCTCTAATTTCATTTTGGTGATATCTTTTGCTTCTTCAATTGCTGTAACTTTATAAGCAAAGCGTTGCGACAGAGATCTTAGAGTCTTTCTCACAAGTTTCTCTTCAGAAATAGTTTCTCCAAGAGCAAAAGCTTCATTAGCAATGTCACAGAGTCTTGCATTAAATTCGGTAATATTTTCATCATCATGCATTTTCAAGTTCTCAAATTTTGTTGTTAAAAATTGCATTTTTGATAGCTTTACTGCTGAAGTACCTTCATAAGTAATCTGAAGAATATCCCAAGCCTTTTTAGCAGACTCACATGTAGAGATAAGTCTGAATTGAGTTGGATCAACACCATTAAATATAACATTAAGAGCCTTTGAGTTACTATTTGCTAGAACATTTTCAGTGACGGACCAGCTTTCTTCAGGTTTGATAGATGTGACCCCTTCTTTGCTTATAATCATTGGTGGGTCCCAACCTGTTATAATAGATTTCCAGGCTTTTTCATCAACAGCCTTAATAAAAGCTTTCATTCGAGCTTTCCAGTAAGCATAATTGTATCCATTTAGCAAGGGTGGACGCACTGTTGAACCTCCTTCTTTCATAAAGTCCATCGTAGCAAAACCAAGATCAAGTCCTACGGATCTCGCCTAAGAAACAAAGACGATCTGCTCTGATACCAATTGAAAGATCAAGGTTAGTGACTCGCTGTTATAAAGTGTTGTAACACTTCGTGTGACACCAGTTATAAATACGATATAGGACAATAATAAAATGCGGAAATTAACGACACAGGAGGTTGTTAACGCAGTTCGGCAATCAGCCTACATCTGCGGGGCCACGCCCAGATATGAAAACATTTCACAAGTTCAACCAAGGTTACAAGACACTCGGACTAAAACAAAATAAGACTCCCTCTTATCTTTGATGCCGCCTCCTTCAACCTTCACAAGTGAAACTGTTTTGCGAGCTCCCCTCGACTTAAATGTGACAAGCTCCCCTTGTCGAAGATGGCAAGCTCCCCTTGCCCACGATAAAAATAACAATCACAAGAATAAATTCCTATGACACTGTCTATGACGCTTGACAATGTCTTAGGATAGGATCACCCAGAACAGGCTTCAACAAACCAGTCTTTGACAAGACTGAATCAATTAATCACATTCACCACACAGAAACGTGGGTGAAGAATAAAAACGCCCAGATGAATAGAGAAATTCCACACTAAAGAATAATGGCGTCGGCACCTTTTAACATACAAAGAGAAGACTTTTATATTAAGTGCTGGTGCGGCTCTGTTTCTCTCTACAATACATTCTTGAAACAGACTATTCATTCAAATAATAATATCCCACGAAATCAGCAAAGGATCCGAAAATCACTGCCACACAAATTTAGCGCAGTGACACTTTGAATGACGCTTTAGTAAAGAATCCCAAATAATTAGGGATATGAACCAAGTTTGTTACGATTCCTTTTTCAACAAATCACATTTGAATTGACGAAATATTCTGCCAAATATCTTCTCCAATATTGAAGGATAGAATAATATATATTCCAAAAGAATATAATTTCCAAAAATATAATTTCCATAACTTACCAAAATCAATAAGTTGCCAAAAACATAATGCCAACCCACAATAGCATTAACACGTTTTTTAAGCTTCATCCAACCCCCGAGAACACAATTACAATGCGAGGTTCGTCGTTTCCTTCTCAGAATTGCTTGGAAAATAAACTAGCATCAACTATGGCCAACATGTTAACAATCAGTGGAATAATTTTGATTTCTCATGCATACCGTAGATTCCAATCTCTGCTCACAAAACTTTGGTTTACACAGAGATTTTCAGCGTGATTTCTCTTTTGAAATCAATGTCGGATGCCCAAAATCATTCAACCAAATAGAGGGGAAAATCGAAATAAAAATCCAAGAAATTTCGCGAAAAAAACTTGTCGACTGGAAGGAAAAAATTAGCATACCAAGGGCGATTCTTCCTTCCGTCAAAAGCCAAAATCGATGTCCCAAAAGGCCAACCAATAATCTGCTGAGAGAGAGATAATGGAGAGGGAATCTAAGAGAGGGAGAGAGAGAGGCGAGAAAAAGTTGTTGAAAAACGAGTGTTCTACATGCAGAATTGAGGTAACAGAGAGGGGAGAGTGAGAGATAAACGAAGAGGGGCAACGGTTGAAGGGAAAAGAAGAGTTTTCCTTTCGCAACAGTCACACACAAACAAAAGAATTAGCTATTTTAATTCTGTATTATGCACTTTATTTCAGTTAGTTTTCTGTACTAAATAAATCGGCAAACTAAACCTTATACTTTAAATCTATTATCAGTTTTGACCTTCCGTAAATTATTTTGTTAAACCCTCATTTAAAAAATTATCAAACGATATTGGATTTACTTGTAATTTTTATCACATGTTCACTACTTAACGAGAAGATAATCTGGCAATTTTCTTATTTTTTAACACATGTACGATTTATTGTAATTTTATTTTAATAACTTATAACAAATATTATAATAAATCATACAAATTTTAGAAAATCACAAACATTTTTCTATTATCTACCCATGATATGATGATCATGTGAAAAACGTTTCAAATAAATCTAATATCTGTAACGCCCCGAATTAGTAAACCCGGTTCGCTACACACACTCACTAAACTTCACTGAAAATTTAAAACTTTGTCTATGGATACATCATTTAATCCAACAAAAACTTGTAGCGGAAAACATTCATGTAAAACAGAGACATTTCGAAAACATGCTAGAAGAATCTTTTAGTTTAAATAAAATAATAAAGAGAAAACGTTCGAAACTCCTCTGCGACATCTACAGCCAATTCAACGCTGCTGGGCGATCTGGTGTCCACAGAGTCTGTCGTTCCCAACCTTTGACAATATACTTGTCTATGGCTCTGGACGACGGACGACGGACGACGGACTCTGGACAAGCGACTTTGGACGACGCCACTCTAAACGATGTACACTGAACGACATCGCTTTGGAAGACTTTGGACGACTGTATTCGCTCGCAGAGTGAACGACAACCTTATCTTATGATTACTTAATGACTTTGGACGACTGTTCCTCATCGTCCACAGCTACATAGATCTATCGTCCACAAAACATGTGACTTTCTCATCCACGGTTCACGTGACTTTCTCGTCCACGAGGTTACACAAACTCATCGTCCACAGACCAACGTCCATAGATTTACTTAAATTTGTCGTCCACGGACCACGTGACTCTATCATCCATGGGTCACGTGACTTTATAAACTTGGACGACTACTGTGAACGGTATCACTTCAGACAACTTGTCCACAGAGTAGACAATTGTTTACACCTTCGATCCTGAACGATATGCTCGTCCACGACTTTGAACTATTACTTTGTCTTCAACTATGGACGACTATCCTTATGACAGAAACATAACTTAACCGATTATGTACTAAACGATGGACAATTCTGACTATAGGAGAACATATAAAAATTTGACAGCTACCATTCAAAATAACATAAATCATTAACTTGCTAAAAATCCAGAAGGAAAACTCCAGTTAAAACCAACCATGTTTCATCGTCAGAATAATTTCAGAAACATATCAAAACATTAAAACTACCACTGTCATAACATTCTCAGCACACATTAACTAAACCTTTGTCCACTAAATTCCACAAATACAACTATTGGTTAAACCGCCTCATCAGTGCACCAGATCATGGCAACAGATGCACTCCTCCAACTGTTCCTATTCCTCAGTATACTCAGAGAACTCACCCTTGGTCACTTCTTCACATACATCATAAAACTCATCTATTAGCCTAATGCTAAATAAGTAGAGCAATAATGAAATGAAATGCTGAAACACAAATCCTATTAATGCAGTTTCTACTCTCTTAGTTCATGTTGTATTCATATTCATACCCTGTTGATCCTCCTGTTCGATGGGAAACAGATCATTTTTCCCAAAGTAAGTATCTTCTGACTCGATTAAGGGGCGGATTAGTTCCCTTAATAGTTAATCTGATTCAAAATAGCTGTTCTTGATCCCCCTATTCGATGGGAAGTGGATCATTTTTTCCAAAGTATAAATATCCTTTGACTCGATTAAGGGGCATATTAGATTCCTTAATAGTTATTCTGATTCAATCTGTTCATGTCTCACCGTGCCACTATATTAGTAAATTCATTTTCGTATTCTCTCAAAAACATGATACATGCCAAACTAAAAATCATGCAAAACATATATATATATACCCTATTGTTTTGTGATGTAGGCCCGAAGGCACACACATACTCTACTTACCTGGCTTCCTGGAAATGCTTAGTTGCATGCTACTTCTGGAGTTTTGCTTGAACCTAAAGCCATAGACAGAGTATCAATTAGATCTTCACTAAACCTCATTCTAAACTATCCAAAAGTCTAAGAAAGCTAGTTGGGAGCTCTGTTCTTCAAGCATTCCCGATTCCTCACAAAACCCGAACTCAACTCTCACTCACAGCATTCCCCAAAACACGCATCTACAATCCTCTCTATCATCTATAATCACTAATACAGCAAGAAATCAAAGTAAAACTCATCTAAGTTGAAGAAAAATCGGAGAGAAAATCGCCGAGAGGCACCTGTTGAGCTGAGCTGAATACTGAAAGAGGAAAATGAAAACAGTGGTGGCTAAACCCTCGCTAAACCCTCCATTTATATCACAAGCTTTGCAAATTACACATATGCCCTTGACTAACACACTTTAACCAATTTAAGCAACCAATCAAATTTACTTAATTCCATAAAAATGAAGGTCACAATTAAGGCTGACAATTACCGGTTGCTACAATATCGTTTGGTATTTGTTTAAAAATTAATTTATAAAATAAAGAAAAAACTGAGATTAATTTTAAAAAAATACCAAAAGATATTGGATTTATTTGAAAATGTTTTCACACGTTCACCACATCATGGGTAGAGAATACAATATTTGTTTTGTGATTTTCTAAAACTTGTATGATTTATTATAATACTTTTATTAATTACTAAAATAAAATTATAATAAATCGTAAATATGTTAAAAAATACGAAAATTTTCAGATTATCTTCTTATTAAGTAGTGAACATGTGTTAAAAATTGCAAGTGAATCCAATATCGTTTGGTAATTTTTTAAATGAGGGTTTAACGAAATTGTTGATGGAAGGTCAAAACTGATAACATAATTAAAATACAGGGATTGGTTTGCCGGTTATTTTAGTACAGGGACTAACTGAAATAAAGTGCATAGTACATGATTAAAATCAATAATTACCCAACGAATTAATAAAAAAATAATTCATTTCCTACAAAAAATTTCCTTCTCTCACGTACCAAATTTCGTCCCCAAAATTCATGTTGGGTTTTGTCTCTATCATGAGGTGGGCCTACATAATAAAAATAAAATAAAATAAAAAGAGGTAGAGAAAGTAGTTTTTAAAAGGGAATTCAAGAGAGTGAAAATAAGATAGAGAGAAAATTTGAAGAGTGAGATTTGGCTAGAGAGAGAAGAAAAATGGATTTTTTTTTTTTTTTTGAGTTTTTCAACCTTTGTGTGCAAGATCGAACAGTCGATTCTTCTCTGTTTTAGCCAAAATTTTAAAGTGTTCTTCGTGTCGACGAGATCTACAATTCTACCTATTCTGATTATTGAAGAGCATAAATCACTCAGGTTGTGTCGCTAGTCGGTTGGTGAGACCGCTCTATTTTTTTTTTATTTTTTTTTGAGAATATTGATTCTCGAGATTAATTGCTATTACTGTTGTTTATTCTAGAAAGGATTATTGTGTACGAGTTATTTGATAGTGGAAGATCAGATCAGATTTTGGTCACGTGAACGTAGGCACATTACTGAACTATGTTAAATTCAGCGTCTCATTATTTTATGCTTTATTTTATGGCGTATTATCAATTAGTATAAGAATCTATTTTAATCACATAAAAAAGGAAAAAAAGAATTAATTTACTGTGTAATCAAAATTTATAGATTGTTTTTCCTAACAAGTGGTATCAGAGCTAGATTGCTAGATAGTAAAGTTTGGTCAGATTTCAACACGATTAATAAAGTTGTGACTTTATTTTTTTTTTTTATTTCTTGTGTGAATTAAAATGGCTGAGGATTCAGGTTCAATGATAAAATTGAATTATGACAATTATTATACATGGAAACCTATTATGGAAGATATGTTTTTTTGTAAAGATTTTCATGAGCCAATTGATGAGGATGTAATGAGACCGAGAGAAGAGACAAATAGAGATTGAGAATTGATGCATAAAAAATGTCTCACTTATATAAGACATCAGGTTGATGCAAGTGTGTTTCAGAGTATTGCTACAGCAACTAGAGTTGTTCAATTGTGGAAGAAATTAGAGTCACTGTTTGAAAGTCAAAGTGCACAAAATAAAGCTCTAATAATTAAAAGGCTTGTAAATTTGAAATACGTGGATGAACGTATCAACGATCACATGACCGAGTTTCAAGGTTCAGTGAATCAGCTGCCGGGTATAGGTATCACGTTAGATGATGAATTACAGGCTTTGCTTTTCCTTAGTTTTATGCCAGACAATTGAGAAACACTTGTGGTTACAGTTAGCAATTTAGCGCTAGATGATAAATTAACTATGGATATGGTTAAAGATCTTTTACTCAACGAGGAAGTTATAAGAAAAGATTCGAGTCATTCTTTTAGTGGAGGTGCTCTTGTTAGTGAGAAACAAGAAAGACATGGTCGAAGCCAAAGTAGAGATCAACATAGAAGGAGTTCATCTAGAGGAAGATCTAAGTGAAAAAAAAATAATGAAATGTTTTCATCGTGGGAATCTGAGACGTATGAAAACAAATTGCAGAGGATAGAAGAAAGAAGAATCCAAAGGGAAAGATAGTGAGCATGACAGTGACACAAAGACTACTGCAAGTGCTGTTGATGGTGATGCGATTACTTCTTATGATGAAGGTTATGTGAATTTGACACTTCAACCATATACCTGGATTATTGATTCTGGTGCTTTGTATCATGTTACATCACATGGTGAATACTTCTCATCCTACACTAGTGGTGATTATGATAAGGTAAATATGGGAAATGATGGTGCATCAAAGATTGTTGGAATTTGTGATATTAATCTAGAAACCAATTCAAGCTGCAAGTTGACATTGAAAGATGTTAGACATGTTACAGATATCCGACTGAATTTGATATCTACTTGTAAGCTAGATGATGAATGTTTTGTTAACTATTTTGGTGGTGGTAAATGGAAGCTCACCACTTGTGACGACCCGTCTTTCAACGCACTGATAAGGGACCACCCATTCTCCGTGGATTCTGGGGCTGACCTGGGCCGGAGGTGGGTAAAGCTCCGCGGATCCTGGGGCTGACCTGGGCCGGAGGGTTTCTCAGTTGAAGGAGGGGCCGTTACGAACCCACATCGCTTGAGGAAGTACATGGAAATGAAACATATGTAAGAGATCCCTCCCAAGATAGCAAGACTCGTTTTGGAGCTCAATTGACGACGGATCCCATAAGAACTCCGAAGTTAAGAGGGCTTCGGCGAGAGTAATTCAAGGTTGGGTGACCTTCCGGGAAGTGCTCTCGCCAAACAAAGCCGTGAGGGGAGGATATTGGGCTGCGGCCCAATCCCCAGAGCGGACAATATCTTGCTGGGAACAGGGGTCGTTACAAATGGTATCAGAGCCTGTACCCAACCGGAAATGTGCCCAACGAGGACGTTGGGCCCCTGAGGGGGGGTGATTGTGACGACCCGTCTTTCAACGCACTGATAAGGGACCACCCATTCTCCGCGGATCCTGGGGCTGACCTGGGCCGGAGGTGGGTAAAGCTCCGCGGATCCTGGGGCTGACCTGGGCCGGAGGGTTTCTCCGTTGAAGGAGGGGCCGTTACGAACCCACATCGCTTGGGGAAGTACATGGAAATGAAACATATGTAAGAGATCCCTCCCAAGATAGCAAGACGCGTTTTGGAGCTCAATTGACGACGGATCCCATAAGAACTCCGAAGTTAAGAGGGTTTCGGCGAGAGTAATTCCAGGTTGGGTGACCTTCCGGGAAGTGCTCTCGCCAAACAAAGCCGTGAGGGGAGGATATTGAGCTGCGGCCCAATCCCCAGAGCGGACAATATCTTGCTGGGAACAGGGGTCGTTACACCACTGGTTCCATAGCTATAGCGAGAGGAAAGAAGACCAATACTCTTTACTACATACAGACGAAGTTATGTAAAGAAGAAATAAATAACACCAAAAAGTCAAATGATACTGAGCTTTGGCATAAAGGCTTGATCACATTAGTGAGAAGGGACTTCAGACACTTGTCAAGAAGCAGTTTTTGCCTAGTTTTAGTTGCTCAAATTTGAAGACTTGTGTGCATTGTTTGTCTGAAAAATCTCATAAGGTTGCATGTCGGAGTATCTACCCCTCCAGGAAACATCAGATTCTTGATTTGATTCGTACAGATGTCTGTAGTATTTAGTGAGAAGAGACTTCAGACACTTGTCAAGAAGCGGTTGTGACCTAGTTTTAGCTGCTCAAATTTGAAGACTTGTGTGCATTGTTTGTCTGGAAAATCTCATATGGTTGCGTTCCAGAGTATCTACCCCTCTAGGAGACATCAGATTCTTGATTTGATTCATACAAATGTCTGTAGTATGCAAGATAAAATATTCAGTGGTGCATACTATTTTGTTATATTTATTGACGATCACTCGCGAAAGATGTTTGCTTTTGCTTTGAAAATAAAAGATTAATTATTAGAAGTTTTCAAAGAAATTCATGCCAGGGTAGAGAGAGAAACCAAAAGAAAACTTAAATGCGTTAGAGCTGGTAGTGGTAGTGAATATAGAGGGTCATTTGAAAAATACTATAAGCACCATGATATTAAACTTAAGAAAACAATGCCTAAAAATCCTTGTCAGAATGGAGTGACAGAGAGAAGGAATAGAATGATTCAAGAAATGATCAAGTGTATGCTCTATGATGCCAAGTTATCTAAACTTTATTGGGATGAAGCTATGAGCGTGAGCAGTGTATTCGCAACCATAACAATGACTTTTAAATTCTTTATAATCCTTCAATAAGTAGCTTAGAAATAAGCTTCAATCATGATATTTTTGCTGCAATCGTCCCTCCATCTGAACGACTCTAGCTCTTGATTCAAATAATTTTAACCACTTACGCAGAGGGCTACCCTAGAGACAAAACACATTTAAACAAGATTTATTTAGAACGTTCCCCGATATTTCCTGAGGATACAACTATAATTCATCATTGAATCAAAATCTACGGAGGAAAGACCTTAAGAATTCCAAGTAATGAATTTTTTAAAGAGGACAACACTTGCATTATAAGATGAGTATTTTTATATTCAGATTACAAAATCCCACGTACAACCCAAAAGAGTTCTCAGACTCATATCCACCTCTATTATTGATTTACGAAGCGTATACTTACAACTTCTCCATAAAATTTTCAACCACTTTAAACCACCGTGTACGGATAGTGGATCGTGACTCAATCATCCGCGACACAGAAATGGCTAGACAGCGCTTCGCTGTCTCGCGATGTCGTCAGCGACTCCAAGTTCAAGAACAGAAAAAAAATCGAAGTCTGAAATGAGCATGAATCCATTCGTCCCATCCAAAAACATAATTTCAATCACCACAACAGAGAATCAAAGTTTCTGTGAAACCCACCAAACAGAGGAGGACAAAAAGAAACCCTTCTGTTGAGGGCGCCGCGCAACAGAGAAGAACGAAAGAAACAGTGGGAGAAAGTTCCCTACGTTACTGCTTGTGATTGCTGTGTGCAACAGAGCCACTGGATTCTCCAAACCTTCCTCTTTTCTTCTCTAACTAGTTGATTTCTTTATTGCTAAGTTTTTAAAGATTGGAGGAAATTGTCAAAAGCTTGAAGTGATTATTACTGCTGCCTGTGTGAAATTGTGGTTGATATAGCAATTGAGAGGTTCTCAGCCGTAGGTAAGAACCCAAACCCTTAAGTTTTCTTATTTATCTGCCATATTTAGAAAAGTTGGATTATTTCTTAGCTGGATGAATAAATATGTTCTGTTCCTTGTTCTGATGTTGTAAATGGAAGGGATGATTTTCTTAGAGAGTTCTACGAATTTTTTCCCTAAAACAATTGAAGGAATTGGAATGTTTCTTCTCTGTTATGACTATGAGAAAATTCAAATCTTCTGGATATAAAGGTCTTGAATCAATATTCTGAATATGGTAGACTTAAAGTTGGCAGAACAGGGAGTTGAAACTTCTAGAACGAAGTTATATATCTATTATCGTCAAGCCCAAACTGGGAAGAAATGAGACCAAATTATGGATTAATTACCCAATTTGATGTAGATTGTCTCATGGAGAATGAATTGAGAGACAAATTAGCCCAAAAATTAATGCAGGATTTTACTTTTGCTAGGTACCAATTTACTGAATTAAAGTATGAATCATCGACTCGGACACTTGGATATATATTGAGTACTGATCTGTTGTAAGTTCAATTGAGGTAGGGATTTATTTTATTTTCGGTTAAGCATTATTATTTTTAATTCATTAATTAAATTCACTTATTTGGCATAAACTGTTCATTTAATTTTGTGTTATTGTATTTTCATACATTTATCAACTGCATTATTTCAATCATTGATAAAAATTGTGTGGTTTTAACTAGAAGTAATAGGACAGCTGAAGAGCCGTGTCCTTGGGCGCGAAACCCTAAACCTGATCAGGGTAATTATGGCGTGCGACCGCCTGATGTCGATGTTTTGGCCTATGGCCCAGTGTGCTCGGAGTCCATGAGAGACTCCATTTTCACCGATCATCTATTTAAATTGAAAACTGCATTTTTATTAAATTTCTGCATAATATTTTATAACTGCTGGAAATAAACTCTATCCCTATTGAGTTTAGTCGACTCACCCCAAACGACTACTATTTTTCAGGGTTCAGTAAAGGAGAATTTGATTATCGACGGGAACAATCACTTTGTATCAATTTCCTATTTTAATAAATTATTCTTGAGGATGTACCTTATATTTTTAAGGTGAGACATACTGTGGATGTGTGAGTTTTATTGTATTTAATTCACATGTGTAATTTTATTTGGACATATATCATTATATCATCTGGTGTCACTTGTTGGACCTGTTTATTTATCTGTTTGGGCTCTGAATCTGAATTGGTTAATATTCCGCTGCGTTTGGTGAAATTTGGTGTTAAGGGTCGGGCGATCTAGTCCTTTTTGGGTCGGGTCGTTCCCCGTTCTGTTGCGGGTCCCCTTTTGGGGCGTGACAGTTTCGATTTTTACCTTTGGCCGAAGCTTTCTCCGAACACCGAGAACGCAATTACAACACTGTGGTTCATCGTTTCCTTCTCAGAACTGCTTGGAAAATAGACTAGCGTCAACTATGGTCAACACGTTAACAATCAGAGGAAAAAACATACTGCAGATTCAAATCTCCCCTTACGAAACTTTGTTTTTAGCAGAAATTTTCGGCGTGATTTCTCTTCTGAAATTGCAACGTTGGATGCCTAAAATCCTTCAACCAAACCGAGGGGAAAATCGAAATAAAAATCCAAGATCTTTGGCGAAAATAACTTTAGACGGGAAGGAAGAAATTAGCATACTAAAGGCAATTCTTCCTTCTGTTCATAGCCAAAATCTATGTCCCAAAGAGCCAACCTAACAATCCGCTAAGAGAGAGAAAGATAATGGAGAGGGAATCTGAGAGAGGGAGAGAGAAACAGAGAAAATTTGAAAGGCAGTTCTTCATGAGGAATTGAGTAGAGGTGAGCAAAAAAATCAAGAATCGAAGAACCGGACCAGAACCAACGGTTTGGTCCGGTTCTGGGCGGTTTTGCCTTACAAAATAATAGACATCGCTTTTTTTTTTTCAAGAACCGCAGTTATTGGTGCGGTTCTCAGTTTTGGTGACACAATTTTTGTAGAACCGGCCTGGACTGTTATGCTGGCCGCTTCCACCCATGCCCTAAAAATCGAACTCGGTTTCTGACTTTCGTCTTCGCTTCGCTCTAGTCGTCGACAGACTTCTCTTCTTCGAGTCGACAGAATTCTTCGCCTTCCCTGTTTCTTCCTGCCTTCCCTGTTTCTTCGCCTCGCCGTGTCTCTCGCAGTCGCTTTGCCGTGTCTCTTGTGCCAGCCGCCAGTCGCCCTCACCGTGCGTAGCTCTATCTCGTCGTCTCTTCCAGTCGCTCTCGTCGGCTCGCTGTTCGCACAACAGGTATTTTCTGCTCTCACTTTTCATACCTATTGTGGTTTTAATCTCTCGATGCCTAGGGGTGGGCACGGTCCGGTCCGGGCCAGTTTTGGCCAGGAACCGGACTGGACCGGTAGTTTCAGAAATTTAATTCCCGGAACCGGAACCGGAACCGGAACCGGTCCCTAGCAGAACCGGTACCGAACCAGAACCGGACCGAAAATTCGGGTCTGGTTCAGGTTCGGTACCTGTTCCCTCCCATGTATTTTAATTTTTTTTTTATTATTTAAAAATAAGACAAACCATAGATCTGGTTTACCCGAAGCTACAAATCTGGTAAAAGGGAACATTGGAGAGTAAAGTATCGTCGATATCAAACACCCAAGCGTCTGTGTCCTTCCCATCTGAGGAGATCTCCACTGTCTTAGCAAACATCGAAGCAAACCCCGCCACCTCGATGGAATCCGACAAATACCGAGCTCCATTGATGTAGTTGGCGACGTACAGCGCGCATTGTAAAGGAATAATAGACTTCCAGTCGCCGAAATTGTTCGCCTCGATGGAGAATTTCCAGCTCTCGTAATAGGAGTTTATGCTGCTGGAAGCAGTGTGGGAAGTCAGGAGGAGGAGAGGGGAAAGGAGGAGGAGGACGCCTAGCGCCATTTCCAGAAATCGAAGAGCGGAAAGGAGGAGGAGGACGCTTGGCGCTTTCCAGAAATTGACGAGTGAAATGGAATGAGGGAGAGGGAGTGCAGGGTAGGGCTGGGCATTGTGCACGCTGGATGTGAAATTAAATTAGGGTTTTATGTTTTTTAAGTTGTCTGACCCATGGGTCAGATAACCCACTGGGCCGACCCATGGGTCGGTTCTCCGGTGGGATTTCCCGGGCTCGGTACGGAGAACCGGGAACCGGACTGCGGTTCCCGGTTCTCGAATCTGTGGAACCAGAACTGGTCCCACGGTAGGCAGAACAGGCCAAGAACCGGCCCGGCCCGCTGGTCCGGTCCGGTTTTAAGATTCTGGGCCGGTTCTGCCCACCCCTATCGATGCCCACTGTATCTCGATTTCTCGTGATTCTGTTTTGGCATTTGGGGCACTCTCTCGGCTTCACCGAGAGAGTGCCGACCCTGTTAGTGTTAGATTGAAATTTAGTGAAATAATGCTAATTGCTACAAGGTTTCTCGGTGAGAGCCGAGTATCATTGCCAAAACATTAAGTCTGTTAGTGACTCAAAATTAGTGATTATCATTGTTGATAATGCATCATAATTTAAGTTTGTTACTGTTAGTGCCAAAAAATTAGTGATTATCATTGTTGATAATGCATCATAATTTAAGTTTGTTAGTGCTAAAAAATTAGTGAATATCATTGCCAAAACATTTAAGTCTAATAGTGCCACTTATAGATTGCATTTTCTGTTTTTGGGAGACTCTTCGGAACTGTTGACTGAAAATACTTGTAGATTGCATTTTTTGTTTTTGGAAACTCTTCGGAATTGTTGATTAGCAAAGATTTTATAACTGTGAGAAACCTTTGTTAAGTATCATGAGAGTTCTTGAGGGTGTTTCAAAAAAAGAAAAGCAAGTTGTGGAGCTGTAAAAGGTGAATTAGTCAATGACAACCATAATACAATATTTGCCTCTTGATCGTCCATAGCAATGTGGCTCCAAGGTCGTTCTGGAACAGGTAATTGCAGGATTGACAAACATCGCACTCAGAATTGCAGCAGTGATATATCTAGACATATATGGCCAACAACATGGGAGATGCAAATGGGTTGTTTCTTGGTTGAACAATGCCAATGTAACATTTCAGACACAAGAGTTTTGCGCATATGAGCATCGATAAGGACAACTTCGAAAGGGTTGTGCTCCTTCAAGTCAAATTGAAGTCCCGATGGTGTGGAAAAATATGGTGAAATTCATCAAGAATTTGAAGAATCTCTATGGTGATTGGTGGTGTTTAGCCTATATAATTGTTTGAAGTTGATCAAAACTACCATAATGGCATTTTTGGAGTTGCTTCCCAACTTGTCTTCCTATGATTAATTAGACCAAAAATTTGATTTGATTGTTTTTTTATTTTTAGTTATAGTGCAAAAAAAAAAAAAAAAATTGGGAGGACCAGAACAGGACCAGAACTGAGACCAGAATTTTGATCCGGTTCTGGTCCAATTCTGGGAAAATTTTTTGGCTTATTGGTGCAAAGAATTTAGTGGTCCAATCTTAAATTTTTTAAAAATCTGACCAAACCGGACCATGATCACCTCTAGAATTGAGGTAACAAAGAGGGGAGAGTGAGAGATAAACGAAGAGGGGTAACGGCGGAAGGGAAAAGAAGAATTTTGCCTTTGCAATAGTCACACCAAAAAGAAAAGAATTAATTAAAAATAATAATTTCTTTCATAAAGAAAATTTCCAGCCGTTATAGTAATGTCTTAAAAGTTGCACTTTACTAACATAGTCACGTATTGCACGGACAACAATATAAAAACAAAACAACTTAAATAAAAATATTATGCTTTTAAAGTTTAGGGTAATTATCAATTTGAACCCTGTACTATACATTTTTTTTCAATTCGCCCTCTGTATTAAAAAAACCGACAAACCGAACCCTGTACTTTGATTCTGTTATCAGTTTTGACCTTTTATCAACAATTTCATTAAACCCTCATTTAAAAAATTACCAAACAACCTTGGATTCAGTTGAAATTTTTATCACATGTTTATTATTTAATGAGAATATAATCTGAAAATTTTCGTTATTTTTTAACACATATACAATTTATTGTAATTTTATTTTATTATTTTATAAAAATATTATAATAAAACATAACAATTTTAAAACATCACGAAAATTTTTCTATTATCTACTCATGATAGGTTGAACATGTGAAAAATGTTTCAAATAAATCAAATATAGTTTGGTAGTTTTTTAAAAATTAATTTATAAAGTAAAGAAGAAACTGAGATTAATTTAAATAAATACTAAACAAAGTTTTATTTATTTGAAAACTTTTTCACATGTTCAACCTATCATGGCTAGATAATAGAAAAATTTTCGTGATTTTCTAAAATTTGTATGATTTATTATAATATTTTTATAAAATAATAAAATAAAATTATAATAAATCGTACATGTGTTAAAAAGTAACAAAAATTTTTAGATTATCTTCTCATTAAGTAGTGAACATGTGGTAAAAATTTCTAACTGAATCCAAGATCGTTTGATAATTTTTTAAATGAGAATTTAATAAAATTATTGATAGAAGGTCTAAACTGATAACAAAATCAAAGTACAAGGTTCGATTTGATGGTGTTTTTAGTGCAGGCGGCGAATTGAAAAATCGTGTATAGTACAGGATTCAAATCGATAATTATCCTAATGTTCATATCTTTCATTAACCGTTTGCTTGGCTTTACTATTATTACATTCCCTTACTATCTCTCAACAGACTTTCACATTTTACATATATTTTTTTTTTCTAAACTGATAATAGAGACGCAGAACCATTAAGGAAGACGAACCCTCTCGTGCCCGACTTCCCATGCCTCGTCGGCTCAAACTTTCACAGAGTCGAGCGACTAGACTCGGTCCTTGGTTTCTTGACAATTTCGGGAAAAGAGGAAGTGCCCTCAATTCTCCTAACAAAATACCACTCGGGTTTGCATGGGTTGCATGCGTTGACAACCCTCAGAACTTAGTCGTCCGGTCATCACGTGCATTACGCGTGACTCGCTTAACATCACCTAAAAGGAGACATCTTCCGTGGGCACGTGGGCCTCGCGTGCTAAATTAAAACATGCATCCGTCACGTCAGCGGAAGACTAAACCATCAAACGATTAACCTTCGGCATCTGCCGATGACGTCAGCGGAAGACTAAACCATCAAACGATTAACCTTCGGCATCTGCCGATGACGTCAGCGGAAGACTAAACCATCAAACGATTAACCTTCGGCATCTGCCGATGACGTCAGCCGGAAGACTAAACCATCAAACGATTAACCTTCGGCATCTGCCGATGACGTCAGCCGGAAGACTAAACCATCAAACGATTAACCTTCGGCATCTGCCGATGACGTCAGCGGAAGACTAAACCATCAAACGATTAACCTTCGGCATCTGCCGATGACGTCAGCCGGAAGACTAAACCATCAAACGATTAACCTTCGGCATCTGCCGATGACGTCAGCCGGAAGACTAAACCATCAAACGATTAACCTTCGGCATCTGCCGATGACGTCAGCCGGAAGACTAAACCATCAAACGATTAACCTTCGGCATCTGCCGATGACGTCAGCCGGAGACTAAACCATCAAACGATTAACCTTCGGCATCTGCCGATGACGTCAGCCGGAAGACTAAACCATCAAACGATTAACCTTCGGCATCTGCCGATGACGTCAGCCGGAAGACTAAACCATCAAACGATTAACCTTCGGCATCTGCTGATGACGTCAGCCGGAAGACTACCTCTTCCAGCTTCCGTCTTACGGTAGAGAACTCTAAATCATCAATTGACTCCTTCCAACAGAAAGAAAACACAACTCATTCAAAATGCATATAGCGGAAGACTTAAGCAACAGACCACTTATAAATCGATATAATCATTCCCTGACTCAGTGATCCGCTAGACAGTTTCAAAGCTCAACGTTTTAAAATATCTCATCCTACTTAACTACCATATTCTTTAACATACTGTAACATAAGAGTCTTAACCAGGGGTCATAAATCGCCTCTCCAGTCCCACACTGTCACCTTGAGCATCCTCCAGCAACCAGCCTTAAGCATCCTCTTTGAACGTAACATCCTCACCTGAACCTTCTTCACCTACACCATAAGGTTTAACTATAAGCCTAATGCTTAGTAAGGAATGCATACTGACAGATATACATGAGTACACAATTTTAAAGAGACATAAGTTCATAAACCATTCACCATGTCGTGTTATCCTGTTATCTTTTCATAACATGTATTAAGGCAGGAGACGCGGGAGGTTAAGACCGGGGTACAATCATTTGCCTATCGCGGCAGTCATACATATCATTAACTCGGCCTCCACCAGTGGGAGATTTCGCGAGTCATACATATCATTAACTCGGCCTCCACCAGTGGGAGATTTCGCGAGTCATACATATCATTAACTCGGCCTCCACCAGTGGGAGATTTCGCGAGTCATACATATCATTAACTCGGCCTCCACCAGTGGGAGATTTCGCGAGTCATACATATCATTAACTCGGCCTCCACCAGTGGGAGATTTCGCGAGTCATACATATCATTAACTCGGCCTCCACCAGTGGGAGATTTCGCGAGTCATACATATCATTAACTCGGCCTCCACCAGTGGGAGATTTCGCGAGTCATTCGCGAGTCATACATAACATAGTCTTTCCCCGCTCTGCACTTAATCTCGGTTACATTTGCTTTTATATTCTCAACTTAATCATAACAGGAACACAGTGCCTAGACATAAAGTTCATAGAAAAAAAGTCATATCATGAGGACAAGTAAAACATCCTGTAACTTTACATTTACTTACACAACTTCTCATATCGTGGAAATAACAGATCATAGTCAATAAGCTAACATCTCAGTGATTTCCTAATACCCTTGCGGTGTAGGGCCCTAGTGGCCGGAAATCTTAACACATTCACTTACCTGGATTCCTTAGCAATCCGAGCTTCTTTCCTTTAAACTTCTTCACCTAAAACATGTACATTACAGTAGTTAAAACAAAGTCCTAATAGTCCTAATCATAAACCATCCTAGGATCTAATAGCTAAAGTCATTCCGATTCCTCTGTTTGACACACTGCAGTTTGAAATCCGAAACTAGGTGGACAGGTTTTACCATTGGTTAAATCCGAGTTGGTTACATAAACTGTTCAGAATCGATTCAGGGCGACATTTCTACTTTCAGATTAAGAAAATCACAAACTGCTCGGCCACTGCTAAAAATCCGAACTCAGTGCCGAGCTGAGAACAGAGCTCTATTTACTAATGAATGACTACATTGTCCATTTCATACCTCGGGTGTGGATTTGCAGAGAAAGGCAAGCTCGAAACCGGTCGTCGGCAGAGGAAAGTTCTGGTAGCCGAGAGCAAGAACTTGGGAGAGAAGAAATCGCCGAGAGGGAATGTCGGCTACAGTGGCAATAAATGAGATTTAAGGTTTCCAATTCCTTTTTATACTAAATCCATCGATTCTAATTACTAAACTGCCACCCAACCTAGTTTTACTTAACTTGTAATAATTTATCTTAACATTAAATTTTAAATCATAAAGGTTAAATAAGAGGGTGACAATGAAAATGGTCAGAAAATCACCTGGCCGAAATGTCGGGTGTTACACTTTCATAAAGAAAATTTCCAGCCGTTATAGTAATGTCTTAAAAGATACAGTTTACTAACATAGTCATGTATTCCACGGACTACAATATATAAAAAAAAGGGAAATTATCAATTTTAAACCTGTACTATACACGTTTTTTCAATTCGGCCCATGTACTGGCAAACCGAACCCTGTACTTTGATTCTGTTATCAGTTTTGACCTTCTATTAATAATTTCATTAAACCCTCATTGCAAAAACTAACAAACGATCTTGGATTCAGTTTAAATTTTTATCACATGCTCATTACTTAATGAGAAGATAATCTGAAAATGTTCGTGATTTTTTAACACATGTACGATTTATTAAAATTTTATTTTAGTATTTTATAAAAATATTATAATAAATCATACAAATTTTAGAAAATCACGAAACAGTTTTTATTATCTACCCATGATAGGCTGAACATGTGGAAAAATTTTCAAATAAATTAAATGTTGTTTGGTATTTTAAAAAAAATTAATTTATAAAGTAAAGAAGAAATTGAAATTAATTTAAAAGAATACCAAACAATATTGGATTTATTTGAAACTTTTTTCAGATATTTACCATATTATGAGTAGATAATACAAAAATTTGGGTAATTTTTTAAAACTTGTATGATTTATTATAATATTTGTAAAAAATACTAAAATAAAATTACAATAAATCGTACATGTGTTAAAAAATCACGAAAAATTCTAGATTATCTTCTCATTAAGTAGTAAGCATGTGGTAAAAATTTCAACTGAATTCAAGATTGTTTGTTAGTTTTTTCAATGAGTGTTTAATGAAATTGTTGATAAAAAGTCAAAACTGATAACAGATTCAAAGTACAGGGTTCGGTTTGCCGGTTTTTATAGTACAAGGGCCGAATTGAAACAACGTGTATAGTATAGGGTTAAAATTGATAATTTTCCTAAAAAAAAACAACTTGAATAAAAATATTATGATATTAAAGTTTATAATAATTTCAGTTTTTCAATTTTTATTAAATTGTGCCTGTTTTGATTTTACTTTAACCGATCGTTTTGTCTTCCTAAAACATTGAACTTTAAAAGCGTCATGATTGGCGTTCATTCCCTGTCAATAATTCTGAATCGACTAGATAGCTTAAACTCAATACAAATTGAATAATATTACTTTCAATTCAGTCAAAGATTTGAAATTCCCAAACGGCAGGTGTGACACAAACACGACTACTAAATAAGTGCGACAGCTAAGAATATACTTTATAAATACTAATATAGATTAATTTTTAGAATAATATTATGTATATTTTCTGTTATCACACTTTTAAAATATTCACTAATTTGTAATTAATTAATTTTAATTTTTAAAAACCTATTTCAATTTTCTCTGAAAAAACCACGAGGGGGCAGGCAGTATTCTGACCAAGTTGTGGTTCCACGGACGAAATATGGTCAAAAGTAGATATTTGACCACATTTTAAACTGACAGACGACCACTTTGCCATCCAACTAGGACGCAGCCTTCTCGTCTCTCCGCCATCGCCTTTTCTTTACCCATTCCTCTCCCCCCTCTCTCACTCTATTTCTCTCTCTAACTATTGTATGTTTTGATGTATAAAAGAGAGAATTACTTGCCTTTATGGTATCAGGGGTTTCCAACTGCATTTCAGAAATCAACGCTTCATTCTGTTCGAAAACCAGTGATGACAAAGCCATTGAAGAAACAACCAGTTGCTCCCCTCCCTCGAATGAGGCCTAGGGTTTACAAGGTCGACCCAATGAACTTCAGAGACGTAGTTCAAAAACTTACCGGTGCAAATGAAATTTACGATCACCGCCTGAAGACAATGGCTCCAACGCCACTGACCGTCTCCTCGCCGCTGTTTTATGCAAAGGTTTCAGATCCGCCACTGCCTGTGCAGCCGAAAACGACATTGTCCTCCATGTTGATGCAGGAGTTGAAGTCGGAGGGTGTGGAAGTGAAAGCTCAGAAGATGAACGAGGGAATGGAGGAGTCGGGGATTTTGGCTTTGAACTTCTCACCGTCTTCTCCCAATTGGTTTCACCTTCCCATCGCTAGTCCAGGAGCTATATCCACTTTTAATATGATATAACTTAACTCATAAACTGTTAGAGATTTTGTGTTCTTTAAGTAAGCTTTAATGGCGTCTCTCCAATGTAAGAAATCAGAAATAAGCCACCTCGTTGAAAACCCACATGGCAGAACTTCTACATTCATAGTCCATTTTATCGCCCTTAATTGTTTCTGTTATTGAATATAGGGTTAAAACAAATTTGAATCATAAAATATGAGTTTAATTTAAAATACTCGTAAAACTATAAAAAAATGTAACAGATCAAATCCTGGGGGGTGGCCGATCACCTCCCGTTCTCAATTTACGTCTAGAACGGGGAGCCGATCACCCCCGTTATGTCCAGTGCTTACGTGGCACTGGATGTATTGGGTTCGGGGGTCGATGTGGGGGGCGGGAACCCCCTGTTCAATGTGCACCGCACGTGACTGGAGAACGAGGGATCTCCGGCCCTGAACGGCCATGCCTCTCCATTTTAGAGGGTGTTCAGGAATGGGGACTCACCGCCCTGAAACGGCCCTCCGTTGTTGTCTATATTTTCTGGTAAGATTGAGAACTAGGGGTCACCACGGCCCCCCGCTGTTGGCTATATTTTTTTGGTAAAATTGAGAATTATGGGTCACCACCCCTAAACGGCCTCCCGATCTCAATTATTTTGTCTAAGCACGGGGGATGTTCTCAGAAACGGGGGCCCGATCTCCGATACTATATAAGGAAACGACCCTCAATTTTCACCCCCAGCTGACAAAAACTCTAAAACCTCTCCAAGATTTTCTTGTTGAGACGAATTTTCTCTCTATGAGCGACGTCGATGAATTCTGATTCGAGTACATCGGTTGATTTAGACGAGACAACAAATCGTGATGCCAATATAGACTTGTATTTGTACTCTACGCCTATATATGGTCATCTTCGAGCATTCGATCATCTAGAAGGTAATGAAGAAATAAAGGTGCTATCAACATCGAAAACTCTAGATGATGAGTTTCAAACACCAGCCGACTCAGAGGATGATGCAGTGGAAAATATACCGGTTAGGGAATAAATTTTGATAGAATTTTATGTAGAGAAAAAATATAGTTCTTCAAAGACAATTAGAGAAGAAATAGTAGAATATACTTTGAATAATGGTTATGAGATAAAATTCATTAAAAGTGAATCTCTACAACTGACGGCCGTGTGTGAAGAGGGATGGACATTTGTTTTAGATCGACAAAAAATATAATGCATTTCTAATTGTTCTTTCAAATATTGGGGTGTATTGGTAGTTATATTATTTTATATTGACTCTCTTATTCTTTCAAATATCAGGGGTTGTTGCCTGCTGTGCAATAGGAATTACCGTCAGCCGATCATCGCTACTGCCTTCGGCATATGTATGCAAATTTCAAAAATCAATTTCGGGACAAGGTGTACAGAGATGAAATGTGGAATGCGGCCAATACAACCACAACTTTTCATTTCGAGTTAGAAATGAGTTACTTAAATTAGATTAACCAGGATGCCCTCGCATATCTTCGAGGCACAAACCCTAGATATTGGGCTAGTCATGCATTTTCTTCGATACTCAAGTGTGAATTGAGATTAAACAATTTATGTGAGTCATTCAATGCAGTTCTATTACCTGTCAGGGACAAACCGATTCTGATCATGTTCCAGATGATCCGAAAGTGCTTGATGATTAGGATTGTCAAAAAATATGAGAAGTTATGTCCCTAGATAAGAAAAAAACTTGTAAAGCTAGAACGTGCAGCTCAAAATTGGAGTGCTATTTTTGCAGAAGCTACACCATTTGAGGTCAGCAACGGTAACGAACAATATGTTGTCGACATGAATACGTGTATGTGCAACTATTATAGGTGAGAGCTTACTAGAATCTCATGTGTCCATTTCATTCTCTGCATTCATTTCATGAGACTAGCATTGGAAAATTACGTTCATCAATACCATCACCGGGGAACTTATCTACAGATGTACTCACACTTCATTCATCCTATTAGTGACTTACACAGGTGACCGCCCGTATAAAATATGAAGCAAATCCTTCCGCCCATAAAAAAGTGCCAACCTAGTAGGCCGAAGAAGAAAAAAGTGCGAGATGTCGATGAGCCACAAAATTCAACAATTACTAGGAAGAACTCACTGATGTCGTGTGTTATTTGTCAGCGTCAAGGGCATAATAGTCACACTTGTTCCTACAGGGGATCCACTCAGGTGCTATTTCCACTTCTGCTTCGCAAGACACATTTATGAGTTTTCACACATTTGACGAGACACAGGTGCATTTCAATATATTTTGCTCATAAACACACTTTTATTGTTGTCTAATATAGTTTTCATTATGTGCAGGAATCTTCTACACACGACTGAGGCAGAAATGTATAACTATTCAGGCTATAATATATGTATTTATTATAATGTGTAATTTAGTGAGATAAAGTTATAAAAATAGACATAGTTTTTTTTGTTTTATGACTCCACTATAGTAGCTTCAAACAATTCTGCATATTCAAATCACAATTTTATAACTAACAGCTAGTTCCAGATAATTAAGTATCACTCAAGTACAGTCATAAAGTAAAGTACAACCATACACCACATAACATAAACTAAATGACAAACATAAATTAAAGTACAATCATAATACTCATAGCATAAACTAAAGTACAAACATAAAGTAAAGTACATAAAATGAAATATAAAACATAAATTAAACTACGGTGGGACAATGTCGTCATCTTGCTCCATCCAATCCATGAGGGTTTTTGTCAGCTCTCTCTGGGACTCAGCTAGCTCACTGTGTGTTACAGTGAGCTCCTCGACTTTGCCTACAAGGAGCTCTAGTCTCTGCTTCATCTCGTCCTACCTACTATCCGTCTGGGGGAGCAATGGCCGCGTGGTGGCCTCCTCCATAGGAACATCTGCAGAGGTCGAGGCCCTCTGATCTCTCTTGAACACCAAAGTCCCGTCGTCTTCAATTAGGCCGATCAGAATCAAATGAAGCCTATCAAATACATCGCAGGATCTCTGTGCTCTCAGTTGCTCTCTAATTGGTAGCTGAACCCGATCTCGCTTAATGATCTTCTATATCAACGTACCGTATGAGAGATTATTATTGTATGTCCGACCGATCTCATGCATGTGACCTAAAATCATGAAGTCCAGGTCAAACATCTTTCCGTTGTACAACTTTTCCATGACATAGAGATCTATGTGGCTCACGAGATCTCTATGTCCATCCCAAGGTAGAATGGTGTGAGTTATCAGATTGTGAATAACCCGAGCTCTGACGTTCAAATCCTTAGATTTTGGCTTCACAAACCCTCTGATATTTGCATTTCGATGAATTTCCCTAAGGAAGTAAAGTCTCTCTGCCAATCTGAAAAGTTCACAATCTTGAAATGGTCCTCCTTGTGATATTGATGGGCGATTTGGTGGAGGCCGTTCAATATGGCCACCTTATGATGGACCTCCTTGTGACGGGGCAGCTTTTCGTTTAATCGTCAATTTGGGTGTCATTTGAGGGAAATTTGGCGATTTATGTTGAATTGGGGATTTTGGAATTTTGATGATTTAAGGCTCGGATTTGTGGGATTTTTCGATGATATTGGAAGGCAAGGATTAGGGATGGGGAAATCAACACGGTAGGGGAGTGAAATGGTTGGATTTTTTGTTGGAATCACGCTTGCGGTCGAGAGAAAATCAAATTTTTCAGCAATAGAGGGCAGAAAGGGGGCCGATTTTTTATATACTGTCCGGGATCGGCCACTTGTTTGTGGGTCAATGTAACGCCCCGAGTTATCTGAACCCGACTCGTTACACAAAGCTCGAACTAACTAAGAAACTTTGAACTAAATTTAAAATTTCACTCGAAAGTCTGGGTTTGACATTTTTTTTTTTTTCTAAAACTTCAAAACATTTAAAACTTGCAGCGGAAATCATTTGGACAACAATAGAGTTAAACAAAACTATGAACATTGTTTGAAATGTAAGAAATAATCGGCTAAAAACAAATAGAGGTTTAAATCGTGAAATAGTTGGGAAGTCGCAGAAGTCAAACGCATCTGCCGATGGATAAAGTCAACGGAAGAAGCAGAAACAACAAATAAAAGGCTTCTACCGATGACGTGGACCAGAAGAGTTGGAAACAAAAGATATCTCTCGGTGGACTGCATCTACCGATGACGTCAGCCAGATAAATCAATTATCCAACATCAACTGATCGCAAAACGACAAGTTTTGCGACTCGTATCTACCGACGACAAAACGACAAAAATCTCTCATTCCCTTCTTCCGATAGAATAAACTGCATATACTGATCACTAAACGACAAGGCATAACACTCACTCATACCGGTAGTGCAAAATTTATATCTTCCGATAGAATTGAACCTACATCATCCGATGGCTTTTCTGAAGACATCTTCCGATAGAATTAAACCTACATCATCCGATGGCTTTTCTGAAGACATCTTCTAATAGACAACATAACTATAACTCGACATCTACCGATAGACTTCATCTACCGATAGTGAACAAAACGACATACCAACAACTCCTTGCCATACAATACAACTCTAACCACAGAAAAGGGTTTATTCACTTTACTGAAACCATTCAAAAGAAAACAATTCAAATCCTTGTATTACTCGAATCCAGTAAAAACAATACTAAATCAGCAAGGTGGCACTATCAGTAAGTTTCAAAATGTGTTCAAAACATTGAAAACTACTAATGTCATGAGAACTCAAGGTACTTTTGAATACATCAAGCAACTTCCATCATCAGAGAGTTTAACATACTCGAATTGAACTTATTGTCCACTGAACCTTCACAACCACTGACACCAGTTAAACCGCCTCATCAGTTTACCAGGCCGAAACATGGATGTACTCCTCCAACCACATCTATTCATCAGTGCACTCAAGGAAATCACCTGTAGTTTCCTCAACACCTACATCACAAAACTCATCTATTAGCCTAATGCTAAGTAAGTAAAGCAGTAATGAAATGAAATGCTAAAATATGAATTCCTAAACATGTAATTTCTACTTTCTCATCTCAGTTATTCATTCACCGTTTCTGTTCAGATCCCCCTGTGAAATTGGGAGTTGGATCAACTCTCCCAAAGTATAAACATCTACTGACTCATTAAGGGGTGGATAAATTCCCTTAACAGTAAATCTGATTCACATGTTCAGATCCCCCTGTGAAATTAGAATTTGGATCAACTCTCCCAAAGTATAAATATCCACTGTCTCATTAAGGGGCAGATTATTTCCCTTAACAGTAAAACTGATTCACATAGCTGTTTCCATATGTTCAATCCTTACCATGCAAACATGCACTCAAATTCATTTTCGTATACTTTTTAAAACATGATGCATGACATACCAACACATTCCAACAAACAAACCCTAATGTTTTGTGATGTAGGCCCGAAGGCACAAGCAAACTTTACTTACCTAGCTCTCCTGGAAATGCTCGGTTACAACTACTTTGGAAGCCCTGTTCACCTAATGTCATAAACAGAATACCGATTAGATCACCATTAACCTTACTCTATATATCATTCAAAAACCTATGGAGCTAGTTTGAAAGCTCTGGTCATCGTACATTCTCGGCTCAACACTAAACCCGAACTCAACTCACTCACAGCATTATCAAAATACGCACATTGCACTCTTTCTGCTACCTAGCCACTAAAATCTCAAGAAAACGAAGGGAAAACTTACCTAGTTTGAAGGAGAATCGGGCGAGGAAAATCGCCTAGAGAGCTCGGCTGCTTGAGCTGAAAACCCGAAGAGAAAAGTGTGAAATGGAGGCGGCTACAGTGCATTAAACCCAATCCCTCACTCCTTAAATACATTATCCTCTTTTAAATTTCCAATTTACATAAATGCCCTTGCTTAGTCACTCATTAACCTAATCAATAATTCTCCCAATTTTTCCATGAAATTGCACATCATAAATTGATGAGTTAAATTCAGTTTAATTGAAACCGGGTGCTACACGGTGCGGGCAACTAAGGCATCTTTTGATGCAGGCAACTAAGGCATCCTATGGGCGCATGCAACTAAGGCATCTTTCGATGGAGGCAACTAAGGCATCCTATGGGTGCAGGCAATTAAGGCACCTTTCGGTGCAGGCAACTAAGGCATCTTTCGATGCAGGCAACTAAGGCATCCTATGGGTACAGGCAATTAAGGCACCTTTCGGTACAGACAACTAAGACACCTTTCGGTACAGGCAATTAAGGCATCTAACGATGCAGACAAAACTTATTAGCAAAACTGAGTGTTAGAAACTGCATGTGATAGGGTGTTCGAGCATTGTGTGTTTGTGCATTCATAAATCCCTACTTGCTAAGCATTAGGCTTATGTTTTGTGTTCTGTGGTGTAGGTGACGGAGTGTTCACAGGTGAGCTTGATAGCGAGGATCAGGACTAGGAGTAGTCAGAGATCCATGGGGCTCACCGGTGCAGGCCATTGTCGGGGCGCTTCGATCTGATTCTCGGGGTGTGGTTTGTAGTTGGGATTGAGATTTGTTTTGATATAAATACTTGCGTTTGATTCTGGTGTGAATAGGGTTTAAAGTGTGTTTTAAATGCATGTTTTTCAGGTTTTCGAATTTAGAAACTTTTAGCCGTTATATTGTCAGTTTTTGTTAAAAATTGTCTATACTGTCGGGTTCTCGTTCTCTATTTTTTTTGTTATCGTTTTAAGTCAGTTTTCTAAGATTTTTACGGGACAAGGAGTCGGGAGTGTCGGGAACGTGTGGTAAAAATTTTAGAATTTTTGAAGGTGTTTGGCTTGATGAAAAGTGGAAAAAAGTGTGTAAAAGTCAAAATGGGTGTTTTTGGGCCGAAGGGACCCGAGAGGGCCCGATCGATCGGGCTGGGTGTGCGATCGATCGGGCTGGCGCATAGCGCGCGCGCGGCATACTGCCTGGGCGCGCGCGCAGCACCTAGCAGCTGAAAAATATTTTTTTTAAAAAAATTCCTATTTCTACTATGTTTTAACCCGACCTTTTCCGATGTATTTTAAACATATTTCACGCACGTTTTCCAATATTTTTTGAGGGTTCGAAAAACCCGAAAAACAGAGTTGAATAATTTACGAAAATTATTTTAAACGTCGTTTTAAATGTGGGATAGCTTAGCAAAGTAGCGCACCGAGCCGGGTTTGGTTCGGGGGCGTTACATCGCACGCTCACGTGCTGTCTCTGCACGTGCACCCCGCGAGCCACAACGTAGCACCCTGTTTTCTTTTTTTCCTTTTTCACTCATCTTCTTCATTTTACACCTAATAACACTTCATAAAAACTACTCTAACTTCAACCAACCTCACATAACCTATAAACATCATCCAAAATCCTGTAAACATAACACTTTTCACTAATTTTCAAATATTTCATAGCTCATTAAAAATGAACCAAAATACACAGTGGAAATCTAAAAAATACAAATGAAAACCCATCTTCAAAACATTTTCTATAAATCGTAATCAAACCCCAAGCAAGTCCAGTATTTTTAAAACATAAATCCTTCTGTACATAGATTTTAAATCATGAAAACTTATACCAAAACACTTGGATTTCACCCACGGGTCAAAATCACCTTGACGACCACAAACCTTCTACCATGAGCTCACCTATCCGTCGACTTGAGGCACGTAGTTCTCACCTGAGAGTTCTTCATCTACATCATCAAAGTTTAAACTAATGAGCCTAGAACTCAGCAAGAATATTTCAATGCAATGAGATGCTCGTGCTTGCATGATTCTTTTAAAAACATGAACAAACATTACATTACGTTACTGTTCAAGTGACATGATGGTTAAAGGGGCGTGTTAGGGGAGTAGACTCAGTAAACATAACATGGGTTAGCGTCTTGGAAGTGGACGATTTTGCCTTGTCCTAGAGAATGACAAATACTAGTATGTCCTTAGACGATGACGGTTTTACATAATCCCAGAGAAGGACAAGAACATATGTCATACCCCGTCCCACAACATAACCGGTACATTACATAACATGTTCTTATCTTTTTTACATAAAACATATGCATAAAAACATTTTGCATGATTTCATGAGAACATGATGCATGAGCCATAAGAGTGCATATAACATATAACATAGACAATCATCAAGACATTTTACCAATACAAGAACACCTAACTCTAAACATATTCTACTAACTTGACTACCCATAATTGAGTCCCATAAATAAAAAATTACCTAGTACCTTTGTGATGTAGGCCTTAAGGGCCAAACACATGCAATATAAACTTACCTCAGGTCCTTAGCAATTGAAGCAAACCTTGATCATTTTTCCTTGGTGATTTCAAACCTAATACATGTGCATTAAATATTAATAACATCACAAATGCATTCAAATTGAAACAATTCCAACATAATTCAACCATGCATATCGTTCGAATCCAATTCAAATAGCTTAAATATCATCAAACCAAAATTCAAACAATCGTCAACAAAATTTTCGGATTTCCACCCTAAATTCGGCTAAACTTCAAACATCCACAACTTGAGCTATACTTAGCCAAATTCAATGATTCAAAATGCTATGGAATCCTTAAAGAGTCTATTTTCACATGGTATAATTCATTTATCAACAACAAATCATTAACTTGGCCGGATTCTATCAAAACCAAAACCCTGCATTTTAGCCTAATTTCAAAAATTTCTTCAAATATGTTTAACTCTTTAATCCTCTTCCATCAATAATCATAAGTTTCATATCACAATAGGATTTAGCATCAATTAAGAGGGATGGTTGAGCAAGTTATCCAAAATTCCTACGCCTAACCTAAACACTTCAAATCAAAACAATACTTTAAATTATTGCTTATAAATCAAAAGGATGCTTAGACCTTTGAAGATAAACCAATATTTACCTTGAATCTTCAAAAGAGAGGGAGGTCGTTGTGAGAAAAAGAATCGCAGAAGAGAGGAGGAGAAGATTTCATAGAAATGAAGGGGAGAGAGAGTGTGTGAGTCGGCATGGAGAAGAAGAGAGGGAGGTCGTTGTGAGAAAAAGAATCGCAGAAGAGAGGAGGAGAAGATTTCATAGAAATGAAGGGGAGAGAGAGTGTGTGAGTCGGCATGGAGAAGAAGACTTTAAAGATTTATGGTTATTTTTTTTATATATATTAAAAGTAGAGAGGGTGTGGTGTTTTAATAACAACCATGCAATTTACCTATAAAATTTCATAAAACTAAATCACCTTTGTTTATAAATCATCAACGTAATTTCATCTTCATTTACTAAAGTGTTAGACTTTTCAACTCTTTAATTAATATCTTTCATTATATCAAATGGACAAAACACTATACCCTTTTTAATAAAACATATGATGAAATTTTTGGGTGTTACACCTATGGTTTCCCAATGGCCCTCTTTGCCTTCCTGAGGCTTGGACCATCATAAAATATCAGCATTGGTCATGCATTACTTGGCTTTCATGAAAGAGGGATGAATCTAAGTTGGTCTTGGGCTTTGCTTGCTTAGGCTTCTCTTTGCACTTTAAGCTTGTTCCTCTTCCAAATTGCCATAGACTCTAAGTTCAATACTTATCCCATGATTTATGATCTGTAATGCAAAACTCACACACACATACTCACTCGGCTTATTAGGATAAGCCAAGTGAGAGTTACAACTACATGTGTATAAATGATATAAAAACAACATAAACAAAGTCCAAAGTAAAAACACAACTAAAACATATTTACTGGACAGATTAAAGGTTAGTCTCCAAGCCTCAAAGATACTATGGATCAGCCCACCATGAGCTAGGTGGTCGTGGGCTTCTTCATTCGTTGAGCTCTTTTGGAAGAAACAAAACTCTCTGTAATGGGTCTGGTTGTCATAGCAAACGATGTTCAATTTTAATGAACCATCCTATTGAAGAAACCTTGGAAAGTCGGCTACAATATTCATGAAGAGCACTTTTTGTTTTAAGATTTTGGAAGATTTTGAAAATCACAACATAGTCTTTAGAGGCCCTATTCTAGGAAAATTTGGAATATTTCAACAATCCCCTTGATTTGTGTTTTTTTCTCCACTTGTGCTTCATCATATTGAACTCTCAATTAAACTTAATTGCTACATGATTGAAATTGAGGCATTGGATACTCTTTTTACCTCGATGACCCACAAAACCAATACTAGCAATATTGTTAGAGATTCTCGATGCTTGAATGTTAATGGACAGATCTCGTGGCACATCATCCTGCCAGGGTTGGAAAAGATTTGTCGTCAAATCCAAATTTTTCTTGAATTTATGAAATCTATTTTTCTCAAGAAATCCAAACTTGTAAGCCATAGCAAATGTAAGTTCAAATAGCCTTTTGAAATCCTCGGCTCTGAGAAAGAATTTGAGCTTCCTCCGCTTGAAAAGCCACTTCAACAAATATAATAAGAAAATGTCCACGTGAACTTCATTTGAGAAGATCTCAATGCATTTCTTTGGATGTACAAGATCAACTCCACTTAAAGGTTGCCAAACAAAGTTAGCTTAACCATACTTCCCTAATGATAAAATATTTTAATACTTAATTTCAAACCACCCATAAGTAAAGCCGTCTTTATGGAACCAAATGAGTGATGCCACAATGAATTCATATAATATGGGTCCCTATTTAATAAAAAAAGTCAAAATAAACTTGTTTAATAAAAGTTACCTTCATTAAGGATTGTGGAGTTACTTCCCTTCCTCGATTTTCTTCTTCTTGACACACGATAGTTAAAGATTTTTCTATTGTCAAGAGAAAATGTTCCTCTTGACCATGAGCTACCTTACTTGCTTCTTCATCCATACTTGTTGCCACCAAAGTGATGTCGTCTTTAAAATGGTGTTCTTGGCTACTTGTTCTTACAAACAAAGTTTATCAACCGATTTAGATTCCATAACGAGCAAAGGACCTTCATGAGCATAAATGATTATTTCTTCCACAAAATCCTCCTCTTTGGTTGATGCTAAGGAGGTGTCTATACCTTCCACTTTAAGAATAGGCTTTTTGAAATGCTGTAAAATAATAAAAGATTCATTGGAAACACTAGGGGATTACATTTCTTCAATACCAAAATAAACTTCACCATTCTTGGTTTCATCTCCATCATCTTCTCCAATCATTTCTTCCACTTCACTTTGTGGACTTAAAAGTTTGAAGAGTCTTACGACACTAGTCCTTCTTCTCTTGAAGTTTTTTAGATATATCAACATCAACTTTTGTATTTATCAAGTCGATCTAGTAGGCTCGATTCACCTCTCATCGATGGTTGTTGTGCGGTTGCTCACCGTTTTGCTCCGAAGCTTCGTGTATATTTTGATCCACTTCTTGTATTCATGATGAAGATGAATTAGTACCAGATAATAGATTAATAAGGAAATAGAGGCTCTGATACCAAATGGAAATTTTGAGGTGATCTTCTTTTATGTGTCTACAATAGACCCTCAAAATATCACAATCTAAATCGCTGAGACGAACGAAGAAGTTATGATGAGAATGGTAGAGATCGTTGAATGGTAAGAATTTCACTCTTTAGTTGAAAATTGGACCCAACTTTTAGAAGCAAAATCTCTGTCAATATGGATGATCTTGATGCGATTTTTGGACAGAAACTTCCTCTAGATGTCAAGAATATTTCTCCAAAGTTTGTAGCCAAAAATGTTGTGGAAAAGGAGTTATGGATGTAGTAACCGAATAGGCGTTAAAATTGCACCTATTGGCTTCTATTGCCACTTTTGAAAGAGGGGCACTCTAAATTGGATTGTTTGATCGTTTTGTGCTCCTTTACGAGAATGTTCTCTACTTATGAAAGTAGAGAGAAAGGAACAATAGTAGGAGAGCTTGATCAAAACAATCAAAAGGTCAAGTTCAACTTTTTTTACAAAACACAATTGAATATGACTCACCGACAGGCGATTGTAGGTTTTTGCATTCAAGCAAAGGGAAAAGCACAAGGCTAATTTTTCAAACTGATTAAAGATGATTACAACAATAGCATAAAGGACTATTTAATCCCAAAATTCGTAAGTGAGACCTATTGAGAGAGAATTACAAGAAAACTCTTCAAAAAGATAAGTGTGCTCGGTGAGAAGGCACTTCTTCAAATGACACCTCTTCGCATGGCACCCCTATGGTTTCCCAATGGCCCTCTTTGCCTTCCCAAGGCTTTGACCATCATAAAACATTAGCCTTGGTCGTGAATTACTTGGCTTTGAAATGTCAAGTACTCTTTGCATGAAAGAGGGGTGTGAATCTACGTTGGTCTTGGGCTTTGCTTTGTCGGTCTTGGGCTTTGCTTGTTGGGGCTTCTCCTTGCACTTTAAGCTTGTTCCTCCTCCAAATTGCCATAGACTCATAGTCCAATACTTATCCCATGAGTTATGATCCATAATGCAAAACTCACACACATACTCACTCGGCCCATCAAGATAAGTCAAGTGAGAGTTACAATTACACGTGTTTAAATAAAATAAAAACAATATAAACAAAGTCCAAAGTAAAAACACAACTAAACTATTTTTAATGGATAGATTAAAGGTTGGTCTTCAAGCCTCAAAGATGCTATGGATCTGCCCACCATTAGCTAGGTGGTTGTGGGCTTCAAGGCTAGGTCCTGTAATAACCCAGAAAATTTACCGAATAAATTTAAAGTCCTGTTAGGGTTCCGTGAAAGATTTTAACAGGCTATTTTGCCTAATAAAGCTTAGGAATTTATTTGGGAGAGAATTTTCCAAAAGATTAGGTTTAGAAGGCGCGAACTTAACGGAAACACGGAAGTTCAAACACGCGAGGGCAATGTAGTAAATTAGTTAATGAATAAATAAATAAGTAAATAAAAATAAAAAATAAAAATACATTTTAAACTGAATGGCTTCGCGAAGAAGCCATTCGGTTTGTTTGCAGCCCGAGCCCCGGCGAGAGAGAGAGGCCGGCATTCTCCTCCGACAACCCTGACATCCCGGCCACCATTCCGACGAAGGACCTCCGGCGAACTGAAACCCCACTCTTCCCCTTCAATTTCGTGCACGCATCGAACGGAAAGAGGTGAGTTCTTCTCCCTATTTCCTCTCTTATGCGCGGCCTAGGTGTGGTCTTATTGATAGAGCATGTTGGCCGAGTTTTCTTGTTGTTTTGGCGACGAAAATAAGGGGGAAATTGAGGTGTGCGATGGGCGATCCTCAGTGGCTGAAATACCCCTATTTCAGGGGTGAAGCCGAGAGGAAAGGGAGGGGGGTGGGGGCTGTGGTTCGGGTTCTGAAATTGGAAACCTTGGATTTGTTTAAATTATGCTTAATAGGTTAGAATGTGATGAATTGGTGATAGATTGAAAGAGTTTGTTGAAAAACCAAAAATGGAAAATTGGAATTTCCTAAAAACCGGTTCTATTTTCTTTAGTTTTGACCTTGCTATGATTATTCGTTTTAAATTCTCTCCTGGTATGTTAAACTAGGTTGTTAGAGGAGTACGTGGCCGCCAAAATCGAGTCATTTCGATAAGCGTAGAAAAAGTTACGCCCATTTGAAGTTTCGAGCTGGTTTTTAACCAAACCAAATTAGTGACTTGTTTAGTTGGGTATGAGTCGGGTTAAGTTAGAAACATTAGTTTCATGTTGAATTGGTGAGTTTAAGCCTAAGTATTAACGAGAACTTCTAATTATGCTAGGTGAAGCCGTAGGTGACGCTACGTGCCAAACCCGAGCGAGCTAGGACGCCAGGTAAGTAGTAGTGTGGGTGTAAATGATTGAGAGTCGCCCAGAAGGGCCTACACCACAGTTGTTTGCTTGTTGTGAATTGTGTGTATGCCGTGAGTGGTCTGTATGTGACGTGTGTGTGGTGGCCATAGGTACGTGTGTGATGTGATGTGGAGGTGAAGTCATCGTTAGTTGGTCATGGTATGCAGGTTGTGAGTCGTAGGTATGTGTGTGATGTGATGTGGAGGTGAATTCATCGTTAGTTGGTCATGGTATGCAGGTTGTGAGTCGTAGGTATGTGTGTGATGTGATGTGGAGGTGAAGTCGGGTTAGTTGGTCATGGAATGTAGGTTGGGGTTCGTAGGTACGTGCGTGAAGTGATGTGGATGTGAAGTCGTCGTTAGTGGTATGTTGTGAGTCTTGTGCAGGTTGTGGGCCAGCTTTGCATAGGTTGTGAGTCCTGTGTAGGTTGTGGGCTAGTTGTGGGTAGGTTGTGAGTCATGTGCAGGTTGTGGGCCAGCTTTGCATAGGTTGTGAGTCCTATGTAGGTTGTGGGCTAGTTGTGGGTAGGTTGTGAGTTATGTGCAGGTTGTGGGCCAGCTTTGCATAGGTTGTGAATCTTGTGCTGGTTGTGGGTTAGTGGTATGTATGTTATGAGTCTTTTGCAGGCTGTAGGTGAGTTGTACGTAAGTTGTGAGTATCGTGTAGGTTGTTGGTCAGTTGTTCATAGGTGGTGAGTCTGGTGGGGTTGTGGGTAAGTTGTGAGTAATTGGAGAGTCAGTTGTGCGTAGGTTGTGGGTTGGGTGAGCCTTGTGTGTGTTGTGGCCATATTTACGTATGTGTATGTGTAGTCATTGTTAGTTGTATGTTGTGAGTTTTGCATACGTGGCGGGTTGTGGGTACGGATGTGGATGAGAAGCCGTCGATAGTTGGTCATAGTGTGTAGGATGTGAGTCTTGTGTGTGTTGTGGCCATATGTACGTATGTGTATGTGTAGTCATTGTTCGTTGTATGTTGTGAGTTTTGCATATGTGGCGGGTTATGGGTACGGATGTGGACGAGAAGTTGGCGTTAGTTGGGCACGTTGTGTAGGTTGTGAGTCCTGTGTAGGTTGTGGGATAGTTTTGTGCAGGTTGTGAATCTTGTGTGGGTCGTGGGCTAGTTGTGTGTATGTTATGAGTCTTGTGCAGGTTATGGGTTAATGATAAATATGTTACAAGTCTTGTACTGGTTGTGGGTCAGTGGCACGTATGTTATGAGTCTTATGCAGGCAGTGGGTGAGTTGTACGTAAGTTGTGAGCTTTGTGCATGTTATGGGTTGTAGGCACGTTTGTGATGTGATGCGTATGTGGAGTCGTTGTTAGTTGATTGTGATGCGTATGTGAAGTTGTAATTAGTTGATTATGGTCAGCATGCATCATGTTTAAAAAGCTACGCAAAATGTTTTGAGCATGTTTTTAAGCACGGAGGGAGAGTAGTGGAGGTAAGGTACGGTGTGGACAGTCGAGATAGTGGCTGGGGTGTGACTGTGGGCCCCGTTTCCGGGACGAGCAGGGACGGTGGCGACGAGCCGATGGCAGCGTTGTGTATCAACCGACTGTCTCGGGCGGTTGCACTTCGAGTCGAGACAGGGGCTGGGGTGTGACTGTGGGCCCCGTTTTCGGGACGAGCTGGGACGGTGGCGACGTGCCGATGGCAGCGCGGTGTATCAACCAACTGTCTCGGGCGGTTGCACTTCGAGTCGAGACAGGGGCTGGGGTGTGACTGTGGGCCCCGTTTCCGGGACGAGCTTGGACGGTGGCAACGTGCCAAAGACAGTGCGGTGTATCGACCGACTGTCTTGGGCGGTTGCACCTTGAGTCGGGACAGTGGTTGGAATGTGATTGTGGGCCCCGTTTCCGGGACGAGCTGGAGCGGTGGCGACGTGCCGTTGACAGCGCGGTGCATCGACCGACTGTCTCAGGCGGTTGCATTTCGAGTCGGAATAGGGGGGGAGGATTTTGGGTGTGACTTATGGACCCCGTTCCTGGAGGAACCGGGACGGTGGTGACGTCCCGGTAAACAGTGCGGTGTACGGACTGACTGCCCGGCGTGGTTACATTCCAAACCTCGGTGTGATGCGATGCGGTGAGATGATGACAACGTGTGTAGAGACCTGCATGTGCTAGGCTTGCATAACCAGTTTTCATGCTTCACGTTTATCTTTCAGCACTTTACTTGCTAAGCTTTGAGCTTACGGTGTGTTCTGTGGTGTAGGTACTGCTGAGCTGGTGGGTGTGTACTGAAAGTCTGACTAGGAGTAGGTGGCGTTGGTGGCATGCGACCAGGGCCCCGGTTGATGACAGTGTTAGGGCAACCCGACCCAGGAGGAGCCGTAGCATGGTGTTGATAGGGAGTAGGACCTTTTGCCTTTTGTGAGGATAGTTGAATTTGTTGTATACAGTCATAGTTAAGGGTGATATGTCGCCCTATACTGTGGACTTTCTTCACTTAGGGATGTTAGTATTTTTAGTTTCCCTCTTTACTGCTATTTGGTGATTTTGTATGCTGGATAGTTGAGTAGGAGTATTCTGGATTGGTTGGGATTTATTCGTTTGCAGGTATTTAGCATTTTGGGGGCGCCATTTTCAGGCGTTACTCTGCCGAAATTTCGGGGAGGACGCCGTGGTGCTTAATGGTTAGGATTAAGGGAAATTAGTGAGTTGTTTAGCTCAAAGTAGTCCCTGTAGCGAACTGGGAATCAGGGTGGATTTTCGAGGCGTTACAGGTCCAATCTTGTCTCCTTCATCCGTTGGGCTCCTTTGGTAGAAACAAAACTCTTTGTATTGGACCTAGTTGTCATAGCAAAAAATGTTTTATTTTAATGAACCTTCTCATTCTGAAAACCTTGAAAAGTCAAGTACAATTTTCAATAAGAGCACTTTTTTTTAAGATTGGAAAAAATTTGAAAATTGCAAAATAGTTTTTGGGTTGAATTTCAGGCAGATTTAAAATATTTTAACAATTCCCTTTACTTATGCTTTGTTCTCCACTTGTGCTTCATCATATTAAACTCCCGATTAAATTTAATTGCTACATGATTGAAATTGAGGCTTTGGATACTCTTTTTACCTCGATCACCTACAAAACCAATATTAGCAATATCGTTAGAGATTCTCGATGCTCAAATGTTAATGGACGGATCTCGTGGCACATCAATGCATTTCTCCCATATCCAAAGAATAAGCATTACTTTTTTTACTATCTGTCTCAGACCTCTCATTTTTAGAAATATGAACAAACGCACTTTATCTCAAAACCTTTAAATGCTTGTAGGATAGGTTTTTTTCCATCTAGAGTTACACTTCTCTACTCAGGGTTGTTGATAGAGAGAGATTGATGATATTTACTGTAGTCTTCATTGCTTCTCCCAAAAATATTTTGAAAAACTGTAAATGTGAAAATATGCACCTTATCTTCTCCACGACTATTCAATCATTTTCTTTGCAAGTCCATTTGTTGAGAAATCTTTAGAACTGATATTTTGTGCTGCTCTTATGCATTTTGCAATATTCTTTGAAGGATCTCACATATTTGCCATTGTTCGTGCGAGTATATTTTAACTTTTTTTTTTCCCAATTTTGCACTTTGTGAGTGCATGAAACTATTTGAAGATATCAAAAAATTTGTCTTTAGATTTAATTGCATATGCCTCAACTTTTGTTGAGTTATCATTAATGAATTTGTCCATAAAGTGGACACTACCAAAAGGTTCAGCAAACATGGGATTGCAGACATGTGAATAGATGTCTTCTAGAACATATGGTTTTCTTGATGCATAATTCTTCCGGAATAAAATCATGTGTAGTTTTATAGTTAATCAGTGAACACAATTTGGTAGATCTTCATCTTTGAGATGTGACAAGCAATTCTTTTTGTCAAGTAGTTGAAGTCCTTTCTTACTAACGTGACCAAAGTATCTGTTCTATAACTTAATAGATGAGTTATCTTGTGCAACATCTACTGATGCTTCTTTTACAATTGCCACATAAAAGTTAGATTCTTTGATTCTCTCGCTATAATTAGCAAGTCTTTGTTGAACTTCCATTTGATTTCAGCAAATTCACTCTTGTAAGCTGCTTCATCAAAACTACCGACTGATATCAGATATAATCTAATATCTTGAACGAGTTTTTTTTTTTTTTTTTTTTTTTTTTTTATCTTTAAGCACCAAGCCATTACTCGTGTTAGTATGGATATAGATGCGTTTTTTTTAACTATTTTAAAAATGTGACTGCTTTCCATTTTAATGATACCAAAATTATCACTGGTGTAAGATATGAAATATTCTATTTTCAAAATAACATGATAAGATGTGTTAGAATCACATACCCAACATGTTTCACAAGTCATTAGGTTGATAGTATCTTTATATCTAATTACATTTTCACCATCAGAAGCATTTGCAGTCGTACTTCTCATCTTCTTTGGCCTTCTCAATGCCTTATTCTATCTCCAATGTCTCTTGTTCTTTTTTCATGTGGCTAGTCTTGCCACAATGATAGCACTTGATGCCTATTTACATCTGAATTTTGACTTGGCCAATGTGAAGGATTTATGTAGTAAATTGAAAATTTTAAACAAATAAAAACTTGTTAAATTAAAATTGTTATCAAGTTGTAATAATTGATTGTAACATTAGACAATAACTGGTAATATAGAGTATATATATATATATATAATGATATCTAGTTAGGTTATAAATTGAATATATGCATTGTTTTGGGATGCTTTATAAAAAGAGGTTATTATGTAAAAAAATTTGGAATAAAATTGACCTATGGAAGTATAACGCATAACCTATCAATTAACTTTAAGAATAAAAAATAAATAAATCCTATTTCGTATCAAAGTCAATTAGATAAACTATTATAAAGTTATTTCAATTCAAAGTGAACACACAACGTGAAGTAGAAAAATGTTGAGTTTTGACTTTGGATGGTCAGAAGTGGGTGTTAGAGTCAGAAATGAAGAGCAAGAAGCTGTCATTGTGACACATGATAACAAAATTTAGTTTTAGTGCTACTGGCACAGGAGCAGGTCGAGAAATTGTGATGAGCACTATTGCACTCATGTTGTAGTGCACCAGAGTTGAAAGCAGTGTTTGAGCTCTAGAGCACACATGGTAGAGCGCACCAAAGCTGGAGGCAGAGCATGATCGCAGTTGTTCAAGTTGGCTACATTCAGAAACCACAGCGCTTCTGGTTTGGCGTTGTAGCACTGGTTTAAATAAAACTAAAGTAAAATAAAAATTATATAAAAAAGAGGTTAAATGAATAAATAGTTGGTTTGGTATACTTTATTACTATTCATCACGATTGCATGTTATAAATATATATATATATAGTATGGGTGACATCATGTGGATAAATTAAAATGCATTGGATAACATAGTGAGTGATGTACATATTAGACATCATTGTATACTAGATGAAGTTATATGACTAGCTTAAATCAGATGCCAATCATACATATTGTTCCTTATGCGTGACATTCATTTAGTCTGCATTCTAGAAAGAGGAGAGAAACTAGTCCTCCATAGGATATGACTCCCTAAAGCTCATGAGGAGAATGGTGGTGGCTACTACAACTGGTTAGTAAAAGCCCTAAAAATGTGGCAATGTGTGGGACCAGATGTATAATGTATGAATTTAAATATTATCATTTACATTAGCATTCTAGTATATATGATTATCATTCATATTATATGATAAATATTGCAATAGTCTGAGTTTATATTAACAATAATAATCATGATTAGAATAATTAATTGGGATTAGAAATTTTGATAATTTTAAAAATATAATTAAAACTTGAAAATACAATTATAATATTGAAAGTCATTGGGTGAAATGACTTTGGAGACGTGATTGATTAACTAAAAGTGATTGAATGTACAAATTAATTTAGGTTGTTGAACTAGAAACCTTAAGGAATAAATTGACTATAAAATCGAGTTAATTAGAATTGAAACGAATAAGTTCTGCACGTTATAAATTTAAGAATATTTAAATTGAAGAGCATGAATAAGGTCATATGGACATATTGTGACGCGCTTTTGCAATTGGTGCGTTAAAATTTATCAACCAATGAGGCGATGACACGTGTCATAGGTTAATTAAGTTTGATTTTATTGTAAATACATATAAACGGGAGGATAAAAACTATCTTTTACATAAAACAAATTAGATATAATTGTAAAATATTATTATTTAAATAAATAATAGATAAATTAGATACCTATTTTATTTATGCTGCTGGAAGCAGCAAGAACAAGGAAAACCATCGAGAGAGAGAAAAAGAGAGGGAAAATTCCAAAATTTGATGATCCGTTGGGTTTTGACGAAAACTTCAAGCACAAAAAGTGTTCCTGGCATTGAGAGGAACGTTTTGATAAAAAATTCTCAATCAAAACAAAGATTTTAGGTAAGTTATTCTTTACCCTATTAATTTATGAATATATAAGAAAAACTTAAGGACTTCATAATAATTCATGAATTAATTGATATAGAAATGTTCATGTTAGTGTCATTGATATAATATGATAATTGGAACAATTCAAATTGGACAATTGATTAGAGACATGAGAACGATCTAATTTGCTTTATAAAATGTTAAATTTATAACTGTTGAAATAATCCGAATATGTTTAATTGATGATATTAAATCTTATTATTAAAGTAATTGAGTTTGGCATTGAGTTAGAATGGAAAATATGCTAGAATTATTGAGGAAATGGAAACTTGCTTTGAAATAAAGTGAAATTCAATTATGGATAGTTGAAAATGGAAAATTTGGTTAGGAGATGATGACCTCTATTGAAGAGTAGACATCCGTGACCATGAAAATGCAGGCAGAGAGGTCGACCTGTATTGAAGAGCAAACATCCGTGACAAGGGAAATGCAGGTGACCGCAATGGAAATGCAAACAATCGAGCTTTGAAAATTTGCACAAGCATTTGGTGATATAAACACACACAGTGACAGAAAATGAATAAAAATAATAAAATAATATCTAAATAAATATATTGATATAATATGTAATATCATATAAGTTGTGAAGTAGGCACCCACAAAGAGTTTAAAATGTATATTGATTAAAGTGTCGTGTTTTCATAAGTTTGAGGACATCATCATAGAGTGTCTAGATAGTTGAATAATCATTATTTACGCATAATTTTGTTGTCAGATGCTCCGTGTAGCTAACCCCAAGTCCGGTTTACATGCATTATTAGTAACATGCATTCAATATATGCATAATGAAATTATATATATATATATATATATATGGAAATTGTATTACAGTAGGTATGATTGGTAATATGCGAACTCAATATATCTCGCATGTTATGTATTGTGTGACGTGTCTAAAGTCAAAAAATAGAAGGAGAGTGACTGTGAGTCCCCTTTGGGTTGCAAATCTCTAGCCCTCCAAAAGTTATTATGTGATGTGTAGATGCTACTGTGAAATAGTCAGTAAGATGCACATATGTGAGTGGCTTTACATATAAGGATTGTTGATGATGCATATTGGCATTCGCATTATATGCCTATATGGATAACACATATTGACATTCATATAAATATTAATATGATACTTGACAAATATGAGATCAATTAAATAATATGGTGCAAACACTTACATTGATTATGTAGCACCCGATAATTTATCGGATCGTTAGTCAGGAATGAGATTAATTATTTGAGTAAATTTAATGGAAGAAAAGTGGGTGAATTAATGGTTGAGTGTAAGGTTTATTGAGCAAAGGCATAAGAGTAATTTTATGTTGTTAGATAAAAGAGAAGGAACAGGAGAGGATGGCAGTTTACGTGAAACCAAAGGAAATAGAAACCATTTCTCTTCTTCTCTTCGACGGTCTGCTGAACACACCTCTTTCCGACGATTTCTCAGCCAATTTCTGCAACCTTAGTTAAGATTTCTCTTTAATTTCTTATGGGTTTTAGTTAATAGGTTGAAAGAAGAGCTAGGGAGTGAGTTGTGTTGAGTTTTGAGAGAGTTTAGATTAGGGTTTTGTAGAATTTGAAGGGATGCACAAAAATTAGGTGTTCCCAACTAGTTTTTCTAGATTTGTGGATGTGTTAGGATGATTAGAAGATAGAATTGATGAATGTTGTGATGTTGGACAAAAATCAAAAATCTGGAATTTTAGGTGTGCAGGGCAGATCGGTTTATGTGAAAAACGACCAAGCCAACGGTGTTATTTGGTTCCACGGTCCCAACCTTTTAGAAAGTAGACATTCTAAGGAATCTGTAGAGTCTTGAATCGTCCAAAACGGATGAGCATAGAATTAGTTGCACAAAATTGAGGTTTTGACCAAAAATAGGGAATTTTGAGTTTTGTGAGTTTTGAGTGAACCACTAGTTTCCTCTTGAGAGTTTGATGAATGGAATTTACTGGAGATTAAATTAATGGTATGTTTTATGATTTTAGGTTCGAGCGAATTCCAGACGTAGCTTACGGCTAAGCATTTCTCAAGAAACCAGGCAAGTAGAGTATGTGTGTGCCTTCGGCCTACATCACAGAATAGTAAGGTATGTACATGTTATTGTATGTTTTCGTTACGTCATGCATCATGTTTTGAAAATAGTACGAAAATGGATTTTTTCATGTAGTAGAAACGGTATGGTAGGCATGAATAAGCAGTGACAGGAATGAGCTGTTAAGGGAAGTAATCCGTCCCTTAATGTAGTATGAGGATGTATTATTTGGAAAAAGTGATCTGCTTCCCATCTAGTATGAGGATCAGAGTGTGGCCTTGGAGTGACTGATCCACCCTCCAACGGCGTATGAGGATCTCAGGATGTATGATTTGGGAAATATGATCCGCTTCCCATCTATTCACAGGATCTCGACAACAGATAGGGAACGAACGCAAATAACAACAACGTAGTGTGAAAGTAGAGACCGCATGACTAGGGTTTATGTTTTACATTGTATTTTATTCATTGTTGCTCTACTTATTTAGCATTAGGCTAATAGGTGACTTCTGTGATGTAGGTGACAAGGAAATAGTTGGTGAGTTTTCCGCGCAAATTCGGGACTAGAAGTGGTTGGAGGAGTGCGCCCGTGCATCGACCTGGCTATCTGTAGGGGCGATTTAACCATGGTGTGTATGTGGTATTTTGGCTCATATTTTGGTTAGTTCCTGTATAGTTGGGATTTTAAGCGACAGAGGTTGTTTTAACGTATAAAACTCATTTTGGAAATGTTTTGGAATGAATAAAGATTGGTTTTTATAGAAGTCTTTTGAATTGGTGTGAAAATGTAGGAGGTATGGATTTTGAAACAAGTTTTGGGTTTTGAGTATTTTAAATGGTTGCTGTAAAATTTTGTTGAAGTTTAATTAGCAGCTATGATGGAGCGTCGACCGATTCTCCAAAGTGTCGACGATGTCGACCGAAATAATAAGGAGAAATGGAGCGTCGACCGATTCTCCAAGGTGTCAACGATGTCGACCGAAACAATAAGGAGAAATGGAGCGTCGACCGATTCTCCAAGGTGTCAACATCCGACCGATTCTCCAAGGTGTCGACGATGTCGACCGAAATAATAAGGAGAAATAGAGCGTCGATCGATTCTCCAAGGTGTCGCCGATGTTGACCGGTTTGTGTATAACTGGCAACAGTGTCATCTGGGATGATTTGTATTGAGGTCGACGATGTCGACCGGTTTGTGTATAACTGGCGACAGTGTCGTTTGAGACGATTTGTATTTTATTTTATTATTACTCTTATTTAACGGTTTTAAAAACTTAAAGTATATTTATAAAGAGTCTTCCACGCATGAACAGTTTCCGCTGCAAAGTTTTAAATGTTTTAAACGATGTCGTTATATGTCGATGGATAAAGTTTTAAATTTTCTCAAAATTTCTTGTGCGGGTATGGTATGAATGTGGCGACTCGGTCGCGAGGATTCGGGGCGTTACAAGTATGGTATCAGAGACATTTGGTTAAATCGTTCAGAAGATTACTCAACAGTGTCAATCACCGCATGGGAGTGCTCCAACAACTGTAAGTGTTTATGTTTAGCTTTAATTATTAGATGTTTATGAGAGTAATTAACCTTGATTAGGAAAATAGCAAAATGTCTAAACGACCAGGACGTCCAAAAGAACTGAGAGAAGCGTCCAATGTGAGAAACGAGGAGGATCCAAGTATGATTAGGCAGTTGACCGAATTAGTGCGCCAGTAGTCTGAACAGTTAGGCATATTATTGAACCGGGAAGTACAAAGGAGTGCTAGTTCTGGTTCGAGTAATGATCAATCCAGCGATAGATTCCGAAGGCTACGACCGCCTACGTTCGAGGGACAGCCACCTTATCTAACTGCCGCCGAAGAATGGATAAAAGCGATAGAAAGTATGTTCAGATATGCAAAGGTCTAGGAGATAGATAAGGTTATGTTGGCGACGTTCCACCTAGCAAAAGACGCCCGACATTGGTGGGAGACGATAGAGACCACCACTGATGTGCTGACCATGACATGGGCACAGTTCAGGGAGGCTTTCTATGAGAAATACTTTAACATCACTGTCCAGGCTACAAAGAGAATGAAGTTTCTACACCTGAAGTAGACGGGGTCGGTGTTCGAGTACATTAGACAGTATGAGTCCTTGTCCAGGTTTTCTAGCCTCCTCGTACACAGGAATGAAGACAAAGTTTTTCAATTTGTGCAAGGGTTGAAGCCAGATATATACAAGGGTGTGAAGATTTTCGGCATTAAGGGCTTGTGTTACAGCGAAGTTGTGTCCAAGGCATTGGAAGTCGAAGAAGCCGAAATGAAGTGTAGTAGACAGAGGGAAGCTCCCTGAAAGTTTTTCTGAGAAATTACTCAACCGCAATAACAGCAAGGTACGAAGAGGCCCAGTGAGGGCCAAAGTAGCCAGGAAGGAATGAAGAGAGCACGAGAGATTGGGAAGTTTCCTCAGTGCCCAAAGTGCTTGGGACATCACGCGGGCGAATTCAGAATTAGTTCGGGTAAGTGCTTCAACTGTGATGAAACTGGACACTTGCTTAGAGACTGCCCGAAGCTCAGAGTCATTCGATGCTATAACTGCAATGAAGTAGGCCATGTCAGCAAGGATTGCCCAGCTTCGAAAAAGTGTCCTTCTAAGGTGAAGCCTAGGATATTTACTATGATTGAGTCTGGCGATGACGATTAGCTTGTTGTGGTGTCAGGTACTATATTGATCAACTCTGTGCCTGCTTATACTTTAATCGATTCCAGTGCAACGCATTCCTTTATAGTGACTGCGTTCGTTGTTAAGTTAGATGTATGGCCTACGTCAACCAAGCACGCGTATGATGTCACATTATCCTCTGGTGAGCGGATGCATTCTAATCAAGTGATGTGTGATAGTGTGGTGTCAGTGGGAAGCAAGAGCCTACCTGCTGATCTCATTATTATGGGGATAACGGGATATGATGTGATACTAGGAATGGACTGGCTGTTCAAGCACTATGCTATAATCGATTGTAGATCTGGGATAGTCAGTTTTCAGCCCCCAGGTGGAGTGAAGCATACCTTCCAAGCCCTGAAGAAAAGTAAAAGGCTGTCTGTTATGGCTCCTATCAGCGCTCGACCTTCTCTAATTGGTGAGTGCTTATGTTTTCTGGCCTATATTGTAGATACTCAATTTGTAAATGAAATGAAACTCCGAGACGTCCTAGTTGTTCAAGACTTCCCAAAAGTATTTATGGACGATCTACCTAGATTGCCGCCGGATAGAGAGATAGAGTTCTCTATTGATGTTTATCCAGGCGCTGAGCCTGTATCAAAGAATCCATATAGATTAATATAGATTAGCGTCAACTGAACTTAAGGAGCTAAAGAGCCAGTTAGAGGAATTACTGGAAAAAGGGTTCGTACGCCCCCGTTTTTCACCATGGGGTGCACCAGTCCTTTTTATCAAGAAGAAAGACGGGTCGTTGCGCATGTGCGTCGATTATCAAGAGTTGAACAAATTGACTGTCAAGAATAAGTATCCACGTCCAAGGATCGACGATTTGTTTGACCAGCTCCAAGGTGTACGAGTTTTCTCAAAGATTGACCCGAGGTCAGGATATTACCAGTTGAAGGTCAAATCTGAAGATGTTCCTAAGACTGCTTTCCGGACAAGATACGAACATTATGAGTTCTTAGTGATGTCTTTCGGATTGACGAACGCACCAGCAGCATTCATGGATCTTATGAATAGTGTGTTCCATGAATATCTCGATAAATTTGTCATAGTGTTTATCGACGATATTTTGGTCTATTCACGCACTAAGGATGAGCATGTGGAACATCTGAAGTTGGTGCTTGGAGTTCTGAAGCAACACCAGCTTTATTCGAAATTTTCTAAGTGTGAGTTTTGGTTGGACTGAGTTCATTTTCTAAGACATGTTATTTCTGGTGATGACATATCTGTTGATCCAGCCAAGGTTCAAGCAGTCAGAGAATGGCCTCAACAGAAAAATGTTACTGATTTGCGGAGTTTCCTTGGGTTAGCAGGGTATTGCAGAAAGTTCATTGAAGGGTTTTCGAAGATTTCCATACCTCTAACCCGATTGACAAGGAAAAATGTGACGTACTTATGGTCTGAAGATTGCGAGCACAATTTCCAAACTTTGAAGCAGAGATTGACAACTGCTCCAATATTGACGCTTCCTGTTGAGGACGGAAAGTTTTGCATTTACTGTTGTGCTTCCAAAATAGGTCTTGGATGTGTGTTGATGCAGGACGAGAAGGTGATAGCCTATGCTTCAAGGCAGTTGAAGGCCTATGAGAAAAATTATCCTACACACGACCTGGAGTTAGCCGCGGTAGTTTTCACGCTGAAGATTTAGAAGCATTACTTGTATGGGCAGCCATGTGAAATATATTCAAATCATAAAAGTCTGAAGTATATTTTCACTCAGAAAGAGTTGAACATGATGCAACGACGGTGGTTAGAGTTTGTTAAAGACTAAGATTTTGAAATCAAGTACCACCCCGGCAAGGCGAATGTAGTGGCTAATGCACTGAGCAGAGTAACGGCGTCAACTTCGGCGATGATTCTTAAAATTTCGTTAGCTTTGGAGTCTGAATTTCAGAGACTTAATTTAGAAACAGTGTCCAAGGTATCAGCTATGCTATCTGCTATGTCTTTGAAGCCTACTATTTTGGAGAGAATTAAAGAAGCTCAGAAGGATGATGCTGAGTGCAATGAGTTCAAGCTGAGCATGGTTTCTAATGATAGATCGGAGTTCAGCTATTCTGACGACGGAATCCTTAAGTTTCGGAATAGATGGTTTGTTCCGGCCAACGAAGAACTTCGTAAGGAGATCCTTTCAGAAGCTCATTCTTCCAAGTTCTCTGTTCACCCTGGAAGCACGAAAATGTACAGAGATCTTAGGCAACATTATTGGTGGCCGAATATGAAGAGAATGGTGACAGAGTACGTGGAGACGTGCTTAATTTGTCAACAAATTAAAGCTGAGCATCAGAGGCCTGCAGGAACGCTACAACCATTGCCACTTCCCGAGTGGAAATGAGAGCAAATAACGATGGATTTTGTTGTTGGATTACCTCGTACAACAAAAGGCTATGATGGAATATGGGTTATAGTAGATCGTTTGACCAAGTCAGCCCATTTTCTGCCAGTGAAGATGACGTACTCTATGGATCAGTTTGCTGAACTGTATATACCGGAGATTGTACGATTGCACGGTGTTCCGATTTTGATAGTGTCAGACCAAGATTCTAGATTTACATCGAAGTTCTGGAAGAGTCTGCACAAAGCTATGGGTACGCAGCTCAATTTTATAAAACTCATTTTGAAAATGTTTTGGGAATGAATGAAGATTGGTTTTTATAGAAGTTTTTTGAATTGGTGTGAAAATGCAGGAGGTATGGATTTTAAAACAAGTTTTGGGTTTTGAGTAATTTAAATGGTTGCTGTAAAATTTTGTTGAAGGTTGATTAGCAGCTATGATGGAGCGTCGACCGATTCTCCAAAGTGTCGACGATGTCGACCGAAATAATAAGGAGAAATGGAGCGTCGACCGATTCTCCAAGGTGTCAACGATGTCGACCGAAACAATAAGGAGAAATGGAACGTCGACCGATTCTCCAAGGTGTCGATGATGTTGACCGAAATAATAAGGAGAAATAGAGCGTCGACCGATTCTCCAAGGTGTCGACGATGTCGACCGGTTTGTGTATAACTAGCGACAGTGTCATCTGGGATGATTTGTATTGGGGTCGCCGATGTCGACCGGTTTGTGTATAACTAGCGACAGTGTCGTCTGGGACAATTTGTATTTATTTTATTATTACTCTTATTTAACGGTTTTAAAAACTTGAAGTATATTTATAAAGAGTCTTCCACGCATGAACAGTTTCCGCTGCAAAATTTTAAATGTTTTAAACGATGTCGTTATATGTCGATGGATAAAGTTTTAAATTTTCTTGAAATTTCTTGTGCGGGTATGGTATGAATGTGGCGACTCGGGTCGTGAGGATCCGGGGCGTTACAGATTAACTTATCATAGCACAAGTGGTGTGTGAGAATTGCAATGCATATTCATTTATATCCATTAAATACTTCCTACATATACAAAACTGTGACAAATATAAATTAAATTAGACATTAATAATAAATGTCTAGTGAATTATGTAAAAGACATGAGGTTATACATTCATAAAATTATGTCTAGTAAGTTTCATGGATAATAGTATAAGAGTGGAAATTAATTGACTACATCTAGTAGTTGTATAAAAATTATGCAACTGAGTTTAGAAATTAATAAAATATGTTTCAGTAGTTTGGGTAAATATAAACATTTGACAAATATAAACCAAAGAATTACAAGGGTAAATTATAAATGAAATTCATGTTACTTATGATTGTGTTAATGTGTCAAGAATAAAGTGCATAAAAAGGGAGTTGCACATATAGGAATTGGTATTGAGAATCAATTACACATGAATTGCTCTAAAGTGGGATTTAAATGCAAGATATATGTTGCACACAAAGATAGTAATGCATTGATATTAATTACACGAGCATGAGAAAAACAAATTTAGTAGGTTATGATTATTGAAATCATATGTCTAAACATTCACATATATGTCAGTACACTTCTTACATAAATAGGTTTTACACGTAATAAAATATTAATAAGAAATGTTTAGAACTTATGGTTAACACTTAAAACATGAGTAGTATGATTATAAGAGTTAATATGAGTATGAAACATTAAAGTGATGGTTGTGAAAACTAATCATGTAAGACGAGATACATGATTAGACAATATATATAAAATACTACAAATTAAATAAAATATCTTATGGGTATGAGTGCACGTGAGTGCTAACCCTTATACAATTAACTTATGTGAATAAATAACAATTATGAGATAAATAATAAATCTTATAGTGACTTGAGAAATGAGATAATAAAAGAATTAATAATACATCTTTTTGGTAAATTATAAGATTAAGAAAGATATCAACCTTGATAATAAAACATTAATATATATGTTTGTAAGTAGTTAGAGTAAAGTTTAACTTACTTGACATTATAAAAGCTCATCATGTGGACCCTCCCTATTTTTAGGTTTTGGACTCAACATCTATGCAGATAAGGATAAAGGTAAAGTCCAATGATTTGATGAGTTCAACACAGCATAAGAGTAAAGTTATTTAGTTACTCTTTGTATAGAATCATAATAGTATGACCCATGTATGTAAATTAAATCTGGATAAATCTTGCATCTAATGAGACTTATATGTGTACTTGTGGATTGGATTTAATTATTATTGTGGGTCAATTACATGTACTTAATTATCTTTATTCCAATGTATCGATGGTTTATTTAACATTCCCAAGTCATGAATCTGGTAATCAGGGCTAGGGCCTTGACATATATCATGTGAATTGAATATAGAAATGACATGATGAAAAGTGTCTGCATTTATACTCATTGAGACACATTGGGGAAGAGTTTTATATTTGACTATAAGATTTGTGCATATTTTGGTAAATATTTAATGTAAGGATTTACTTGTCTTTATGAAAGCTCCTCCGTGGTTTATTTCTAATTTTTCAGAACAAGAGGATGACCAACAATAAAGGATTTCAAAGACAAGGTAAGGAGATAGGGGCTTAGAGTATTGATGTGGTCAAATACCATTGTCAACTCAGACATTGAAAGAATGTATAATTTTCTCTTTAGGAAACTTTTATTGTGCAACGACTTTGCCTTGTACAATTTCATCAATCTATCCCATATTAGATAAAAGAGAATTAAAGTTATTAGTTTTGATGATGAGTATGCTAATTTGAGTAGTTAATTTTAAGTTATTCATTGAGTAATCATGTGAATAAAGAGTTTGAATATTTATCTTATTTGAAAATACCCTTTAAGAGGGGTATTTAGTTATGCTAACGTGTGGTTAAGTCTTTTTCAGTTGTTGTTAAAGTCATAGGGCTTAATGATGAAAATTAAAGGAAATATGCATGTCAATTAGTGAAGAAACTGTTCAACAACTCGAGAGCCTAAAGTGTCGACCGGTCCAGGAAAGTATCAATCGCTCGAGTATTGAAGAGAATTCCAAACAAGCTCAAGGTGTCAACCTTCAAGAAAGTGTCGACCATTTTAATGTTGAGATGAATTCCAAAGAGCTCAAAATGTCAACCTGTCTGAGAATTACCAACTGCCGCAGACTACCAAACAATGAAGGGTCGACACATATGTTGTTCAAAATGTTCAAAAATTCTCACAACAGTCATAAAAGTGTCTGGAAGGTGTTTGGTTGTTGACCAATACCCTGTTTTTCTATAGGCATCTATAAATAGAGACAGATTGCTCTGTGCAAATTACTGAATCTGAATTTCTTAACGAAGTGTTGTCTTCTTCATTTGAGATTGTGAGTATTTAGCTTATTTAACTCTCCTCTTAGTTTTTAACTTGAGATTTCAATCCCTGAGAGAGTGAGAATTTGTTCGATATTGTAACAACCTTTTATTTATAAACCCGTGAACTAGTAAAGTGTGATGTCCATGAAGAGTCATTGTAAAGGCCTTGGTTTGACTCCTGGATGTTCAATCTATCAGGACCAAAAATCTTAATTGGAAAAAAATCTTCAATGAATAGCCTTGAAGCACGGAAATAGGCAAGGTTGGCTGAACCATGTTAAAAAATTATTTGCGTCTCTCTCTCTCTCTATAATGGTTTGAATTTTAATTACATTTTTTGATCAATGATGTAATTGGGTATATTTATATATGAAAAAAAAAATGTAAATATGAGTTGGATTGAAGAAATGATACGTTTAAAAATGAAAACTATGGCCGATCGATCGCCCCTGCTAAATTTTAAATGTATAAAAATTCAATTTTTTAGATAAAATTTCAATTAATTATAAAAATTAGATTAAAATTTATCTAATTTGGATTAAATTAAGGTTAATTAAGTTTAAAGATTTATTAAACTTGGTTTTATGGTAATAAATCAAAGTTTGAAGAGCAAAGTTGTATTTTTGAGGAGATAATGTAACGCCCGAGTTATCTGAACCCGGTTCGTCACACCATGCCCGTACATGACTAAAATTTCAATCATATTTTTTTGAAAACTTGACATAAGCGGAATCTCCAAAACAATAATATTTGAAACTTGCAGTGGAAAACGTTTAAGTAAGAAACAAGTTAAACAAGCCTAATGTACAATGCTTAAACACTCAATTAAAATTTTGGGGATAATCGGCAAAAGAAATAAAGGTTTAAATCGCAAAACACTTCATGAGTTTCAAAAGTCAAACGCATCGTCCGCTGAACAAAGTCAACAAAAGGGGCTGAGGCAGAAAATGGAAGACATCATCCGGTGGCAAAACGACAAAATGCACTCTACATCTTCCGATGACGACAGCACGCATCCGCCGATGAGTTTACTGAGACATCATCCGATAGACTTAAACCTACATCTTCCGATGACGTCAGCACACATCTGCCGATGAGTTTACTGAGACATCATCCGATGGACTTAAACCTACACCTTCCGATGACGTCAGCACGCATCTGCCGATGAGTTTACTGAGACATCATCCGATGGACTTAAACCTACACCTTCCGATAGGTGACAGAACACCAACACAACATCTGCCGATAGAGGACAGAACCACATTTCATCTACTCCTTGGTATACACACACAATCCTAACTACAGGAAAGAATCTTGCTCACTTCACTGAGACCATTCAAAAACATTTCAAACCATTACATTACTAAAAATCCAGTGAGCACCAACGTTAATCCCGACAGAATACTATTAACTGGAAAATCTCGAAAAAGTATTCAGAACATTGAAATCACTACTGTTGAAATCACTACTGTTATGAAAACTCAACATGCTCAAATTGAAACATTTACAACTAAACCTTCAGACCAATGACACCAGTTAACCCGCCTCATCAATTTACCAAGCCGAAACATGAATGTGCTCCTCCAACCAGCCTATTCCTCAGTGAACTCAGAGAATTCACCTGTAGTATCCTCAACACCTACATCACAAAACTCATCTATTAGCCTAATGCTAAGTAAGTAAAGCAGTAATGAAATGCATTGCTGAAACATAAATTCCTAAACATGCAATTTCTACTTTCTCATCTCAGTTGCATACACGTACGTTCATAAACTGATCTGATCCCTTGGTTCCCTTGGGAGTGGGATCAATTCTCCCAATGTCATACATCCTCTACTCGATTAAGGGGCGGATGAATTCCCTTAATAGCTGATCTGATCCCATGGTTCCCTTGGGAGTGGGATCAATTCTCCCAATGTCATACATCCTCTACTCGATTAAGGGGCAGATTAGTTCGCTTAATAGTTTGTCTGTCACATTCAGTTCATACCTTACCATTCTTACATGGAAATTCATTTTCGTAGTCTTTCAAAAACATGATGCATGACATACAAAATCATTCATAAAATGCACAACCCTACTGTTTTGTGATGTAGGCCCGAAGGCACATGCATACTTTACTTACCTGGATTCCTGGAAATTGTTCGGTTACCACTACTCGGGAAGCTCTGTACACCTAATGTCATAAGCAGAATACCGATTAGATCATCAATAACCTTAACCTTATATCGTTCAGAAACCTAAGGAGCTAGTTTGGAAACTCTGGTTATCGAACATTCTCAACACTAAACTCGAACTCAACACACTCGCAGTCTCATTAAAATACACGCATTGTACTCTCTCTGCTATATAGCCACTAAAATCTCAAGATAACGAAAGGAAAACTTACCTAGTTTGAAGGAGAATCGGGCGAGGGAAAATCGCCTAGAGAGCTCGACTGCTTGAGCTGAAAACTCAAAGAGGAAAATGAGGGAACAGTGGCGGCTAAACCTCATTAAACTCTCCCTTAAATGCGTTATCCACAATAAATTGCAATTTACCATTTTGTCCTTTCTCAATCACTTGTTAATCCTAATCACTAAATCACCCATATTTCAATTATAAAACATTCTCTATAAATGGAAAAAGGTAAATCGGTTAATGAAAACCGGGTGTTACAGATAAGAATGGTTTAATGATAATTAACCATTAAACCACTGTGGTCAAAGGGTTAAGGTGGCAAGATACTGTGGTTTTACGTGGAGAAAAAGAAATTAAGAGAGAGAGGGAGAGAAAAGAAAAGAAATAAAAGAAAAGGAAGAGAGAGAGAGAGGAAAGAAACGCTAGAGAAGAAAGAACCGAGAGAAAGAATGGAGAAAAGAGAAGAAAATAGGGGAAAAAGTGATTTTTGTTGATCCGTCCTTTAGAGAAAATTGGTCAGCTCGTTGAGAGGATCATTTGGGTGAAAAAATTGATAGATTCAGAGGAGATTTTTGGTTAAAATGAATGAACCGACAATTCAGTAAGTAAATCTATTGGTTAGATTGGTTAATTTATGCTTTAATGCATTACTAGGTGGAGATAGATTTTATTTTCGCTTGGATTCTAAATAGATTTAGATATTTGGTGATTTTGTTATGATTGGATAAATTCAAGTGAATAATGGATATTGTTTTTATGAAAATTTAATATTGAATTGTGAAAAATAACGCATTACAGTATATTTTGAAATGTTGTTTAAATTCGATTTATATTTAATTGTTAAACGTAGCATTTTCAAAACTACGTTTTATATTGAATTGAACGTATTGATTTAAAATATCAATTGCATGGGTGGGTTGAATTGCATTAATTTAAACATGCATAGTATTACTTTATAACTGTTTTTAAAGCATGCATTTAGGAATGAGGAAGTTAGAAGTCGTGGTAACAAAAGAATCCATTGGACTGGACTTGCCTCTTCGTGTGCGATAAGTATGACTATGAAAATGATTGGGAGATTAACTATATGTCCTCCTTGAGTTGAAAATCTCTAAACATTGCGGGGAAGCAATGTGCAGGGTCTTACAGCTTTACCGGTGAAAGCCAGAAAACTTGTAGTGTAACGCCACGAATTATATAAATCCGGTTTATTACTTATAAACCCGAAAACTAACTAAGAAAATTTCGGACCAAATTTAAAACTTCGCTCGAAAGTCAAAATTTGACATTTTCTAAAACCTCAAAACATTTAAAGAATTGCAGCGGAAATCATTTGAGGAAAATAGAGTTAAACGAAACTATAGAACAATACTTGAATAATCGATTGAGATGTTAAGGAGTAATCGGTCAAAAGAAATAAAGGTTTAAATCGTGGAATACTTTAAAAGTTGCAAAAGTCAACCGCATCTGCCGCTAAACAAAGTCAACGGAAGAGGCTGAAACAGATAACAGAAGGCTCCTTCCAGTGACAAAACGACAAAACTTCTACTTCATCTTCCGGTAAGTCTAATACACGACATCCACCGGTCACTAAACGACAAGACTTCTACTTCAATCTTCCAATTAGTTTAATACACTACGTCCACCGGTCAATAAATGACAAGACTTCTACTACAGTCTTCCGATTAGTTTAATACACTACATCCACCGGTCACTAAACGAAGAAACTCATTGCTCGCAGCCACCGGTCATAAGACGACAAAAGTCTTCCTACATCTTCCGATGACGTCAGCCGGATGATTCCTTCATCCGATCGACTTTATCTCACATCCACCGATGACGTCAGCCAGATGATTCCCTTCATCCAACCTCTGCCGATCGCTAAACAACAAGTTTTACCACTTATCATCCGATAGACAAAACACAAAACATCAACCGGTGAACTTCATTCACCGATGGTTGAACTTACAAATTTCGCTCAAAGTATTCAAAACAACCTGACTCTAAATAACATTTGACATTCAACAAATAACCATTTAAAAACAACATCTGTATCCTCGACATAACTTCGGAAATAATAAACTCCAACTACATTTAAATCACGTTTTCTTTGACAGAGAAGAAAATCAAAAGGGTATCAAAACATCAAATAACTACTAAAACTTCACCTTCAGACAAGTGTTAAACCGCCTCATCAGAACACCAAACCGTGGCGTGAATGCGCTTCAACAGCTTCGCCTATTCCTCAGTAAGTTCAGAGAATTCTCTAGTAGTTACCTCAACACCTACATCACAAAACTCATCTATTAGCCTAATGCTAAGCAAGTAAAGCAATAATGAAATGGAATACTGAAACATAAATCCTAATCATGCAGTTTCTACTTTCACATCTCAGTTGCAATTTCGTTCATTCACTGATATGATCCCTCGGTTCCATTGGGAAGTGGATCAACTTTTCCAAAGTCATACATCCTCTTCTCGATTAAGGGGCGGATTAGTTCCCTTAACAGCTGATCTGATCCCTCAATTCCATTGGGAGTGGGATCAGTTTCCCCAAAGTAATAAATCCTCTACTCGATTAAGGGGCGGATTACTTCCCTTAATAGCTAATCTGTTTCAATCTGTTCATACCTTGCCATATCATTACATATAAATTTATTTTCGTATTTCTTCAAAAACATGATGCATGACATAAAGAAAACACCCAAACATGCATAAACCTATTGTTTTGTGATGTAGGCCTGAAGACACACACATTGCTTCACTTACCTAGATTCCCCGAGAGTTCCTGGTTATAAGCTACTTCGGGATTCTGTTCACCTAAATCACAAACAGAGCATTAAACTTCATTCCAAACTATCTAGAAATCTAATGAGCTAGTTTGGCATTTCTGTTTATCTAGTATTCCCGATTCCACAGTACACCCCAAAAGAAATCCTTCATTCACAGCATTTCCAAAAATGCATACATTGCAATTCTTTAGCTACCTAGGCACTAAAAACAGCAAGTGGTTGAATCAAAACTCACCTTGGTTGGAGGAAATCGGAGGGGAAAATCGCCTAGAGGGAGTCTGCTGAAGAGCTGATGGCCGAAAGAGAATGGTGGCGGCTACAGTGCATTAACCCCAAATTCTCTTTCCTTAAATACAGTATCCACTTTTAAATATCTAATTACCCTTTTGCCCTTGTATACTCATTAACTAACCTAATCACTTTTCTCTAAATTCTTCATAAAATTAGTACATCATAATTTGATAAATTAAATTTGGTTTAATAGGAACCGGGTGCGACAATCTACCCTCCTTAAAAGAATTTTGTACTCAAAATTCAATACCTGAATAATTCTAGATGTTGGTCCATCATGTCTTGCTGTTGTTTCCTCTATGTTCTTGTTATGCCATAAGACTTTTACTAGGGGGACCTCTTTGTTGCGCAATACCTTCACTGCATAGTCTAGGATCCTTATTGGTTTCTCCTCATAGGTAAGGGTAGGATGAACTTCAATACTCTGCTGTTCCACAATCTGTGATGGATCCCGTACACACTTCTTCAACATGGAAACCTGGAACATGTTGTGTATCCCATCCATAAAAGTTGGTAACTGTAACTGGTAGGCTATCTTCCCAATCCTTTTGAAGATTGAGAAAGGTCCAATATATCTGGGGTTCAACTTGCCTCTCTTTCCAAATCTCACAACTCCTTTGAATGGTGACACCTTGAGAAAAACTTCATCACCTATCATAAACTCCAATTCCCTACGCCTGCAATCTGCATAACTTTTCTAACGGCTCTGAACTGCCAAAATTCTCTATTGGATGAGGGCAACCTTCTCCACAATTTGCTGTACAATATCAGGATCGAGTAAACGTGCTTCACCAACTTCATCCCAATACAAGGGAGACCTGCATTTACGTCCGTACAATGCCTCATACGGTGCCATCCTTATTGTTGCTTGGAAGCTGTTATTATAGGAAAATTCCACCAACGACAGATACATACTCCAAGAACCCTGAAATTCTAGTACACATGCACGGAGCATATCCTCTAAGGTCTGAATAGTTCTCTCAGATTGTCCGTCTGTTTGAGGGTGAAAAGCTGTGCTAAAACTAAGTTGCGTTCCCATAGCCTTGTGCAAACTCTTCCAAAACTTAGATGTGAATCTGCAATCCCGATTTGAAACTATGGTACTAGGAACTCCATGCAATCTAACAATCTCCTGCATGTACAATTCAGCAAGCTGATCCATCGAGTAAGTCATTCTCATCGGCAAAAAATGGGCAGACTTGGTTAGACGGTCAACTATCACTCATATTGCATCATATCCCTTTGCTGTTCTAGGCAATCCCACAACGAAGTCCATCGTTATTTGTTCCCATTTCCATTCGGGAACTGGTAGAGGTTGCAATGTTCCTGAGGGTCTCTGATGCTCGGCCTTAATCTGCTGACAACACAGACACAATCCTACATATTCTGCCACACTTCGTTTCATACCTGGCCACCAATAATGCTATTTAAGATCCTTGTATATCTTTGTACTCCCAGGGTGAACAGAGAACCTGGAAGAGTGTGCTTCGGAAAGAATCTCATCACGAAGTTCTTTAATGGCAGGAACAAACCACCTATCTCTAAACTTAAGGATTCCATCAGCAGAATGGTTAAAATCTGATTTGTCCGTAGAATTCATGCTTAACTTGTACTTGTTACATTCATCATCATTCGTTTGAGCTTCCCTTATTTTCTCAAGAATAGTAGGCTTTAAGGTTATGGCTGAAAGTGTAGCTGATACACTGGATACTGCTTCTAGATTAAACCTTTGAAATTCAAACTCTAAGGCTAATGGTATATGGAAAATCATAGTTGGGGTTGGTGTTGTTACTCTACTCAAAGCATCTGCCACAACATTTACTTTGTCGGGATGGTATTTAATCTCGAAATCATAGTCCTTTAAAAATTCCAACCATTGACGTTGCCTTATGTTTAGTTCCTTCTGTGTGAAAATATACTTCAGGCTCTTATGATCTGAAAATATCTCACAAGATTGTCCATACAAGTAATGTCTCCAAATTTAGTGCAAATACCACTGCAGCTAGTTCTAAGTCATGCGTATGGTAATTCTTCTCATGTGTTTTCAACTGTCTAGAGGCATAAACTATTACTTTTCCATCCTGCATTAAAACACAACCAAGACCAATTTTGGAAGCATCACAATAAATGCTAAACTTACCATCTTCAACTGGAAGGGATAAAATTGGAGCATTGGTCAGTTTCTGCTTCAAGGTCTGAAAACTATGCTCACATTCATCAGTCCATATATATTTCACATTTTTCCTTGTTAACTTAGTAAGGGGTGTTGCAATCTTTGAAAATCCCTCAATAAATTTTCTATAATATTTTGCTAATCCAAGGAAACTTCGAATATCTGTAGTATTCCTTGGTTAGGGCCACTCCTTGACTGCTTGAACCTTGGCTGGATCGATAGATATTCCATCTCCAGATATCACCTGACCAAGAAAATGAACTCTTTCCAACCAAAACTCACACTTGGAAAACTTGGCATAAAGTTGGTGCTGCCTTAGTAATCCTAACACTAAACTCAAATGCCTTGTATGCTCATCCTTAGTACTAGAATAGATTAAGATGTCATCTATGAACACTATGACAAACTTGTCCAAATACTCATGAAACACTCTATTCATAAGATCCATAAATGATGCTGGTGCGTTAGTTAATCCAAAGGACATGACCAAAAACTCATAATGTTCGTACCTTGTGCGAAAGGCAGTCTTTGTGATATCTTCAGAACTTTCAACTGGTAATAACCGGACCTTAAGTCAATCTTAGAGAAAACTCTTGCACCATTAAGTTGGTCGAATAAGTCATCAATCCTTGACAATTGATACTTGTTCTTGACATTTAGCTTATGCAATTCTCTATAATCAATGCACATACGCATTGATCCATCTTTCTTTTTGACAAAAAGGACAGGTGCACCCAACGGTGAAAAGCTAGGGCGTATGAATCCTTTCTCCAACAGATCCTCCAATTGTTTCTTTAATTCCTTAAGTTCTGTTGGCACTAGCCTATATGAATTTTTAGACACAGGCTCGGCGCCGGGGTAAACATCTACAACAAATTCAATTTCTCTATCTGGCGGTAAGCCAGGAAGGTCGTCTAGAAACACCTCTGGAAATTCCCGGGCGACTAAGACATTATGGGGGGTTGCTTTTCCCACTAATTGTGTATCTAGAACACTGGCCAAGAAGCATAGGTACTCTCTGCATGGCGAGGGTCTACAATTTATTGAAATCGTAACAGACATTTCCTTACTCTTCTTTAAAGCTTGGAAGGTATAACTTAAACCACCAGGGGGTTGGAATCTAACTACTCCAGTCCTACAGTCAATTGTAGCATAATGCTTAAACAACCAATTCATTCCTAGGATTACATCAAATCCCATTATATCCATAATAATGAGATCAGCAGATAGACTCACGCTCCCTACTAACACATCACTGTCCAGCATCACTTGGTTAGAGTGCATGCGTTCACCAGAAGATAATGCAACATTAAACACATGCATGGAAGGGGTAAACTGCACATCTAACTTAACAGCAAAAGCAGATGCTATAAAGGAATGTGTCGCACCAGAATCTATTAAAGTAAAAGCAGGCACAGAGTTGCTCAATATAGTACCTGACACAACAGCAGGCTGTTCCTCACCCGACTCCATCATGGAGAATATCTTTGGTTTAATCACAGCAGGACCACTCTTCAAAGCTGGGCAGTCTCTGTTGATATGGCCGACTTTGTTACAATTAAAGCATCGGGTGATTCTAGGCTTCGGGCAATCTCTGTGTGTATGTCCAACCTCCTCACAGTTGAAACACTTACCCGACCCGAATCTGCACTCGCCCAAATGACAATTCAGGCATTTCAGACACTGGGGAAACTTCCTGGTATCCGGCACTTTCCTTCCTGTTCCTTGACTACTCTGGCCCTCACTAGGCCTCTTCATTCCCCTCTGCTGGTGTGGCTGGACAAACCTTCGCGGGGCTTCCTTTGGTCCGGCACACTTCATCTCAACTTCTTCCACCTCAAAAGCTGTGGACACAACTTCACTGAAAGGTAAACCTTTAAAACCCGAAAACTTGACCACTCTGTACATATCAGGCTTCAGTCCTTGCATAAATAGAAACATCTTATCTTCATTCTTGTGAACAATGTGTCCAGCGAACCTGGACAGAGACTCAAATTGTCTGACGTACTCAGCCACAGATCCTGACTGCTTCAAGTTCAGGAACTCCACCTTCTTTGTGGCCTGGACGATGCTGCTAAAATACTTTTCAAAGAAAATGTCCTTGAACTGAGACCAAGTCATAGCCAGAATATCAGTGGTGGTCTCAATTGTCTCCCACCAAAGTTGAGCGTCTCCAGCAAAATGAAACGTCGCCAGAGTGACCCTGTCTCCTTCTCCGACGTTGGCACATCGAAACATGCTTTCGATCTTCCTCAACCATTCTTCAGCAACAATCGGGTTGGATGATTTTCCATCAAATGTGGGCGGCTGAAGCCTCCGGAATCGGTCTCCTGAATGCTCATGGCTAGAACCCGAGTTGGCACTCCCTTGCACCTCTCGGTTCAGCAACACTCCTAACTGGTCGGACTGCTGGCGCACTAAGTCTGTTTGCTGACGTACCAAATCTGTCAGCTGCCTAATCCCACTAGGCTCCTCTTCACCTCTCACGTTTGGCATTTCCCTTGGCACTCTAGGTCTTCCTGAGTGTTTGGCCATTGTACTAAATTCCTGTACAGGATTAATTACACTCTTAAGTATCTAATAGCTAAGGTTAACATAAACACTTACAGTTGTTGAAGTACTTCCATGCAACGATTGGCACTGATGAGTAATCTTTTGAACGGTTTAACTGACATGTCTCTGATACCATAATGTAACGCCCCGAATTATATAAACCCAGTTTATTACTCATAAACTTGAAAACTAACTAAGAAAATTTCGGATCAAATTTAAAACTTCGCTCGAAAGTAAAAATTTGACATTTTCTAAAACCTCAAAACATTTAAAGAATTGCAGTGGAAATCATTTGAGGAAAATAGAGTTAAACAAAACTATAGAACAATACTTGAATAATCGGTTGAGATGTTAAGGAGTAATCGGTCAAAAGAAATAAATGTTTAAATCGCGAAATACTTTAAAAGTTGCAAAAGTCAAACGCATCTGCCGCTGAACAAAGTCAACGGAAGAGGCTGAAACAGATAACAGAAGGCTCCTTCCGGTGACAAAACGACAAAACTTCCACTTCATCTTCCGGTAAGTCTAATACACGACATCCACCGGTCACTAAACGACAAGACTTCTACTTCAATCTTCCAATTAGTTTAATACACTACATCCACCGGTCACTAAACGACAAGACTTCTACTACAATCTTCTGATTAGTTTAATACACTACATCCACCGGTCACTAAACGACGAAACTCATTGCTCGCAGCCACCAGTCATAAGACGACAAAAGTCTTCCTACATCTTCCGATGACTTCAACCGGATGATTCCTTCATCCGATCGACTTTATCTCACATCCACCGATGACGTCATCCGGATGATTCCCTTCATCCAACCTCTGCCTATCGCTAAACGACAAGTTTTACCACTTATCATCCGATAGACAAAACACAAAACATCCACCGGTGAACTTCATTCACCGATGGTTGAACTTACAAATTTCGTTCAAAGCATTCAAAACAGCCTGACTCTAAATAACATCTGACGTTCAACAAATAGCTATTTAAAAACAACATCTGTATCCTCGACATAACTTCAGAAATAATAAACTCAAATTACATTTAAATCACGTTTTCTTTGACAGAGAAGAAAATCCCAAGGGTATCAAAACATCAAATAACTACTGAAACTTCACCTACAGACAAGTGTTAAACCACCTCATCAGAACACCAAACTGTGGCATGAATGCGCTTCAACAGCTTCGCCTATTCCTCAGTAAGTTCAGAGAATTCTCTAGTAGTTACCTCAACACCTACATCACAAAACTCATCTATTATCCTAATGCTAAGCAAGTAAAGCAATAATGAAATGGAATACTGAAATATAAATCCTAATCATGCAGTTTCTACTTTCACATCTCAGTTGCAATTTCGTTCATTCTCTGATATGATCTCTCGGTTCCATTGGGAAGTGGATCAACTTTCCCAAAGTCATACATCCTCTTCTCGATTAAGGGGCGGATTAGTTCCCTTAACAGCTGATCTGATCCCTCAATTCCATTGGGAGTGGGATCAGTTCCCCCAAAGTAATAAATCCTCTACTCGATTAAGGGGCGGATTACTTCCCTTAATAGCTAATCTGTTTCAATCTGTTCATACCTTGCCATATAATTACATATAAATTCATTTTCGTATTTCTTCAAAAACATGATGCATGACATAAAGAAAACACCCAAACATGCATAAACCTACTGTTTTGTGATGTAGGCCCGAAGGCACACACATTGTTTCACTTACCTGGATTCCCCGAGAGTTCCTGGTTATAAGCTACTTCGGGATTCTGTTCACCTAAATCACAAACAGAGCATTAAACTTCATTCCAAACTATCTAGAAATCTAAGGAGCTAGTTTGGCATTTCTGTTTATCTAAGATTCTCGATTCCACACTACACCCCAAACGAAATCCCTCATTTACAGCATTTCCAAAAATGCATACATTGAAATCCTTTAGCTACCTAGGCACTAAAAACAGCAAGTGGTTGAATCAAAACTCCCCTTGGTTGGAGGAAATCGGAAGGAAAAATTGCCTAGAGGGAGTCTGCTGAAGAGCTGATGGCCGAAAGAGAATGGTGGCGGCTACAGTGCATTAACCCCAAATTCTCTTTCCTTAAATACATTATCCACTTTTAAATATCTAATTACCCTTTTGCCCTTGTATACTCATTAACTAACCTAATCACTTTTCTCCAAATTCTTCATAAAATTAGTACATCATAATTTGATAAATTAAATTTGGTTTAATAGGAACCGGGTGCTACATGTAGGGTTGTGTGATGGTTATATGAGTCAATTAGAGTGGATTGTATTTTTGACATACCAATTTGAATGTTAAAAAATTGCATTGAATGTTTTGTGAAAAGATGACTTTAAATCGTGAAATATTTATTTTAAATTGCATGAGATTTACCTATTTCTTGAGAATGGTTTTAAATTGTGGTTAATGGCATGAATTTTTAAATGGTTCAAATACGAACATGCATGGATTTTTATGTAAATGACATGAATTTCAAATCAAAACTAATTGATTTAAATTGATTTAAAAAAGAATCAATGTTAGGTGGAGGATGAAGTATGGTCCTAGATAGTGTGGATAGAGGCTGAGTTAGCTATTCTAACTGCTAGACTTATTTGTTGGGCATAAAGCTCATTATGTGGATTGTCTATATTTTTAAGATAACGAGAACATTCACTGAGATGGTAAAGCAAAAAAAAAAAGGGCAAATCTAAAGACGATAAAGAGGCATAGGCAAAACCATCGAGGTAGATGGTTTTCTTTTGCATTGGGACCGAGATAGATAGTTTATAAATTTTATAAACTCTTTTTGAACGGTCATGTGTGTGTGACCTATTTTGTTTATAATAGCTTCCGTTAGAAAACTCTAATAATGATGTACATATAGAAATGTTTAATGCATACATATTTGGAAAGTTGGTCTGGAATATGTATATTGTTTGGAATTGTATGGAAATATTTTATTTTAAGATTCCAAGTACAAGAAAGACGGGGTTAATTAAAAATATAAACGTATCCGTGCAATTTGAAAACTCAAAATTTATTATCATTTCCCACCTCGGGAATCTTAATCGTAGGGGCTTGTCGGGTCGGGTATTGACAGTTTGGTATTAAAGTTATACATAATAGTTCTAACTAGTTGGGTGAGTTAGTAACTATGTTTAGAATGCCTCTAATATTGCCTTGGTAGTGAACGTTTTTCTTGTAGGTTAGAGTCTTATCCAGATATGGTGGAGAGGGCTATGTTGATTAAACAAACGTTGGTTGCAAGCAAAAATGAATGGAAAGCCCAAAGAAAAACTAAGGAAAAGATAAATTAAATAAGGTAATAATTTATAGTGATCGTAGTTTAAGGAAGGAGTTGGATGTAAAATTTAAATGAGGATATAGTAGACCAGGTATAAATTGATGTGTTGATAATCTTAAAATAAGAAGTTCATACATTGGAAAATATAACCTAATACAACTTTGAGGAAGTATGAACATTACATTTTTTAGTTTATGTAGCACCTAAGATTTTTCCTCTAAGGTACGTAGCTTTCGATTAGGTTGTGTAATGGGAGCTTAACGTCAATCCTAGAGTTATTCTAGCAAAGTGAGTTGGAAAGTGGAAATTGGAATAAAAGTGATGTAGATTTGATGAAAGTGTTGTTTTAGTAATTAAGGAAGGAAATAACAAAATAAAAAAGGAAAGAAAAGAGTGTGAAGAAAGAGGCTTCACGTTGGAAGTGAAGCAATGAGGCGGAAATGAGGTTATTTTACAAAATATGAAAGTTTGGTGAAAAATTTTAAAAGAGGAAAGTTGGTGTTTTTTAAAATTGGTAAAGTGAGGGAGTGAGAGAGAATTTAGTCTTCATCCCCCCCTTCCTCTCCATGTGTAATACCCCAGATTTAATTATTATTTAGTTATTTATTGGGTTAATTATTTATTCTTGGGAGTTAGACCGAGGGTAAGGTGAAAGTCAGTTATATAAATTTAACGGTCAAAGAACGTGATTTAATAGAATCTTTGGGAGGGCAAAATGGTAATGCTAAATGTTATTATTATTATTTATTTATTTATTATGTTTTAAAAGAAAATGGTAATTTCTTTTAAAACAACTGAATGGCTTCGAGCCATTCAGTTGTTCTTCGCGAGCGGAGAACGGAGCCGAGAAGGGGAGGGAGCTCAGGCGACGATCGACGGAGCGAAACGCCGGAGATTTCGACGCTTTTCGATCAGGCAACGACGGCGACTTCAGGGAAGACATTTCCGGCTGCCTCCGCGTGCCAAAACCGACTGGTAAGCTCGGTTCTCTTCCCCTGTTTTCGTTCTGTTTGAGGCTGAGAATGGTGAGCTAGCTTGGGCTCCGACCGCCGGCCATTTTTGGCTAGTCTCAGCACCAAATGGCTGGGCTTGGACTGGCATGAATGGTCGGCAAAGGAGAGTGCCGATTGGGGCTGAAAACTGAGAACTCCCAATGTGTGGGGTTCGGGTTCTCTAGGTTAAGCCCTGGAATTCCATTTAAATTGTGCTAATTGGGTATTATAGGGATTGATTGGCGAGGAATTGATGGAATTAAATTGAATTGGAGATTTTTGGACAATTAGGGTAAAAGTCCGGTTCTGTTTTTAGAGGATCTGACCTAGCTCCAGTTATTCGTTTTAAAATTTCTTTTAGTATGTTAAAATAGGTGGTATGGGGAGCGTCTAGCTGCTGAAATAGAGTCATTCCGATAAGCGTAGCAAAAGTTATGTAAATTCGAAGTTTAGGTGAAATTCGGGTTCCTGAGTGGGGAACCCTCAATTTGTGTTGTGTCAAGTCTAAATTGATCTGAATGAGCTTAATTGACAATGTGATTGGTGAAATGGGATTGAAAGTTAAATTTGGACGTGTTAGCATAATAGACCCGAGTCGATTGTTTGGATTTTGGACTGGTTACGGCCATTTGTTTAGGGTTCTCTTTCTCGCAAGTTAAACTAGGTTATTAGAGGAGTACGTGGTCGCTGGAATCGTTCGATTCCAATAACCGACAAGAAAGTTATGCACGTTCAAAGTTTTGGGTCGGTTTTTAACTAGACCGAGTTAGTGACCAGTTTAGTTAGATGTGACTTGGGTTAAGTTAGAAATGTTAGTTTTAGAATGAATTGGTAAGTTTAAGCCTAGGTGCTAACAAGGATTTTGAATTTGTGCTAGGTGAAGCTGTAGGTGACGCGACGTGCCAAACCCAGCGAGCTAGGACGCCAGGTAAGTAGTAGTGTGGTTGAGAATGTTTGAGAGTCGCCCAGAAGGGCCTATACCACAGTTGTTTGCTTGTTGTGAGTCGTGTGTATGCCAATAGTGGTTTGTATGCGATGTGTGTGTGTGGTGGCCATAGGTACATGTGTGGTGTGATGTGGAGGTGAAGTCATCGTTAGTTGGTCATGGTATGCAGGTTGTGAGTCGTAGGTACGTGTGTGAAGTTATGTAGATGTGAAGTCATCGTTAGTTGGTCATGGTATGCAGGTTGTGAGTCGTAGGTGCGTGTGTGATGTGATGTGGAGGTGAAGTCATCGTTAGTTGGTCATGGTATGCAGGTTGTGAGTCGTAGGTATGTGTGTGAAGTTATGTAGATGTGAAGTCATCGTTAGTTGGTCATGGTATGCAGGTTGTGAGTCGTAGGTGCGTGTGTGATGTGATGTGGAGATGAAGTCGCATTAGTTGGTCATGGAATGCAGGTTGGGGGTCGTAGGTACGTGCATGAAGTGATGTGGATGTGAAATCGTCGTTAGTGGTATGTTGTGAGTCTTGTGCAGGTTGTGGGCCAACTTTGCATAGGTTGTGAGTTTGGTGTAGGTTGTAGGCTAGATGTGGGTAGGTTGTGAGTTCTGTGCAGGTTGTGGGCCATCTCTGCATAGGTTGTGAGTCTGGTGAGGTTGTGGGCTAGTTGTGGGTAGGTTGTGAGTCCTGTGCAGGTTGTGGGCCATCTCTGCATAGGTTGTGAGTCTGGTGAGGTTGTGGGTCAGTTGTGCGTAGGTTGTGGGTTTGGTGAGCCTTGTGTGTGTTGTGGCCATATGTACGTATGTGTAGGTGTAGTCATTGTTCGTTGTATGTTGTGAGTCTTGCATCCGTGGCGGGTTGTGGGTACGGATGTGGGCGAGAAGTTGTCGCAGAGGTTGTGGGTCAGTTGTGCGTAGGTTGTGGGTTTGGTGAGCCTTGTGTGTGTTGTGGCCATATGTACGTATGTGTAGGTGTAGTCATTGTTCGTTATATGTTGTGAGTCTTGCATCCGTGGCGGGTTGTGGGTACGGATGTGGGCGAGAAGTTGTCGTTAGTTGGGCATGTCGTGTAAGTTGTGAATCCTGTGTAGGTTGTGGGGTAGTCTTGTGTAGGTTGTGAATCTTATGTAGGTCGTGGGCTAGTTGCGTGTATGTTATGAGTCTTGTGCAGGTTATGGGTGAATAACAAATATGTTACGGGTCTTGTACTGGTTGTGGGTTAGTGGCACGTATGTTAGGAGTCTTGTGCAGGCAGTAGGTGAGTTGTACGTCAGTTATGAGTTTTGAGCACGTAACGGGTTGTAGGCATGTTTGTGATGTGATGCATATGTGGAGTCGTTAATTGATTGTGATGCATATGTGGAGTCGTTGTTAATTGATTGTGATGCGTATGTGGAGTCGTTGTTAATTGATTGTGATGCGTATGTAGAGTTGTAATTAGTTGATTATGGTCAGCATGCATCATGTTTTAAAAGCTACGCAAAATGTTTTGAGCATGTTTTCAAGCACGGAGGGAGAGTAGTGGAGGTGAGGTACGGTGCGGACAGGCGACAGTGGGCTGGAGTATGACTGTGGGCCCCGCTTCCGGGACGAGCTGGAGCGGTGGCGACGTGCTGGTGGTAGTGCGGTGTATTGGCCGACTGCCCGGACGGTTGCACTTCGAGTCGAGATAGTGGCTGGAATGTGACTTATGGACCCCGTTCCTGGAGGAACCGGGACGGCGGTGACGTGTCGGTAAACAGTGCGGTGTACGGACCGACTGCCCGGTGCGGTTGCATTTCGAGTCGGGACAGGGGGGGTTTTGGGTGTGACTTTTGGACCCCGTTCCTTGAGGAACCGGGACGGTGGTGACGTGCCGGTAAACAGTGCGGTGTACGGACTGACTGCCCGGTGCGGTTACATTCCAAACCTCGGTGAGAAGCGATGCAGAGAGATGTTGACACCGTGTGTAGAGACCTGCATGTGTTAGGATTGCATAACCAGTTTTCATGCTTCACGTTTATTCTTTTTTTAGCACTCTACTTGCTAGGCTTTGAGCTTACGGTGTGTTCTGTGGTGTAGGAACTGCTGAGCTGGTGGGTGTGTACCGAGAATCGGACTAGGAGTAGGTGGCAGTTGGTGGCGTGCGACCAGGGCCCCGGTTGATGACAGTGTTAGGGCGACCCGACCCAGGAAGAGCGGTAGCATGGTGTTGATGGGGAGTAGGATTTTTTTTTGTCTTTTGTGGGGGTATTTGTATTTGTTGTAAACAGTCATAGTTAAGGGTGATATGTCACCCTATACTGTGGACTTTCTTCATTTTGGTCGATAGCATTTTCGTTCGGTTAGGATGATCGTTTGGAGATTTCGTAGACTGTATTGTTGTGTAGGAGTATTCTGGATTGGTTGGGATTTGTTTTATTTGCAGGTACTTAGCATTTTGGAGGCGCCATTTTCAGGCGTTACTCTGCCGAAATTTTCGGGGAGGACGCCGTGGTGCTTAATGGTTAGGATTAGGAAAAGTAGTGAGTCGTTTAGCTCAGGGTAGCCCCTGTAACGAGCCGGGAATAGAGGCGGGTTTTCGGGGTGTTACACCATGACTTTTACAGCTCATTGTAGGGTTTCTCCACCTCCATTTTCTTCAAGCTTTTGGAAGGAATAAAGGTTAGTTTTGAGTGGATTTTGTTATTGATGCATCTTGATGAAGATTTGTGATGTTTTTGATGAGTTTTTGTTGAGTTGTGTTAGGGTTTGGAAACCCTAACGAGGGAGCTATGAATTTCGGTTTCCTTTGCTGTATTTTCTTTCTATTTTTGGTGATTTAAAGTTAGGATAGGTTGGTTTAGGGTGTTTAGGTAGTTAAATTAGAGAATTGGTGAGAGTTGGTGAAAAATCAGTTTTTGAAATATTGGTCACCGATTCTGTTTTTTGGCTTTTCAATTGGCCAAGTTGTTTGGTTTCTAAAATGGATTGATCCAATGGAAAGTAGACATGTAGAGGTTTACGGAATGGGGTGGATTGTTGAAATCCGATGAAAAACGAGCAAGTTATGGCCGATTGAAGTTGAGTGATGGAAATTGTAGAAAAATCGGGATTTTGTAGTTTGGATGTTTAGAGTTAGCTAGTTGTTGAGTAAATGTTCCTTAGTCTTAGTTGTATGATTACTAAGTGAATTTTCTTATATTGTTAGGTTAACGAGCGAGTGAATTGTGTACTCGGAGTGAGCCAGCACGTGCTGAGTAATCAGGTAAGTAGAGGATGTTTGTGTTTTGCCTTCGGGCCTACACCATTGAACGGTAGAGATTTGTCTGTTTGTTTGGTTGTTTTGTTTTGTGTTGAATTAAGTAATTGGGTGACATGTATCATGGTTTTGACTTACAAAAATACGAGTTTTAGCATGAAACGCACTGTGATCGTTATTGGAGTCACCCAGTCGCGTTAAGGTGGCACCTGCGAGGGACTCTATTGGAGTTGCCCAATCGCGTTAGGGTGACACCTGTGAAGGACTCAGTTAGAAGTTAGGATGCTACTCGCGAGGGACTCCATGGGAGTTGCACCGTTGCGATAGGGTGACACCTGCGAGGGACTCTATTAAAGCCATCCAGTCGCGTTAAAGTGCTAGGTTGACACTCGCGAGAGGCTTTATGAAAGATAAAGAAAACGAAACGAGAATAATAGAGTTGGAGTCGCCCCGTCGAGTTAGGGTGACACTCGCGAGGAACTCTATGGGAGTTGCCCCGTCACTTTAGGGTGACACCTGCGAGGGACTCAATTGGAAGTTAGGGTGGCGCTTTGCGGGGACTCTATTGGAGTTTCCCCGTCGCGTTAAGGTGACACCTGCTGTGATGACCCGAATGTGTACGTACGAGCACGACTGCGGAGCAAACCTCGAGTTGCGGGGCAAACCTCGGGACCCAAGACGAGTGTAAGCGAATCCCAGACTCGAATATAGGCAAATCTCGGGTCGTAAAGAGGGGGTCGTCACAATCCCACATTGCTTGGGGAAGTATATGGAAATGAAACATATGTAAGGAAACTCTCCCAAGATAGTAAGACGCATTTTGGAGAACAATTGACAACAGATCCCCATAAGAACTTTGAAATTAAAAGTGCTTCGGCGAGAGTAGTACCAGGTTGGGTGACCGACTGGGAAGTCCTCGCCAAACAAAGCCGTGAGGGGAGGATATTGGGCTGCGGCCCAATCCTCAGAGCGGACAATATCTTACTGGAAAAAAGGGTCGTTATAAATGGTATCAGAGCCTGTACCCAACTGGAAATGTAGCAAACAAGGATGTTGGGCCCCCTGGGGGAGTGATTCTGATGACCCAAATGTGTACGTATGAGCACGACTGCGGGGCAAACCTCGGGACCTAAGTTGAGTGTAGGCGAATCTGGGACTCGAGTATAGGCAAATTCCAGGTCGTAAAGTGGGGGTCGTCACAATCTCATATCGCTTGGGGAAGTATATGGAAATGAAACATATGTAAAGAAACCCTCCCAAGATAGTAAGACGTGTTTTGGAGCACAATTGACAACGGATCCCATAAGAACTCCGAAGTTAAAAGTGCTTCGGCAAGAGTAGTACCAGGTTGGGTGACCGACTGAGAAGTCCTCGCCAAACAAAATCGTGAGGGGAAGATATTGGGCTACGGCCTAATCCCCAGAGCGGACAATATCTTACTAAGAAAAATGGTCGTTATACTTGTGAGAGACTTTATTGGAGCTGCCTAGTCGTGTTAGGGTGCTAGATTATCACTCGCGAGGGGCTCCATGAATGAGTAATGAAACAAAAACAAAACGAGAACAACAGAGCGAGTAGAAACTGCATGTGTTAGGGTTGTGTGTAGATTGTGTATGTTGACATTCATTATTCCCAACTTGCTAAGCATTAGGCTTATGTTTTATGTTCTATGGTGTAGGTGAAGACGAGATTGCAGGTGAGCTCCATGAGGGAGGCCAGGATTAGGGCGCAGTCGGTGACGCACGAGACATGCCGGTGCAGGCAGTTGTTAGGGCGTCTCGACCATTGTTGCTGGGAGGTGTGGGTTTTGGTAGTTCTGTTTGGATTTTTGTTTGTATAAATGACAGGAGATTTATAGCTCTTTTGGATGTTGTTTTGGGAGTTTATTGTATTCATGTTTGATTTTCATGATTTTGTTTTCAGAAACTTTAACCGTTATGCTGCTAGGTTTTTCATAAAAGAAACGATGTTCGTTTTAACCCATTAGCATGTTTTCGTTAAAGTTTTAGAGTTGTGTTTCCCGGGATTTTTACGTGTCGAGAAGTGGGAAATTTCTGAAAAAGTCTTGGGTAAGTTTTAAGTGTTTTGGTTGGGTGAAAGTTGAAGAAAGTGGAAAAATAAGGAAAGAGGTCAAGGCTGGCGCACTAGTGGCCGAGGAGTGCGCGCGCTGGTGCTGAAGGGCGCGGGCGTGGTGCACGCAGCATGCGCGCGAGACGCGTTGCTGGGCGCGCAGCGCCCAGCGCCGATCGATCGGCTAGATTTCACTGTTCCTACTTGAGCGACCCGAGAGGTCGCCGATCTATCGGCGCAAGCGCCGATCAATTGCCTCTGGTGCGCTCGAGTGCGCGCGCGGCACCCCTATGTGTGTCACTTTATTTTTTTTTTAAATTTTATTTTTTAAAATATGTTTTAACCCGACCTTTTCCGACATATTTTGCACGTATTTTACGCACGTTTTCCAACCGTTTCTGAGTGTTCAAAAAACCTGAAAATCGAGTAAAAATTTTATCAAAAATTATTTTGAATTTCGTTTTAAACATGAGATTGATGAGCAAAGTAGCGCACCGAGCCAGGGTGGGTTCGAGGGCGTTACAGTTTACTATTTGAGGAATATAACTTATGAGATATCAGTTAGGAATAGATAGAGACCGAATTCTAGTTGACAAATTCTTAAAGTTTTAGACTATAACATACTAAAGAAATTGATGAGCTTAGATATAGATTTGTTTTGATCAATCATCAATTGAGAAGATATGGAAGTTGGATTTCATTTGGAAAATCAATATATCTTGAGGAATATAGACAATTGAAGAAACGTTGAGAACTTTACGTTTGAGTTTATATTTGGGTGAATAAGAAGTGTATCAATTACAGAGAATTAGACAAATCAAGAATCGGGAATGATTTCTTTTTTGTTTAAAAATACAGAGGTTAAGTTGTTGAGACTATAGTTGATCCAATTCAAGCTAAGAGCCTTAAGTATGAGATTACTTTCAATATGGTAGTTAGAACGATCATTGTTTGAGGAACCACAAAGAAGAATTGTGATTGATAAATGTTTTAAACTTTGAGAAGATAGGTTGATATAATTGAAATGAGACATTTAAGAATGAAGTTATTTTTAAGAATGTAGTTTATAAATGAACCATGGTCAGAGAAAACTAGTAACTGCAACTCTCAATTTGAGTTATTGAAATTTCGAGGATATGTTGACATTATAGTTCACCATATATAGCATTGAGAACTTTAGGTATGAAACTGTATATGAATAGTTAACGAAATCGCTTGAATGTCCAAGGAAGTATGTGAATTGAAATTTTATTGATGAAGTATTGAAATTACTAAGGATATATATGATTTAAGAAGTGGATAATTAATGTTTGGAGTTATATATATAATTTGAAAATGTGTGAAGTTGTGAATTTGTTATGAAAATGTTACATTTTTATTTGGTAAAGTGATTAGGAGTAGAGTGAATGATGAAAAGTATGAAGTTAGAAGAGTGAAATGAGTTAGAGGTAAATTTCAAGATGAAATTTGTATAAACGGGGGGAGAATGTAATGGTTTGAATTTTAATTACATTTTTTTTGTAAATGATGTAAATGGGTATATTTATATATGAAAAAAAAATATGTAAATATAAGTTGGATTGAAGAAATGATACGTTAAAAAGTGAAAAACGTGGTCGCTCCTGTTAAATTTTAAATGTATAAAAATTCAATTTTTCAGATAAAATTTCTATTAATTATAAAAATTAGATTAAAATTTATCTACTTTGGATTAGATTAAGGTTAATTGAATTTAAAGATTCATTAAACTTGGTTTTATGGTAATAAACCAAAGTTTGAAGGGCAAAATTGTATTTTTCAAGAGAAAAGAATGGTTTAATGGTAATTAACCATTAAACTACTTTTGCCAAAGGGTTAAGGTGGCAAGATGTTGTGGTTTTACGTGGAGAAAAAGAAAGGAAGAGAGAGAGAGAGAGAGAAAAGAAAAGAAATAAGGGAAAAGGAAGAGAGAGATCCAAATTGGTATCATTTCCTTAGTAATTTCAAATGTTTACTAGATTCGTCCAAATTGAAAACTAGGAATTTATTATCATTTTCCACCTCAGGAATCCTAATCGTCGGGGCTTGTCTGGTCGGGTCCTCTCTCTCTCTCTCTCTCTCTCATTATTGCTCCTAAATTTGATTGCATATTATACTTTTTAAAATTGGTTAAGAGAATGAGCTTGCAAAACAATTAATTGTTAATCACACGAAAAAGTTTATTCGATCATAAAATTGGTATCACTACAGGTTTTTAAACTTTTATTGTGATTAAGATCTTAAATTTGATCTTGATTAACATATATGGTTGTCAATGTGAATTCTTTGCATGTAGATGGCAATCTATCTTTACGCCTTTTTTATGGAAATGATTTTGTTTATTAGAAGTTTAGGATGAAGATTTACATGAAATTTTTGGTTGATTGTTGAAAATGATACTTTCATTCCATTTAAACAAGAAAATGATTTTAACTGTGCCTAAGTCACCTATTAAATTCAATGATAATAATTTGCACAAACTAAGTCTAAATGCTAAACCAATGAAAACTTTGTATTTTGCATTAAATAGATATGAGTTTAATAGAGTACAAGGGTGTGATAATACACAGGAAATTTTTAAATTACTTGAGATCACACACGAAGGCACAAACCAAGTCAAGGAAAGTAAATTGAGTATGCTTATTCACAATTAGTCAAATGTTTTCTATTGACAATGATGAACTATTAGTCAAATGTTTACTAGATTTACTAACATTACTAATTGTTTAAAATCTCTTGGTAAAATTTATCCTAACGAAGATTTGATTAGAAAAATTATTAGGTATCTACCTAGAGCGTCACAACCAAAGTAACGATGATCCAAGAAGTAAGAGATCTCAAAATTCTTAAAATAAAAGAGCTTATTGGATTCTTTATGACACATGTAATCACCATGAAGACAAATGAGAAAGAGGAGCAAAAGGAGAGGAAAATCTCAACGAAAAAGAGCATTGCTCTTAAAGGCTCATCAAGCAACCAAGTGGAATCCGAGAATGAAAGATACGATGAGGAGATTGTGTTCATTACAAGGATGTTTATAAAATTCCTTTACTGGAAGAAGTGGCAAGGAAAGAAAGTTACTAAAAGGGATAGGCCTCAAAAAGAAAAAGAAGTCACTTGCTTTGAGTGTGGAAAATCGGGCACTTCAAAGTCAACTGTCTTCAAGCCAAGAAAACACCAAAGACATTCAAAAAAAAGAGCAATGAAAGTCATTTGGGATAATAGTAATTAAGAAACACCACTTGGAGTGATTCCTTAAGTGATTTCAATGATGATGATGTTAATGAAAATGAGATAATTAATGTCTTCAATGATTTAGTTGAGCATTATAATTTACTAAAGTCCAAGTATAAAATTTTAAAGAATTATAATGTTGATTTAGTTGAGAAGCATCCTAGTATAACATCATCTTTCGAAACATAATTGGTGATTTTAAAAATTAAAAATAACGATTTAAGTAATATTTGGCTTAAGTTCACAAATGGTAGTAGAAACGTACATATGCTATTGGAAAAACAAATACTAACATTTGATAAAGCTGGAATTGGATATTAACCTTTTAAAAAGAAAATGGCTTATAGAAATTTCTTGTTGGTCTAACTACTTGTCATTCATGCAATATAGTAGCATAAATCTTCTATATGTCCATTAAAATCAAATGAATAATTTTTGTCCACTAAATTGATTTGGGTTCCCAAAGGAACCCATATTAATTCTCAAGGATGCAAAAAAGATTTGGATACCTAAGAAAAGCAATTAAATTTTCCTTGTAGGTTGAAGAATCTCCCTTGAAGGACCTTTGGTACATTGATAATGGTTGTTCAAGGCATATAATAAGATACTCTTCAAAGTTTACCTCCATCACAAAGAAGAAAGGAAAAGTCATTTTCGAAGTAACCAAAAAGGAAAAAAAATTGGCATTGGAAATATAGATAATACTTGTAACCATATTATCAAAATTATGCTTTTTAGTTAAAATGTTAAAGTATAATCTTTTGAGTATTATTCAATTATCTAACAAAAACTATAAAGTTATATTTGAATCCAAAATTTACATGATTAAGGATTGCTAGAATGGAAATAATTTATTTAATGGTCATAAGAGTGAGAATGTATACACTATTGATTTGAATAATGTTTAATGTTTTGATGAAAAATGTTTTAACCAAAATTCTTCTATTAATTGTTGGTCTTAAAATAAGATATTAGGACACGTAGGAATGGATACCTAAGCTAAAATTTATAGAAAAAAAAAAACATAGTTAGGGGTCTTCTCAAAATTAGACAAATTCTTGATAAAAATTCTTGAGAAAATCCTCTAAGAGCTTTGGAATTGGAGAAAATCAAACGTTAAATATTTTAGAGTCTTTGATTGTAAGTGTTTTATCTTAAACACTAAAGATAATTTAGGCAACTTTGACTCCAAGACGAATTATGGAATATTTTTATATTATTCCTCAACTAACGAAGCATATAGAGTTACAGCAAAATAAGTATAGTTGTGGATGAATATGTGCTGTGACATTTGATGAAACAATTCAATCCTCAAACAATTTGAAGTTGAATGAAGACCTTGAAGGGAAAATGGAAACCCTAAATTTAGGGGTTAATGATTGTTCTAATCAAGAGAGCACTCCTCTTGAAACGACTTCAAAGGAATTAGAAGCAACTCCAAACAAGAATGTTAATGATGATTTACCCAAAGATTAGAGATATGCTAAGAGTCATCTCATAGATGATATTTTAGGTGATCTTACCCTATGAGTCAAAACTAGATTTTCTCTTAGAACTTTTCATGCAAACATAACCTTCATATCTCAATATAACCCAAGAATTTTGATGAAGCCAAATTTAATGAGAATTGAATTATGGTCACACAAGAAGAGTTAAACTAATTTAAAAGGAAGATTATTAAGGAACTTGTTTCCTGACTAAAAGAACATTCCATTATATGAACTAAATGGTATTTCAAAAATAAATTAGATGAAAATAGAATTGTTATAAGAAATAAAGCAAGACTAGTTGCAAAAGGGTATAATCAAAAAAACATAATTGACTTTGAGAAAATCTTTGCACTGATTGCTAAGTTAGAATCTGTTCGTACGCTTTTAGCTTTCACTTGTTATAGTGGAAAAAGTTTATATTGAGCAACTTTTAGGTCTTGAAGTCCACGATAAGTTTGATTATGTCTACCAGCTCGATAAGATTTTCTATGGTCTTAAACAAGCTCCTAGAACTTGGTATGAAACATTGAGAAAATTCCTTGAACAAAAATTTAAGATGAGAAAAAGATTTCATCTTTTTCATCAATCATAAGTGTGATGACATACTTATAGTTCAAATTTATGTTGATAACATTATATTTAGTAATACAAATGAGTCTCTTTGTCAGGATGACAAAGGATTTTGTCTCATTAATGCAAAGTAAGTTTGAGATGAGTATGATGGGAGAGGTAAGAGTCTTACTAGGACTTAAAATTTGACAATCTCAAGAAAGAATCTTCTTAAATCAATAAAAATATGTCAAAGAGTTTCTAAAGAGGTTTTATATGGACACATCCAAATTTTCACCCACTAGTATGAGGACGTGAGTTGGATAAAGATGAAAAATGAAAAATTGTTAACAAGAAATATTGTGGTATGACAGGTTCATTGTCATATTTAATGACAAGTAGACTTTATATTCTCTTTAGTATATACTTATGTGCTAGATTTTAAGCATCCGAAAGGAATCTCATTTAAATGCAAGAATTTTTTTTTTTTAATATCTAAGTGGCCTTTGATTTAGGTATTACATAGGAACATCTTTTACTTTGGTTAGTTATTCTGATTCCGTCTATGTCGGTAGTCTCGTTGATAAAAAGAGTGCAAGTGAGATTTGTCATTTTCTTGGAGAATCAGTAGTGTCTTGGTTCTCTAAGAAATAAAATTATGTGGCACTTTCTACGACAGCAAGTAAATATATAGTCGTTGGGAGTTGTTGTGATGTGGACGATTTTGTTTAGAAATATTATAACGCCTTAAAGGATCTAGACTTTTTGTGGACCAATAGAGGGGTATAATTCTTAAGGAAAGTTTTCAAAAACTTGGATGATGGAGCCTTTTTGAAACCAACGGATAAAGATTTAAATGTTCAGGCAAGGCTTATCCACTAAATATTTACGTACAATCTTTTGCCGAGAGATGGTCATAGGGATTACGTAAGTTGTATGAACTTGTATGTTCTCTAAAAGATTTTCAGTCGATAATGTTTTGATGGGGGACAAATTATTGTTTTGATGGGGGACAAATTATTCTTCATCACCTCCTTGACATATCCAGCAACTCCTCCAAATCACTTTTGTCCAATCTTCTTCTGATGCATGTATTTCGAGGCAATGGAGTTGTGACTCGTCCAACTAAGCTTCCTACGCAGTTGAGGGCTGTCGATATTTATACGGTGCATACTCTGGCTTGGATAGGTTTAGTTCATGATGATCAATACAGGTGGTTCTTCAAAACTGTCACCAATGCTTTATCCTTTGCAGGCCCTTCTGAATCTGCAGCTAAAAACATTGAGTGTGATATAGTTGATGCTCCAAACCAACCATCCCCACCTTGCTTTGATATTGTTCACTCTCAAAGTGGACTTTCTAGATTGGAGAAGGAAATTGATCTCATGGCAGCATGTCTATCCACCCTTAGTACGAGCATTGAGCATTGCTTCGAAGATAAGGCTTCCTATTTCATGTGTTTTCCAGTCGAGGCCTCATCGAGACTTGATTCCATTGATCGACGTATTGCAGAGTTTTCAAATGCTTGTTGAAGAGTGAATAGGAAAACATATAACAATCAAAAAGCAAGAAAAATAATAGGAAAAATAAACACTGAAAACTTTTACTTGAAAACTCAAATCGAAAAAAAAAAAATCAAGGGGACCGAGTTCAGAAAGATATATTTATGAAAAAATAAGATTTATAATAGTCTTCTATAAAACAAATATTTTAGAAACTATTTATTAAGAGATATTCGTCTCTCTTAAAATTCACTGTGTACAAAAACACTTGCATCTATTTTTTATTCACTCTTTCTCTATTTTCTTGAACAAAATGTTCTTACCTTCTCTATTACTTACTCTTCTTCTCTGCTTCAATTTTAGATACTTTAACCTCCTCTGAGATTTTCTATTTTTAGAGATGTATCATCCCAAAAGGATGAAGCTATTTTCTTAATATGGAAGAAAACAAGAAGCGAAAATAAGATCTCAATGCATTTGTGGACTTTAGGTGAGAGAAGTCATTACTCCTTTTTTTGTGTCTTTATTAGCGTGAGTCGCTCATCATTAAAGAGGGAAACCACTTTATATAGTTTTCTTCTACCAAAGTATTGTTTTTCCTATTTTCTTTCGGTGAGGGCAGCATTGGGATGAATCTATAGTTGGAATCGGATCAAGTGCTTTGATTTGGTTCTTACCCCTATATGAACCATAACTTAGGAACCGTTAGCTCATGGTTCGGTTGGCTTCTGCCCCGAAATAGAACAACTTCCACTCCTAATTTTCAAATCATAAAAAGTAGAAATTCAATAGTCAAATTCAAAAGGGTATTATCATACTCTTATCTAATCAAAGGATTACATGTTATAAAAAGAAAAAGTCAAAAGTCAGACCACTGTATACCAGCAATACTTTTGGACTCACTAGTCAGTGACAGCCCAAAAAAAAAATTGACCGGCTAAACTTCTATGTTCACGGTTGAAAAAGAAATAATTGCATTGGTGCCCAAAAGGTCCATATAGATAGCTTCTTTGTGTGCGCAAAAGGCACCCGGAACTGAAGTGGAATTGTCGCAAATAACTTTGTTCAGTAAGATTCAAGGGATTGATCAAGATTTAAGTGATTTTGTAAACTTATATATGGGTCTAATATTAGTCTCTGGTACATACGAAAATATTAGACCAATAAATACGCGAGACACACTAGAATCTTTGCCATTATTCAGTCAACGCTTGCCCTCCCAATGGAGTCGCCATAAAGAAATTAACGATTATACATTCATACTTATATTTATGTGTTATTTATTTAGTTGAGTAAGTTATCTATTCTTATAACTCAATATTACACTATCAATAGATGAACGTCACATTAAATATAAAATTAAAACATACCCCTAGCAATACTCCAATATTTTTTATAACCATTTGGCTAATAATCTATTCATGTCACCAGCAAATATCATTAAGCTACGTGTCGTATAATAACAATTTAAATTTAATTTTTATCTTTAATAGGAGTACTCATTTTATTTTCTTCCCATTTCTATAGATATTGTTATCGTACTGTTTCCTAGTCATCAACGAACAATATCATTGGTTGTGTTCACGTGAGTTTTATTTTGACTGTCCTAAACACATAAAGGAGAAAAGCGAGAGCTATTTGGAGAAGAAGAAAACTTCTGTATAAGCGTAGAAATTAAATTAATTTATGAAAGTAAGCATTTTTTTACTCGGATGCTGATAGTTTTTTAATCCACCAGTCACTTTGTTTTCTGAAATGTAGGGGGTCACAGGGTAGAATTAAGTTCACAAGATTAATCATATAGGATCATCGGTTTATGAAATTATGGTAAACCCGGATCTGGATTAGAAGCTGTTTCGATAGAAGAGAAAACTGAAAATGAAATGGATTAACAAACGACGATTACACCTTTCAGTTCTCCTAATTCTGGTGCAATAACAAGATGATAGAGATAACTGAAACATGCATGTACCCTGTAAAGCTCAGATATATATTATATGCTTAAAAGTGATTTTCTCATGGCTTATGATTTTGGGTATAGATATAGTCGAGATGAGCAGCCAAGTTCCGTCTCATCATGCACTCTTCCTCAGCAACCTCCTCACAGCTCTCTTCTACAGCCTGATCGGCTTTCTCCCCATAAGTAACCTAAATAAAACAGGAAAAAAGTAACGAGGCGAAGTTATCAAATATCAACTCATTAAACAGCCAAAAGAGAATAAAACAAAGAAGCAAACCTTAAGCTGGTTTTCGGGTGAAGTTGCTGAAAAAATATGCTCTGCGCGAGTAGCATGGGCAACAAGTGTGAAAGCGAGAAGAAGGGTTATGAAGAATAGAGTAGGAAACTTCTCCATAAGAGCTTTGAAGAAAGAGTATGACAAGAGTCTAAGGAGAAGAGAAGAGAAAAGGGAGTGTGGACTTTAAACTAAGGGGGAAGAGACTTTATAGTGGACGAGAATCGTGGGCCAAATCAATCAAAATAAATTGGAGAAGAAAAGTAGAAGAGAGAAGAAAAAGAAGAATGCTAAGTGATCACAAAAGCAAAAAGGAAAAATAAACCCTAAAAAGAAAGAGTTGTGCAATTTCTTGGTTCATTTTTGTTTGGAAATTAGATCCATTTGTACGTTTTAATTATTGGACGAGTCCTTTTGACTTTTAGGGAAAGGAGTGTTTGGTTAGAATTAAATGTTATTCTTGCACTCGAGAAATTATTAGGTTTATTAATAAAAATAAACTCAATCTGAACGATGAATTTTATTCTATTAATATCTTTTATTGATTTACCATCGACTAGTGGAGAAATTTCATGATAATCATTTGCAAAATTTTATAAAACTCAATATTTTTTGTGAATTTAAGAATTTTAAACCCTATTTTTACGAGTTATACATAAATTTATAGCGGCTCTTATAAATGAACAAACCTACAAGAGTTTGGTGGAATGTTTTCCTGACATGCTTCTAAGAAATTGGTAAATTTTAAAAGATTTATATTGCCATTTCGTACAAGTCTTTCTCATACAGTTTGTCGCTTGTAGTTAATCATTTTCATGCACATAAACGTAAAAATTCATCCTACTACTACAATAATATCCACTTTGAAGTCAAGTATGCAAAATTTATTCTTAAATTTTATTCCAAAACACATTGAATAGTAAGAGCTAGGCAGAGAAAGCTACCCTTTATGTACTAAGTATAATATTATATATTTTGGTGAGGGGACCAAAGACCCACGTCTTTCGTAGCTTTGTTACTGGGTATCATACTTTTGAATTACTTTACCAATCACATTTAAGTAAAGTAGGTTTGCGAGTGTAAAACTTGGTATTTTTATGTTGACTAATTTTTCACGTGTTGGGTCTTTCACTTTGTTGACTGACGACGTGTCAAGCGTTGACTCAGTTGTCTTTTAATTATCAAGTTAGATTTTTTGGTAACTTGTAGAACTACTGTGCAGTTAAAATTCGAGTGACGTGGTGTCGGGTAATTGGGATTTTACCGTTAGCGCTAGAATTTTTAAAAAGAAAAAATGGCCAGGAAATGAATTAATTAAAAATTAGAGCAAAAGTGGAAACAAAGGAGGGCCCATTTTACCTTTGTGCGCCACCGAGAGAGAAGGAGACGAAGAGAGTGGGGTGGTTTTCGGTTGTGCGAACCGTCAATCTCTGAGGGTAGAGAGACGTTCTCGGGACCTCTAGCTCTTACATTTATGAAGATGTTTCAAAGGTTAGTAGTCGTAACCTCTCCATTTTCAAGTTGTTAAATTAGGGTTTTAGGTTGATGATAGATTCTAGCAATGAGGCTCAATTCCATCTTATTATTCTGGATATATTGATGTTTTTAGAGTGTATGCAGGTTGAATCGCCGTTTGGAGGCAAAAAAAGGCGGGGAATGGTGAGTTTCACAAACTCCCCTTTGTTAGAATCGACTCAGAAGTCAACACTTCAAGGGAAGTGTCGACTAGTCGTGCATTCCAACAAAAATCGAGAGCTCGAAAGTTTCGACACTTGGAGGGAAGTATCGACCGCTATGGTAAATTAGTAATTTAACTCGAGAGCTCAAAGATATCGATACTTTGAGGGAAATCTCGACCGCTAGTGCAATTTGGGTTGAAACCCAAGAGCTTTGTAGTGTCAATCGTGTGATGGAAGTGTTATATGCGGGTAGACTTGAGAGATATGAAGTGTAGACCACGTGAAGAAATTGTCGATTGTGGGTTAATCCGAGTGTTAATAGTGTCCATCGGTGGGTCGATCCCCACTTGTAAGTGTTGACCAATGACTTAGAAGTGTCGACAGCACGACTTAGTTAAGTTCACGGCTGTTCATTGGTTGTCAAATTGGGTTCTTAGTCCCAATATTGGGTCAATCTGTGTATCTCCCTCTTAGGGTTGAGTTGGATATTTATGATTGTTAGTTTTTCTTTTTTAGGCTCATGCAAGGTTGCGAATTTAGAGCCAGTAGCAGAAGTTGTCGCTCCTGTAAAGAAGAGGAGTTGTCATTGTTTAGACAAGGATTTTATGCTTTCTGCCTTGCATGGCAAGTTTTCGAAAAAAAACTTATTTTGGTGGGTTGTCACCTGTAAAAGTATGAAGGAGTTTGGTCGCTAGCACGTTAGTTTTATATGTATATGTATGTATGATTTTCTCATGTTTATTTATATCATACATGATAGTTGTTTTCATTGTATTATATTGAGAGGATGAACACTCTTGATACTTTGGGCAGTCTTGGCCTCAAAGTGTCACGAGTCTATCTTGTTATCCCTTTGTTGAGTGAAGTTGGTATTGTTTGCACTTACGAAAAACTGGCAATACGGCAGGTGGGACGTGTTTTATGGGTTTTGAATCTCTAAACATGATCAGGTTGTGTAATGGTTCGAGTTGATGTCGTGGCAGACTCAGGTGATGCGTTAGATCTTTGGATCGCCGTCACGGTTTTCTTCAGTCTCAGGAGACGTTGTTTAGTCTTCGAATTATCGCCTTTCTGTGATAGTGTGTCAGGATGGTCCTTGTGTGACACTTCACTAATGACGTTTTATGTTAAAAACGTTAGGAGTTATTTCTATTGTATAGTCACCTATGTATGTAGCAGGTTTTAGAACTATCTCACTGAGGGTTCGTGGAGGTGGTTTTGTTAAAAAGAAGGAAAGAGATTTCCTTAATTGTTTTTATGAAATCATGCATAGATTTGGAATGAAAACATATTTTGAAAGGACGATGAAAACCTGTTTTTAAAACAAGATACATTAAGTATAAAATATCTACTGAGTTAGTTACTCACCCCAACGACCTCTCCTAACGACCTCTCCTAATCTAGGTAAAGAGAAAAGTTGTTAGTTTTTGTGGAGACTTAGGAGAGACAACCTGATATTTACTTTATGTAGAACTTTATTTGTATTTCATTGATAAGATTTTAATTGTTGAACTTGAAATTGTAACCCTAAATGATTGATTGAATTTCTTTTATCTTTCCGCAATGTTGGATTTTGTCAAGTACTTTATTTCATATTGCATTGTCTGCTTGGAATTTTACTACGTGGATTTGACTGTAACAATCTCTAATGACTTTAGCTGCAAATCTAGTCTTGGGCTTGTTGATCGGGTTCCCTTCCCAGGAATCGAGTCACTCGACCCAGTGTTTTTACTCGGGCCCGTCAACTCGACCCAACATTTCTGCTATGGTCCTGTAGGATCGAGACTGTCTAAGAGGAGGGGTGAATTAGACTTTTTAAATTTAATTTAATAATCTAGTAAATTTCTCTTGTAATTTTGGTTTGAATATTAACAGCAAACAAACATATAAAATAGAGAGTGAGAAAGAGAAATTTAACGCCAGGATTTTTAACGTGGTTCGGCTAAACCTTGCCTACGTCCACGCTCCAAGGCTCCCCCTTGAAGATTCTTAACCTTCTCCTCACGAGAATAAACTGATCGGGATTCCGGGCTCCGACCAACTGCCTTTACAGATTTTGATTGAACTTTTCGGGCGTCAATCCACAGCCTTTACAAATGATTTAAGTTTGTAAAAGTAAAGCACACACTACTCTCTCACAGCAATTGAATCTCAAGTTCGAATTAAGAGATGTAGTAAAAAAAAATACAGAGTGGTGACTTTCGCAGCTTAGGGCTCAGAATTCAAATTGGCAAAAGTTAGTCTTTGAGCCTTTTCTTTTGCTTATATACTCTGTAACGCTTCTATTCTTCAAATGAAAAAATGTTACTGTTGGGAAGCATCCGTACTGAAGCAGCTATCCGTTGCTTCTGAAAATGTTGTTCGTCGTCGCCATTAAAGGTCTGAAGTTAATGTTGAAAACGACGTCACTGTAGCTTCGCGGCTAGCTTTGAATTCTAGCGGCAGATGCAACTTATGAAGCAGAGACACGTCATCGGTGGATGCAGCTTGAAACACCATCGGCAGATGTATCCTTAAGTGCTGAACCGTCATCGGCAGATGATTTCAAAACGCTATCGGCAGATGTTTTCAAAACGCTATCGGCAGAAGTTTTCAAAACGCTATCGGCAGAAGATTTCAAAACGCTATCGGCAGAAGCTGCATAAATCTGCATCGGCAGATGATCCATTAAAAATATCGGCAGGAGAAACTTCAAATTCTATCGACAGAAACAGCTTCAACTTAAATCGGCAGAAACGTCTGCAAACGCCATCGGCAGATGAAGCTTGAAGAGCTGTCGGTAGAAGCAACATTAAATTCCATCGGCAGGAGCCACATTAAATCGCCATTGGCAGATGTGCCTTCAACGCTATCGGCAGATGTTAGCTACTAAACGGCTTCTTCTTCTGTCGTTTAGCAATCGGCAGAAGCTTTCATGTCTTTGTCGTGTAACTATCGGTAGAAGCACGCGTTTCATCCCTGTTTTTCTATGTTGCTCTGTATACTCAAACCGATTTTATTAGACAACTAAAATACCCCTTTTTAAGGGTATTTCCAAACAATCTTATATTCATAATTCCCATTAAATACACATAATCAAATTGTATACATAATATACAAATACATCATCAAAAACAAATTATGACTTAAACACTCTATAAGTCAACAATCTCCCCCTTTTTGATGATGACAATTTATGTATCTAAAAAGAATCATACTCTCCCCCATAATACTAACTCCCCCACAGTATAGGCATATATCCCAAAGTATATAGCACTCATCATATCAAGACTAATCACAGCATTGCAGATACACAGATATATGAAACTTTTCTCCCCCATTGACATTATCAAAAACAACCCAATATGCAGCAAGAGAGCAGAGAAATAGCCAAAAGCAAAGCATGCAACACAAGTCAGCACAAGATCAGAGTATGTTCGGTAAAGAATAATGTAGTCTGGAAAAGAAAGTTACATCTTAGAAAAAAAAAATAAGAAATAAGCACTATTTGAATAGATCTAAATAGCGATGCTAATAGGCTTTCTGAACATAAAGGGGAAGTTCACGGTGGGGATTGAAATAGGCATCCACCAGAGCTTGAAGTGTAGCAAGATCTCGAGGGAGGGGTGGTTGATAGACCACCAAATCCATGCAAGGAGCAGGGGGTGGAGAAGGTTCTCTGGAAACCACCATGTCCAGACATGAAGAAGGCTCTATAGAAGGATCAGCTGGAGAGACATCCATTGGACTGGCTGGAGCTGGAGAAGCATCCAATGGACAAGCTGGAAGAGGGGAAGATTGAGGAGCAGAGGAAAAAGTAGGAAGTGTGAACTTGAGCTCAGCCTCATGAATATCTAGGGACATGAAGCACACATCTTCAACAACATCAGGCCTGGAGAAGGGAAGAAACAAATCTTCAAAGCAAGCCTCTGGAACATTGACAGAACATGATGATTCGGGTTCAGGTTCAGGTTCAGGTTCAGGTGTCAAAGCGGCAATGGAAGATTGGAGATTCTCAAGTTCCTGGACAACCATTCGCCTATCATCATCAACTTTCGTAGACAGCAGTCCAAAGCCGGTATCCAAAGCAATGACCATGTCCTTATGATTCTTATCAAATTGACTTTGGATGGTTCTGAGGGCAAGGCCAAGGTTGGTAATAGAGGCTTGCATCTCATTATACTGAGCCTCAGTGAAGGAAAATCTCCTGTGATATGTTATGGGAGTTGCAGGAGTATCTGAGAGAAAGGGTTGGACTTGCAGAGCTATTGGAGCAAGTTGAACTGGTGATGGAGGGAACATCTCTTGCTGAACTGGAGATGGAGGAGCTGAAGGCTCATGGATTGGAGATGGAGGAGTTGAAGGTGGTTGGACTGGAACTGGAGGAGCTGTAGATGGTAAGAGAAGTGTAGGTGGAGAGGGAGGTGGAGGAACTGAAGATGGTAGAGCTGGAGGACCATGGGTGAGTATCGAAGAAATTGCTCGAATCACCGGAGAGATGGAAGGAAAAACAGGCTGAGAAGGTAGTATGAGAGAAGGTGGAGGTGAAGGATGATGTTCGGGAATAGGAAAAGGCACAGATGAGGGAGCAGAGGTGGCCTCTGAAATAGGTGCTATGGAGGAAGGAGCAGGCCTGCGCCTACGCACTAGAGGAGGAGGGTCGAAACTTGATTCCTGAGAGGAGGATTTAGCACTGTCTGGAATTCCTGTTTCATCTCCTCCTTCAGCAGTTGACTCAGATGGCAGGATAAGTTTTCTTTTACCACGCCTGACAGGAACTGCCTTAGATACCTTTTGCTTAGCCTTGGCCAAAACTGGCTTACCTTTACTGATTCTATTTATTCCCATCTTGTTTAGAGTGGTTTGGGAATAATACTGAATAGGCTGAAGTTTCACAGGTTCTACCTCTTCTGGAAAGACAACTTCAAGCAGTGCAAATATCCTCATAAGAAGCAGATTATAAAGTAAAAATGTAGCCCTTGAGGATACTGCCAGAATCATCCTACGAACCACAATATATCCAATGTTGAAGGGTGTCTTGAAATAAAGTGCAAACAAAACAAACAGTTCCATTGAGCTCACTTCGTCATAGTGACCGCCTTTGGGAACAATATTGAATCCTATCATTTGACGAAATAATCTGGCTCTAGGGGTCAGATGCCTACCCTTTAAAAGATCAAAGGATTGATTGGGGTCCAAAGCAATCTCCTTGAGAAACTGGATACCATCAGACGTACCAAGGAAAGGAAGCTTAGAACCTGTCACATACTTGTAAGGGCAGCTATCCAAATGAGGAGCCCCCATAAGAGCATTGATGGACTAAGAAGTAATTTCTATGTGTTTGTTATACACATAGCTCTTAATAGAAGAAAAATTAGGAGTAAAGCTAAGATTAGCATAAAACATGCGGATGGCTTCCGGGTAGTAGAAGGATTCAGTTTCAAATAGACGTATTAACCCGAGATCCGTCAAGGGTTCTATAATGTCCATTCCAGCTAATTCCTCAAAGTAAATACCCTTACTGGGAATCAATGATCTGAACTGATAGTCATCGTAGTACTTTACCTCAGTAGCTTTCGTGAGAAAGAAAAAAGATGGCCACTCCGTTCCACGAGGAATCTCTCGGGAAGCTTTGGCCTTCTTCTTGGCCTGTTTGGTAACGACGCGAGATGATGAACCTTGATGTTCCATTTCACGGAGAGGATTCGGGAATGAAGTTTGGTAGGGCAGGGGTTTTTGCAGAAAGAGCGCGAAAGATGAAGTGTTTCGGCGAAGAAAGACGAGTTTAAAAGAAATAAAGCGACGCTCGACGATGAATTCACACGTGTAACTTCGATATCTTCCGATGGGATACACGTGTCGGCAGATTGAAAGAAAGATCATCCGATTCCTACCGAAGGAAATGCATCTTCCGATGCCCAAAAAAAAAACAACACTCATCTACCGATAGAAATGCATCTACCGATAGAAATACATCTTCCGATTCCTACATCTATTGATGCCTTCACAGATAAGAAAAACTCTATCACTCATGATTTACCAACAGAGGAAACACCTTAGTTTTTCTCAACCCGAATAAGTCCTAGCCTTATTCTTATATTATTGAAGGTCTTTTCATCCAAAGATTTGGTAAAGATGTCTGCAAGTTGATCTTCAGAATTGACAAATTCTAAAGTGATATCTCCTCTCTGAACATGATCTCTAATGAAGTGATACCTAACATCAATATGTTTGGTTCTGGAATGCTGAATAGGATTTTTAGAAATGTTGATAGCACTGGTGTTGTCACACCGAATAGGAATCTTATCATAAAACAGATTATAGTCTTCTAGTGTTTGTTTCATCCATAACATTTGTGCACAACAACTACCTGCAGCAATATATTCACTCTCAGCAGTTGACAGTGCAACAGAATTCTGTTTCTTCGAGTACCAGAAAACTAAAGATTCACCTAGGAATTGACAAGTTCCACTGGTGCTTTTCCTATCAACTAGACTGCCAGCATAATCAGAATCTGAGTATCCTATAAGATTGAAAGAAGTACCTTTTGGATACCATAGACCTAAGTCAGGTGTCCCACTTAAATATTTAAAGATCCTTTTGACAGCAGTTAAGTGAGATTCCTTAGGAGCAGCCTGAAATCTAGCACATAGACATACACTGAAAAGAATATCTGGCCTACTTGCAGTCAGATATAACAAAGATCCAATCATACCACGATATTTCTTAATGTCCACACTTATGCCTTTTTCATCTTTATCCAACTTAGTGGTGGTACTCATAGGAGTCTTGGAAGATTTGACAGTTTCTAATCCGAATTTCTTAAGGAGTTCCTTAATGTACTTTTCTTGACAGAAGAAAATTCCATCAGGAGATTGACTAATCTGGAATCCTAAGAAAAACTTTAACTCCCACATCATACTCATTTCAAATTCACTTTGCATGAGGGAAGAAAACTCATTGCACAAACTGACATTTGTTGATCCAAAAATAATGTCATCGACATAGATTTGAACTAACAAGATGTCTGCATCCTTTTGCATGGTAAATAGAGTTGAATCAGAATTACCCTTTTTGAAATTCCTTTCCTCAAGGAAATTCTTCAATCTATCATACCAAGCTCTAGGAGTCTGCTTAAGACCATAAAGAGCTTTCCTAAGTTTGTAGACATGGTCGGGTTTATCAAAGGCTTCAAAACCTAAGGGTTGCTCAACAAAAACTTCTTCATTTATGTAACCATTTAAGAATGCACTCTTTACATCCATTTGAAAGAGTGTGAAGTTCTTGTAGCAGGCAAAAGCTAAAAGCATTCTAATTGATTCCAGTCGAGCTACAGGGGCAAAAGATTCCTCAAAATCAATACCCTCTTCCTGAGAGTATCCCTTAGCAACCAATCTAGCTTTGTTCCTTACAACAATACCATTTTCATCCAATTTATTCTTATAAACCCATTTTGTTCCAATAATGGGATGATCCTTAGGCCGTGGAACAAGTTCCCATACCTTGCTCCTTTCAAATTGATTTAGCTCTTCTTGCATAGCTAAAAACCAATACTCATCATTCTCGGCCTCTTCAAACTTCTTAGGCTCTACTTGAGAAATAAATGCCACATTGGCACAGAGATTCCTAAGAGAGGATCTAGTCTTTACTCCTAATGAAGGATCACCTAAGACTTCATCTATTGGATGGTTTCTAACATATTTCCAATCTCTAGGAAGATCAGGATTTTCATCCTTGACAGGAACAATATCTAGAGAAGTAGAAGAGGGTTCTAAAGATTTTTCTTCTTGAGTAGGATCAGTAGGTTTTTCTAAGGAAAGAGAATCCAGTTGTCTATCCAAAGCATCATCCTCATCCACATTGATTAATGGCTGAGGGGACTCATCAAAGTTAACATGAACTGATTCCTCAACAACTAGAGTTCTCCTATTGAACACTCTAAACGCTTTGCTGGAAAGGGAATAGCCCAGAAAAATTCCAAGATCAGATTTGGAATCGAATTTTCCTAAATTATCCTTAGTGTTTAGAATGAAACATTTGCTACCAAAAGCTCTAAAATACTTAACAGAAGGAGTTTTGCCATTCCAAAGCTCATAGGGAGTTTTCTCAAGAATAGGTCTTACGGAGACCCGATTGAGAACATAGCAAGCTGTAGCAACAGCTTCAGCCCAGAAATATTTAGGAAGGGAGTTTTCATTAAGCATAGTCCTAGCTAGCTCCGGGAGAGATCTATTTTTCCTCTCAACAACACCATTTTGCTGAGGAGTCCTAGGAGAAGAGAAATTGTGCTCAATTCCATTTTTGAGACACAAGAGTTCAAAACTCTCATTTTCAAATTCTCCACCATGATCACTACGAATAGCAACAATGGTGAGTCCCTTTTCATTTTGAACTCTTTTCCTAAAGCTAGAAAAGGTTTCAAAAGTCTCATCCTTAGACTTCAGAAAAAATACCCATGTGAATCTAGAGAAATCATCTACAATAACAAAGGCATAGAATTTGCCTCCTAAGCTTGCTGTATTAGAAGGACCGAAAAGGTCCATGTGGAGAAGTTGGAGAGGCTTAGAAGTAGAAATTGCATTCTTTGATGCAAAAGAACTTTTGATCTGCTTGCCCATTTGACAAGCTTCACAGACTTTATCCTTTTCAAAGGATATCTTAGGAATTCCTCTAACTAGGTTCTCCTTAATAATCTTAGCTAAGGTATCCATCCCTACGTGTCCTAATCTCCTATGCCAAATCCAAGAATCATGAGAAAAATTAACAGCAAAACATTTTTCATTAATATGCTCAATAACATCCATGTCAATAATATATATGTTTTCTTTCCTATAGCCAGTGAACAGAGTTTTATCATTCGATACATCCTTAATAATACATGAGTTTGATTTAAAAATCACCTCATATCCTTTATCACATAACTGGCTAATACTAAGCAGATTATGCTTTAATCCCTCAACTAAAAGCACATTTTCAATAGTAGGATTAAAACTGTTACCTATATTGCCGATGCCAACAATTTTGCCTTTTTGGTTTCCACCAAAAGTGACACTTCCTTTCTTTTTGTTGACAGCAGTAAACATTGTTGAGTCTCCTGTCATATGCCTCGAACATCCACTATCGAGGTACCACTGGTTCTTTCCAGGAGAACACTCAACCTGCAAAATAGACATCAATTGGTCTTCTTAGGTACCCAAATCTTTTGGGTCCTAGTGTTAGGTCTGGTTCCCTTAGGAACCCATTGAAGTTTAGTGCTTGATTTCTTATCTAATTTCAAAGGACATTCATATGACTTATGTCCTAACTCATTGCAGGCATGACAGGTAGACGATTTAACAAAGAAATTCTTAAAAGCTTTCTTTTTATTAGGCTTGTCATATCCTAATCCTGTTCTGTCAAAATTTGCTCTCTGTCCTCCTATTACCATCTTAAATAATTTTTCACCCTTAGTGAAGTTCAGAATAATATTATTCAAATCTTCATTTTTGCTTTTAAGCTCATCAATCTCTTTGACATGCAAATTAGTTTTCTTGGCATGTATTTCTACCATGTTTGCGTTTTCCTTTTTCAAAGTATTGTATTTAGTTTTTAACATGCCAAACTGTTTAATTAAATCATTGAAAGCATCAATCAGATTACCTTCATCGTCATCACTATCACTGTCACTAATAATACTAGAGGAAGAAGAACTAACCTTGTCCTCGTGTGCCATAAAGCAAAGGTTTGCTACTTCCTCATCCTCTGATGAAGAGGTATATTCTTCACTATCATCCCAAGTGGCCTTTATTGCCATTTTCTTGAACTTCTTGGGACCCTTCTTTGCTTGTGGACAGTCTGCCTTCATATGTCCAGGCTTTCCACACCCAAAGCACGTGATTTCCTTTTCCTTTTGAGATTTCTCACCCTTTGGAAATCTTTTTCCCTGCATCCTCTTTCGTTGCAGAAACTTACTGAACCTTCTAGTGATGAGTGCAATATCCTCATCTTCTTCCTCTTCTTCTTCTGATTCCTCTTGCTTACTTGAGGAAGCTTTTAGAGCAATGTCCTTTTTCCTCGTTACCTCCTTCTCCTTGAGGTCCTCCTTTTCGTTTGCTCTCATTGTGATCTCATGCGTCATGAGAGATCCAATGAGCTCCTCAAGCTTCAAGGCTTTGAGATCCTTTGCTTCCTGAATGGCAGTCACCTTTGGTTTCCATGCTCTCGGTAGGCATTTCAGAAGTTTCCTTACCTGTTCCTCACCTGAGTAAGTCTTACCAAGAGCTTTAAGACCGTTAGTGATGTTAGTAAATCGAGTAAACATAGAACTGATAGTTTCACCTTTTTCCATGGAAAACAGTTCATATTCATGGACTAACATGCTCAATTTACTCTCTTTAACCTGGTTTGTGCCTTCGTGTGTGATCTCTAACAAATGCCAAATCTCTTGAGCACTCTCACACCCTTGTACTCTATTAAAGTCATCTCTGTTCAGAGCACAGTATAGGGTGTTTATAGCCTTGGCATTCAGGCTCAAGTTCTTCTTGTCAGTATCATTTAGTTCATGTGATGCTTTGGGAGTCCTAATACCATTATCTGTTTTAAAGGCTATATATGGACTATTTTCTATGTTATTCCATATGTCATAGTCTATAGCCTGAATATAAATTCTCATTCTAGACTTCCAGTACACATAATCAATACCATCGAAGAATGGAGGTCTAGTGGTAGACTGACCTTCGATTTGTGCAGAGTGTGTATTGAATGCCATTTCAAATAACACAATATATCTTAGATAAACAACTTAGACAATGTATATAAACCTTGCTCTGATACCAATTGTAGGATCGAGACTGTCTAGGGGGGGGTGAATTAGACTTTTTAAATTTAATTTAATAATCTAGTAAATTTCTCTTGTAATTTTGGTTTGAATATTAACAGCAAACAAACATATAAAATAGAGAATGAGAAAGCGAAATTTAACACCAGGATTTTTAACGTGGTTCGGCTAAACCTTGCCTACGTCCACGCTCCAAGGCTCTCCCTTGAAGATTCTTAACTTTCTCCTCACGAGAATAAACTAATCGGGATTCCGGGCTCCGACCAACTGCCTTTACAGATTTTGATTGAACTTTTCGGGCGTCAATCCACAGCCTTTACAAATGATTTAAGTTTGTAAAAGTAAAGCACACACTACTCTCTCACAGCAATTGAATCTCAAGTTCGAATTAAGAGATGTAGTAAAAAAAATACAGAGTGGTGACTTTCGCAGCTTAGGGCTCAGAATTCAAATTGGAAAAAGTTAGTCTTCGAGCCTTTTCTTCTGCTTATATACTCTGTAACGCTTCTGTTCTTCAAATGAAAAAATGTTACCATTGGGAAGCATCCGTACTGAAGCAGCTATCCGTTGCTTTTGAAAATGTTGTTCGTCGTCGCCATTAAAGGTCTGGAGTTAATGTTGAAAACGACGTCACTGTAGCTTCGCGGCTAGCTTTGAATTCTGGCGGTAGATGCAACTTATGAAGCAGAGACACATCATCGGTGGATGCAGCTTGAAACACCATCGGCAGATGTATCCTTAAGTGCTGAACCGTCATCGGCAGATGATTTCAAAACGCTATCGGCAGATGTTTTCAAAACGCTATCGGCAGATGTTTTCAAAACGCTATCGACAGAAGTTTTCAAAACGCTATCGGCAGAAGATTTCAAAACGCTATCGGCAGAAGCTGCATAAATTTGCATCTGCAGATGATCCATTAAAAATATCGGCAGGAGAAACTTCAACTTCTATCGGCAGAAACAGCTTCAACTTAAATCGGCAGAAACGTCTGCAAACGCCATCGGCAGATGAAGCTTAAAGAGCTGTCGGTAGAAGCAACATTAAATTCCATCGGCAAGAGCCACATTAAATCGCCATCGGCAGATGTGCCTTCAACGCTATCGGCAGATGTTAGCTACTAAACGGCTTCTTCTTCTGTCGTTTAGCAATCGGCAGAAGCTTTCATTTCTTTGTCGTGTAACTATCGGTAGAAGCACGCGTTTCATCCCTGTTTTTCTATGTAGCTCTGTATACTCAAACCGATTTTATTAGACAACTAAAATACCCCTTTTTAAGGGTATTTCCAAACAATCTTATATTCATAATTCTCATTAAATACACATAATCAAATTGTATACATAATATACAAATACATCATCAAAAACAAATTATGACTTAAACACTCTATAAGTCAACAGGTCCATCCTCGAGTCGTGACAGTGGGATTGCACTTTGTCATACTATACGGTTAGACTCTTACACTTCAACCCATCTTGGCTCATTCTGGCATAGAACAGTATAGACCTTCACAATAAAAACATTTCAAGTGAACCATCTTCGTTTTAAGTTATAATTGTGGCAACCGACGTATTAAAGGTAAGATACATATTTAAATGTTTGTTTAATTTAATAAATTATGTCGATGTGGACTATGGGCTTGTTCAAGTGGACCCATGATAATAAGTCGTTTCACCCTTTTCATCCATAGTTTGGAAATTATGTAATGAGAGAAAATTTCAGAGACGGAGCTGTGAAGATTTCTCTCATCTAGAAATCAACACTTGGAGGATAACATCAAGTATCTGATATTAAAATCAAGTTGAAAATAGGTTTTGTTTTCGATGAATTTTGTTGGAAAATCATAAAATTTGAATTTTTGATCATATTAGGGAAGAACTCAAAAGTTTTGTCAAAACATTGTCAAGTGGGTGATCCACATGCATTGAATTTCAACTATCATCAAGAACTTTTGAAGGTGAGTCAGATTTAATGTTCCATTTGAAAAATTTAGAATTTTGAATAGTGTCTTTAAATGAATGAGTATAGGTTGAAAATTTGTGCATGAAACCAACAAAATTGAGATAATCACTAAACACAATGATCATTGGAATAAAGAAGCTTTGACTATTGTAAGACTTCTACTGCAATATTAAATAACTACCATTAAGGGTAGGGAGGTTTGATTCTCTTATGGGTTGGGTCGTTTCCTATTCTATCTTCGGTTTCTCTCGGGTCGTGATAATAATCATAAAAATTAACAAAAGCACTACTTAATTTCAATCTCTTTATTGACTCGAATTTTCTGCATTCAAAACTTGTCCCACTGTTGTGAAAAATATTTCGCAAGTGTACGAGTCGCAACAAGTAATAAAATGATAAGTAGAGTGTTGAACCCACGAGGACTTGTTAATTAATAATCGAATTTATTAATCTTAATTCTAAATTGAACACACGTTTTATAGTTTCAAGAATTGAAATTTAATTAAATAACCAAAACAATTAAAATAAACTAATGTAAAATATCGAAACAGATAAAATGAGATTAAATCTGATTAATAAAAGCCTAGGTACTACGATTTCACTAAGATAATATTTATCTCAATCTTTCCTAATTATATTTATAAGTATTCTCTCTATGTTGATGATCGATTTCGCTAAATTCTAATACAATCTCTCTCGAGCATTGCTTAGTTTATTTGATTAATAGATTATCACTTCTCAATTTCAAATTCTACATTAATCAAATACAATTAAATTAAGAAAATCACAATGATCACATCAATACCGTAACTATCTCTAGCCTACGTATATTTATAACATTAATTTCAGTGTTCGGGTATTTATCACCTCTCAGTCTCAAAACACCCCAAAAATCATGTAAAAATTGACCAGAAATTTAGAAACTTTAAGAACAGAAATTAAATGTGTCAACACTATTAGAAGAAATACTCATAAAATATAATTAAACAAAGAAACAGGAAATAAATATCGTCTCGCTACATCGTAGCCCTAGATGAAAAAGTTAGTTCATGCTTGAAGTAAAGTGAATACAAATAATAAAGATGTTAATAAATAAACTATAGAAGGAGAGGAGGAAAACGATGTTGATGTTCACTGCCGAAAGCTCTCTCCACTTTCGCCAATCTTCGTCTCTGGTCTCTGAATAATCACCTCTTCTTTGCCCTCTGCTGAAAACTGCTAATTTCAGAACGAACTTCTCTGCATTGTTAGGGTTGCCTCTATCTTCCTTTTTGTTTCTTAATTCAAATCAACGGCTTAGATTAAAACACATAATTTTTCCAGCTCAGCCGATCGATCGCCTAAGATGGCCGATCGATCGGCTACTTTTCTGCTTCGAAATTCTTTGTCTTCAGCCGATCGATCGCCACATTTAGCCGATCGATCGGCGAATTTTCTGTCTCGTGCAATAAAACTTCTCTTCAGCCGATCGATCGGCTTCTTCTCTGTTTCTCAATTCTTCTATTTCTTTTTAGCCGTTCGATCGCCCAAGATGGCCGATCGATCGGCATCTTCTCTGGTTTCTCCAATTTCACCGTTTATTCTTTTCTTCTTTTCTCCACCTTTGGTTTTTTTTTTCTTTTCTTTCTCTTGAGCTTCTTTATTTCTTTGTATTCAACTTCCATCCTGATGTATATAAATTGTCTACATACTTACACAAAATACGTCAAATTCCTTTAAACACTTGAGAATAACTCATCAAATCAAGTATAAAAGAGTACTAATAAGTGTATAAAATACACACTTATCATCCACCCTTCTCATTTTTTTCTAATATTTTAAAAGAAATGTCTATACGAAAATCTTGATGGTCCGAAAAGTTTGTGAATGTAGACGTAAACAGAGAATAGCAAAAGAAAATCGGGAAAATAATACGTAGATTTAGGTAGAAAAGCATTTAAACAACCACGAACATAAAAAGAAAAATATAGTATGTCGAAAATTAATTTACAAAAAAGTTTATGCGTAGCTGAAAAACATGACAAAACTTTTTGTCAAAATTGCAAAAGAAATAAGGTCCTTAACTCTCGCGTGTTTCGCCAATCCTCTGCCGATGTGTCATTTAATTACCTGGTCAAGTGTAATTTAGGTCTTAATTTTTATGTGGTTTACAAATTACACCTTACACTATTTGTTTACAAATCAAACCTCCACTTTCAATTATTACCTTTATGATAATTTACTTGTTAATATAGGATGTGTATATCATATGTTCTAATTCGATTTCTAATTACTCTAACAATACTTAATTTGATTTTGTAATTTGTCAAATTTCTCTCCAACGATTCTGAACATCTTGTACACATATGCTGAATTTAATAAATAAATTGACAGTAAAAAAAATCTAAATAGCTAATAGTCAAAAAGTTGAAATTTGATTATTTGAAAAGGAGATGGGGCAAGTAGACGAAACTCCATCGACGTTCGCCAGATAAAGACGGAATAAACAGTCATTTTTGTCATCCCATCACACAAGGTAAACTGTTTACACCAATTTCAATAGTTGCTTTTATTTGTATATTGCTGCAAGTTTTGTCGCTTTAACCAAGAAATTTACATTCAGTTTCCTCACTTTTCTAGTTTTCTATTAAAAGAATAAATATAGCAACAAACATTCCACTTAAACTTCGTTAATAAAATAAAAATTAATAATAATATATAAAAGTTTATTATATTATTTTATTAACTAGTATATATAAAGTTTATTATATTATATTATTTTAAATAAAATAAAATAATATAATAACTTTTATATATACTAGTTTCGGTACGTACAAGCACATAGGCGTCAACTTTTACATATTTTTTAGCATAATTTATAAGACAACTTTTGAAAATTGAAAATAAAACTAAGAAAATACAAATAATATAATTATGTGAAGAATGTTGTTAAAAAAAAAGATATTTTTAAAAAAAAAAAAAGACATTGGAGATAAAAGATATTTTAATGTTTTGACCATAATGTATACCAATTATATAGGAATAAGTGTTGTGATGGCGAACGACATGTTTCTCAACGATTCTGAACATCTTGTACACATATGCTGAATTTAATAAATAAATTGACAGTAAAACAAATCTAAATAGCTAATAGTCAAAAGTTGAAATTTGATTATTGAAAAGGAGATGGGGCAAGTAGACGAAACTCCATCGACGTCGCCAGATAAAGACGGAATAAACAGTCATTTTGCATCCATCAACAAGGTAAACTGTTTACACCAATTTCAATAGTGCTTTTATTGTATATTGCTGAAGTTTTGTCGCTTTAACCAAGAAATTTACATTCAGTTTCCTCACTTTTCTAGTTTTCTATTAAAGAATAAATATAGCAACAAACATTCCACTTAAACTTCGTTAATAAAATAAAAATTAATAATAATATATAAAAGTTTATTATATTATTTTATTAACTAGTATATATAAAAGTTTATTATATTATATTATTTTAAATAAAATAAAATAATATAATAAACTTTTATATATACTAGTTTTCGGTACGTACAAGCACATAGGCGTCAACTTTTACATATTTTTTAGCATAATTTATAAGACAACTTTTGAAAATTGAAAATAAAACTAAGAAAATACAAATAATATAATTATGTGAAGAATGTTGTTAAAAAAAAAGATATTTTTAAAAAAAAAAAAAGACATTGGAGATAAAAGATATTTTTAATGTTTTGACCATAATGTATACCAATTATATAGGAATAAGTGTTGTGATGGCGAACGACATGTTTTGAATCCTACATATTTAAAAGAGGTGAGAGTGTTGAAAGAGAAGAAGAAAAATTATTGAAATCTTTTTAAAAAATCTTACACTTGCTTAAATTTAGTTTCAAGTTAATTCAGTTTTAAATCTTTCTTTGATGCTCTTTCAAGAAATCTCATATCTTCATTATTGTACATATCCCCTAAGATGCACGCAATAGAGAGATCAATTAATAAAGAGAGTGAAAAAAGTTAAACAAAATTTATTGCTTGTAATAATTTCTTTTTCGAAAACTTGTCTTGTGTATGTTGAGTAGGAAAAGCAATTATGAACTCTTTGATTTTGGAAGAAAAAATCCACAAAACCATGCATGATTTAAAACATTACCAACTGTTATTTGTTGTAAAAATACAATGTAAACATCAACTAATAGTCATGTAAAAAGGAGTAGAAAGAAAGAGAACTGTTTTCAACTAAATAACATTTTCAAGATGATAAGTTAAAAGACTATTCAAGAAATCAAATCCAGAATGAGATGGAATCGAAGATCCAACACTGGATATTATTCAACGTACATTAAATCTATCAGGTTTTCGAAACCATCAAGAAAGAAAATTATATACTAGACAATAAGAGAATTTCTCTTAATTTTAACTTACAAGTATAGCTTGATGAGCTATCACTAAACTGATGTAGTAAGAACACCTAAATTTGTAAAGAGTAGAGTAAGATACTTAATGTATTAGTAAATACAAATCTAGTAAATTTGTTATTAACAAATATCAAATATGTTATTCTTACAGGTCTAAAAAAAAATTTAACTATAATCAGTGCAATGAAATTTAATGCATAAAATTGTAAAATAGCAAAACAGAAAATAAATATATCTTTGTCGTAAAACAACATGTTCAAAGACGAGGAGTTAAACATATTGTTAGTTCTTCTAATAAATCTATAGATTTTCTTTATATTCTTCTCAAAGGTTGGGGAGAAGACCTTTGAACCATCATTTTTAGTTCAAAGCAAGGTCGACGGCCCAAAGGCCCCAAACCTTGACTTGATATTCTTGGACCAGGCACAAGCCAAGTTGCAAAATGCAAATGAAAATTCAGCATTATGTTATTGGCCGATTCTCTAAAAGTCGATCCGAAAATGAAGAAAATCAATTGTATTAATTTGAATTACAATCATCTAGCTTTCTTCCTTCAAATAATGGCTGAGAAATAAAAATGCTTTTTCTATTCCACCACCACCAGTGAATATTTCAAACGGAGAAGGTAAATCCAAACAGGCACAGACATAATAATTACTATATAGTTTTCGAGTAAACATTGTAGAATTAATTCTGAGTTAGGTTTCCTTGACATAACTAAATAAAATAGAAACACTCTTTCTATAATCAATCATTGTATTCCCTTAGAACAAGACCACCTAAGAATATGCATAGATAAAATATGTGACAAGTTGGTTCTTATTATAATATATGTTAAGAAGTACAAATGATGAAATTAATTTCAATGACTTTCAATTTATTAAATCTGTTAATAATTTGTGATGGTATGAGAACGGAAGGAGTCAAGTAATTCGTACTTCTACACTTTATCTCAACCGAGTGTATGAATTAATAAAAGAACTTGTCGACACTTGAGAATGTCAGTAATAAAAGAAAATGTAAATTATTAGTTTTCTTCTCGACCCAACAATTTAAACTTTATGAGATTGTCTGTAATTTATTCTAATATCATAGCATAAGATCTAAGTTCTAATATTTGTATCATACAAAAATTAAAATATTCTCCTATAACGACCACTGCAAGAAATTGATTTCTACATGAAATTACATATTAACAAGTATAAATTATTAAATTAATTTCAACCAAAGCTTAAAAGTTTAGCATCTTTGAAAAACACAATGAAGGAAAGTTTACCTGGCAACAATCTAACGAAGATGAAAAAGAGGCCAAGAAGAAAAGATGCAGAACACTGCAAAACAAATGCAACAGTAATTATGGAAAAAAACGATTTATTTTCTCCAGAAAGCTTTAAAAAAATGAAAGAATGGCAATTAACCAGGAGAGTTTTACAAGAGACATCTAATATGGAAGAAATAGTTCCCTACCAAAGAAATATGGTCTGAAACAGAAAAATGGACTCTATATCATTCTTCATTATACCCATGGAGAACAACATTACGATAAAATGGTCACCCTAGGCAACCACAATATCTGTCAATCTCGGTAACCTGAATTGTTTTTGAGTCGGGTCGATGGACTTGCATTACGAATATCTTTTAGGGTTTGTAATGATGTTGAACCAGTGATCCGAAGCCAATTTCTAGATTTTCTCCAGTTCGATTTTGCTTTGTGAATGTAAGATGAAAAAACAGGGACGAAGAGAAAGACATAGAGGTAGAAGCTATGGCGATTCAAAAGAGAAAGCATGTATTTCTTCAGCTGTTCAGCTATATCTATCGAAAACAAATTTTACAAGATATACAGTAGGAGTTATGATGAGCATTGAACAATGTGCAAACTAATATTTGAAAACTAACTAAACTGAACATTGTACATGTATACTTTAACATCCCCACTCAAGAGCAAGGCTGAAGGCCGAAGATCTTGAACAAGAATGTCGAGAAGGATGATGGCAGAAGAGGCTTTGTGAGAGCGTCTGCAAGTTGAGTTTCTGAAGGAGTGAATTTTACTGACAAAGTCTTTTAGAGAACTTTTTCTCACACAAAGTGAAAGTATATTTCCACATGTTTGGATTTTGAGTGCAAGATGCGATTGGAGGCCAGATACATTGCACTCAGATTGTCACAAAGTATAAGAGGTACCTCGAAAGATACAACGCTCAATTCAGTGAGAAGAGATTGGAGCCATGACACTTCTACTGCACCGTTTGCAACACTTCGATATTTGGATTCAGTACTCGATCTTGAAACAACCTTTTGATTAGTGAAGGACCAAGAGGTAAGGTTGGAGCCCAAGAAAATACAGAATCTGCTGGTACTCGTACGGTCATCGAGGCAAGATGCTCAATCGACATCTATAAAACATGTCAAATTGTACGATTAAGATGGCGAAAAGGAGATACCCAAAGAAGAGGTACCTTGAAGGTAGCGAAGAATCCGTTTGACAGCTTGCCAATGAATATCCGAAGGAGAATGCATAAAGTGGGAGACTTTGTTAACGGCAAAAGCGATGTTAGACCTAGTAAGACAACAATACTGCAAGGCACAAACCACGCTTTGGTGAAGAGAACCATCATGAAGAGGAGTACAAGAGTGTTTAGATAAAATGGGGCCGGAAACCATTGGAGTAGGAACTGGTTTATAGGAGCCCATGTTAGCCCAGTGCTGAATCTCTGAAATATATTTGGATTGCGAGAGACTCATAAGAGTAGATGTGTGAGTTACCGAAATTCCAAGAAAGAATGATAACGGGCCCAGATCCCGCACCTGAAATTTAGAGTGGAAGTAGAGAAGAAGTTGATTGAGTAGAGGAGCAGAGTTACTAGTCACGATGATGTTATTGACATATACGAGCATAATAATAATCAAGGAAGCTCAGCGATGAATAAAAAGTGATGACTCTGACCTCGACGCAGAGAAACCCCAATCCAATAAAGTTGTGTATAGTTTAGTATACCATGCCCTAGGAATTTGCTTGAGGCCATCGAGGGCTTTGTGTAATCGGCAAACAGCAGATGGAGAGGAGGAGCTAATGAAACCTGGAGGTTGCTGCATAAAAACCGTTTCAGATAGATCGCAATGTATAAATGCATTACTTACATCAAGTTGCCAAATGCCCCAGCCAGATGAGATGGCTAAAGAGAGAGTGGTACGAACAGACGTGGGTTTGACAACGGGACTAAAGGTCTCCTCATAATCTATACCCTCTGTCTGATCGTAGCCTTTTGCTACTAAGCGAGCCTTATGCCTATTTAGTGAGCCATCAGAGTTGAGCTTGGTTTTGAAAATCCAATTACAACAAATGATTTTAACCCTTGGCGGAGGAGGAACTAGTGTCCAGGTATGAGTTTCACTGAGGGCTGTAATTTCCTCTTGCATAGCAGCTAACCACTATGAATGTTTGGAAGCTTGTTGAAAAGTTTTGGGTTCGATGAAGGATTAGACGGAAAGGGCTTTAGGCTTGAAGATACCTGCTTTGGCTCGGTTCGCATAGGATAGGTATTAGGAATAAGGGGATTATGATTGAGGGTGGGGCTAGGAGGATAGATAGTCAGGGAAGGCAGGGAGTGGTATAGCGGGAAGTGTAGTTGGGGACGATTTGATTTGAGTGGAAGATGGTAAGGTGGAAGTGGGTAGAGCTATAGAACTGGTGGGTTTGGTGGGAAGAAGAGGTATGGGATTAAGGAGAATTGGTAATGAGTAAGGAGATTTGGAAGGAGATGGTCAATGAGGCAAAGGAAAAAGTCGACTCATCAAGCTTGACATGACGAGAAATGTACAAACGATTTGATTGAGGATCTAGACAGAGATAGCATTTATGATGGGAACTAGGCCCTAAAAAGACGCACGAAAATGAACGATGCTGTAATTTATGTTGATTAAATGGACGAAGGAAAGGAAAACAAAGGCAGCCAAAAACACGCAGAGAGGTGTAATCTGGAATAGAATTAAACAGGCACTCGAAAGGAGATTTATCTTTAAGAACTGAAGACGGTAATAGATTTTTATGAGGCCTGTAGCCGTAGCAAAGGCGTAAGGCTGGAAGTGAGGTGGGACTGAGGAATGAAAGAGCAGAGCAAGACCAGTTTTGACAATATGATGGTTTTTACGTTCTACTCGACTATTTTGATTGGAAGTATATGGACACGAGACACGATGATGAACACCTAGGGACTTAAAGAGGTGGGAGAGAGATTGGAAATCCACTCCCCAGTTGGATTAAACATTTTTAATAAGACAGAAAAACTAGGTACGAATGAAACGGTGAAATTGCACAAAAATGGTGGGAACGTCACTTTTTAATTTTAATGGAAAGAACCACGTGTACCGAGTGCAATCATCAACAAATAATAGGAAATAACGGGCACCAGTAATAGAGAGGATAGGGGACGGTCCCCAAATATCAGTATGCACAAGGTCAAACGGAGAACGTGCATGAGAATCAGAAATGGAAAAAGACAAACGATGAGTTTTACTCATTTGACAAGAAGTACAAAATTTTGGCATTTTAGCTTTTACAAAATGAACATTACACGAGTTTAATACACGTTGCAAAATAGGCATAGTTAGATGTCTAATCTAAAATGCCAAAGTTGAGACAGAGAAGATTCTGAAGGTGGCACTGTAACGCCCCGAATTTAATAAACCCGGTTCGCTACTCATAATACTAAACTGAACTATGACATTTAGAGAAAATTTTAAAAAATTCACTCAACGATCAAATTTGACATTATAAAAAGAACGTCAAAACTTGCAACGGAAAACCATTTGTATAAAACAACATTTATATACTAATTAAAATATTAGAGACAATTGGTTGAAAGAAAACGAAAAAATAAAAAATAAAAAATAAAACAGAACACATCTACCGCTGAATAGTCCCAGCGGTAGAAATAGAGACAGAATAGTCTCGACGGTAGAAGTAGAGACAGAATACGTCTTCTGCTACCGACATCCACCGCTCACATCTACCGCTCGCACCTACCTAAACGACATCTGTCTTTCGACATCTGCCAAACGACACGTCGACTCCTCTCATCTACCGCTCAACAGTAACACTCAACCTCCACCGATAGACAACATCTACCGATAGACAACTTCTACCGATTGATAACATCTACCGATAAATAGTAACACTCAACATCCCCCGATAGACAACATCTACCGATAGACAACTCCTACCGATTGATAACATCTACCGGTAAACAGTAACACTCAACATCTACCGATAGACAACATAACAGCGTATCAACCATTTACACTCTAATCAAAGAACAACTCCGATTGCTAGAAGAACTTGTAAATTTTACTGAAATCATTCAAAACAACCTGACCCAGTGAAATGTTTGGAAACCAGTAAGAATCATAGTTAGAACTAACAATGTATCATTATCCGAGAAATCTCAAAATGTATCAGAAATACTAAAAACTATCACAATCCTTAAAATTCTCAGCACACTTCGACAATCATCAACCCATTTAGACTTCACATACAGACATTAGTCAAACCGCCTCATCAGAGCACCAAACCGTGGCATAGATGTGCTCCATCAACTTTACCTATTCCTCTGTAAACTCAGAGAAATCACCTGTTGTAACCTCAGCACCTACATCTCAAAACTCATCTATTAGCCTAATGCTAAATAAGTAGAGTAAAATGAAATGAAGTACTGAAACATAAAATTTAATCATGCAGTTTTTACTTTCACAACTCAGTTGTATTCGTTTTATGTTGATCCCTCTGTACAATTGGAGGTGGATCAATTTCCCAAGCTCTACATCCTCTACTCGATTAAGGGGCAGATTAGTTTCCTTAATAGCTGATCTGATCCCTTCTTCGATGGGAAGTGGATCCATTTTTCCCAAAGTCTACATTCTCTACTCGATTAAGGGGCAGATTAGTTCCCTTAATAGTTTGTCTGTTACAACCTGTTCATGCCTTACCATGCCATTACATGGAAATTCATTTTCGTACTCATTCAATAGAACATGATGCATGACATACTGGAAACATTCAAGCATGCATAAACCTACTGTTTTGTGATGTAGACCCGAAGGCACACACATATTCCACTTACCTGGTTTCCTGAGAGATTCCTGGTTGTAAGTTACTTCAAGAGTTGGCTCACCTAAAACATAAGCACAACATTACTTAACTTCATTCTAAACTATCCAGAAATTTAAAGGAAACTAGTTTGGAGGCCCTGTTCTTCGTACATTCCCAATTCACTACAAAACCGAACTCAACTCCTACTCCCAGCATTCTCAAAATACGCATCTACAACCCTCTCTATTGCCTATAATCACTAAAACAACGAGATATCTAAGTAAAACTCACCTAAGTCAAAGAAGAATCGAAGAGGACGTCGCCTTGAGGAACCACTGAGCTTGAATGCCGAAAGAGGGAAAAATGAAATAGTGGCGGCTAAACCTTCATTAAACCTTCTACTTATAACACTTGCTTCACAATTACTCAAATGCCCTTGGCTAATCAACTTTAACCTATTTAAGCAACCAATCAAATTTTACTTAATTTTATAAAAATACAAGTTACAAAATGTTACAAATAAATATCAGGGCTGACAATTACCGGTTGCTACACCTTGCCTGAAGGGTCGACCCCTGTTAAAACATAACATAACAAGGGTCGACCTTTTCCCAAACATGTCGATCCCTATTTAAATAGTGGTGACCAAGGCTTGACCCTTGCCCTATAAGTTCGCGGCTGTTTGTAGTTTATTTCGGCTTGGGTTCCTAATCCGATATGAGACCTATCTATTTTTTTTTTGTTGTTCAAAAGGAACATTCATGGTGACAGTTGTGATAGATTCTGATAGATTTGACAATTACAAACTGGTACTAGAGGTTGTAGCTCCAGCTAGAAAGAATAGTCATCATGTAGAAGTTTTATACTCCGTGCATTTTATTGCATAGTTTTTAAAATTTTATTTTAGTGAGTTGTCATCTATATATAATCTAATAGAGCCTGGTTACCAATATGTTAGATTCATATGAGTACATATGTATTACACATTTAACATTAGCACATGATATTTCCTTACTTATCATATTATATACTAGAGGATGAATCCTCTTATCGTTTTGATGGTTTCGGTGTCAAAGCATCACGAGGCTATCCTTATATGAAGATGTTTTGTTTGCACGTTATGAAAATGGGTAGTAGGGCAGTAATGACGCACTCCTTGAATTTCAAATCCTAAACTTGATCAGGTTATATTTGTTGATTATGATATTACGCGTTGTATTATCGCTAACCATTGTGAGCCAAAAAATCGTGTGAGTCTGCTAGATCCTTAGATCCCCGTTACTTTTATTTCTTTCTGGGTCATAAAGTATTGTCTGGTCTTCAGATCGTCTTCTTTCTCTAATAGTATGTTGGATAAATCCTTGAGAGACCCTCATTTTTCACTGTGGACAATTTTAAATTTAAAAGCTTGATGATGACTTATTTTAATATAGTTTTCTATGTATATAATAATATTTTAATTATCGCCTCATTGATGGTTTGTAGAATATGTCTCTTAAAATAATGGAAATTTTTTTTTTTAAAATATATTATTGAACTCATGTAAGATATCTTGATCATGGTTTGAGAGGAAATGTAAAAATAAATTTTCCATGTATTGCATAATATTTTCTATTGAGTGAGTCACTCACTCCAAGGACCCTTTACTTTCCATGCAAGGATAAGAGCAATTAGGAGCAGTAGGATAGAGGCAATTTTCTATTTCATGTTTTCTTTACTTTCATTTGAATAATTTCTTTGTTTTCTAGTGAGAACTTATTTCTATTTAGGTTTGTATAAAAATATTAGCATTAGATGTTGAATGCTTGGACTTTGTTGCACATTTATATAATTTATTATTGACACTATATTTCTTGTGATCACTTTGTGGACCATGCTCATTTTCTATGGATATGGCTTTGATTTATGTTCAAGTTTTCCACTGCAAACTAAATCTTAGACTGAACAATTGATTCCTCTATGAGGATTGGTCGTTCAATCTGGTATATTAGTCTAAGGCCACCTCTAGAGCATGACAATAAGTACACTTGTGGAGTGATGGATGTCGAAAACACAAAAAATAATTATTGCTAAAAATATATGAATTTGTAGATTGGCAAGTAAGGTTGAATTCATAGGGGACAGTAAATATATTTATTTCTATAAAAGTTATATCACAAGTTGTTGAGAATCAAACAATAATAATCAGGAAAAAGAAAATAATGCAAAAAAATGACACCAAGATTTATGTGGGAAACCCTAAACGAGAAAAAAACCACGGGTAGATGAGAAATTCACTATAGGAAATCAAGGTAAAATTGAGTTTTGCGACTTAAACATCAATATATAGAGAAAACATAAAATTCTAATATTGACGTACGGACCCAACCCAACCCGCTTAGAATTTGGGTCACACCGAACTCTAACAATCTCCACCTTAATACAAATTTCACATGAGAGATCCAACATAGCCTACTCGGCCCAACACAAAGCGAATCCAGAACACTGAACTCTGACAATCTTCATTTTCAAGAAATTTCGATGCAAGGAAAATGAATATGTAAAACCCCATTAAAAATAACTTCATCTTCCACGAAGGCCCCTGATGGGCCAAATCAGCTACCGATACCCACTATTTAAACTTTAAATATATACTTGAGAAGAAATCACATCTCCTCCTCCATGGTAACACTAAACTATTTGAGTTATCGCAACGAACTGCGTCTGAACATATTGAAGACTTCATACAATAATCGTTACTCTCGAATACATTCAACGCATAACCCACAGTTTTACCATATCTCCTCAGAGCTTTAACTTTGCATTTGGTTTTGCCTTTGGCGATATCACTCTGACGTGAAACTGAAACAGATAACTGACTATTTGTATTAGGCTGACTCACCGACTCTGATGTACTCTCAAATCGCAACCTGAACTTTACCTGAGAACTAGACTTCTTCTAAGTCTTTTCAACCAATATCTTATGAAGGTGAATTCACAAATTTAGAAGCTTCATTACCTGTCAATGTAGAACCCTATAATACATACAAATCTGTAAATTTTTTGTGTCCCTTTAACATGACGAGAGCATCCCTACTAATCTCACAACTCGACCTACAATGTTGTACTTGTACCTTTTCGCATCTAGAGTACTCAACGAGATCAGATTTTTCTTCAACTCAGGAACATGTTGCCCATTATCTAGTGTCCTCACAACTCCATCAAACATCTTGATTCTAATAGTACCAATCCTAGCTATCTTGCAAGGTGTGTTATTTCCCATTAACACAACACCTTTTGACACTATTTCATGTGTCGAAAACCAATTCCGATTGTAACTTATATGAAACGAACAAGTTGTGTAACGACCACTTTTTCCAGCAAGATATTGTTTGCTCTGGGGATTGGGCCGTAGCCCAATATCCTCCCATCACGGCTTTGTTTGGTGAGGACTTCCCAGTCGGTCACCCAACCTGGTACTACTCTCGCGAAGCACTTTTAACTTCAAAGTTCTTATGGGATCCGTTGCCAGTTGTGCTCCAAAACGCGTCTTACTATCTTGGGAGGGTCTCTTTACATATGTTTCATTTCCACATACTTCCCCAAGCGATGTGGGATTGTGACGACCCCCCTTTCTACGACTGAACCCTCCGGCCGAAGTCCAACTCGGGATCCGTGGAGTTTTAACCCAGCACGTAACCCTCCGGCCCAAGTCCCACTCTGGATTCGCGGAGCACTGGGTGGTTCCTCCTCATACGTGTCCATTCAGGTCATCACAAGTTGTATCCATAATTCAATCTTTGTTTGGCTCTGAGTTTCCCTCTGATACAACTAGAAGATCTCCATTACTATATTCTTCTTCTGCAACAACTGCTTCAACAAACGTCATTGGTTGTTTTCCCTTTTCAGCAGCTCTCTTAACATTTTGTAATTACCAACACTCAGATTTAATGTGTCACTTCTTCTTACAGAAGTAACATGTTCTATCCCTGTTCCTTAACTTTGATTTGTCATTCGAACCCTAAATATCATCACTGCATTTGTTATTTGACTATCTTGTTCTACCCCGAACAACGAGTCCATCTCTACAAGACTCGGATCCAATAACAATCTGCTTCATCTTCTCATTTGATTACAAGGCGTCATAAATCTCTTTCAAAGATAGACTTTCCCTACTGTATAAGATCGTATCTCTGAAAGTACCATATGAAGCAGGCAATGAGAACAGTAGAATCAACACCAGATCATCCTCATTGTACTTGCATCCCATAGTCTCCAAATTCAAAACTAATTCCTTGAATGCGGTCAAGTGTTCTTCAACTAAACTACTTTTCATCAACTGATGATAATATAATTGTCGCTTTAAAAGCAACTTACTCATCAGAGTTTTCTTCATACACATTTGCTCAAATTTTACCAATAATTCGACGAAAGTTTTCTCATTCAGAACGTCTTGCAAAATCTAATTTGACAAATGCAGACGTATCGTAGATAGCACTTTTCAATCATTCCAAATTTTCTTCTTTTCACTTAAAGACAAGGGCGTTTTATCGAGCTCTAATAACGCGTCGTCTAATTCCATGTGCAAGCAAATCTCGTATCTTCACATACCATAATTGAAACCTCGCATTCTGATCCAATAACGGAATATCAAACATGAACGAACTCATTGTTCAAAAATCGACTTCAACAGAATATCCAATTCTAGATATCCAATTTCAAATATTTAAAGCCCAATAATATAAATATCCCGACCCAATACAAGAATAAATCTGCCACCCCAACTTCAGAATTATTCTAGTGAACCAAAAAGTCAAAGTCCAAGTCTTTCCAAACCGATAAACCTCACCCAACGGAGATTATAAATACCAAAATGTCCAGCCAAGTAATTTAAAAGCTGATTTTTTTATTCAATTTCTAAAAAAATTATCTCTAATTTAGAAACAGTCGGCGACGTGTGGTTGGCCATAGATCGGCCGAAGATCTACAAGATGGTGCACTGTCGTCCGAGCGTCTAGGCAGGCCGGAGCTAGGGCGTCATCGTTTGTTCTCAGTCGACGAACTTTATTGCCGTACGCTCAGTCTGGAGCAAACTAGCGGGCTGGCACTCGGTGTGCACGACGACTACTGGGGAGTGGACACCGGCGGAACACTTCTCCTTCGTGGCGTCGACCTTCTCCTCAGATGGCAACGACAGCTTATCTGGAACAGAAGACTCTCCTCTGTTGAAGAAGAACAGCGACACATTTTTTTAATTTACTCTTTCTCAAAATTATAATTTTTTCACAAAATTATAAACTTGAAAATTCGTTCGATACCTCTGATAAATCAAATCTGATTTTCGAAAACCTTCAACTTTTCTATGATATTAATAATTGAGAATTGAAAAATAATAATTGAAAAAAAATAATGCAGAAACACAAGAACACTAATATTTACGTAGAAAATTTTAATCGAAAAAAAAAAATCACAAAGAAAAAATTTACTACAGCAAATCAAGGAACAATTGAATTTTGCGAATCAAGTATCAATATATAAAGAAAATATAAAATCTTAGTATTAATATACAGGCTCAACCCGACTCATTTAGAATTTAGGTCACACTAAACTCTAATACAGGAAATTGAGGTTTTTTTAGTTTTGAAAATTGAAAATAAGCAAATAAATAATAATATGAGATTTCAATTGAGAATGATTATCTGATCAATGTGGTGATTTCAATTTTGATTTGGTGGACTGATCATTGAAACATGAATAAATTTCTAATATTCTTGAATAAATTAGTTATAGTTATCCAGATGCTCTAATAACCTAATCTGATACGTACAATAATAATTGAAAAAAAAAATAACGCGAAAACACAAGGACACCAATATTTACGTAAAAAACCCTAAATGAGAAAAAAAATCACGGGCAGAGAAGAAATTCACTATAGGAAATCAAGGTACAATTGAGTTTTACAACTCAAGCATCAATATATAGTGAAAACATAAAACCCTAATATTGATATACGGATCCAACCCGACCTACTTAGAATTTGGGTCACATCAAACTCTAACACACGCAGTTTTGAGTTTTGAAAATAGAAAAATAAGTAATAAATAATAAAATAAAATTTCAATTGAGAATGATTATCTAGTCAATGAGGTGATTTCAGTTTTTATTCAGTGGATTAACCATTGAAACATGAACAAATTTCTAATTTTCTTGAATAAATTGGTTGTAGTTACCGAGATGCTCCAATAACCGAATCGGATACGAACCAAGGAAGCTAAAAAAATAAAGTAACAATCAAAGATTTTTCAACCATAGATAAATATTCATTGAAAGATGATGATGTCTTTGAAAGTGTAAAGAAAGAGTTTTTAATTACAAGCCAAGATGGAACCAAGCTCAAAATCAAGGCTCATGAACCATTTCAGGATATTGAAGTAAGCCATGAAGGAAATATTACAAAAAAAATATTAAAATGCATGAAAATGCACGACAGATCGTTGGAGGCACGCAACATGCACCAGGAGGCACGCGGCAGCGAACACAGACGCATGGCAGACGGCCGACAGCATTGGTGCAACCAAGCTCAAAATCAAGGCTCATGAACCATTTCAAGATATTGAAGGAAGCCATGAAGGAAAAATTGTAACACCCGGATTTTTTTTTTGGATGAATTAATTAAATTATCTTTTGATTAATTAGTCACTTAGTTGTCAGATCTTCGAGAGCGCAGATGGAGGAGTTTAAACCGAGCATGGAGAGAGAGTCGATTTATAGAAATTGGCTGACGAAGAAAAGAATTTATCAGAATCTTGGAAGGGCAAAATGGTAAACGTTATTATTATTATTATTTTTGTTTTAAAAAAAAATTAAATTAACATTTAATTTTTTTTAAACAGACGAACGGCTTCGCGAAGAAGCAATTCGTCTGTCGTTCTTCGCGGGCAGAGAACAGGGCAGGGGAGAAGAGAGGGAGCGGATATCGACTGAGCACCGACCACCGATGATTCTCGGTGCTCTCCAGCCGGAGTTCGTGGGTGAGCCGATTCTGACCATCTTCGTGCGTCAGCAAACCGGTAAAGCACGTTTTGTGCCCTGTTCTGTCTCTGTTTAAGGCCGAGAGGGACGAGCTCGATTGAGCTCCGACTACTAGCAGCTTTTGGTCGTTCTTGGCATCAAATGACTGAGCTTAACGCCGGCGAAGGTTGCCGAGCAATGGTGAGCTCGGACTGGGGGAAAAACCAAAGGCTCTAATGTGGAGAATTCGGGTTTTCCTATGTAAAGCCTTAGAATTTCGTTAAATTATACTAATTGGGTGCAAGGGTGGTCGAATGGTGAAGAAACGAGTGAAAATTGATAGAAAATTTGGAAAGGGAAAAATCCCCGGCTTAGGGCAGTTCGGATTTTGCCATTTTTGACCTAGCTACGGTCGTTTGTTTTGAATTTTTTTTTGGCAGGTTAAACTAGGTGATTAGGGGAGTATGTGGTCGCTGGAATCGTTCGATTTTGATAACCGACGCGTGAGTTATGCGCGTTTAAAGTTTCAGATCGGTTTTTACCCAACCCAATTAGCGGCCCGTTTAGTTGAGTTTTAGTTAGATTAGGCTAGAAATAGTAGTTTGGGGGGGGGGGGGGGGAGTGGAGAATGTAAGTTTGATTTTGATGAACTTTGAATTTTTGTCGTAGATCGAGCCGTAGGTGGACAAGAAACTGAACATCCTCAGCAAACTAGGACGCCAGGTAAGTAGTAGTGTGGGTGTAACTCTTGAGAGTCGCCCAGAAGGGCCTATACCACAGTTGGTTGCATGTTGTGAGTCGTAAGTACGTTTTGAGTAGTCTGTATGTGATGTGCTTTGCAAATCTTGAGTGAGACTCGGGCCAGAGTGAGGTGCTCCGCGAATTCCGAGTAGGACTCGGGCTGGAGGTGAGGTGCTCCGCGAATTTTGAGTGGAACTCGGGCCGGAGGTGAGGTGCTCCTCGAATCCCGAGTGGGACTCAGGCCGGAGGTGATGTGCTCCGCGAATTCCGAGTGAGACTCGGGCCGGTGGTGATGTGCTCCACGAATTTCAGGTGAGACTCAGGCCGGAGGTGAGGTGCTCCGCGAATTCCGAGTGAGACTCGGGCTGGAGGTGATGTGCTTCGCGAATTTCGAGTGAGACTCGGGCCGGAGGAGGTAAGCAGGTTAAGGGTCGTAGGTATGTATGTGATGGGAAGTCGTCGGTAGTTGGTCATGGTATGTAGGTGGTGATTCTTGTGCAGGTTATGGGTCGTGGCTACGTACGTAAATGTAAAGTCGTAGTTAGTTGGTTATGGTCAGCATGCTTCATGTTTAGATTTCTTTTGCACTCTACTTTCTAAACCTTGAGCTTACGGTGTGTTCTGTGGTGTAGGTACAGCTGAGCAGGAAGGTGAGTACCGAGAGCCGAACTGTGGGTAGATGCCAGTTGGTGACGTGCGACCAAGGACCCGGTGGACGGTAGTGTTAGGGCGACCCGACCCATGGAGTCGTTGTATGGTGTTGATCAGGAGTAGGTAGTTTTGTGGGGGCATTTTATATCTGGTTGTATATAGTTATAGCTAAGGGTGAGGTGTCACTCTGTATTGTAGATTTTCTTTATTTTGGTCGATAGTATTTTGGTTTTTCCTTGTTACTATTATTTGGAAATTTCGTATGTTGGTTAGACGAGTAGATATATTCTGGACTGGTTGGGAATTCGTTCGTTGCAGGTACTTAGCATTTTGGGAGGCGCCATTTTCAGGCATTACTCTGCCGAATTTTTTTTTATTTTGGGGAGGATACCGTAAAGTCTAGCGGTTAGGACAAAAGGGAAGAGTATGGTATTAGAGCAGTCCCTGTAGCAAACCGGGTCGCGGAGACTCGGGGCGTTACAGTTATGGTATCAAAGCCATGGGGTCGACGTCGTTCAATGGATTACCTAACACCGTCAGCCGCTGCCTGGGAGTGCTTCGCTAACTGTAAGTATTACTTAGCACCCTAGTATGATGTTTTCTTATGATAGTGTTAAATGGTTCAGGGATTGAAGAATATGCTGAGAGGGCGTAGGGGACGAGGACGAGGACGAGGACGACCTCGGAGGGAGGTAGATGACCAGGCTGAAACTAGGGGACAGCCACCGAGAGAGACAGATGGGAGAGACGATGCTATCAGACAGTTGACAGAGTTGGTCACCCGCCAGTCCCAGCAATTAGAGCGTCAGTCTCAGCAGATAGAGCGGTTTCTAAGTAGGGAGGATCAGGGGTAGTCCAGTGGTGGCGCTGCCGCGGCGGGCCACGAGGGAGACAGGTTTCACAGGTTACAGCTCCCAGCCTTTGACGGGTCGTCTTCGGATCCACTCATTGCTGAAGAGTGGATTCGAAAGATGGAAGACATAATGGGATATACCAAAGTAAACGATTAGGACAGGGTCTCCAGCGCAGTTTTTCACCTAGCAGGGGATGCTTGATTCTGGTGGGACACAGTGAAGGCCACCATCGATGTGACAAGGATGACCTGGGAGGAGTTTCGAGCAGTGTTTTTCGGCAAATACTTCAGCCACTTAGTCAAAACAACGAAGATGGTCGAGTTTACTCAAATGAAGCAAACGGGCACAGTTGCTGATTATGTGTGACGGTTTGAGGCTTTGTCGAGATTTGCTGGTCATTTAGTGAGCCTAAACAAGAACAAGGTACTCCAGTTTGTTCAGGGGCTGAAGCCGGAGATTTATATAGGTGTTAGAATAGCAGGGACACGGAACGTGCCGTATGAGGAAGTGGTTGCCAAGGCATTAGATATTGAGGAGGCTAGCATGAAGCTTCCTAGTTATAGAGAGCAGTCTAAGGAGCAGCCACGACGATTCCTCCAGGAGATGGCATCTCAGCCATCGAGGGGTACACCACAGCAGCAGCAAGGGGGCCAGAAAAGGCCCAGTGAGAGTCTGAGCAGCCAGGGGAGCAGCAAACAGCCCCAGGGGTCGAGTACTGTACCACTATGCCCTAAGTGTAAAAAGAACCATTATGGCGAGTGTCGAGCAGATTCTAACCGGTGCTTCAACTGTAATGAGGAGGGCCATTTCGCGAGAGAGTTTCCGAAGGCAAATCGATGCTATCGTTGCAACGAGGTCGGTCATTTTGCTAGACAGTGCCCGACTTTGAGTAGAACCCCAGCAAGATCAGCACCGCGAGTCTTCTCCCTCATTGAGCCAGATGATACTGCCCAGCCGTCCGTCATTTTAGGTAGCATTTTTATTTTTTGAGTTGCAGCTTACACCTTGATTGATACAGGGACTACACATTCATTTGTCTCTACGGCCTTTGTGGTTAAGGCCAACTTGGAGTTTTGCCATACCGACCGATTTTTTGAGGTAACGTTGCCGTCAGGGGAGCATTTATTGTCAAATCAGATGGTACGAGGAGATCTAGTGACTGTTGGAGGGCGACAGCTGTACACTGAATTAATCATACTCCACATGATGGAGTATGAAGTCATCTTAGGAATGGATTGGTTGTTCAGACATTATGCCTCATTAGACTACAGGAATCGGGAGATTCATTTCCGACCCCCGGATGGGGGGTGTTACTCATTCAAGACTGGGAAAGGTCTGAGAAAGATTTCTGAAATATCTTCCTTGAGAGCCTGACAGTTATTGCGAGATGGATGCTTGGGTTTTCTGGCTAGTTTTAGAAATGGACAGTACCAGGCAGAGGCCCAGTTACAGGACATCGAGGTTGTGAAGGATTTTCCGGAGGTGTTCCTCGAAGATTTACCAGGTTTGCCCCCGGATAGAGAGATCGAGTTCGTCATTGATGTGTACCCAGGGGCTGAACCGGTGTGTAAAAACCCATATAGGTTGGCACTTACTGAGCTGAAGGAGTTGAAGGTACAGTTAGAGGAGTTGACAGATAAAGGCTTTATACGCCCTAGTTTTTCACCGTGGGGCTCACCGGTGTTGTTTGTGAAGAAGAAAGACGGATCTCTACGTATGTGCATTGACTACAGAGAGTTGAATAAGCTGACAGTGAAGAACAAGTACCCACTGCCGAGGATAGATGATTTGTTCGATCAGCTTCAAGGTGCACGGGTGTTCTCTAAGATTGATTTGAGGTCCGGATACTATCAGCTGAAGGTGCGAGAGGAAGATGTACCGAAGACCGCATTCAGGACAAGATATGGGCACTATGAGTTTTTGGTCATGTCTTTTGGACTGACCAACGCCCCGGCAGCCTTTATGGACCTGATGAACCGGGTATTCAAAGAATATTTGGACAGGTTTGTGATAGTGTTTATTGATGATATTTTGATTTATTCACAGACAGAGGAGGAGCACAGGGAACACTTGGGGATCGTGTTGTCTGCTTTGAAACAGCACCAGTTGTACGCTAAGTTCACCAAGTGTGAGTTTTGGCTAGATAGAGTTAATTTCTTGGGGCACGTCATCTCTGGTACCGGTGAAGGTTCAAGCGGTGCAGGAGTGGCCTCAGCCAACTAATGCTAGTGAGATTCGTAGTTTTCTTGGGTTGGCATGCTATTATCGGAGATTTGTCGAGGGATTCTCCAAGATTGCAGCCCCAATGACCAGGTTGACCAGGAAAAATACGAAGTACTGTTGGTCTGACGATTGTGAAAACAGCTTTCAGATCTTGAAACAGAAGTTGACCTCGGCTCCATTGTTGGTGTTACCGGTTGAGGGTGAGAGATTCAGTATTTATTGCGACGCATCTAGGATTGGTTTGGGGTGCGTACTTATGCAGAATGGGAAGGTTATTGCTTATGCTTCTAGGTAGTTGAAGACGTATGAGCAGAACTATCCGACTCACGACTTGGAGTTAGCAGCAGTAGTTTTTGCACTAAAGATTTGGCGGCATTATCTATATGGGCAGCAGTGCGAGATATTGTCCGACCATCAGAGCTTGAAGTATATTTTTACACAGAAGGAACTGAACATGAGGCAGAGGAGGTGGCTTGAACTAGTGAAAGACTATAATTTGGAAATCAAGTATCACCCGGGAAAGGCGAATGTGGTGGCAGATGCTCTGAGTCAGGTGGTGGTTCCAGTTTCAATTTCTGCTATTATGATTATGGTGCAGACCGAGTTGAGGGTTGAGCTGCAGAGGTTTGGTGTCGAGGTAGTTTCTAACCTTGCGGCTACCCTTTCGACTATGTCATTAAGGCCGACCATCCTGGAAAGGATCAAATTGGCTCAAGGAAGTGATATTAAGTGTAAAGAACTCAGGGCGAGTATGGAGACTGGTGCGAGGCCAGAGATCAGCATTTCGGAGGACGAGATTCTGAAATTTCGGGACAGGTGGTATGTTCCGAAGGACAAGGAGCTGAGAAAAGATATATTGGCAGAGGCTCATTCTTCTTCTTTCTCTGTGAATCCTGGGAGCATTAAGATGTACAGGGACCTGAGGCAGCATTACTGGTGGCCCAATATGAAGCGTGAGGTGGCTATGTATGTGGAAGCTTGTGTAGTATGCCAGCAGGTGAAGGCTGAGCACCAGAGGCCATCGGGTATGCTTCAGCCACTACCTATACCAGAGTGGAAATGGGAGAGGATCACTATGGATTTCGTGACAGGATTGCCCAAGACGGTGAAGGGCCATGATGCAATCTGGGTGGTTGTGGACAGGCTGACGAAGTCGTTTCACTTTCTGCCAGTGAGGATGACTTACTCTATGGACCAGTTTGCTCAGCTTTATGTTCAGGAGACAGTTCGGTTACATGTGGTTCTGGTGTCGATAGTGTCAGATCGAGACCCCAGATTTACTTCTAAGTTTTGGCGGAGTCTGCAGAAGGCCATGGGTACCCGGTTGGATTTTAGTACGGCCTTTCATCCTCAGACCGATGGGCAGTCAGAGCGGACTATACAGATTCTAGAGGATATGTTGAGAGCCTGTGTGCTAGAGTTTCAGACATCTTGGAGTAGGTTCTTGCCTTTGGTGGAGTTTTCATATAATAACAGCTACCAGTCCACCATTGGTATGGCGCCTTATGAGGCCCTATATGGAAGGAAATGCAGATCGCCTCTGTATTGGGACGAGGTTGGTGAGGCAAGATTGCTGGGTCCTGAGAATCTGTAGCAGACAGTCGACAAAGTGGCCATTATTTGGAGAAGGATTGAGGCAGCTCAGAGTCAACAGAAGAGTTATGCAGATCAGAGACGGCGAGAGTTGGAGTTTAGCGTGGGGGATCTGGTGTTTCTGAAGATCTCCCCATTCAAGGAGGTGGTCAGGTTTGGGAAGCGAGGGAAGCTAAACCCTCGGTTTGTGGGACCATTCCCTGTATTAGAGAGGATCGGGAGCACCGCTTACCGACTGCAACTGCCTGCGTCTATGAGTGCCATTCACGACGTCTCCCATGTTTCTATGTTGAGGAAGTGCATTTGTGATCCTGCTCAGGTGGTGGCTCAATAGGAGATTGAGGTTCAGTCGACCTTGGCATATGAGGAGAGACCAGTCCAGATTTTGGGATCAGCTGTTAAGTAGTTGAGCAACAAGGAAATCCCTTTGGTCAAGGTGTTGTGGCGCAACAACAATGTGGAGGAGACCACTTGGGAGTGGCAACAGGATATGGAGCGATAGTTTCCTGAGTTATTTGGTACATAAATTTTGGGGAAAAAATTCTTATAAAATGGAATGGGTGTAACACCCAGATTTATTTTTTTCTGGATGAATTAATTAAATTATCTTATGATTAATTAGTCACTTAGTTGTCAGATCTTCGAGAGCGCAAATGGAGGAGTTTAAACCGAGCATGGAGAGAGAGTCGATTTATAGAAATTGGCTAACGAAGAAAAGAATTTATCAGAATCTTGGAAGGGCAAAACGGTAAACGTTATTATTATATTATTTTTGTTTTTTAAAAAAATTAAATTAACATTTAATTTTTTTTAAAACAGACGAACGGCTTCGCGAAGAAGCCATTCGTCTGTCGTTCTTCGCGGGCAGAGAACAGGGCAGGGGAGAAGAGAGGGAGCGGCAAACGACTGAGCACCGACCACCGACGATTCTCGGTGCTCTTCGGCCGGAGTTCGTGGGCGAGCCGATTCCGGCCATCTTCGTGCGTCAGCAAACCGGTAAGGAACGTTTTGTGCCCTGTTTCGTCTCTGTTTAAGGCCGAGAGGGACGAGCTCGATTGAGCTCCGACTACTGGCTGCTTTTGGCCGTTCTTGGCATCAAATGACCGAGCTTAACGCTGGCAAAGGTTGCCGAGCAATGGTGAGCTCGGATTGCGGGAAAAACCAAGGGCTCCAATGTGGAGAATTCGGGTTTTCCTACATAAAGCCTTAGAATTTCGTTAAATTATACTAATTGGGTGCAAGGGTGGTCGAATGGTGAGGAAACGAGTGAAAATTGATAGAAAATTTGGAAAGAGAAAAATCCTTGGCTTAGGGCAGTTCGGATTTTGCCATTTTTGACCTAGCTACGGTCGTTTGTTTTGAATTCTGTTTTGGCAGGTTAAACTAGGTGATTAGGGGAGTATGTGGTCGCTGGAATCGCTCGATTTCGATAACCGACGTGTAAGTTATGGGCGTTTAAAGTTTCGGATCGGTTTTTACCAAACCCAATTAGCGTCCCGTTTAGTTGAGTTTTAGTTGGGTTAGGCTAGAAATAGTAGTTTGGGGAGGGGGGAGAGTGGAGAATGTAAGTTTGATTTTTTTGAACTTTGAATTTTTGTCGTAGATCGAGCAGTAGGTGGACAAGAAACCGAACATCCTCAGCAAGCTAGGATGCCAGGTAAGTAGTAGTGTGGGTGTAACGCTTGAGAGTCGCCCAGAAGGGCCTATACCAAAGTTGGTTGCATGTTATGAGTCGTAAGTACGTTTTGAGTAGTCTGTATGTGATGTGCTTTGCGAATCCTGAGTGAGACTCGGGCCGGAGTGAGGTGCTCCGCGAATTCCGAGTGGGACTCGGGCCGGAGGTGCGGTGCTCCGCAAATTCCGAGTGGGACTCGGGCCGGAAGTGAGGTGCTCTGCGAATTTCGAGTGGGACTCAGGCCGGAGGTGAGGTGCTCCGCGAATCCCGAGTGGGACTCGGGCCGGAGGTGATGTGCTCCGTGAATTCCGAGTGAGACTCGGGCCGAAGGTGATGTGCTCCGCGAATTCCGGGTGAAACTCGGGCCGAAGGTGAGGTGCTCCGCGAATTCCGAGTGAGACTCGGGCCGGAGGTGATGTGCTTCGCGAATTCCGAGTGAGACTTGGGCCGGAAGAGGTAAGCAGGTTAAGGGTCGTAGGTATGTATGTGATGGAAAGTCGTCGGTAGTTGGTTATGGTATGTAGGTTGTGATTCTTGTGCAGGTTATGGGTCGTGGCTACGTACGTAAATGTAAAGTCGTAGTTAGTTGGTTATGGTCAGCATGCTTCATGTTTAGATTTCTTTTGCACTCTACTTTCTAAGCCTTGAGCTTACGGTGTGTTCTGTGGTGTAGATACAGCTGAGCAGGAAGGTGAGTACCGAGAGCCGAACCGTGGGTAGATGCCAGTTGGTGACGTGCGACCAGGGCCCCGGTGGACGGTAGTGTTAGGGCGACCCAACCCATGGAGTCGTTGTATGGTGTTGATCAGGAGTAGGTAGTTTTGTGGGTGCATTTTATATCTGGTTGTATATAGTTATAGCTAAGGGTGAGGTGTCACTTTGTATTGTAGATTTTCTTTATTTTGGTCGTTAGTATTTTGGTTTTTCCTCGTTACTATTATTTGGAAATTTTCGTATGTTGGTTAGACGAGTAGATATATTCTGGACTGGTTGGGAATTCGTTCGTTGCAGGTACTTAGCATTTTGAGAGGTGTCATTTTCAGGTGTTACTCTGCCGAATTTTTTTTATTTTGGGGAGGATACCGTAAAGTCTAGCGGTTAGGACAAAAGGGGAGAGTATGGTATTAGAGCAGTCCCTGTAGCGAACCGGGTCGCGGAGACTCAGGGCATTACAAAAATGGCCAAAAAAAGGTCAAAATGCATGAAAATGCACGGTAGATCGCTAAAGGCCTGTAGTAGGCACCAAGAGGCTCGCAGGGCACGCATCAGGTGCCCAACACATGGGAGCGAATGTGCAGCGTGCAAGCCGCGCGACCAACTCAACCATCCGCGCACCAACTTTCCAAACTCGAATTTTTTCAATTTTTTATGTTTTAGGGTTTCCATATTTTGTATTTTGACCATTATTAGGGTTTACTATATTTTAAGGATATTTTATATTATTAACTATTACTTTTAGGGTTTGTTTGTATTATATTTAAGTATAATATTTGTAATCCTTTGGGGACACATAACAATTGAAGTTATATGAAAATTGAGCTTATACTTTTTGGTGAGATTCTTTGAATTCTCTTCTTAAGTTATTATTGAGGAACTTGATCTTCTTCAAGTGCTTACTTGAAAAGATCAAACTTAATAACTTTGATTCATCTAACAAATTTGATTCGGGTCAAACTTCTACTCTCTTGAATCATAAAGGTATTTTTGTGATTATTCTGTGTTGATATCGAGTCTCAGATTCTCTAAAATCTTAGTTCGCATAATTTAATATCAGAGCGAACGCTTCTACAATTCAAGGTACTATATTTACTGTTTTTCCATCTATCTTTTATTGTCTTCTTCAAATTCCAAAAAAAAAAAAAAAAAATCCTTCTTCTCTTAGAAATTTTCAAGATTTTGAGATTTCTTTCAATTCAAAAAAAGAAAAAAAGTTATTGGAAACTTTTGCAAAGTAGATACTCTAGTGTATCTCGATCTCTATAATCCAAATATCTAATCGGTTTTCTATTTTTGCAAGTTTCATAAATTCATCGGAAAAATTTTTGGTCCATTATATCTTGAATTTTCTGGTTGGAAACGTGCGAAAGTAGATATTCTTGCTTGTCTCAATCTTTAGAATCCGAATATCTATTCGGTTTTCTATTTTTGCAAGTTTCAAATTTTGCCAGGAAATTTTTTTATTAATTACATCTTGAGATTCCCAAGGCTTATTGGGTTGATTTTTGCATGTATTGATTTCTCATACCCCTCAAAAATCATATTGTGCCAAATATCTAGTTATTAACCTACTTCTTCAAATATCTGCACATTACCGGAAAATTTCTATTCTTGTGAATACCTTAGTTGTTTTAAGGTATCACCACTGGTGATTGCTTCATATACTCATCGAGCATCAAATTCTTCAAAACGTTATATCCAAAGATTGATTCTAGTGAACGCCTTGGTGACTTGATTCTAATCATTCTTGAACGTCGGATTTGAAGTTTGAAATTTTCTAGCTGCATTTGTTGAATTGTCTTTTGATTGAGTTCTTACTTTAAGAACCAAAAGAGAAGATTAAGTGGTAAGAGGCAAGAGGGCAAGCTTATTTTATAAAAGCTATATTTTGAGTGAAACACGAGGGGTGTGACATTATTTGAGTGTAAACACATGAGGGAGTGAGAGAGGTTTATTAAACTAACTTTGCATTTACAAAGTTTTCTTTTTGGTTCTTCTTCTTGTTTTATATCATGCTTAGATTTCACAAAATCTCTCAAATATAATATATCAGATGTAACGCCCATGAACCCACCCTGGCTCAATGCGCTACTTTGCTAACCAATCCCGCGTTTACACATAATTTAAAATAATTTTCGTTAAAATCTCGACTCCAAAAATATTAGTAAAAACGTGGAAACAATTGAACCCAACAGTGCTTACTATACGAAAAAAAACGAGCGGCATAACGACTGAAATTTCTAAAACCAAATCCTGAAAAAAAAATGAAACATTTATAAATACGTTCAGAGACATCCCAAAACAGTTCCCAAATCACACTTACAAAATCAAACTCAACAGAACAATCAATGTTTTAAACCTACAAAATAACTAAAATCCAAGAAATCCAAATTTTCATAAAACCCGTTCAAGGAGATTTCAAAACAAAACACCAAACCACCATATTTATAAAATCGAACCAACAAAACAATCAAACCCTTCAAACATCCAGAATAGATAGAAACCTATACAAAATCCCAAAACCTGAAAACACACGTTTAGAAAACCATCTAAACCAAATCCACATACATCTCAAGACCACAAATATTTACACCAAGTAAAATCCAACAATGCTGATCCCAAAATACTCAAACCATCCAAAAACATTTAAAAAAAAACTATCAACAAGACAAAATACAAAATCCCCACCAACTACCCGAGGAATGTGACCGAGGCGCCCCGACAAGTGCCCTCACCGGCATGCTCCATGCACCACCGACTGCAACCTAGCTCTGGGCTCTCTCATCCAGCTCACCTGAATAAAACCTGTCACCTACACCACAGAACACAAAAGTAAGCCTAATGCTTAGTAAGTAGGGAGTAATGCACTTTAAAACAATGCATGCTCAACTCAACCCTTACTTTTATATATATTTTCTACACGCTCTGTTGTTTTCATTTCATTTTCATTGCATTTATCTTTCACTTGCACGTGAATCAAGTAGGCATGCATTCCAACACAATCCAGGATGGCCACACCTTGACCCACGGAGCAAGATCGGAGGCACACATCCTAAACAATCCAGGATGGCCATATCGAATCTCCTCCCATATCAATCGTAGAATCCTCAGTGTGCCTTCTAGCACAATCAGGTCGAGGCATTCATACTTACGACACATTACGTATTTTAGCATAGCATCTCTCGTAGGATCCCTCTCGGGGTGCTACAAACGAGCCACTTGCCCGACGAGGCTATTCTACTCGAGACCAAGTTGCATATCCATTTTCTTATCTTACATTTCATTTTCATCACTCAACATGTCAAACACGTATTTCGTAGGTTGAAAACAATGATGCATGAAATAAAACCAACAAACCCAAAACAACAACAACAATCCCTACCGTTCTATAGTGTAGGCCCAAAGGCAACAACAAAAATACTCATGTACTTACCTGGTTGCTCGACACTCGGTTGCTCACTACGTCCAATCAATTCACTCGCTTGATAGCCTAACAATATAAAGAAATAGTTTAGAAAGACGCTAAGGCATTCCTAATAAATTTTCTATCCAAAGCTAACCAACAAGTCAACCTAACCCACAACAAAACCCTACAACCCGATTTTCCTCACATTTCCCACCGTCTAACTTCGAACGGCCATAACTTACTCGATGTGCCACCCCAATCTGTAAACCTCTACACATCTACTACCCATTGAAACACTTAAATTAACCAACCAAATACAAAGGCCAATCCGAAAAAGCCAAAATAGAATCGGTTATATATTGAACAAAACCAGTTTTTTCCAAAACTCATCCTAAAATTATTCCTAAAAACAACCTAAACCACCCTAGCTAAAGTTTAAATCATCAAATTAGGAAGAGAAAACTCACCACAACCAGAATTTTCGGACTTCTTGGTTAGGGTTTTCCAAACCTTAACCAAATCACTCCAAAATCCATTCAAACTCAAAATTTCAACACCTAAATATGTAACAATCAAAACCCACTTAACTTACCACTCAAAATCTGTGCAAAGATTGAAGAAAATTGAAGAGAGGAATCGGCTATGGAGGTTTGAAGAACCGTGGGAAGGTGAAAGGAAAAATGAAGACTAATTCTCTTTTTAACCTAAACACTTTATCACTTTTAATTTTTAATCACCAAGTTTCAAATTTTACAAAATCACCCCACCACCTTTACCCTTTTAATTCCAACGTGAAAGACCACTTTTCTTTCACATTTTGTTCCCTTAAAATTTCCTTTGAATTTTTCACAATTCACTTTTTTGACTTTTCAACAACTTTACTCTTAATAACTCACTTTCTTTCTCAATTCTATTGACTTTTCAAACCTTTTTGTTTTGACTTGGCAACCATAGCTTTTGACTCTTTCTTTTGTTCAAAACTTAAGCCATCATCCCTTACTCAACGTGATTCTATCCAAGAATCACTTTTCCTTCACTTCTTTAATTTGCCTTTGCCTTTTAAAACATTTCAAGTCCATAAAACTTCTACCCACTTAAACCACTTCAATTCTAAAGTTTCTCTTCCAATTTCTCACTTTCATTTCCATGATTTAGAAAACCTTTAAGGCTACGTACTTTAAAGAAATTCCCGGGTGTTACCTCAGAAGCCAAGAAGAGGCCAATGAGGAATACTACCGATGAAGCAAATCTAGGAGTGCAAAGGCTCGTTGAGAAAAATTAAAGAACTTTGTGGAATAATGATGGAGAAATACAAGAAGGCACGTGCAAAGGATCGTTGAGAAAAATTAAAGAACTTTGTGGAATAATATTGGAGAAATACAAGAAGGCACAAGAGGCAAAGAAACAAAATTGAAGGAACAAAAGGTTAAACAAAAGGCCGAAGACCACAAGCAAAAAGATATTATTTTTTCTCTAAAAATTGAACCTCTAGAAGAAGAAACAGTTTTTCAAAAGTGAGAAGAACTTTACGAAGAAGAAGCACCAACCAAAGAGCCTCACACCGAAGAGCACATAAAAGAGGAGGTTAGTTTTTTTCAAAAGGAACCAATTTTTAAGGTAAAATTTCAATAAGAGGAAGATAATTTTCTGATGGAGGAAATTGTCCAAAAAAGCCATAAGGTTCATGAGAAAAAAGTGATGTTCAACCACGAGCCAAAATAGTACAAAGTTAAGGTACAAAAGGTGAAAGAAATAGATGAAGAAAGTTAGAAAAATATTGTCATGTTGGCAAGGGAATGAACATTTGTTACTTGTTCCAAAGATTTAATTTTTTCTAACAATTTTAATTTTTCTAGTGTGAATTTCTATGTGTATGATCCAAAATTTAATTTCTTTATGAAGGGAATGAGAATGATATGAACCAAGAAATCTCAAAAATTAAAGCTAAAATCAAAGATTTTTCATGTACGAACAAAAAATCATTGAAAGAAGATGATATCTTTGAAAGTGTAAAAGAAGAGTTTCTAACTACGAGCCAAGGTGCAACCAAGATCAAAATCAAGTCCCATAAACTATTTCAAGATATTGAAGGAAGCCATGAAAGAAAAATTGCCAAAAAAAGATCAAAATGCATGAAAATGCACGGCAGAATGCTGAAGGTGACATGCCAACGACCTGCAAAAGCTGTGTTCCAACCCATAAAATTGATTAGTACTCTCGGTGCTCAGCCAAGCCGATGTTACCTTAAAATAAGCCAAAAGTTCTACAAGCAAATGAAGTCCAAATCACTTCAAATTTTACGTGCAGCTTATCTTATGAATTAAATGAAACAATTTAAATTTTCAGATCAAAATAATTTGTGGAAGTGAAGTTATGCAAGGACACCCGAGGTTGGCAGATAAGTAATATTTTGAGGCTCTCGACTTGTATTTCTTTCTAAGGAAAGAAAAGACATCCTTTGGAAAACAGTTCGCCGCCTTCTTCTGATTTCCAACTCTTGAAAGGGTGGAGAGAATGATTGAAAATAAGAACCTTCAAGCAACCTTGAGCTTGGAGATAATGGAGGCGTAACTCCTCTCAAGTGAAGCACAATGAGGCTTACCTTTCGGCTTTCAAACCTTCTCGGTTTTCCTTAAGCAAATAGTAGCTATTTCATTCATCAACAACCCTTTACAAACACCAATAACCATGCTTATATAGACCTAAGGATGGCTGGAGGGTTTGGTTGAAAAAGAGGCTCCAAAAGAATCGTTGGAATCTTTGGCCGAATGTTGGCTTCAAACTTCACTTGGATGACTAAGATGAATGTGTGCAATTTGATCCAATGGCTAAGGGCAGCCATGTTATCGATCCAAGACATTCTTTAATAAGGGAAACTCCAACATAGCATCTTCATTTGACAGCAGGGTGATCGACCAAAAGGGATAATGGTCCCCACTCCATTTTAGAGCTCAAGTGGGCAGTTCTCCTTGGCCGCGCTGTTCTTGCATGCAAGCCATGCAAATGTGAATTGAACCAACTCTAAACCATCATTTAACCTAGCATACATTTAATCATAATGCCTAATGATGCTTGCAATTAATAAAATTACATAAAGGCCTATGTTTGCCAACAAAATACAAAGAAAAGCCAATGTTTGCCAAACATAAAAACCTTGTTACAAAGTGATGTTTTTGGAAGACAAATTCCCTCTTCAACGAATCCATTCCAAGCTTTAAGAAGATATTTACCTACAAAACTCACAAAACAATTAGAATGCAAAATAGTTAAAATATATAGCTTGGTTCGTGCTCGAAGGTTTGGCTTCGTAGGCACATCATCCTCTTCGAGTGATTGAGGATTTGACCTCAAATTCAGTGGTTGGCTCATCCCAAAGTAGGCTTCATCAAGATTGTGCCTTAGGCTTCTAACTAGGTCCTCTATGCGTTTAAATTTTAATATAACTAATAAATAGTCATCCATTAAAACATATAAATTGAAATCCTTTTAACCACCAATATTGTTTTTTATAACATGTCCAAAAATCAAAAAGTTGGTCGGTCTCATGTTGTAAACTAACATCGATTATAAAGGTGAAAGGATATTTAAAAGAAGTCTCATCCTTACATGTTGTAAATACTTTGTCTTCATTCAAAAATAAGCAAGGATCATAAAAACATTTCAGAAACTTTATTCACAAAGCAAGATAGTTAAAATAAATAATATGACATATGCTTAAGACATCATTTCCAAACTCATCCAACACCCGATATTTTAATTTTCAAAAGTGAATATATGAAGACATAGAATAAAAAAGGTGTTACTACACATTATGAGTTCTCCTTCCAAGAAAGTTCATAAACATTATATCAAAGAAACCAATCAACAATACTATCATAGCAATCTACTATCCATCTAACCCTAAGTAACCAATCAATCCAAGTATTTGTTGGTACATACCTTGTTGCCGAGATACTAACCAACTCATTTGCAAGGTTTTGATTTACTTTATTGTCATCACTTGGCATAGTCTCTTTTTCCACATAGCCACCAATTTGGTAAGCAAACTTTAATATGTATGTGCGGTTATTACTCATTATAAACTTATCAATTTCAATCTTCAAATTATGAAGGGTAGCATCAAGAATAGATTCTAAAATAGAGTTAAACCTAACCTTAACACAATTAAATTCAAGTGCACTAGTGATCACATTAATTGTCAAACTATAACCTATAAACCACAAAATCAAGAAATAATTAGGCAACGACAAAACATAGATAGGCAAGTGGTTCATAACATGAAGGAAAATATTATTTTCAACCTTGAACTCATCATACCAAAACCAATGAGTAACATGTAAGATAGCCTCATGTCATACTAAACAAAACAAGCCAACAATATGCTCAAGCAAAAATACATTCCGCCCAACTCGTGTGTTACCTTTCACAAACTTCACAATAACTACTTTATAATCTCCTAAGAGACCAAGAAAGGAAACCATTTAGTGAAGTGTGAGGCCTTAAGATAATTGGTAACTCCTTGTCCTTTAGTAAGAGCGTATTTAAGCTATTGTCTAGAGAGTTACTCTTACAATTTCATTGTCCTATCCTAAAGGCTTCTTCCATTTCTTCTACTTCATTCCCTTGTCCATCATCTCCAAGTAATGGGTCATCTTTGGGATATAAGTTTAAATCCATTCTCCAAAAAGATAGGGAAATTAAGTTTCCATTTGTGTCTCTAGTTACAATTTCTACTATAGGGAAACTAGTGATCCAAAACAAACGATCAAAGGCTAGGGTTACACCAAATTCAATCTCTATTTTCCTAGGTGGGGGCCTATGATCATAATCCACCAAGGTAGGTTTATGGCTAACAGTTAGATTCACTAAGTAACTAGCTACTAAAGGAAAGAATGAGTCACTAAGCATGATAACATGAAGTTGTAATCCATTGATCCACCAATAACTTGTTCGAGCATAATGTTCTAGAAAATCCTCATAAATTTTCTTGCTTAATCTCAACTCATTCCTAAGCAAAACTAAGTCTATAGACTTATGTATGACTTGATAAGGGCCATAATTAACTAAATTTGCTATTCTTAATTTTAAAACACTCAAATTTGAAGCTACATTTAAGAATTCTATGTGATATGATAGAGATGCTTCAACATAAAATAGATCATTGATCAAAAGACTTACCAAGTCAAATGATTTAGCAATAGGTAACTCTATTAAGGAATGAGATAAGCTATCTTCTTCTCAGGTTAGGAACTCTCCTTCAAGTTTTAAGATGAAAGTTGGATCTACAAGGTTTGATTCACTAGACAAGGGAAAATGCTAATTGTGGCATCTTTCCTAAGGTGGGTGTCTTCTAAGTCTAGGGATTTGATCTCTCGAGGACAGTCCATCTCCTCATGATCACTTTCTTCTTCCTTAGTTGTTGTGAAGGGTGTGTCCTCTCCTTCAAGGAGAAATCCTTCTAGTGGTTCATCTTCCTCAAGTTCCGCATTAAGATCAGTTGTAGTGGCTATTTCTAAAAAGGGAAGGTGGTCTTCTTTGACAACAAATGGATCACGCACATTGATAACCCCTTTAGTTCTAAAATTTTAGAAGTCCTCTGTTTTGGATTCTATCTCTTGGGTTTCAAAATATCCAATAGACTCTACCATTTGCTCAAATTCAACCTCAAAGAGAGATTCCTCAAATAGCTTCTTATTCCAAAATTCTCAATGGAACTGATTGGGTTAGGGTCTCTAAAGCTTTCTCTTACTCATCAACCTTTTGTTAACAAGAGTCAAAGTCCATAGGATCTTGCTCTTCCCTTGATTCATCCAATTCAAGTAAGGGACCCTCCTCGGGATAGATGATTTCCTCTTCTATCAATTCATCCTCCTCTTGTTATAAGCTAAGGGACCCTTCGACAAACTCTACTTGAGTTGGTGTTTGAAAAGATGGTGGTTCACGTGAGTTTGGTGTCCTTAAATATGTTTGAGCATTATGCCTTTGCAAATGAGGAGGTTCAATTGTTTTAGAAAAGTTTGATATAACCTTAGGGTAATGGCATTGACTCTGCACGAACTGTCTTTTCATTAGGTTCTTCATCATCTTCCAAGTAATGACTTCATCTTCACCCTCTCTCTTTCATTGATACAAAAGATCATCCCACCACTGTCTAGCATAACCAGTGAAATTCTTAGAGGCTACTCTAACTTTTTCTTTTTCTGAAATATCCTTATGGGTAAAATATTCTTCCACTCTCTCAATCCAAAAAGAGATATTCATCCTCATCCATAGATCGTCTAAAACGGGGAATATAAGGTTCACTATGGTATTTTTCCCTACCCATACCACGCCGAGTATATGGTACAACATAACTTATTCTCTCAGATTCCCCATCAAAGTTGGTTCGGTGAAAGTTCCTCCTAGTGGTTTCTACTGCTCTTCTAGGGTGAGTGAACTTTGTATAATATAATAATAATTTTTTATATTACAAAATAGAATGAAAATATTCGAATTTCTTACGTGTGAAGTCATTTTCTCTAATAGTCATTGGTGACAACTATCTAATTTGTGGTTAAAATCCTCTATTTGTTTTTGCAAATTAGATACAATAACTCTCTATTCTATAGATAGGGGAGCATTATATTCTTGATGTAGTTGAGACCTAACAACATCTTTTGCATACATTTTGTAACGCCCCGAAAATCCACCCAGATTTTCGATTCGCTATAGGGACTACTCTGAGCTAAACGACTCATTAATTTTCCTTAATCCTAACTATTAACCACCACGGTGTCCTCCCCGAAAATTTCGACAGAGTAACGCCTGAAAATGGGGCCTCCAAAATGCTAAGTACCTGCACCATAGAATTAAACACGTGAGCTAGAGGCTCAGTAAATCTAAGTGAATGCAAATGTATACTATGCTATGCTATGTTCTTTTGAAACTCTGCATTCTTTTCATTTCTTTGTTTCTTTGTTTTTGTGTCTATGTGTCACCCGGGGCTTCACTCTCGTTAGATAGGAGCGGCACATCCCACGATTGGATGGCCCCTCGGATCTAACACGGGGGGAAAGCATGCTTCCTTCGACAGCCATGCCTGAACCACCGCACCCGGCGTGATTATCTCTGTTGTTCAATTACATACTTTGCTTACCCTTTTTCTATGTAAAACTCTTTGAAATTCATTTTGCATGCATGCTTAGAAAACAATGCATGAACATGCTCGATGCAATAACGATAACGATACAATGAAAAATAAAGCATTAACAATCAATGAACACTACAATTAATAACCTAACCGAATGTAAACTAGCTACCCGTTCTAATCTACCCAAATACATCTCCAATATCCTCATTCGACTCAATTCATACGGTGTAGGCCTAGACGGCCAAACAAGTCACAGAGACTTACCTCGCGTCCGTCGTTCACCGAGCTTCGTCCACAAATGCTTGTTCACCTATAACATTTCACAACATACGTATTAAATCGAGTCTAAATCACCAAACTCCAAAATTTGCTAACTCCTAACTATAGAAAATTCTCCTAAACTCTATTTTAGTTCGTTGAGGCATTTCGTCGAGCAATTCGCGCTCGGCATTTCAAAAACCCCATTAATGGAGGTTTTTAAGCTCCAAGTTAACCAATGCTTCAATACACCTCAACAAATCGATGAACTAAGCTCCGATAACTATCAATACGTCTATTAGAGGCATAACTAAGCTCATCCTATCAATCACAAACATCGATTCATATTTCCGACGAAAACCCTAACAAACCCTAATTGTTTTAAACCCTAGAAATCGATATCTACCTCTCCAAAACCGTAGATTCGTACCTAGAGTCGAGGAAGGAGGAGGAAACGTGAAGAGAATCGAGTCGTCGGAGCTCTCGTCGTCGTGAAGAGGAGAAGGAGTTGCGCGGAGGGAGGAAGAAAATCGCACGGTGAGAGAGAGAGAATGGAGTTGGCGTGAGTGAGGGGAAAAGGTGGAGACTTTATGATTTTTATAAAATTGGTTTGCAAAATGACTAAATTGCCCTTCGCTTTTTTTTCTATTTATTTTCGTTACTTAATTCGTTATTCGACTAACGATTCACTTTCTCCAAAACTCCATATTTTACCATAAATTCCAATTTATTAATACGGCTTTGCTAAAAACTCTCCGTTTGCAAAACGGACCTCATTGACCTATTTACGAAAATGCCGTTTGTATTGGAATAAAAATTAAATCCCGTAAAGTCGGGTATTACACAAAACTTCAATTAATCCCTTGACTAGAAAAAAAATTAGAAATCCATAAAAGAGTAGAGAAAACCCTAGAGAGAAGAGGAGAGAGTGGCCTCCTAGAAAGAGTGAGTGTGAGTGAAAAGATAAAGGGAGAGAGGGTATAGAGAGAAGAAGAAGAGAGAAGATTCTTCGTTTTCAAAAAGAGATCTCACCTGATTTGAAATAATTCAAATCAGCATCTTTTCTCTTTCCTAAGCTAAATATCTCTTCAAATTCGTAGGTCTAACCGCAAATAATATCTCCACAGCAACATTTAAAAGATGCATTTTAAGAATTTTCTTTTAAACAACATTTGGTTTGCATGAACGTAAGACATGGGCACGCCTTATTCTGGGATTTCTTCTGCCAATTTTGCACTTTCTTTTCAAGCTTCCTCCAAATCTTGTTTTTATTTTCTAAATCTCTAAATTGATTCCAATCGATCCAAACTTTCGTCATAGCCTGTAAAACATGAAATTCAATCAAAACCAAGATTTCAAATAATAAATATAAGACAAAAGCCACATGAAATGATTGAGATTTTGAGCCTTGTCAAATTCCCCCACACTATAACAATGCTTGTCCTCAAGCTTGGAATGATTTGAGATCACTACAACCACATGTTTCTATGAAATTTAATTATTAGGTCCCAAACTTTCAAATCAAAATTGCAAATAAGAGAAAAGTCAATCATATAACGAGTCATTGCAAACTAACCACAAATGAACAATTTCCTCATTAATCTTTTAAATCCAAATGTAGTAAAATCTAACATACTCACCATGGATTCACTCATTACGCTCATATTGTTTCAGGGCTTAAATTTACCCTCAAGTCAAAACAAAGAAGGATGTTTACCATAGGCTTGCAAATATATCACATCTCCACCAATGAATAAAGAATTGGATGCAAAGATCAAAAGGTCTTTAAATGGGCTGTAATGGGGTTTGGGTCTAGGTAGGATGAGAATGAAATTTTTAACTTTTGATAAAAGAATTATACAAAGTACTCACATGAACTGAAATTCATAAAATTACAAGGAAAATTATGGATTCAAACCGTGTTGATGAGATCAAAACTCAAATGTCATACTTTTTTTGTATCCCAAAAGTTTTTCTCAACTGAATTTTTATGATTCATGAGAACAAAGGGAAAAAAACATTAAGGTGTCACTGAGGCACTTTAATTTTGATTCTTTTAAACCTCTTTTCTTTCTTTCTTTCGTGTTTTTTTTTTTTTTGGAAGCAAAGATTCTAAATATCATGCAAGACAAAAATCTTGAATTTCATGTAAGTAAGTTCATACAACTCTTTGATCTGGGTATAAACAGAGAAAATCAACACAAAGTGGTTCCAATATGGCTTGTAATATGACTAATTTCCAAATAAAAAGACTAAGGCTCAAAATTGACTTGTACTGGTCAATTACCAAGGTAGGCTTTTTAAAGTAAGGCCAAAATTGGCTATTCCAAAGTGCCTTTTTTTATCTCAATACATTTCAATTCAATGCAAGTTTTAGAAACAATCAAACTATGCATGACAATCACTTAAGAAAGAAAATTAAAGAGAAAATATAATGCATTCTCATAGGCTAAAAAAAACTTACAAGAGAGGTTAATTATATTAGATACTACAATATATATACATTCAATCAATCAGAAAAGGGATTACTCATTGTCTTGCAGAAAAAATTTGTAATAGACTTGAACCTTATTGCATTTTAGATTCATTTCAATGAAACAAAATAAAACAATTCAATAAAAAAACATGTGCATAGTGTCCCATCCTCCACACTTAGTGGATGCATTGTCCTCAATGTATGCAATGAAGATGCTCATGGATGCCATGAGCAGTATGGACATCTAGTCATTTATTTCTTTGTTTAGAAGAACTCCAGGAATAAGGCGTGAGCACGCCTTATTTTGAGTTCTCTTCTGATTGTTTGTTCCTTCTATCCTGATGAACTCCAGATATAAGGCGTGGGCATGCCTTATTCTGGATTTTCTCCTTGTTGTCTCTAAACTGAAAGAACACAAGAAAAATCATTTGTAGAGTCAAGATTCAACAAAATATAATGAAATAAACAACAACTAAGAAAAAAACAATAAAAACATTGGGTACCTGCCAAAAAATGCTTTTCTTTAATGTCTTTGGCTAGACGTTGCCTTTTCTTCACTCTTTGTAGGATGGGTATTCTAAATTGATTTGATTAATTTTATACATTTGAAAACCTTCATAAAAAGGTTTCAAGCGATGGACATTAACCTTAAAAATCTTATATGTCCCTACACTTTTGATTTCATCTGCAGCATGAGGAAACACATTAGTAACAACTAAAGAGCCCATCAATCTTGAGCGCAATTTTCTAGGAAATAATTTCAAATGGGAGTTATAAAGTAAAACTTTTTGACCAATAGAGAAATCATTTTTCGAGATCATGTTATCATGAAAGTCCTTTGTTTTGTCCTTATAAAGTTTCAAGTTTTTATAAGCATCATTGCAAATTTTTTCCAGTTCTTGCAATTGAAGTTTTTTTTGTGTCCCTACCTTATCCATATTCATGTTGCAGTTCTTTACAACCCAGTAAGCCTTGTGCACCAATTCAACAAGAGGAAGACATGGTTTCCTAAATATCAAATGATAAGGGGACATTCTTATCGATGTTTTATAAGCCTTTTGGTATGCCCATAATGTACCATTGAGGCATAAACTCCAATCCTTCCTATTAAGGATGACAATTTTCTCATTTCCCAAAAATGAATATTTGAAGTGGCTTGACAATGATTTTAATTCCAACTTTGGTATCTTCAACTCATCTCCATCAATCAAGTCAAGAGTTTCCTGCACCAAAGGGTCAGTGACATCCAAAGCAAAAATAGACTTCGCATCACTAGAATATTTCATGTCACAATAGATATTAAATTTAGTGACTTCTCCATCAAATTCCATAGTAAATGTATCATCACGCACATCAATTTTTGTTTTATATATTTTGAAAATGGACTTGAAAGCAAAATTAACGTCGCATTAGAAGTGTCATCTTCTTCCATATCAAGCACATGAAAATCAACAAGGAATACCATACCATTGACTTGAACTAAAACAACTTCTAAGACTCTTGCAGGATAAACATTAGATCTATTAGCGAGTTGGATAATCACATTATTTTCTCTTGAAGAACCCATCATAGAAGAATAAATTGAAAATGGCATGACATTTATTGAAGCTCCTAAGTCTAAATTGATCTCTTTATCTTAACATTGCCTATTATGCAAGGAATGGTGAACATATTTGGGTCTTTGCATTTTGCGGGCAATTTCTTATGGAGTACGGCTGAAACATTTTCCCCTATACTTATCTTTTCATTACCTTTTAGCTTCCTTTAGTTGGTGCACAATTCCTTGAGAAACTTGGCATAGAGAGGTTCCTATTTAATTCCATCAATCAACGAGATATTTACTTCAACTTTTGGAAAAGCTTCAAACATCTCCTTCTCTTGTTCCTTTCGTTTTTGTCTTGGTGAATCTAGAAGGAAAAGGAGGACTAGATACAAATATCTTTGGTGATGCACTTGGGATTTGTGAGGTTGTCACTTCTCTTTTGTTCTCTTCATTTATGGCATGCCCACGTGCATTCGATTCCTTCAATTCTTTATGATTGCTCAAAATAATTGCATTAACATTTTGTCTTGGATTAACCATATTTTGTGAAGACAACTTACCTTGGGATTCCATTCTATTAATGGATAAGGCTAGTTGACTTAATTCTCCAAATTTTTTATGCTTGATGCTTGTTCTTGTCTCATGTTGAAATTGTTGAGTGTTAGTCGCAAGTGATTGAACAATTTCTTCGAAAGACATATCTGATTTTGAGGAAGATGGTTGAGAATGAGAAAAAGTAGGATGTCGAGCTTGATAATTTTGGAAATTTTGTTGCATTGCTCCATAGTTGAAATTCGAATGATCTCTCCATCCTGGATTGTAGGAGTTTGAATATGGATCATACTTTCTTTGAGGTGGGCCCAAAAATCCTTCAATTGCATTGACACTCTCAATAGGGTTGTCTTGAAGTGAAGGTCACATGTCGGTTGGGTGACTATTAGCCGTGCGAATTCTGCAAACCTTTACTTATTGTCTTTTACCTAAAACCAATTGTTGAACAAGAAAAGTAATTTAATTTTCAAGAGAAGAACTATGTATCTCATTCAACCTCCTTGTAAGTGCGTCTTGGCAGGATCCAAATTGTTGGGAATTAGCAGCCATGATGTTGATCAAGTCCCTAGCTTCCCTAGCTGTTTTGCTAACAATAGCTCCTTCACTCGCCGCATCCATCATCTTCCTTTCCATAGGTAGCAAACCCTCATAAAAGTATTGTTGAGATATTGTTCATATATTCCATGTTGTGGACAACTTGCTGTTAACTTAAAATGTGTTTAAGTATAACTATGTTTTTGATGATTGTGATTAACGTGAAATGTATAAATATAAAATGATTGTAAGAAATGAACTTTATTAATATAATTACAGCTAATTGGGAATGCCCTTTAAAAAGGGTATTATGTTTTCTAACAATTTTGATTAAGTGTTGGTAGTCAAGACTGGTGCAAGCAAAATGTCAACCAGAATTTTAAGTCTTCAGCTAGAATCAACATAGACCGATAGTGGAACCAACTGAACAACGATCGCTGTCAAAGCGGGTTAGAAAGTCATCTGCCAGATATATCAACTAGGCAAAGCAAAGTCGACCGATGACAGAACTAATTGATTAATCGACCGAAGTCATCTGTGGGAATTACATCGACCAGACTCGGAAGTCTACCGAAAACAACGTGGACCGAACAAAGACTTCGTCCACAACGATAACATCATTCGAATAAAGAAGTCGTCCAATATGAGAATGCTTCACAAGATCAACGTCGTCCGAACAAAGACTTCGTCTGCCAGATTAACATCATCTGAATCAAGAAGTCGTCCAATATGAGAATGCTTCACAAGATCGACTTCCACCGAAGATGACTTCGTCCACTAGGATAACGTCATCCGAAATTAAGAAATCTTCCAGATTCTATGACTACAAAAATTACCAAACAAAATCAAATCGACCAGATTCTGAAGTCTACCGAACTCAATACCGAACAAAGTCAAGTCAACCAGATTCTGACATCTACCGAAATCATTGTCGACAAAAACCAATAAAGAAGTCAATCGAATAACGAAGTCAACCGAACAAAGATTTCATCTACTAAGATAACATCTTTCGAATCAAGAAGACTTCCACCGAAGATAACTTCGTCCACTTGGATAATAGGATCCGATTCAAGAAGAAGTCTTCTGCTGCGAGTAATATCTATTGCAGACCATAACTGCTAATTTTCTTTGTACGGACTCTTCTCAACAGTCATATTTTAGTACGAAAACAAGGAGTCGTCTGAATGAGAAGCAATTTATGGACAAAGGAAAAACAGTAGCTCGAGAGAAGAACTTTTGCGAACTTTTTGCCAATTTGATCAATTTTCTCTCAACTCTTACGAGCTCACACGACAATATCTGTTTACACCTCTCTAAACCTAAACTTGAGATTTTGTTTTGAGAGAGTGTAATATTTGTGCTCTACTATTTTCAATTTGTAAAAACTTGAAGGCAATGGATTGACGCCCGTGAAGTTCAATCCAGAATTATAAGGCTGTAGATCGACGCCCGTGAAGTTTGATCAGGAAATCTCGTTGAGGAGAAGTTAAGGATCTTCAAAGGGGAAACCTTAAAGCGTGGACGTAGGCAAGTTTGGCTGAACCACGTAAAAAATATCGGTGTCAAGTTCTTTCTCTCACTCTTACTTTTAAGTGCTTGTTGTTAATTGCTAATTTAGCGTAATTGTACAAAAAGTGAAAAGATAAGATAAAACTACTTGGCATCGTTAAAAACGATTAGGTTAAGAAGTTTCTAATTCCCCCCCCCCCCCCCCCCCCCTCTTAGACAATCAAGATCCTACAATTGGTATCAGAGCCTAGGTTGAATATTGTCATATTTGTGAGTTAGAAAAATATTGTAATACATCTACAATGGCATTCAACACAAACACATCACACGTAGAGGGACAATCCACTTCTAGGCCACCTCTTTTTGATGGTAATGACTATGTGTATTGGAAAGCTAGGATGAGAATTTTTATTCAGGCAATGGACTGTGAATTATGGAGTGTCATTGAAAATGGTCCATTTAAAGCTATGAAAATCGAAAATGGTGTAAGTGTACCAAAGCCAGCAAATGAATTAAATGATTCTGATAAACGTAATCAAAGTTTAAGTGCCAAAGCAATAAACACCTTGTATTGTGCCTTAAATAGAGATGAATTCAATAGGGTACAAGGATGTGATAGTGCATATGAGATATGGAGATTACTTAAGATAACTCATGAAGGAACTAATCAAGTTAAAGAAAGTAAAATGAGTATGTTAGTTCATGAGTACGAGTTATTCTCTATGGAAAAGGATGAATCCATTAACTCTATGTTTAAAACTTATGCCAATGAAGAATGTGTAAGAAAAGTTCTTGAATGTCTACCAAGAGCATGGCAACCTAAGGTGACAGCCATTCAAGAAGCAAGGGATCTCAAGCTCCTCAAGCTTGAAGAACTCATCGACTCTCTCATGACACATGAGATCACCATGAAAGCCAACGAGAAGGAGTATCTCAAAGTCAAGGAGATCACCAAAAGAACGGACATCGCACTCAAAGCCTCCTCTAACAAACAAGACGAATCCGAGAAAGAAGAGGACAATGAGGAGATAGCATTCATCTCAAGGAGGTTTAGCAAATTCCTCCAATGAAAAAGAATGCAAGGAAAAGAGGGTTTCAAAGGGAGACAAGTCTCAAAAGGAAAGAAAAATTACTTGCTTTGAATTTGAGAAGCCGGGACACATCAAGGCCGAATGTACACAAGCTAAGAAAGGACTCTAAAAATTTAAGAAGAGAGCTATGAAGGCCACTTGGGATGACAGTGAGAGTGACACTTCTTCAGAAGATGAGGAAGTCGCTAACCTTTGCTTCATGGCACACGAAAATGAAGTTAGTTTTTCCTCTAGTGATAGTGAAACTGATAATGGTGAGTTAATTGATGCATTTAATGATTTAGTAAAGCAATTTGGCATGTTAAAGACTAAATACAATATATTAAGAAAGGAAAATGCAAACTTGATCGAAAAGCATGCTAAGGAGTGTAATTTGCATGAAAATGAAATTAGTGAACTTGAGAGTAGAAATGAGAAATTAAATGGCACTGTTCTTAAGTTTACTAATGGGAGCAAGAATCTGAATATGTTGTTAGAAAGTCAAAGAGTGACGTTTGACAAGGTTGGGTTAGGTTATGAAAAATCTAACAAAAAATAAAGTTTATAAGAATTTCTTTGTTAGATCATCTACTTGTAATGCATGTAATGAAGTATGACATAAATCCTATGAATGTCCATTAAAATTAAGAAAAATTAAATCTTGCAGTAGATTACAATAGGTTCCTAAGGGAACAAAACCTAACACTAGGATCCAAAAGATTTGGGTACCTAAGAAGACCACTTAACTATTATTTTGTAGGTTGATAGCTCTCCCGGGAAGAATCAATGGTACCTCGATATTGGATGCTTGAGGCATATGACGGGAGACTCAACGAAATTTGTGTATTTCAACAAGAAGAAAAGAAACGTCACTTTTGGCGGGAATCAAAAGGGAAAAATTGTTGGCATCAGTAACATAGGTAATAGTTCTAACCCTATTATTGAAAATGTGTTATTAGGATAAGGGTTAAAGCATAATTTACTTAGTATTAGCCAATTGTGTGATAAATGATATAAAGTGACTTTTAAATCAAATTCTTGCATAATTAAGGATAGCTCATCTAGCAAAGTGCTGTTTCAAGGTTATAGAAAATAAAATGTATACACAATTGATTTAGTTAATATTGAATGCTTCGATGAGAAATGTTTTGCTGATTTGTTGGTTGATAGTTGGACTTGGCATAGAAGATTAGGACACATAGGTATGGATACCTTAGCTAAGATCACTATGACTAATCTAGTTAGAGGAATTCCAAAAATATCCTTTGAGAAAGATAAAGTCTGTGAAGCTTGCCAAATGGGCAAGCCAATCAAAATTTTCTTTGCATCAAAGAATGCAATTTCTACATCCAAGCCTCTATAATTTCTTCACATGGACCTTTTCGGCCCTTCTAATGTGGCCAGTCTATGAGGAAAATTCTATGTCTATATTATAGTAGATGACTTCTCTAGGTTCACATGGGTGTTATTCTTAAAGTCAAAGGATGAAACATTTGACACCTTCTCTAGCTTTAAGAGGAGAGTTCAAAATGAAAAGCAGCTCACCATTGTTGCTATTTGTAGTGATCGTGGTGGAGAATTTGAGAATGAGCGATTTGAACTTTTGTGCCTCAAACATGGAATTGAGCACAACTTCTCATCTCCTAGGACCCCTCAACAAAATGGTGTTGTTGAGAGGAAAAATAAGTCTCTTCAAGAGCTTGCTCGGACCATGCTCAATGAGAATTCTCTTCCAAAATATTTTTGAGCAGAAGCTGTTTCTATAGCATCTTATGTTCTAAATCGGGTCTCCATAAGATCTATTCTAGAGAAAACCTCTTATGAGCTTTGGAATGGAAAAATCCCTTTTGTCAAGTACTTTCGAGCCTTTGGTTGTAAATGTTTCATTCTAAACACCAAGGATAACTTGGCAAAATTTGATTCCAAATCTGACCTTGGAATTTTTCTTGGCTATTCCCTATCCAGTAAGACTTATAGAGTCTTTAACAAAAGAACTCTAGTTGTTGAAGAATATGTTAATATCAATTTTGATGATAATCTTTAAGCTACAATCAATGTGGAAGAAGATGACAATTTAGAAAAGCAAATGGATTCTCTCTCCTTAGACAAACCTAGTGAAACCATTCAAGGAGAAAATCCCTTAGATCCTTCTTCAAATTCTCTAGAAATTGTCACAGTCAAAGATAAAAATGATGCTCTTCCTAGAGATTGGAAATATGTCAAAAATCATCCTTTAGATGAAGTTTTAGGTGATACTTCCTTAGAAGTCAAAACCAGAGCCTCTCTTAGGAATCTTTGTGCTAATGTTGCATTAATCTCTCAAATAGAACCAAAGAAATTTGAGGAAGCCGAGCTAGATGAAAATTGGATTGTGGGCATGCAAGAAGAGTTAAATCAATTCGAAAGGAACAATGTATGAGAACTTGTTCCAAGACCTAAAGATCATCCAATTATAGGAACCAAATGGGTTTTTAAGAATAAGCTGGATGAAAATGAGATAGCTGTTAGAAACAAAGCTAGGTTAGTTGCCAAAGGTTACAACCAAGAAGAATGAATAGATTTTGAGGAAAATTTTGCCCCTGTGTCTCATTTAGAGTCAATTAGAATGCTCCTAGCTTATGCATGCTACAAAAACTTCACACTCTTCCAAATGGAGCATTTCTAAATGGATATATAATGGAAGAAGTTTATGTAGAGCAACTCTTAGGTTTTGAAGTCTATGATAAACTCGATCATGTGTTCAAACTTAAGAAGGCACTGTATGGTCTTAAGCAAGCTCCTAGAGCTTGGTATGATAGGTTGAAGAATTTTCTTGAGGAAAGGAAGTTCAAAAAGGGTAAAACCGATTCAACTTTATTTACCATGCAAAAGGACAAATACATACTTATTGTGCAAATCTATGTCGATGATATTATATTTGGTTCAACTAATATCTCTCTTTGTAATGAGTTCTCCTTACTTATGCAAAGTGAATTTGAGATGAGTATGATGGGGGAGCTAAAATTCTTCCTAGGTTTTCAGATTAGTTAAAATCTAAATGGTATTTTCTTCTGTTAAGAAAAATACATTAAAGAGCTCTTAAAGATATTTGGACTGAGTTCTTCTAAGTTAGCTAGAACCCTAATGAGCACCACTACTAAATTGGACAAAGATGAAAACGGGTTAAGTGTAGATATTAAGAAATATCGAGGTATGATTGGTTCACTTCTATGTTTAACTGCTAGTAGGCCTGATGTTCTGTTTAGTGTGTGCTTATGTGCTAGATTCCAAGCCTCTCCTAAAGAATCTCACTTAAATGCAGTTAAAAGAATATTCAGATACCTAAGTGGAACTTATGATTTAAGTTAGTGGTATCCAAAAGGTACATCTTTTGATCTTATAGGTTATTCAGACTCAGACTATGGAGTAGATAGAAAGAGTACTAGTGGAACGTGCCATGTAACGACCCATTTTCCTAGTAAGATATTGTCCGCTCTGAGGATTGGGTCGCAGCCCAATATCCTCTCCTCATAGCTTTGTTTGGCAAGGACTTTTCAGTCGGTCACCCAACCTAGTACTACTCTCGCCGAAGCACTTTTACCTTTGGAGTTCTTATGGGATCCGTTACCAATTGTTCTCCAAAATGCGTCTTACGATCTTGGGAGGGTGTCTTTACATATGTTTCATTTCCACATACTTCTCCAAGCGATGTGGGATTGTGACGACCCCCTTTTCACCACCTGTCACCTTTCGATTCGCGCGCGCAGACGTACTGCCATCCGGGTTCCGGTTCGTGCAGCCATCGTACACATACTTACACATCCAGGTCATCACAATCACCCCCCCCCCCCTCGAGGGCCCAACGTCCTCGGTGGCCACATTTTCGGTTGGGTACAGGCTCTGATACCATTTGTAACGACCCCTTTTCCCAGTAAGATATTGTCCGCTCTGGGGATTTGGTCGCAGCCCAATATCCTCCCCTCACGGCTTTGTTTAGCGAGGACTTCCCAGTCGGTCACCCAACCTGGTACTACTCTCGCCGAAGCACTTTTAACGTCGGAGTTCTTATGGGATCCGTTACTAATTGTGCTCCAAAATGCATCTTACGATCTTGTGAGGGTGTCTTTACATATGTTTCATTTCCACATACTTCCCCAAGCGATGTGCGATTGTGACGACCCTCTTTTTACGACCTGTCACCTTCCGGTTCGCCCGCACAGACGTACAACCATCCGGGTTCCGGTTCGTATAGCCATCGTACACATACTTACACATCCAAGTCATCACATGTCAATTCTTAGAAGAATCACTTGTTTCTTGGTACTCCAAGAAGCAAAGTTCTGTGGCACTTTCAACTACCGGAAGTGAATACATTGTTGCCGGTAGTTGTTGTGCATAAATGCTTTGGATGAAACAAACACTAGAAGACTATAATATGTTCTATGATAGGATTCCAATTAGATGTGATAATACAAGTGCCATAAACATCTCAAAAAATTCTATCCAACACTCTAGAACTAAGTACATCGAAGTCAGATACCATTTCATTAGGGATCATGTTCAAAAAGGGGAAATCACCTTAGAATTTGTCAATTCTTCCGACCAATTAGCAGATATCTTTACAAAACCCTTAGATGAAAAATCGTTCAATGATATTCGAATCCGTTTAGGTATTATTATGAGTGAAAAACCTTAAACGGTCGATGTCATGTGTTTGCAATCTCTTGTATCTCTCTGGAAGGAACGGTTGAGAAATTGAGATTTTTCTCAAGTATATCGGCTGCGATTTTATATGGATCGGATGATGTAGGGAACGGTCGATGTACAAACCAGACGAAGTCAGTTCTTAACTTCTTTAAATTTACTTTCGGATTACAGAAACCCTACTTCTCTTCCAGAGCGCGAAAAACTTTCGAAAACCTCTCATTCTCTCTTGATCCTCCTCCGATTCAAGGATCTCACTTTTCCACACTACCGTTAGATTCAATTCCAGTCATTTAGCAGATCAATTGCGCCGAGAGTCTAACAGGGTCTTCACTCACATCGGGTATCTTAACTTATCTTTGGCCCAGAGTGATAGTGAGCCCTCTCCTTTGGATGAGGGCCTGGACGAAGGTGGAGAGAATCCTGAGGTAGCTCATCAAGCCACTCCAGTTGTTTCTTCGGGTGATGTTGGGGATGCTATAGCTCAGGATGCTGTTGGTGATGTTTTTTGTGCGGACGAGCCCGTACTTAATCCAGCTACTGTTGCTGATGATGTTACTGGTCCTAGTGATCTTGTCATGGCTGAACCGGTTGCTGAGGGAGAGCACTTTGATGGCTCACCCATAGCTGATGCAAGGGCTGCAGGGGATGCAATTGATGCCGAAGGCATTCCCCATGTTTCTACTACTTCTATTGTTCCAGATGAGGATCCAGATGAACCTATGTTCAGATGTGCGAGGGATTTCTACTCCCGCATGAACTAGGCTGATGTGCCTCATCAATTCCTTCATTCTACACTATGTCTCGAATAGATAGTTTTAGATACTTTGGACTCTCTTAGGATACTTATTTTTTGATCAATCTTTATCATTCTTTCCCATTATTTATCTTTGAATTTTTCTCAGTATTTATCACACTTGTGTTGTGTTGAATGACTTTCTCGCTTCTTGACACTGCTTCTCAACATTTTTTTTGATAATGTCAAAGGGGGAGAAAAGTATGAATATAGTTTTGAGTATGGGGGAGTTTATACATTGTTAATTGTGAAAAACAGAATAGCATGAGGGAGTATATGTTTATTCATTGTATATTTGTCATCATCAAAAAGGGGAAGGTTGTTAACTTAAAATGTGTTGAAGTCTAACTATGTTTTTGATGATTGTGTTTAACGTGAAATGTTTAAATATAAAATGATTGTAAGAAATGAACTTTATTAATATAATTGCAGTTAATTGGGAATGCCCTTTAAAAAGGATATTATGTTTTCTAACGATTTTGATCAAGTGTTGGTAGTCAAGACTGGTACAAGGAAAATGTCAACCAGAATTTTAAGTCTTCTGCCAGAATCAATATAGACCGATGGTGGAACCAACTGAGCAACGACCGCTGTCAAAGTGGGTTAAAAAGTCATCCACCATATATATCAATTGGGCAAAGCAAAGTCGACCGATGGCAGAACTAATTGATTAATCGACCGAAGTCGTCTATGGGAATTACATCGACTAGACTCTGAAGTCTACCAAAACAACGTCGACCGAACAAAGACTTCGTCCACAACAATAACATCATTCGAATAAATAAGTCGTCCAATATGAGAATGCTTCACAAGATCCGAACAAAGACTTCGTCTGCCAGATTAACATCATCTGAATCAAGAAGTCGTCCAATATGAGAATGCTTCACAAGATCGACTTCCACTAAAGATGACTTCGTCCACTAGGTTAACATCATCCAAAATTAAGAAATCTTCCAAATTCTATGTCTACAAAAATCAATACCGAACAAAGTCAAGTCGACCAGATTCTGACATCTACCAAAATCATTGTCGACCAAAACCAATAAAGAAGTCGATCGAATAACGAAGTCGACCGAACAAAGATTTAATCTACTAAGATAACATCTTCTGAATCAAGAAGACTTCCACCGAAGATAACTTCGTCCACTTGAATAGGATACGATTCAAGAAGAAGTCTTCTGCCGCGAGTAATATCCATTGTAGACCACAACGGCTAGTTTTCTTCGTACAGACTTTTCTCAATGGTCATATTTTAGTATGGAAACAAGGAGTCGTCTGAATGAGAAGCAATTTACGGACACTAGTATAAAAGGAAGAACAGTAGCTCGAGAGAAGAACTTTTGCGAACTTTTTGCCAATTTGATCAATTTTCTCTCAACTCTTACGAGCTCACACGACAATATCTGTTTACACCTCTCTACACCTAAACTTGATATTTTTGTTTTGAGAGATTGTAATATTTGTGCTATACTATTCTCAATTTGTAAAAACTTGAAGGCAGTGGATTGACGCCCGTGAAGTTCAATCCAGAATTGTAAGGCTGTAGATCGACACCCGTGAAGTTTGATAAGGAATCTCGTTGAGGAGAAGTTAAGGATCTTCAAGGGGGAAACCTTGAAGCGTGGACGAAGGCAAGTTTGGCCAAACCATGTAAAAAATATCAGTGTCAATTTCTTTCTCTCACTCTTACTTTTAAGTGCTTGTTGTTATTTGCTAATTTAGCGTAGTTGTACAAAAAGTGAAAAGATAAGATAAAACTATTTGGCATCGTTAAAAACGATTAGGTTAATAAATTTTTAATTCATCCCCCCCCCCCCTCTCTTAGACAATCACGATCCTACACTTGCACACAATTGTTTAAATCTCTCCCAATACCCATGTAAGGTTTCTATGTTTTTCTTGTTTACTCCACATATTTCCCTTCTAATGTTGGCGGCTCGCAAGGTGGGAAAATATTTCTCAAGGAATAGTCTCGCCATATCCGCCATACTATTGGTCGATCCAGGAGGAAGGTAAAACAACCAATCTTTAGCATTGTCGTCCAATGAGAATGGGAAAGCACGCAACTTGATTTGGTCTTCAGACACTCCTTGTGGTTTCATACTCGAACACACCACATGGAATTCCTTTAGATGCTTTTGAGGATTCTCATTATCCAGACTACGGAATGTTGGTAACAAATGGATCAAACTATATCTCAATCTGAAAGGAGTTTCTAAGTCTTGGTATTCGATGAAGAGGGGTTGATGATTCACATCATGTAATATCCGGTTTGTACGGATTTTGGATTTAATATATTATATTGATATATTATATAATTTGTGGCATTATTAGTACATATGTCAAATTAATTCAGTTTCGCAAACGGAAAGCGTCATTTGAATCCTAACGATTTATAGGAATTTTAAGGAATTTACGAGAATTTTCGGAATAATAACGCTATATTCCAAGTAATTACGTTTCTCGAGATATAACGATGTTTTATTAAAAATAGTAAACGAGTTCCGTTTTGCGAATGGACAGTTTTAATAAATCCCTGGTGACAAGTTAGACTTGTTGGCAAAATTTGGAAATTTAGAGAACTCAAACCGTTGGACGATTAACGAAACGGATGAATAAAATCTGAGGAAGGGCAAAATAGTAATTTTACGAATCAAAATAATTAATAAAAACAAATCACCCCCCTCCTTCGGCAGAATCACTTTTCCTTCTGTCTTCTTTCTCCTCCTACGACCAGAGAGCAAACCCTCTCTGTTCTCTCAAGAGATTTTGACGATCCGACCTCCAATCTCTTCCGTTTCTCTTCCGTTCCTCGTCATTTCTTCTCCTCTCGCTACCCTCGGTATGTACCTACAATTTTAGAGCTTTTATTTCAACGTTTACGCCGTTTTAGATAATTAGGGTTTCGATTAAATCTCGTTAAAAATGCGAATTAGGGTTCGTAATTAATAGGTTAGCCGTGATTAAGTACGTATTGAACGTATTGGACGTTAGTGGACGAAGAAAAATCAATTTGAGAAAAAGTTAAAAATTGGTAAATTTTCGAGTTTTGAGAGAAAAACTCGTTAATTGAGATTTCGAATTATCGAGCATTAATTGGCGTTCTAAATGCTTTGATTAGCTAAGTGAGGAATTTAGGAAAAGTTTTTTAGTTAAGGTTTGAAATTTGGACATTAATAGTTTAAATTGGTTTTAACTGCGAATATCGTGTTTTCTTCAGACCCACGACTCTCGTGGACAAAGCTCGAGATTCAGCGCGCTCGAGGTAAGTTTTCGTGACTTACTTTGACCAATCGGTCTACACCATACTTCGAAGTCGTATCGAGGATCCCTGAAGAGTTGTTTGTTTAATCTGCTTTTGGTTGAGTAGTTAGGTTTAATTGTTTATAGGTTAGTTTATTTCGGTCTTGATGGTATACATGTGTTTGTTTATTGTATGGTTACATTATGCTTATAACTGTTCATGCATCACGAGTTTCAAAATGGCATGAAAATGGATTTCTGCACGAGTTTTCAAATGAAATGAATAATGAACGAAAATACGTAATCTGTATCTGGTCACGCGGGATGGGGCTCAGGCATGGCTGTAGGGTTTGTGAGCATGTACCCCCCTCCTCTAAATCGAAAGTGGTAGTCCGACCGCGGGATGTATCCTTTCCATTTAGAGGGCTGATATCTCGGTGGCAATATGTAAGAAATGATCTGATATGTCTGATATGCATGTTTTCTGAACTTCATATGCACTGCACGCATGCATCTGCATTTACGTAACTTACTGAGATTTCAATATCTCATATGTGTCTGTATGGTGTAGGTGATATTTTAGGAGACATTGAGCCAGGTGAGGACGACGTTCCTCCTCCTAGCGTGGGGTGCAGTTGATGGATGATGGCCGTGGGTGTGCGCTGAGCAGTCGAGGCGTGTATTGACCCGTGGGGGATGTACGTAAAGGTTTTGGGGGTTTTTGAGACATTTTGGATTGATGATAAACTGTATAGAACATATTAGGGTGCTTGGTTCTGGATAGAGGTTAGATAACATTTTGGTAATTGTATGTAAAACGCTTTGGTTTAAACTGTTTACTGAATGTTTTGAAAATGTTTTGATTGGTTTAGGTTGTTACGGATAGCTCGGTTTTTAGAGCTATCCACGCAGTTGGACTTCGCAAAGTCTGTTGTAAGCTAATTGAGTTTAGAATACGTTTAATTGGATGGATGAGTTATAAGTTTATTGTGATTTTAGGTGTAAAACCATAGAAGTTTTGCTCTCTGGAAATCGGATTCCAGAGAGCTAATTGAAGTGTTTCCAGAGAGCTAATTGAAGTGTTTGATGCATAGAGCGTTGAAGGGTTTGAAGGAACTGGAAGCAGGTGTGAGGGAACTGGATCGCTGCTTGCTGTGGAGCAATGCAGCGATCGATCTCTGCTGCAGAGCAGAGATCGATCGCTGTTGCTATAAAGCAATGCAGCGATCGATCTCTGCTGTGCAGCAGAGATCGATCGCTGTTGCATAATGTAATGTAGCGATCGATCTCTGCTGCAGCGCAGAGATCGATCGCGGCCACGGCTCAGCGATGCAGCGCACAGTCGCTGCATGTAGCAGCGACTGGTCGCTGCCTTATTTGTTTTCAGGGCGGACCGTTTTGCCCTCCCCTTTTTCTGATTTGTTTTAAGTTATTTTTATTAAGTAGTTTAAATGTTATTTAGTTATTAAGTGTTTGTTTTAAATGATTTCAAGGTTAGATTTCAATTCCGATTTCGATCCTGATTTCGATTTCGGTTTAGGTTCCGCTTAGAGTTTATTTAAGTATAAAAAAAAATAATACGGGAAATACGGGTACGGTATTAGGGGTGTTACACATCAAGTGTGGTCAGTTGTGTTAATGTGCATTCAACCATTGCTTCTTCCATGCCGATGTCACTTTTTGTGGTCTTCTCAAATATAGAATCAAATAGGAGTTCAATGTAGGAGAAGAACACACAATTAAAAGTAAAAAAATAAAAATAAACAATAATTTTTTTTTAATTAAAAAAAACCTATTTATACTACTCTCTGGTTGATTGCCAAAATTTGATGCGTGTCAAAAGTACCAAAAATAATTCTTGCTAAAAATATATGAATTTGTAGATTGGTAAGAAAGGTCGAATCTACAGGGAATAGTAAATAGATTTATTTTTATAAAAATTATATCACAAGAAAATTAAGGGTTTTAAGTTTTGATAATTGAAAATAAGTAATAAATAATAACATGAGATTTCAATTGAGAATGATTATCTAGTCAATGAGTGATTTCAGTTTTGATTTGGTGGACTAATCATTGAAACATGAATAAATTTTAATCTTCTTGAATAAATTGGTTATAGTTACCGTGACGCTCTAATAATCTATTATCTTCTTAGTTTCTCGATAACCAAGAGACGCTCTATGAATTAACTCTCTTATTAAAAAAAAAAAAAAAAACCCTAAAGAGACAATCTTAAGAGTTAATTTATCAATAGCATTAAGAATTAGAGAGATCAAATTCTTGCAAATTATCTCAACAAGCGCGAATAATTTAAACTAAATCATACACCTTCGTAACCTACATTATTTACCACATGTATTAGAACCTTTAAACAATTACATATTTAAAATTCTTAAATGGTAATATATTAAATTGATAAATTGAAGAATTACTAATTCAAACAATCCACAAAATAATAATGTTATGAAACAAAGAAGATGTATAAATACTCAACAAGAAAAAAAGTAACAAAAAGAGTAGATCTCACATTTCATTGGTAAATCAAAACTTTAATTAATCCCTTGACTAGAAATAGAAATTTAGCAATCCATAAAAGAGTAGAGAAAACCCTAGGGAGAAGAAGAGAGAGTGGACTCCGAGAAAGAATGAGTGTGAGTGAGAAGATAAAGAGGGAGAGGGTAGAGAGAAGAAGAAGAGAGAAGATTCTCCGTTTTCAAAAAGAGATCTCGCCTCATTTTAAATTATTCTAATTAGAGTCTTTTTTGTTTCCTAATCTAAATCTCTCTTCAAATTCGTAGGTCTAACTGCCAATAATATTTTGTTAAAAGATTGTATTGTCAGATTTTCTTTTAAATAGTACTTGGTGGAGTGACCGTAAGACATGGGCACACCTTATTTTGGGATTTTTTCTTCCCATTTTGCACTTTCTTTTCAAGCTTCCTCCAAAGATTGTTTTTAGTTTCTAAATCTCTAAATTGATTTCAATCAATCCAAATTTTCGTCACAACCAGTAAAACATGAAATTCAAACAAAACAAAATTTTCAAACATTTCAAATAATAAATATAAGATAAAAGCCACGTGACATGAATAAGATTTTGAGCCTTATCATGAAGGTGTAGCTAAGATCAATAAAGCATTATGATGAATGCTGACAAAATCTAGCAATTCATATGTCCTGTAGGGTTCCACAGTCTTAGGTGATGCAATAGTTACTACTCATTATGATGATCTATCAAGTTATAATATATGTGCTTGAGGGTATGAATGGAAACAAAATGTTCAACTGAAAGAAAAAACAAAAGGAACTTCTAGATGGCTAGAGCACCAATAAATTATAATTTTGTGAGCACTGTGTTTTTGAAATTAGAAATGAGTCATACTCACTTTAAGCACTCATAGTATTCATTTGATCTATGACAACCAGCTTCGATACCTCCAAATGAAGTGGCCACCTATATGTTGACTTTATTGATTTTGGATGTTCTTTCAAGCAGATGAGTTAAAGACTTTGATTGAAAAGCAAACCAACAAGGAGGTCACACGTCCATGCAATGATAAAAGTTTGGATTAGCAACCGAAACTTTGTAGCAAAATAGAATGACAAAGAAAATGGAGTACGGTGTATCCTCTCCAATTGTAGTTTACCTAATTTCTTTTGGGCTAAAACAGCTACTACTGCTTGTAATCTTTTGAATTGTTCTCCATTTATTACTCTTGATAAAAAGATAGCATAGGAGCTATGGTCTGGTACTCCTGCATATGAGTTCAATTTGACAGTATTAAGTTGCCTTGCATATGTTCATGTTAATAATAGCAAGTTAAAATCTAAATCACTAGAACTATATATTTTTTAGGTACAAGATAGAATAAATGGATATAAGATATGGAGTCTAGACTCCAAAAAAATCATAATCAATAGAAATGTTACATTTAATGAGGCTATTATACTTTTTAATTCACTTTATAAAGCTTCCGCTGAAAAAGATTAAGCCTATATCAAGTGTCTAGGTAGAGCTGGAGATTGGAGCAGGATCTATATGAGAATCTTCAAGTTGCCGTAGCCTAGCTCGAATATTCCAGGTGATATCGTTTATGCATCATCACCCATTTCAATTTTATAATAGTATTCTATTGCCAAGGATATGCCCAGAATTGTAATTAAATCTTCATAAAGATATGGTGAAGCTAATATAAATACTTATGCTTTAAATGAGTAATAAGTTATTGATTCTAATGAGAACATTTTCTATAATTAGAGTCTTTACTGTAACGACTCTAGCAAATATATTATTTGCATGTAAGAGAAGATAAATCTATCTAAAGGAATGACACATAGAGTTAGCCAGATTGCCTAAGGAAAAAAACATTGTTTGTTATGAATGGATGTTGAGAAGAAAAAAATTTAGATCCGATGTTGAAGAAGTCATCTCCAAGATACATCTAGTTGCTAAGGCTTACAACCAAGTTTAAAGCCTAAACTTAATGCATGTGTTTTTATTCGGTCGTAAAACATAGTTTAATTTGAGTTTTGCTTAGTGTCATGACTACGCACAACTTTGAGCTTGAGTATTTGAATGTGAAGACTGCGTTTTACATAAAGAACTTGAAAAAGACATACATGCAACAACTTGAAGGCTTTCTAGTCTTCACAAAAGGAGGACTATGTTTGTTCACTAAGAAAGTCCTTTTATGTTTACCCTTATAGTGGTATAAGAGATTTGACTAATTCACTCTTGCTCATAGTTATAGAAGAAATGATTATGACAGTTATGTCTGTATTAAGAAGAGCGAAAATAGGTCAATTGTTTTTCTACACTTACGTTGATGACAAGTTAATAGCAACAAAGGATAACGGAGAGATTAGAAAAGTTGAAACACTATGTCAGAGTCCGAGCTTGCCCAGAACATGTTGTCCATGACTTCTCATGTTATTAGAGTAAAGTTCTTTCAATTAACATAATTATGTTGTATTTCTTTTCTTTCTATTTTAGGAAAGTGACTCCTCGCCACCATAGGATATCACGATCCGGAGGTGAGTCTAGACAGAAACGCTGGGTTGAGTGACTTGATCCTCAGAGAGAATTTGATCGTCGAGCCCAAGGTTAGGTTTTTCACTAAAAGACTTTAAAATAATCTAAGTACTCGCCCAAAAGTAATGAGCCAAAGTCAAACATAATGATCACATAAAAATAAATTAATGTAAACTTAAATGAATCTAATAAGTATTGTGCAGCAAATAAAATACTAAACACCCAACATATTAAACAAACAAAAATAAGGAGAATAAATAAATTAAAGAATTTTCTCACCCCAATAAATAATAGCGCTTGAGAAAAATAAAAAGAAGAACGAAGAAGGAGGTCTACTCCTCAACAAGCATCATCAATACCAAACTCCACAATCCCAACTTTCGAAAGAAGGGAGAGGATCTTTGAGGTGAGCAACTAACTCAATAGAAAACCCTATACTATCTCAATTGCATGTGAAAATTGATTTTATCATTTTCTTTCAAAAATTATGAATAGTTATTTCATTTCAAAATAGGTTTCACGAGTCAAGGATTTTTAAATCATTAAATCTTTTATACCGTTTTTAAAATAAGCTCAACAAGCCATCAATAGGGGAGGTTTAAAAACATTGTTACATACTTGGATAGCTATAAATAAAGTAAATCTCAACCGTTTTTTGTTAGAAAATCATCACAGTGAAAATGCAAGGTCACACAAGAACCGCTCCAGCACACTTTCACAGAAATGTGGCGATTCGAAGATCCGACAGCACCTCATGACTCAGAAAGAAGTTAAAAATAGACGGTGATCTAAAGATCGAGCCACGTCACCCGGGCTACCAGTGGGGTTCTCAACAATGGTACAACCCATAACTCAAAGGATAGCCATTAAACAGTCAGCGATGACACCACCCACGTAACTGCCACTAGTGGCTAGCGAGCAAGCTCCAACGCGACACCACCCATCGTATTCAAATAAAAATACCATGGCCAGGTTTAGGATTCAAAATCCAAAGAGTACGTCAACATCGCCCAATTATCTATTTTTGTAACATATAAATAAACAACATTCACTTAGCAAAAAGTGTACATGTTCTAACTCCAGTTATTTTGGTTACTCGGCTGATGTAACCCATAATAACTGGAGACCGATACCAGAATGACTCAGTTAAGCCAATCAACAATCAGCCCATCGAACGTACATATAAAACCAAGAATAATGCTATGTGTACTCTCTTATTTCACTCTCTTAAAAAATTTGCTGACGTGTCATACAATTATTGGTGTAATTAAACTACAATTAATGTAACAAATTACTTTTTTATAATTTATGACATTAATTACACCAATAATTGTATGACATGTCAGCAAGTTTTTAAGAGAGTACATATAACATTATTCTAAAACAAATAGCAATGAAATATCATTCTCTTATAAAATTAACGTGTAAAACATACATACTGGCGACCAGTCCCCATCAAAATTTTCATAGGTTTCAATCCACCAAAATATGTTTTGAAAACCATGCTATGCAAAACATACAATATAGAAACTCCTACCTCTATGATTACTAGAGCCTTACATACTAGCTAACACATGCTATCAGAAACCGACAACAGGAATAAGCCATTGATTTCAAGACGACGAAAACATAGACACTGTCAGAACTTATAACAAACTGATCAAATCTCAATCAGAACACAAGTGATTCTAAAGAAAAATAAATAAGGATTGGAACCCTATTTCATAAGGAAAAATGTTAAAAACCAAATCAATATACGAATACGAACAATAAGTGGATCCTACATCGACCCTAGGAACCCAACTAAGAAACCAAGAAAATGATTGCAAACCCATAAGCGGTTGACGAACCTAGTATTGGTTGACCGATCGACCCTTAGCAATCGACACCTCTTCCTCTCTAGTTTCCACCAAGGGTCGATCGTTGACCCTAGAGGTCGACACCTTAGGACAGGGTTTGACACCTTGAACAAAGGGTTGAAGCTTGTTGCTCTCGGGTTGAAGTGATCGACACCTTGAGCAAAGGGGTCAACCCTAGACCCTATCGAGTATGGTAAGTGTCGACTAGTAGGTCAACACTTGTACCCTAAGGTCAGTTGGGGTCGACACTTGCGGAAGTGTCGCCTTTGCTTCACTCTGCCATCACCATCAGTTGACATTTACTCGACAAATATCAACCTCTGCGTCAATTTCCAGTTACGAAAGTGCGTAATCTAGCCTTTCTTGCCAATTTCTACCTTGAATCGACAGAATAACCTGCACAAACTCCAAATTTACCAAAATAACACAAAAAGAACCAACCATTTTGAGTTTCGAACCTTGAAATTCCAATCCGACAAAAAAAATGCTAACGTCGAAACTAACAAAAATGGAGTAAGGAACGACTTACCCCTTCATGAAACTTGGAGATCGAAACGTCAAAAACACGACCTAGGCTCTCCCTCCCTCCCTCTCTCTCTCTCTCATTATGAGGAAGGGAGGACTCATTCCTCCCTCATAAAAAAATAAAATTTAATATATAAAAATATAATATAAATGTATTACATTTAATATATTAAATAAACCATTAAATCCACCTAATCGAGAAAATGCCAAACTCTAAACAAAATTTCACCTATAACAAATTTAATTGACTTAACCAAATTATCAGCACTCAACTACATGGAAAAATTTCGAGCTTCACTGGCAGCCCAAACGCTTAAGGAATTCTCTTCTAACAAACCCGATGACAAAATACTCAGTTACCCCTACTCAAAATTTTCTGAATTCTACTACACGGAACACAAAAACCTATTGTTTAATTAAAAATTTACACATCGCCAAATGCCAACGGAGCAAGAAAATTTTAGTCAACACGAAACAAGTTAATATCAAATAATGCATGAAATGTACTAGGAAAAATCCAGAATAGATAATTAGCAGATATTATATAGCATGTATTCCCTTTTTTCTATTTTAGGAAAGAGTGACTCATCGCCATCATAGCATGCAAAATGTTGCCGTGGTAGAGACAATCCAGATTGCTCTTTATGGGAAGACCATGATTTGACGTATATCGACCCTTGCTCTACATTGCCATCACCACAACTAGTTACTCGACAAAATACGGATTGTTGCGTCAATTTTGAGCGACAAAAGTGCATAATCTAGCATTTCTAGCCAATTTCTGCCCAATCGACAAAACAACCTACAAAAATCCAAATTTACCAAATAACACAAAAAGAACCAACCATTTTGAGTTTCCAACCTCGAAATCCCAATCTGACAAAAAAAACGCCCATGGGAAACTACAAAAACGGAATAAGGAATGACTTACCCCTTCATGAAACTTGGAGATCGAGACGTCGAAAACACGACCTAGGCGCGGTGCCCTCTCCGTGCCATCTCTCTCCTTTCCACGCACAAACGAGGAGGAGGACTCCTTCCTCCCTCATAAAAAAATAAAAAAGTATATATAAGAAGGTAATAGAAAATGGGATACATTCAATATAGTAAATAAGCAATCAAAATTTTCAAACGTAATCGAGAAAATGCCAAACTCTAAACAAAATTTCACCCGCAACAATGTAATTGACTTAACCAAATTATCAGCACTCAACTACATGGAAAAATTTCGAGCTTCACTGGCAGCCCAAACGCTTAAGGAATTCTCTTCTAACAAACCCGATGACAAAATACTCAGTTACCCCTACTCAAAATTTTCTGAATTCTACTACACGGAACACAAAAACCTATTGTTTAATTAAAAATTTACACATCGCCAAATGCCAACGGAGCAAGAAAATTTTAGTCAACACGAAACAAGTTAATATCAAATAATGCATGAAATGTACTAGGAAAAATCCAGAATAGATAATTAGCAGATATTATATAGCATGTATTCCCTTTTTTCTATTTTAGGAAAGAGTGACTCATCGCCATCATAGCATGCAAAATGTTGCCGTGGTAGAGACAATCCAGATTGCTCTTTATGGGAAGACCATGATTTGACGTATATCGACCCTTGCTCTACATTGCCATCACCATCAACTATTTACTCGACAAATATCGATTGTTGCGTCAATTTTGAGCGACAAAAGTGCATAATCTAGCATTTCTAGCCAATTTCTGCCTCCAATCGACAAAACAACCTACAAAAACTCCAAATTTACCAAATAACACAAAAAGAACCAACCATTTTGAGTTTCCAACCTCGAAATCCCAATCTGACAAAAAAAACGCTAATGTTGAAACTAACAAAAACGGAATAAGGAATGACTTACCCCTTCATGAAACTTGGAGATCGAGACGTCGAAAACACGACCTAGGCGACGGTGCCCTCCTCCGTGCCATCCTCTCTCTCTTTCTCCCGCCACTAAACGAGGAAGGGAGGACTCCTTCCTCCCTCATAAAAAAATAAAAATTAATATATAATAATGTAATAGAAATGTATTACATTCAATATATTAAATAAGCAATCAAAATTTTTCAAACGTAATCGAGAAAATGCCAATCTCTAAACAAAATTTCACCCGCAACAAATTTAATTTACTTAACCAAATTATCAGCACTCAACTAAAAGGAAAAATTTTGGGCTTCAGTGACATCCCAAATGCTTCAGGAATTCTCTTCTAACAAACCTGATGACAAAATACTCAGTTACCCCTACTCAAAAATTTTAGAATTCTACTACACCGAACACGAAAATCTATTGTTTAATTAAAAATTTACACGTCGCCAAATGTCAACGGAGCAAGAAAATTTGAGTCAACACGAAACAAGTTAACATCGAATAACGCATGAAATATATTAGGAAAAGTCATGAATAGATAACTAGCATATATTACATAGCATATATTCCCTTTTTTCTAATATAGGAAAAAGTGACTTCTCGCCACTATAACATGTAAAATGTTGCCATGTTAGAGACAATCTAGATTGCTCTCAAAAAGTATTTGGTACTTGTAAACTGGTTAAAAACCAATCCAACTTCTTAATAAAATGATCCCACACAAACTTGGTCAAAGTAAGAGTCTTTAGCACTCATTGGTCAACCAAAAACAAGCCACCCTTCAATAGGATAAAAGGAGCGTGGTCGACCACTAGCAAGTTGGTTCATGATGCAGTTGACAAGCACAACCCTTATGTCTATTGAACTTTGGTTTGATCGACTTATTCGACCATACGACTGGTTCGATCGAACGAACTGACACCCTAGTAGACTAATTCGACGACCTAACGATCGAGTTTCTGAAACACTCTTATTCCCCATGAGTTCTCAATTCCAAGAAACAATAAACCAAATCAAGACTTAATCTACATTCATTTTGTGCATACAAGTTCAACATTTACTCACAAAATTTAAAACTTTAATCAGAAATCAAACTTTTCATTGAAATTCCAAATTCGATTAAGAATACGATAATCATGTTACATCATGGCTCACACCCCTCGTAGAAACCTCAAATCCTCTCTGTGATCGTCCTTCCGTAATACCCATTTAATCTCTCTTGGATGGATTATGAACCTAGATTGAATCCCCAAGTAAAAAATCTAAGTTTTTGAGAAAATGATAAGGTAACAGTGAAAAGAGTTGACTTACATCTTAAATCCTTGTGTCGTACAACCACTAAAACCTAATCTCTAGCCACTGTTCTCGGTCAACCATCTCTCCTCTCAATCACCAAAGGAGAGCGCCTTGGGTCTAGGACTAAGAAAGAGATGCACTATATCATCTTAGGCCCAACTCCAAGAAAGCCCATTAACCGATCAGCTCCAGCAATTAAATGGTAACAAAAGTCCTCACTTCATGGAATAAATAGACTCTTAACATACCTTAAAAATGAATAAATGTTGCAACGTTTACGGAAGTACAAATAATTTCCAACAACCACATGCGTGAATGAAAATAGTTTCTCCTAGAGGACGTTTGCATAAAGATAAATAGTCAAAGACTTTTAACTATTCTCTAATGAGATATCTTGATCTTTCATCTTATTATTGCAAAAATTAATAATAGAATTCCCATATTTTTCATTTTAGATTGTTATTTCTCTTTCTTAGTTGGTCTAGCCATGAAACATTGGAAGCCAAATCTGAAGCCAATATGGGCTGGAAAATTAAAAGCCGAAAGTCAGAAGATGGGCTACTTATAGCATCTACTCTTGATGTAGGATGGATTATTAGAAAAAAAAATATATTATTTTGTAATAATTTTTTAATTCTTCATTTATTTTATTTTGTGATAATGCATTGGAATAAAGTAAAATATTTTGATTATTTGATATAGTTTTATTCATTGAATTTAATGATTTTATATTTTAATTTAGAGATAATTTAAGAAAGTTTAAAGAAGTTTGAATTAGTTTAGAGATAGAGATATTTTGTTTGATTTTATTATTTTTGAAGGCCATAAATATGTGTTTCAATTGTATTAAGAAGGAGATTTTAAATTGAATGAAGAAAATCATGAAGAGTTCGCTAGAACTTCTGGACGACTTCAAAAAAAATCGACTGTCAATATTAGTTGAACCAACAACTCTTGGAAGCTATTATTTTGGCATTTAACGTGATTTTTCCTATTTCAAATTTATGGTACTTAAAGAAATAAAATGTATAAAGAGTTCTCTTTTTTCGTCTAATCCCTTCATCTGTATATTGTTTTGCCATCAACTAGCTCTAAAAACTTGATTCACAATGCTGATATCATCAAATCTACACTAATACAAGAACAAAAACAAGACTATAAAGTTATTGTGAGTTATATGTTTTCTTGCTAAACGTATCCAAGTGTATAAATACAACGTGAAAAACGCAAATAGTCTTATTATATGTTCCTCATTCCTACGTATACTTTGTGGCCACCTGCAAACCAAGTAGTTAATCATGATGGCACAATCGACACCAGAAAGAAGTGCACAATTTCACATCAATTAAAAAAGGTGAATGTGCATGATTTACAAGTAAAATTTTCTTACCTGCCTAATATAATGCGATTTTAGAAAAAATTTAAGGATAAATCATATGGATTTCGGCAGTAATAAGATTATATTGTATTAGTAAGACTAAGATTCCATAAATGATATTAGATCCAAAAGTTTCTACCAACAATGTGGTTGGAAGTGACATTTGCTCTCAAGGGATGAAAATTGTGGGAGCTCGTTCTAAAAGACAATGATGATCCTAAATTCAATTGATTGTGAGGGTCCAATGCATATTAAGAGATGTGCGCAATCTTACTTCGTTGGAGAGACATAATTGTTTATGATTTACAAATAGAGTTCGCATTTCATCTTAATACAACATTTTCAGATAAAATTCAAAAATAAAACCGTGTAGAATCTAACCCAAATAGATAATCTTTAATTAGCAATACCGCAACTTTACATACTCAAATATAGACACTCACATGCCCTATTCCCAATTCGATTATATTGATGATTAAGTAGTGTTTATTGAAGATTGATGAACATTCTTGATGATCAATTGGCTTTATTAGTTGAATACGTGTGCATCATTGTAGCTGTTGCTGTTTTTTTTATTCTCCCATTTCCATGCAGCATTTGCGGCCAGGAACTAACTGATGAAAGCTTTTTCCATGTCTGGATAAAACGCCATGCCAACACGTATGTTGAATTTGCAGCAATGTTTTTAAAGAAGATTATCTTATTCGGCTGCCTATCTCCATTTCCCCCCATGTGTTCAACTTCTTTATCGCGAAGAACTTTGCCTTTTCTTTCTCTTTTTTTTTTTGGTTAATTAACTCTGCAAAAATAAAAAGCAAAAGTTATCCTTGAAATCCCTTTCTGCTCATGTTCATTTTAATCTATAAAGCCTTTTTCTCCTCCTTTAAAAGTGTCTCTCCCCCTTTTTCTTCTCCTCCCTCCTTTAAATCTCCAACCATTTATCATCTGCATCCATAGTTGTAGCTTCCACCAACTGGGGAGAGATGTTGGATTCTCAGCAGTAATCTTCACCCATATCAGCTACTTTTTCCAGTTACCCACATAGAAAAAAAGAAGATCAGGAGACATGAACATTGATGAAACTTAATTTTTTAGGATACATTGTATTAAAGAAGAAAACAAAGAAAAGAGATAACTTTCTTTGATTGGTTCACCAGCAAAGTAAAGAAAAAAGTGATGGTTATGGTTTTCCTATCACACTAAAACTATTTTCAAGTGAATTAGTAAAGTGGTAGTCTTTTGGACCAATATCTTTTGGTACATATCTGATTTATATGGTCGTTACTGTTAGTCTGTTGCAGCTTTGCAACGAAGAAAACTCCACAGAGAGAATAGTCTACAAAAAGCTTATATTCTTCACATCCCGACGTGCATGCATGGGAGAATAATGAATATTGGATTATTTTATTGGATTTAGGGCTCTAATTGTTGATTAATTAAGTATTTATTGTGTGAAGGAGGAGGCAGAAAGGGGGCAGAAAGGGGCTAATATTGGATTGTTCTGCAAGATACTTAAAAGAAAAGAAGAAGAGAGATCAACTAAATATTCTTTGGTGTTGTCGGCCTCATGCTCACCATTTTTTACCAAAAGCTTCTATTTTGCTCCTTCTTTCAAATTAATGTTTTTTTTTTCTTCTTGAACTATGTGATTATCTGTGTCCATGAAGCATGGATACAATGAAATTCTAAATAATTTTTTTTTTGTGGAAAAAAAAAAGCAAATATCGAAGAAATATGTGCTTGAATGAGCGAATGTTCCGTAGTTTGTGGATTCCATTGGGATGTGAGTTGGGTTTAGAACATCGTGCAATACGATACGATATGATTTGAACTGAAAACTGTACAATTTTACTCTCAAATTTTACTTAAAAATGCTTCATAGTATTGTAGAGAGAAATATTACTTATAAATCATTTACCTCGATCACATTTGAGCGATATTATATATTTTTCTATCTTGGATTAGGCTCTAACTTACCATGATAGTGGGTCATTCTGGCACAAAATAGAATTAGTCATGAGATTATTGGGTGATTTTTAGGTTAACAAATATAATTTCACTTTTTTTGGTATCAAATATGATAAAAAGTTTAGTTGTGATAGATAAGAGAACTTAGAAAGACGAAGTAAAATACGAAATTAAAATAGAGAAGGTGAAGAATGGTCATAATTATGAAAGTTAAATGAAAAAAAAAAACAAATTAAATCGATCTTTGCCCTGAATTGTTCTTCCTAAAGTAAAATTTGGGGAATAAAAGCATTGAAGCACGTGGAGAACTAGGTTAGATATTGAAGAAGAAAACACATTCCAAAAACACTTTCTAACAGAGAATTCTCACAGCTTAGTTGCTAGAGGAGAGTTGACCACGTGTCTCCGCGTCATCAGTCTCCACAGTACTGCCCTAAGAAGGCGTCTCACATGGACTATAGACAAGTGTAAAATGAAACCCCGGATTGCTTTGTTTCTTTCTTCGTGGGCAAGCTTCTTCAAACAACCCTTTTGTGGGACCTCCATGCTTACGTCATTGACACGTGTGAAAAGCAGAATGCCTTGCCACATGACTCAAAAGTTGATGATCATTTTTTTGAACGAACACACCACTGATAACGAGTGGTAATTACGAACATACCACCACTTCCTTCTCCAGTCTCCACTATAAATTTCAACCTCCTCCGCAACCTTTCTTCCCTTTTCTTTCTCCTTCCTCACTCCGGTCTAGGTACGAAATCGTCTGAAGCCATGTTGTCCGGTTTCCCACCATTTCTTCCTTCTGATTTTATGCTGGAAAACCTATCCCAGACCTTTAATGCCGTATATACACCGTGGGATTCACCCGAGGTTCTCCCCTCGCCGGAATCTCATGAATCTATCGTTTCGAACTCCAGTTCGGACGTTATGCAGTCTCCGGCACCAGTATTCCCATGGAAGACTTCAGATTACCATGAACAGAAGACAACCTCTGATCTGGAAGAAATGAACCTGGACGAGTTAAAAATTTCCGAGCTTAAACAACGGCGTAGGATGTCGAACCGGGAGTCGGCCAAACGATCTCGCATGCGTAAACAGAAGCATTTTGAAAAGCTAACGAACCAAGTCAACTGGCTTAGGATTGAAAAACGTGGGCTTTCAAACCGCTTGCTACTTGTTTTGTATCAGAATCAGCGTCTTCATAACGAAAACGACCGGTTTCTGTCGGAATACAGTATTCTCCGGGAGAAACTGTCGGACCTCAGTCAAATTTTGGTTCGCCGGCAGTTCCAACAGCCAAGACCTTCATGGCCGTACGAAATTTTAATGACAGAGCAAAACCTCCATTAATTGCATAAACCACCAATTTAATTGGCTACCTAAATTTCGAAATAGAACTTCAGACCATCTCTCTTTCAATATAAAATGATAGTCATTTGATAGTAAATCATGGGTTTTGGTGATTTGGGTAAACCCCGGTGTAATTACGCCTGTATTAAAGTTAGAAATTAAGTTCTATTATCATTAGTTTTCATTAAAATATTATTCTCTGACTCTTGCTTCACTGTCATTTCATCGGAAATCTCCGAGACGCCATTTTGGACTGCACATCGAGCTTTTATTTCTGTAGATAAAATTGAAATTTCGTCAAAATGGAAAGGTTAGGGGTGAAGAATTTTCATTCATCCTTAAAAACTTCTCGCCTATTTCCAACGAAAAGGGAGAATTACTGATAAAATTATGTCATTTTCTGACTTTTTGGAAGCACTAACTTTAATATTTTGTACCATTTTGTGAATTTGTAAATTTATCAAACACAGCTTTTAACATGTGGGATTATTTTGGTCTATTTATTTGCAAATTGTGTTAAAGAAATACCGGATATTCGCATGAAATTTGGCAAAGTTATGAAGAAGATAATGGCTAGGGTTAGGCTGAGAATTCTATCATCACTTTGTAGATAATTCAATCAAGTACAGCTCTCATTCCACTTTTTCTACTCTAAATGTAATTGGTGTTGGACTAAGTGCAAATAAGAATTGGAGCTTTTACTTTCTACGTATGTTTTTCTATTGCCTTCAACTCATATAATAAGGAACGAAAAAGACAGCTTAATCCTTTGATTAAGGACGTAATCCAATCACACAGAAAGCTAATTAAAAGGAAATGAATTCGTCACCCTCAATTTAATTGCTTTTTAGTTAAACAATTGATTTATTTTAAACTTGTACCTAAGTTTTATTTGTAATATAATGCATGTCAAGTGAGTTATTTTTTGGAAACCATCATTTTTTATACAATCATATTTCGGGTTAACAATTTGGATAACCTAAAGTGATCAGAGTTTAATCTTTGAAAGTAATTGCGATCCTCATGACCATGTTCATGTAGTGAACATATCAAAATCCATTGGTGCATGAAATTTCGACGATGTTTTGGAATAAGAGTAACGCTAGAGTCACTCTCTTAAAAAACTTGCTAATGTAGCACCTACTTGGAAAACTTAATCATTTCCACTTAATTATTTCATTATAATTTTAATTATGTTATACAATTTTCTTATTTAGTTTTTATCTTTTCTTACAATTTACCCTTAATCCTTGGACGAAATATCTAAGACACGCGACGAACAAAGATTCATTCTGAATGACCTGAACTATCGCTGATTGAGAAATTCATCGACGTAGCTTTTCCTTATTTCTACTGTTGGTATTTTCTTTATGTTCTTGTTTGATTCGTTGCTGTCAATTGATTATGTCATGCTGCAGACTTTGAATACCTTGGGTTTGACATGAATTTTTGTCCGTAAAATTGAGTGGGAGGTTAGATATAATCTGGTCCCTCGTATTGGAAATGGTGGCCTAGGGTTTATAGCTTCTTTTGGTGAAGCCGGTGCTGCTTATATTGAGTAGGAGATTTGTGAAAAACCCTGTTTTTATCTTCTCAAAGATCGTTTCAGCAGAAACATTTGTAATCATGTCTTTTAAAATGTTGGTTATTCATGTTAGATTAAGAACCTACATATTAGATTTAGAATTTGAATCTGCAAATTCTACTCCAGTATTTCCTCTTGTTATTTTTGCTGATATTATCTTCTAGTATTTCTTCCTGTTATGGTTCCTTGTTTTTCTGTGCCGACCACAAAAACATATGTTTTTTTAGGGTAAAAACTATTTTAACACCTAAACTATGAATTTTTTTTTAATACCCTTAAACTAAAAACTTTAACAAATCCAACATTCAATTATCATAAACATAACAATTTAACCTATCGCAGCCCCCGATCACCTCTCGTTCTGCATTTTTTGTCTAGAACGGGGGGTCAATCTAAACGGAATGGCCCCTGTTCTGTCGAGCGGTTGTTGTGGGGGATGGAGGCCCTCATTTCCACTTGTCGGCCCCCCGTTTTCAAAAATTGCTCTTGATAACGGGGGGCCGACTCCTTAGATTGGCCCCCGTTGTGGAACAGCGAGGGGCCTTTCTCCTAGACTGGGCCTTTGTTCTCAAAATTAGGGCTGAGAACGGGGGTCTTCACCCCCCAACGGAGAGCCGATCTCCGATAGTATATAAGAGATCAGCCCCCAACTTTCAAAAAACCAATTTTTTTTCTCTCGGCCACCGCAATTTCAACATAAAATTTGACTATTTCACCCCTCACCATGTTGATTTCTCTATCTTTGTTAGTTTATTACAACTATTATCCAAAAATCTGACAAGTTCGAACCCTAAAACCCCCGAAAATCCCCAAATTTGACCCCTTTCAAATGGCTCCCAAATTGGTCTTTAAACGGGCCCGAAAAACTAAGCACTGTTGTCACAAGGTGCCTCGACATACTGGGCATTGTCGTCACAAGGTGCTATTGGTCAAGGGCCTCGACTACCAACTAGTTACTTGTCGAATGAATTTCGAACAGTCGTGTGACGAGCGGTTCGAGTGGGATATGTTAATCCACTAGATTATTTATGAGAAGGTTGTCAACTTTAGTGGTTGGGAGTCTTTGAAGATCAATAAGATATTTGACAGAATCTTCTTGCATGGGGTGTATAGGTTGAGGGGAGAGAGCTGCAACAAAATTATTCATTTATTTTATGCGAACTTCAGCCTCATCGGGAGGATTGGGTGGTTGAAGATGTACATGTGCTGTACAGATATTACCGTATCTCCAGAGATTGTTAACGAGTTGCTCGAATTTGCCGGAGGAGAAATACTATCACGCTTCCTGAGACTGTGACTTCTTCAAATCGGCAGAGGGGCTAGAGTTCCTGAAGCAAATTCACCGCAATTCAGACATTGCAGGGTTTGTGAAGCCGAGATCGAAGGACTTGAACGTCAAAGCTCGAGTTATTCACAACCTTTCTCACACACACCAATCTACCTCGGAATGGATATAGAGATCCGGTGAGCTGCATGGATCTCTATGTAATGGAGAAGTTATACAGCAGCTGGATGTTCGAGTCTGGCTACCTGATCTTAAATCACATGCATAAGATCGATCAGACATGCAACAAGAACCTGTCGTACGGCACCTTGATTCAGAGGATGGTTGAGCGATCTAGGATTCAGCTACCCAGTGGAGAGCAGAGGAGAGCATTCGATTTATTTGATAGACTTCATCTGACTCGAATGGCCCTAGTTGAAGTCGATGAGACTTAGATGCGCAAGGGAGATCAGGGGGCCTCCATGTAACGACCCCGGCCAGGAGCCGTCACGTGTTCATATTCTTTCAATAATCGTTTGCTTGACTTTTACTATTATTACATTCACTTACTATCTCTCAACAGACTTTCACATTTTACATATACCCTTTTTATTTAAAAAAAAAAAACTGGTAATAGAAACGCAGAACCATTAAGGAAGACGAACCCTCTCGTGCCCGACTTCCCACGCCTCGTCGGCTCAACCTTCACAGAGTCGAGCGACTAGACCCGGTCATTGGCTTCTTGACAATTTCGGGAAAAGAGGAGGTGCCCTCAATTCTCTTAACTTAATACCACTCGGGTTTGCATGGGTTGCATGCGTTAACAACCCTCAGAAATTTAGTCGTCCGGTCATCACGTGCATTACGCGTGACTCGCTTAACATCGCCTAATAGGAGACATCTTCCGGTGGGCACGTGGGTCTCGCGTGCTAAATTAAAACATCATCCGGTCGCTAGTCGACAAAACACATTTTACATCTTCCGGTGACTAAACGACAAAACATATTTTATATCTTCCGGTCGCTAAACGACAAAACATATTTTACATCTTCCGGTGACTAAACGACAAAACATATTTTACATCTTCCGGTGACGTCATCCGGAAGACTAAACCATCATACAACTATCCTTTGGCATCTGCCGATGACGTCAGCCGGAAGACTAAACCAACAAACAACTACCCTTCGGCATCTGCCGATGACGTCAGCCGGAAGACTAAACCAACAAACAACTACCCTTCGGCATCTGCCGATGACGTCAGCCGGAAGATTAAACCAACAAACAATTAACTCTCGGCATCTGCCGATGACGTCAGCCGGAAGATTGCCTCATCCGGCTTCCGTCTTACGGTAGAGAACACTAAATCATCAAATGACTCCTCCCAACAGAAAGAATACACAACTCATTCAAAATGCATATAGCGGAAGACTTAAGCAACAGATCATTTATAAATCTATATAATCATTCCCTGACTCAATGATTCCACTAGACAGTTTCAAAGCTCAACGTTTTAAAATAATCTCATCCTACTTAAGCTACCATGTCCTTTAACATACTGTAACATAAGAGTCTTAACCAGGGGTCATAAGTCGCCTCTCCAGTCCCACACTGTCACCTTGAACATCCTCCAGCAACCAGCCTTAAGCATCCTCTTTGAACATAACATCCTCACCTGAACCTTCTTCACCTACACCATAAGGTTTAACTATAAGCCTAAAGCTTAGTAAGGAATGCATGCTGTCAGATATACATGAGTACACAATTTAAAGAGACATAAGTTCATAAACCATTCATCATTCGTGTTCATCTTTATCTTTTACATAACATGTATTAAGGCAGGGAACGAGGGAGGAAGACAGGGGTACATAGTCATTTGCCTATCGCGGCAGTCATACATAATCATTTGCCTATCGCGGCAACCATGATGCATCACTCGGCCTCCCCAGTGGGAAAATTCGCGAGCCATACATATCATTACTCGGCCTCCACCAGTGGGAGATTTCGCGAGTCATACATATCATTACTCGGCCTCCACCAGTGGGAGAATTCGCGAGTCATACATAGCATTACTCGGCCTCCACCAGTGGGAGATTTCGCGAGTCATACATATCATTACTCGGCCTCCACCAGTGGGAGAATTCGCGAGTCATACATAGCATAGTCTTTTCCCCGTTCTGCACTTAATCATGGTTACATTTACTTTTCATGTTCTCTACTTAATCATAAACGTGGGCATAATGCATAGACATGAGGTTCACAGAGAAAAGTCATACCATAAGGACAAGTAGAACATCCTGTAACTTTACATTTACTTACACAACTTCTTCATGTCGTGGAAATAACAAATCATAGTCAACAAGTTAACATTTTAGTGATTTCCTAATACCCTTGTGGTGTAGGGCCCTAGTGGCCAGAAATCTTAACACATTCACTTACCTGGATTCCTTAGCAATCTGAGCTTCTTTCCTTTAAACTCCTTAACCTAAAACATGTACATTACAGTAGTTAAAACAAAGTCCTAATAGTCCTAATCATAAACCATCCTAGGATCTAATAGCTAAAGTCATTCTGATTCCTCTGTTTGACACACTGCAGCCTGAAATCCGAAACTAGGTGGACAGGTTTTACCATTGATTAAACCCGAGTTGGTTACTTAAAATGCTCAGAATCGATTCGGGATGACATTTCTACTCTCAGATTAAGAAAATCACAAACTGCTCGGCCACTGCTAAAAATCCGAACTCAGTGCCGAGCTGAGAACAGAGCTCTATTTACTAATGAGTGACTACATTGTCCATTTCATACCTCGGGTGTGGATTTGCAGAGAAAAGCAGGCTCGAAACCGGTCGTCGGCAGAGGAAAGTTCTGGTAGCCGAGAGCAAGAACTTGGGAGAGAAGAAATCGCCGAGAGGGAATGTCGGCTACAGTGGCAATAAATGAGATTTAAGGTTTCCACTTCCTATTTATACTAAATCCATCGATTTTAATTTACAAAACTGCCACCCAACCTATTTTTACTTAACTTGTAATAATTTATCTTAACATTAAATTTTAAATCATAAAGGTTAAATAAGAGGGTGACAATGAAAATGGTCAGAAAATCACCTGGCCGAAATGTCGGGTGTTACATCCACCCCTCCTTAAACAAAATTTTCGTCCTCGAAAATTGCTCAAGCAAATAACTTAGGATATTTGTCCAACATCTCCTGCTGTCTTTCCCATGTGGCTTCTTCGATGCCGTGATTTGTCCATAAACTTTCACCAATGGAATCTCTTTGTTTCTCAGAGTCTTGACTGCATATTCCAAAATCTGTATTGGTTTCTCTTCATACTCCAGTGTCGGCTCTAAACCAATATCCGATGGCTGGATGACCTGCATCGGATCACGCATACACTTCCTTAACATTGACACATGGAAGACATTATGAACTTTATCCAATGATGGAGGCAGTTGCAGTCTGTAAGCTGTACTTCCAACTTTTGTCAAGACAGGGAAGGGTCCAATAAATCTCGGGTTAAGTTTTCCCTTCTTGGCAAATCTTAAGACTCCTTTAAATGGTGACACCTTTAAGAATACCTCGTCTCCTACTGAAAACTCGAGTTCCCTTCTCCTTTGATCTGCATAACACTTCTGCCGGCTTTGTGCAGTTATCATTCTTTTCCGAATAGTTGCAATCTTATCTGACATTTGCTGCAAAATATCAGGTCCAAGAAGTTTTGTTTCACCAACCTCGTCCCAGTAAAGGGGTGACCTACATTTCCTTCCATACAGTGCTTCATAAGGTGCCATACCGATGGTGGACTGATAACTGTTATTGTAGGAAAACTCAACCAGAGGTAATTGTCTGCTCCAAGTTGTCTGAAAGTCAAGTACACATGCTCTCAACATATCTTCGAGTATTTGAATCGTCCTTTCTGACTGGCCATCGGTCTGTGGGTGAAAAGCTGTGCTGAAAGATAACTTTGTACCTAATGTACCTTGCAAACTTTTCCAGAATCGAGAGGTAAACCTGGGATCACGGTCAGAGACAATGGATACTGGGATCCCATGCAACCTAATAATTTCCTGAACATAAAGATCAGCAAATTGGTCCATCGTATAGGTGGTCCTTACAGGTAAGAAATGGGCTGATTTCGTCAGTCTATCCACCACAACCCAAATACAATCATGTCCTTTGTCGTCTTAGGTAGTCCTACAACGAAATCCATAGCTATGTGTTCCCACTTCCACTCGGGAATAGGCAACGGCTGAAGAGTACCTCCTGGACGCTGGTGCTCGGCCTTGACTTGTTGGCATACTAAACAGGACTCTACATACCTAGCAACATCCCTTTTTAGGTTAGGCCACCAGTACTGTAACTTCAGGTCTCGGTACATCTTGGTGCAGCCAGGATGTACAGAAAAGGAAGAGGAGTGCGCCTCAGCCAAGATCAACTTACGCAATTCCACATCATTAGGAATGCACCACCGATTTCTAAACCTCAGGATCCCATCCTTGGAGAGACTGAACTCGGAGGTGGTGTCCTTCAACTTATCCATCATGCTGATATTTTCCACTGAATCCCTCTGCTGTGCATCCTTGATCTTTTCCAAAATTGTTGGTTGAATAGTCAATTCAGCGAGCAAGACTGATAACTCTGGAACTATCTCCAAGTCGAATTTCTGAACTTCTGTTCTTAAGGGTATAGACATGGTTGAAACCACGGGCTGCATTGTTGTTGACATTCTACTCAACGCATCAGCTACAGAGTTAGCTTTCCCGGGGTGATACTTGATTTCAAAGTCGTAATCCTTGACAAACTCCAACCAACGTCTCTGTCTCATGTTCAATTCCTTCTGTGTGAAGAGGTACTTTAGACTTTTATGGTCAGAAAACACCTCACATTGCTGTCCAGATAAATAGTGCCTCCAAATCTTCAAGGCAAAAACAACGGCAGCTAATTCTAGGTCATGAGTGGGGTAATTTTGCTCGTAACCCTTTAGCTGCCTAGAAGCATACGCTATAACTTTACCCTCTTGCATCAAACACAACCTAAACCGACTTTAGAAGCATCACAGTAAACACTAAATTTTCCTTCTTCAGTTGGGAGGGTCAATACAGGAGCTGTTGTTAACTTCAGTTTTAACGTCTGGAAACTGTCTTCACAGGCTTCAGTCCAAGAATACTTAATGTCCTTCTTTGTCAAACTCGTCAGGGGTTTAGCTATCATAGAAAATCCCTTGATGAACTTTCTGTAATAGCCTGCCAATCCAAGGAAGCTGCGGACTTCGCTGGCATTCTTAGGTTGAGGCCAATCCTTTACTGCCTGAATTTTGGTCGGGTCTACAGATATGCCATTAGCAGAAACTACATGGCCAAGGAAATTAACCTTATCTAACCAAAACTCACACTTAGACAGCTTGGCGTAAAGTTGATGCTCCTTCAATGTCGTCAAAACTACCTTCAAGTGTTCCTCATGGTCAGCCACAGTTCGGGAGTATATCAAGATATCATCTATGAATACAATCACAAACTTATCCAAATACTCACGAAACACACGGTTCATTAAATCCATGAAGGCTGCAGGGGCGTTTGTCAACCCAAACGACATGACTAAGAACTCATAATGTCCATAGCGGGTTCTGAAGGCTGTCTTTGGTATATCTCCTTCTTTAACCTTCAGTTGGTAGTAACCCGAACGTAGATCTATCTTCGAAAATACCTTGGCTCCTTGCAATTCGTCAAACAAGTCATCAATCCTAGGTAAGGGGTACCTATTCTTGATTGTCAACTTATTTAGTTCCCTATAGTCTATGCACATTCTAAGAGAACCATCCTTCTTCCTTACAAATAAGACTGGTGCACCCCAAGGAGAACTGCTGGGGCGAATAAATCCCTTGTCAACCAGTTCATGCAGTTGAACCTTCAATTCTTTCAACTCAACAGGTGCCATACGGTAAGGATTCTTAGATACAGGTGATGCCTCGGGGTATGTGTCAATTACAAACTCTATCTCTCTATCGGGTGGTATACCCGGTAAATCATCTAAGAATGCCTCGGGAAACTCTCGGACTATAGGAATATCCTGTAGCTCAATTTTATTCTTCACCCGATCATCTATTACACTAGCCAGGTAGCTCTCACAACCACATCTCAGCATTCGGTATATTTCTAGTGAGGATATAATTGGTATCTTACTTATTTTAGGAATAGCTTGGAAGGAATACTGGTTATCATTTGGGGGTCTAAAATCAACTATTCCAGATCGACAACTTATCGTGGCATGATGTCCAAATAACCAATCCATTCCTAATATCACTTCATACCCTTTTATGTTAATGACAATTAATTCCGCATAGAGATTCTTATCCCCTAAGGACACGACGTCACCCTTAACAATCTGCTCTGAATGTAGGGACTTCCATGATGGCAACACAACACTATATAACCTTTTAGCTGGTAAGGGTCCTATGCTATGTTTGCATACAAACAAGGTTGATATAAACGAGTGTGTGGCCCCTGTATCAATAAGTGTATAAGCAGCAAAACCGCAGATCATGATGGTACCTGATATGACTGTATGCTGAACAGCTCCCTCATCTTCCATCAACGCATACACTCTGGGTACAACCCTTGCACGGTTCGGGTCTGGCGGCATGGGCAATCTCTGACCATGTGTCCGGTCTTATCACACCTGAAACACCGGCCAGAAAGCAGCTTGCACTCACCAGGGTGGTTCCTCTGACATGTAGGGCATAGAGGCGCCAGAGGTCTCTTTCCTTTTCCTTGGTCATCATTCTGGTCGAGGGGCCTCTTCATTCCATGCTGTTGTTGCTGTGGTCCCCTGTTCTGTCGTGGCTGCCAACCTTTGTTCTGACGTGGTGGCGGCTGAGCGTCCTTCATGAGTTTCTTTGGTTGTTCGCGCTGTGCATAAGCTGTCATTTCTGCCTCTTCTAGCTCCAAGGCCTTAGCCGTCACTTCACCATAAGGTACGTTATGTATCCCGGCAGTCTTCACTTTCATGTACAGACTTGGCTTCAGTCTTGAACAAACTGGTAAATCTTATCTTCCTCATCCTCAATCATACGGGAGCAAACCGTGATAAAGCATCAAATTCACATATATAATCCGTCACAGAGCCAGTTTGTTCGTAGATTCATAAACTCCTTCTTCTTGTTGGCCCGAACAGTCCTATTGAAGTACTTGTCAAAGAAGGCAGTCTTGAACATCCCCCAGGTCATAGCTTCGGCATTAGTGGTGCTCTGGATCGAGTCCCACCAATGCCTTGCACTTAACTCCAAATGAAAGACAGCATAGGTGACCTTATCCCCTTCGTCAACCTTTGCATACTTAAACATATTTTCAATCTTTCGGATCCACTCCTCAGCATGGATAGGATCTGAAACATACCCATTAAACACCGGGGGTCGAAGCCGGTGGAAGCGCTCACCCCCATGATCATGAGTTGCGTTAGTACTGGAGTTGCCTTGTTCTTCCCTAGCTGTCATCAGTCGTTCTATCTGGTGAGATTGGCGCATGACCAACTCAGTCAACTGAGCAATAGCATTGCTATCCTCATTGGCCTCTCTCTGTTGACCTCTAACCATCTTGGGATTCCTAGACAAATCATTACAGGCATAACTTAACTTAATGACATACATGAAATCATAAACACTTACAGTTGCTGAGGTGTGTTCAAGTGACAGTCAGTGCTGGGAGGCAGTCTGCAGAATCGGTTTTAGAACCTGGTTTTGCTTTGATACCACAATTGTAACGACCTCGGCCAGGAGCCGTCACGTGTTCATATTCTTTCATAATCGTTTGCTTGACTTTACTATTATTACATTCACTTACTATCTCTCAACAGACTTTCACATTTTACATATACCCTTTTTATTTAAAAAAAAAAAAACTGGTAATAGAAACGCAGAACCATTAAGGAAGACGAACCCTCTCGTGCCCGACTTCCCACGCCTCGTCGCTCAACCTTCACAGAGTCGAGCGACTAGACCCGGTCATTGGCTTCTTGACATTTCGGGAAAAGAGGAGGTGCCCTCAATTCTCTTAACTTAATACCACTCGGGTTTGCATGGGTTGCATGCGTTAACAACCCTCAGTATTTTATCGTTCCGGTCATCACTGCTTACCGTGACATCGCTTTAACATCGCCTAAAAGCAGACACTTTCCGTGGGCACGTGGGCCTCGCGTGCTACATTAAAATAATCGTCCGGTCGCTAAACCGACAAAACACACTTACTCTTCCGGGCGCTAATCAACAAAACACATTTTACATCTTCCGTTCAGCTAATCGAAACACATTTTCCATCTTCGGTGCTAATCGACAAAACACATTTTACATCGTCCCGTGACCTCATCCGGAAGACTAAACCATCAACCACTACCCTTCTCATCTGCCGATGACGTCATCCGGAAGACTCACCAGCAAATAATTACCCTTCGGCATCTTCATGACGTCAGCCGGAAGACTAAACCAGACAATAACCTTCGCACCTGCCGATGACTCAAACCGAAGACTAAACCATCAACACTATTCTTTCGGCATCTGCCGTGACGATCAGCCGGAGACTAAACATCAATCAACTATTCTTTCCTCGGCATCTGCCGATACGTCCAGCCGGAAGACTAAACCATCACAACTATTCTTCGGCATCTGCCGATACGTCACCTGAAGACTACCTCTTCCAGCTTCCGTCTTACGGTAAAGAACTCTAAATCATCAAATGACTACTCCTTCCAACCGAAAGAAAAACACAACTCATTCAAATCATATAGCGTAAGCTTAGCAACTGACCATTTTAAATCTATTAATCATTCCCTGACTCAAGTGATCCCTAACGTTCAAACTCAAGTTTTTAAATAATTCTCCTACTTAAACACCACATATTCTTTAACTACTATAACATAAGAGTCTTAACAGGTCCTACAGCGCACGCTCCAGTCCGCACTGTCACCTTGAGCATCCTCCACAACGCCTTAAGCATCCTCTTTGCCATAACATCCTCACCGAACCTTCTTCACCGACACCATAAGTTTAACTATAAGCCTAATCGTAGTAAGAATGCATGCTACAGATATACATGAGTATCACAATTTAAAAGAGACATACGTTCATAAACCATTCATCATTCGTCAGTCATCTTTATCATTTACTGACATGTATTAAGGAAGGGAACGATGTAGGACACAAGGTTACATAGTCATTGCCTATCGCGCAGCTACATATCGATTTGTCCTATCCGCGGCAATCAGGATACTCACTCGCCTCCCTAACAGTGGGAGATTCGCGAGCCATACATACATTAACCTCGCCTCTCACCAGTGTGATATTGCGAGCTACCTATCTTTCTGGCCTCCAACTAGTGGGAGCAATTCGCGAGTCATACTTAACTATCTTGTTTCCCCCGTTCGCAACTTAATCATGGTTCCATTACTTTTTCTGTTCTCAACTTAATCTAAACGTGGACTAATACATACATGAGGTTCAGGAGAAAGTCTTACCATAATGGCAAGTAACACATCCTGTAACTTACATTGTAACATAACAACCCGACATTTCGGCCATGTGATTTTTCTGACCATTTTTTCATTGTCACCCTCTTATGTAACCTGTCTGATTTTAAATTTAATGTATAAGTAATTATTACAAGTTAAGTAAAACTAGTTGAGGTGGCAGTTTTGGTAAATGAAAATCGATGGATTTAGTAAACATAGAAATGGCAACCTTAATCTCATTTATTTCACTTGGAGCGGACATTCCCTCATCGGCGATTTCTTCTCTTCCAAGTTCTTGCGTCTCGCTACCAAACTTTCCTCTGCCGACGAACCGGTTTCGACTTGCTTTCCTCTGCAAATCCACACCCAGAGGTATGAAAGGACAATGTAGGCATTCCTTAGTACATAATAGCTTTGGTTTCAGCTCGGCACTGAGTTCGGAAGTTTAGCAAGTGGCCGAGCAGGTTTGTTAATTTTCTTAATCTGAGAGTAGACATGTCATCCCCGAATCGATCTGAGGATTTTAAGTAACCAACCAGATTTAACAATGGTAAAACCTGTCCACCTATTTCGGATTTTCAGACTGCAGTGTGTCAAACAGAGGAAATCGGAATGACTTAGGCTATTAGATCCTAGAGCTTTAGATTAGGACTACTCGACTTTGTTTTAAACTCTGTAATGTACATGTTTTAGGTGAGAAGAAGTTTAAAGAAAGGAATTTCGATTGCTAAGGATCCAGGTCAGTGATGTAATAAGATTTCCGTCCGACTAGGGCCTACACCGCCAATGGTATTAGAAATCACTGTGATGTTTTGTCTGTGGACTACACTATCTATTTTTCCTGATAGGAAGTATTTGTGTAAGTACTGTATGTTACATGATGTTTTACTTGCCATTATAGTAAGATTTTTCTCTATGAACCTCATGTCTATGTTTTGTCCACGTTTTGATTAAGTCGAGAACTGAAAGTAAATGTCCCATGATTAAGTGCGGAACGTGGAAAAGCCTATGTTATGTATGACTCGCGAATTCTCCCACTTGTGAGGTCGAGATAATTAATCTGTATGGCTCGCGAATTCTCCCACTGGTGGAGGCCGAGATAATGATATTATGGCTTCGCGAATTCTCCACTGGTGGAGGCCGAGATATTATATGTATGGCTCTGCGAATATCTCCCCTTGTGGAGGCCGAGTGATGTCTCATGATTGCCACGCGATAGGCCCAATGATTATGTATGACTGCCGCATAGGCAAATGCTATGTACCCTTTCTTCCTCCCCTCGTTCCCTGCCTTAATACATGTCATGTAAATGATTAAAGCTGAACACTAAGGATTAATGTTTTGAACTTATGGCTCTCTAAATGTGTACTCATGATATCTGTCGTATTGCCTTCCGGTACATAAGCATTAGGCTTATAGTTAAACCTTATGGTGTAGTGAAGAAAGTTTCAGTGAGGATTTATGTCAAAGAGGATGCTTAAGGCACGGTGCTGAGGATGCCGCAAGGTGACAAGTGCGTGGCTGGAAAGCGAGTTATGACCTCTGTTTAACGGACGGTTCTTATGTTAGTATGTTTTAAGGTATTGTATTTTAAGTAGATGAATTATTATTATAAGTTGAGCTTTGAAACTGTCTCGTGGAGCGTCACTGAGCTCATGGAGGGTTATATAGATTTTATAATGATCTTTTGCTTAAGTCTTCCGCCATTAATGCATTTGGAATAAGTTGTGTTTTTCTTCTGTCGTAAGGAGTCCTTTGTGGTTTAGTCTCCGGCTTGACTTCCTCGCAAGATGCCGAAAGAAGAGTCGTTGATGGTTTTTAGTCTTCCGATTTCACACGTCCTCAGCAAATGCCGAAAGTTAATTGTTTGATGGTTAGTCCTTCCGGAACAAAGAGGAATTTAATACGCGGTTAGCTCTTCCGGTTTGACTTCATCGGCAAAATGCCGAAGGTTAATTGTTTGATGGTTGAGTCTTCGGTTGAACGTCATCGGCAAATGCCGAAGGTTATTGTTTGGATAGTTGAGGTCGTCCGGCTGCCATCGCAGATGCGAAGGTTAGTTGTTTGATGGTTTATCCTTCCGATATACGTCACCGGAAGATGTAAATGTGTTTTGTCCGTTTAGCGACCGGAAAGAGTGTAAAATGTGTTTGTCGTTTAGCGACCGAAGGGTAAAAGTTTGTTGTCGTTTAGCCTACCGGAGATTAAAATGTTGTTTGTCGTTTAGGCGACGAAAGATGAAATGTGTTTTGGGTCGTTTAGCGACCGGTCATGTAGAATGTGTCCTTGTTCGTTTAGCGACCGGATTGATGTTTTAATTTAGCACCCGCGAGGCCCACGTGCCCACCAAGATGCTCCGTTTAGGCGATGTAAAGCGAGTCAAGCGTACTGCAAGTTATGACCGGACGACTAACTTACGAGGGTTGTCAATGCATGCAACCCATGCAAACCCTGTGGCCTTATGGTTTAAGAGAGTTGAGGGCACTTCCTCTTTTCCCCGAAAGTGTCAGAACCGATGACTGAGTCTAGTCGCTCGACTCTGTGAAAGTTGAGCCGACGAGTGCGTGGAATTCTGGCACGAGAAGGTTCGTC